>CM032446.1:101201852-101316820 GCA_019049505.1 Pachyrhynchus sulphureomaculatus | reverse complement strand
TTCTGACACCTCTTGCGATGTGAACTGCCAGCTATCCCTCCAGCGTTTGGGTGGTCGTTCTGGAGGTCTTGTTTCCGGTGGTTTGTGATCTCTGGCCACTTTCACCATTCCATCAACTGGCATGTGTGTAATGTGCTCGTTCCATTCTATGCGTCTCTGGCGGATCCATCTAACTACGTCTTTAGTTTTGGTCTTCTCTCTGATGTAAGTGTACGTTTTCTTGTCTAGCAGTGTGTATCCTGCGATGGTTCTTAATTTTTTCATCTTGGCTTCTAATGTCTAATATTTGATGTGGCGAAAAGGTTCTACTTGTGATGATATAGTCGATGATTGACGAGTTATCTCTGCTACCTTTAAATGTTATTTTGTGTTGCTTTTTATGTCGGAAAAAGGTATTGTTAATGCGCAATTCATTATGGGCACATAACTCTAATAGAATTTATCCTCTTTCGTTAATCGTCTCTTCATTGTATTTTTATTTCACACCGCCAGTCACGTGACTACTATGCGAGCATTTAGGTCTCCCAGTATGACGAACTTTTCAAGCGGGGGTATTTTGTCTATTTGTTTTGAAGTTGTTCGAACCAGTTTTGGGCATCTTGGATTGGTGGGCTGGCATCGGGTGCATATACTGATATTAGATGGATCGTTTCCTTTGCAAATTTAAGGGTTATTTTCAGTATCCTGTCTCTGATATAATCTATATTTTGTATGTTGTATCTGTATTTTTTGTATAGTATAAATCCGACGCCAGAGGTAGCCCTTTTTTCTTTATATGTAAATATGTCGTCATATTTGTAGTTCGTCCGATATCCGAGGCTTGCTCTATATTTCCATAGAAATATAGACCAACTCAAACCTGCTCATAAGCAGATGAGAGCAGGTTGCTAGCTTCACTCTCAAACCCCCCCCCTTTATCCGGGCTTGGGACCAGCACTGGCGGTCACTGGGCTACTCGATCCACCCAGCACCTAGCAGACGCGGATTTTGTATTTATATATACGAGGGTTATGTAAAAAATAAGGTTCCCACATTTTTTTCAGGTGTAAGGCATTTTTTATTTGAAGTGAAAAATACATCATTGGAAAGCTTAATTTCTTAGCTATTTTTCAATGTAATCTCCAGATTTTTCCACGTATTTTTGTTGACGACTAATTCACTTTTGGAATCCCGCTTCAAAGAAGTCCGCCGCCAGTCCGTGGAGGAATTTGGTGACCGCTTCCTGCACTTCTTCATCAGTCTCGAAACGTTGTCCACCCAAGTGTTGCTTTAATTTTGGTAACAAGGTGGGAAGTTATCGGTGCAAGATCAGGGCTTGTAGGGAGCATGTTCAACGGAGATCCCAGGCCAAAATCTTGGTTGGCGAGAATCGTGCGGGATTGCATTGTATTGGTGCTGTATAGCGCCTTTTGTCAGTCTTCCTCTCCGGCGATTTTGGAATGGCTCTTCTGAGTTTTTCAAGGTCCCACAATAATTTTCCGAATTTATTGTGATCCATCGAGGCATAAAGTCAACAATCAGGACACCCTTAGGGTCACAAAAGACCGTAACATCACTTTCTGGGACAGCGTCTGCTTGAACTTCTTCAGTTTAGGCGATCCGGTAGGCGCCATTGTCGCGATTGTTGTTTTGTTTCCGGGGTGACGTAATGACACCACGTTTCATCCCCGGTAACATGGACGTCTACGACTAATCAACGTATTATTCTCGCCGGCGCTATTTCGACGAAGAGATAACTCCTGGGCAAAATTGACGCAGATCGAGCCTTTGTGGGTTTCAGAAAATACGATAGTGCGGAACTCATCCCGCGCACACAACCTTGTGAAAACGTAACTTACTATGTTCAAAAAAATTTTTGTTGTGGGTATTTGTTTTTACACATAGCTTCTCTATGTAACCCGGGCAAGACAGTATGTCCCGAATCGGTTTATCCTTCGAGCAGAAATTCGCATCAATCTTTCCGAACTCAACCACTTCGAAATCGTGATCAGATCGCATGGCTTTCCGTTCTTTGCTCAAAAGTCGGATGTCTGTGGCGTCCTTTCGGAGAACTTCCCAAATTACTCCACTTTGCGGAAAAGCGTGTTGAATCGCTGATGACATGCATTCCCCATAATATGTGTTTGCACACGATTTTGCCTTTAAATTGTCAACCTAATATGGTCCTTATGGTAGACTTTTTTAGGCGTCGCGCAAAAAATCGGAATTACCGCACGAACCTGGCGCGGTGGGGTTTGGGGTACGGTCGATTCTCGGAGGCTCGCCATCGCGGCATGGCTTGTCAGGAAATAGTGGAACCTGAACGTTCGCAGCGAGTGTTAATTAACAATGGCCTTGGGATCTAGAATGGGGGAATCAGAGCTACAACGGGCAGGTGATGACGGATTTCGCCTTTCATGTATTTCGCATGTCAGTGCGATGGTTTATCAGTCGGTTGGGAATCTTATTTCTTACAACCCTCGTATGTATATATCCGCACAAATTCGCCTACTCCTGGGAGTGCTTTAGGGGACTTACCATTGTGTGTCTAGCACGTAATGTGCTAGACCCATATATATATAATATATATATATTTATATATATATATTTATATGATATATATAGTATATAGTATATAATATGATATGTAGTATGTATATGGATATGTATGTAGATGTATACGAGTATTCCGTGGCCTCGCGGCTCTCGCTCGCGTGGAGGACTTCATTTATACTTTATCGTCAGTGGCTGTCATTCCTTATTATTATCAGAGAACATCAATTAAAAAAAAATCAGAGATGAATTGTAAGGGAAGTTCTCGAATAAAATAAGCGCCAGTAACGGACAGACAGGCAGACAGATGGGACGTTGCATTGGTTATATTAGATATATTATAACACTATATATATATATATATATATATATATATATATATATATATATATATTATATATCTTCTTTGCTACATAATATTGTTCCATATTTAATGGTTTAGGCAGCTTATTGCAAAAGAACGCGATAGCGACTTGATTTACTATTCTCGTCACTGCTTATTCCTTATGTTTCCTAACGTAATAAAATATATCCTATAATCTGACCAGAGAACATATGTATGTTTAAAAAGAAGCACGTTAATGGATAAGCGGTTCTCCAGTGATAAACGCACTAAAGGACAGACAAACAGACAGGGAGACTTTTGAATTATAAATATATATATATATATATATTATATATATATATATATATATATATATATATATATATATATATTTATATATATAATATATTATGCTGAGTGTTTGATTCAGAGATTTTTCATTACTGAAATGCTCAATATGCATAGAGCACTTCGTCCCCGCCACGTGTGTCAAGTAAAGTGTGAGCATGAGAGAGAAAATTTACAATTTTAGATTTTGTGTTAAGCCTGATTGGAGTTTTAAACTCTTTTTTTTCCTTTATGATGCATAAAAATCCTGTCGTGCAGGCCGGCAACTTGCAGTTTAAAATAAAACGATTCCAAAATTCAGTGAAAATATGAAATTTAAGTTAAAAAAGAAATTTGACAGATAACATCCTGGCCGTACGGAAAAATAAACACTCTAAGATATATAATTTTAGTAAACAGTTGCCATTAAAATTTAAAAAAAAAAGAAAAATAGCATTATTCGTATTCCATCGTTATTTTAATAACGTCCAAACAATTTAGTAACGAACGTCTGTGATGCACTCGGGAACCACGTTCTTTTTGTCGAGTCGTTGACAAAATTGTAAGTTTTTATGGTTTTTGGAATCAAGTTTTTTCAGGTTTTTGGTTATTGTAACTGATACATTTTCAACAAATTATTTATAGCAAATATATAAGGGGTATGTAGTGCGTTTTCAGGGTTCTTGAACTGTAGGAATATGAAAATTAAGTAACTTTAGTACTTTTAGGCTGCTTATTAGCTTTCCTTTTTTGTCTAAAATATTGAACTAGATTTAAAGTTAAAGATGTGCAACTGGATCCTCGGAATGTAAAGAATATTGAGAAGCGTTAAATAAAAGGGAAATTCTCCTGAAATATTCTAAATTCTTTTAAATGCATATTTGTGTCGTTCGACACGATAATCTAACTACAAAATTAACAAATTTAAAATTAATAACTGGAAGTTTCAAAAATTGAGTAAGAAATTTTATTTAAAATAAGAAAGTTGGGAAATGATATGAAATTAGTCAACTTTGCTAATACAATTTGTGAATTTACAGTATTTCCTTATCTTTCAGCACTAAATATGTATAAAATAGGTAGGCAGGTTTTAAAGGAAATCCTCAAATTAAGTATACCATGTGGACCAAGTTTCAAATTGATATCTCATTTTATTTAGGAGCTGTCACGCAGCGGCCTCAAGGAGAGGAAGTGTTAACCATCAGGTATTAAAAATCGTGTTTTTATGATATAGAGATCCTGAACCTGTCTTCAATGGTCCAGAAAGTTTATAGTACTCTCTAAAAGTACTTTTATAAGAAGTTACGTTACCGAATCTAGCTTATATTAAAAATTAATAACAAAATCGAGAGTTTTTTGAGTTGATATAAAATTTTAATTTTCGATCGGAGCAATAAGATATTTCTGTTGTTATATATTCGAGAACCTTTTGATATATTAAGAAATGTAATAATTTTTTCACTTCGCTCAATTTAAAATTGTATTTTATTAACACTTAACAACTAAAAAAAAGGAAATCGAATGAATGTGCAAAATTTATTATTAAACTTGCCAGAAACAATATTTTCAGTACTTTCATAATATACGGAACAAAGAAATAACATTTTTTTCCTGTATTCTAAATTTCACTACCACCTCACAGGTGTTCCCATATCCCAAGGTCCAAGGTCAGTCCATCGACCAGCACGGTCAACTATCTTTATCCTGGGTACGACTTCTATTCCCGATTTAGGCGTAACTTTGGAATCTGTCTTTTTGTCAGAAGCGACCTTTCTTGTCAACGAGAAGAGGCTCTGGAGCCCCCAAACTTTGATGTTATGTGGTTAAAAATAACGACTCAACAAACCACAAGGTTTATCTGTATCCTGTATCGACCACCAAGTGATACCAATTTTGAACACTTTTCGCATCTCTTGCAGACACCAAGGTCGTGAAGCTGAATCATTCTCAATCAGTTGTGGCTTAACTTGACGAAACAACACGGATCCCTGATCGAGACGGGAGTTCGCCAGTCATCTTGATCCGTTTTTAACCACCAACCCGGAGATTTACACGGTCACCGTGAATCCGCCGTTAGGTTATTCCAACCATAAACTGCTTTCGACATCGAGTATCCTGCCAATTAGTGACAGAGAGGTGCCTAGGCCGCGCAAGATTTGGCACTACAAATCTGCTAAATGGGAAGATCTCATGGAATATTTTCGAACTTTCCCTTGGATGGACGTTTGTTTTCGATCCGATAACCCATCTGACTGCGCCAGGAATGTCTCCGATGTTATTTTGGCTGGTATGGAAGCTTACATCCCTTTTTCGAAGAAATGATCCTCCAACAGCAAGCCTTGGTTTGACCGAAAATGCAAAAAAGCTGTTGCTTCTAAACATATTGCCTACCGACAATGGCGTGAAAATTCTGACACCATAAATCGTAACACCTTTGTGCAAAGGAATTACCGACGAAACCAAGGAGGCACACAATCAACGAATTAGAAATAAACTTCTCGTTTGTCCCAACAATTCCAGGTCCTTTTGGACAGTCGCTAAGGCAGTTAGTCAAAATTTCACCAAATCCACCATACCACCACTCACACGGCCAGATAATTCCATTGCAACCACACCTATTGAGAGAGCGAATTTGTTGGCTGAACTCTTTGCTCACATTCTACTGTCGATTTCCAAGGAAAAACACCACCTACTATTCCCATATTGCAGTCAAAGATGCCCGATGTTGTCTTCAGACAGCATATCATAAAGCGTATTTTAACGAAGCTAGGCACCAAAAAGGCTTCTGGCGCTGACGGAATACCTGCCATAGTTCTCAAAAACTGTGCAAGGGAATTAACACCAGTTTTCTGTAGACTTTTTAACCTATCCTACAGAAAGGGAATATTTCCGTCCTGCTGGAAATATGCCACGGTTCAGCCGATACCTAAAAAAGGCAAGAAAACCTTGCCAAATAACTACCGACCAGTCGCACTGCTTTCAATAATATCGAAAGTCGTGGAAAGGTTATCAATCAGCATCTTCTAAAATATCTTGAACGATTCAATATTTTTAGCGATCACCAATATGGTTTTCGTAAACATAGATCAACAGGAGATCTTCTTACTTATGTAACACATGTTTGGAACAACGCAATTGAACACTTTGGAGAATCTCGAGCGGTTGCTCTTGACAAATTCAAGGCATTCGTCCGTATTTGGCACGATGGACTCTTGGCTAAGCTACGCTCTTGGGGTATGTCTGAAAGGTTCTGTTTGTGGCTCTCATGTTTCCTCAGAGAGCGTTCTTTACGAGGGGCGATCGACGGATTTCTTTCTGACACCTTCACTATCAATGGCGACTTGAGTCTGTTCTACAAGTATTTTCATGGAAAGTGTTCAAAGGATGTAGCCCGCTTAATTCCTACCAAAGCGGTGCATGTTAGAAATACACGTCGCGCTGGTGCTTCACATCCGTTTGAGTTCAGCTTGTTACTCCGCGTACAACGGTTTTCAAGCAGTCTTTTATATGGAGAACATCATCCCTTTGGAATAATTTGCCCAGCGCTGTGTTTCCCACCGAGTACAATTTACAGCGATTCAAGAAGAACGTAAATCGCTTTTTTTTTTCCGTACACATGCCGCTCTTGGAGCGCTTTAGGGACTTTCCTGTAGCACGTGTGCTAGACCCATAAAAAAATGATATATGTCTTTTACAGGTAATATTATTTTGTATATAGATTTAACATGTTAATATTTTAAAATTTATATTAATAATAAAATTATTATTAGTAATAATATCAACAGTAATAAAAGCTTACCGCTAATTTTGTGGCTGGAGTCTTAAAACTTCGAATTGAAGCAGTGGACACGACAGTTTAAAAAGCCTCAATCAAAGAAAAACTTATCTTCTCTAGGTCTTCAGTGCCTCTAAGTGAAGCTCTAGTATGTGCCCTAAAAAAAAATGTAAAATTATATTATATATTATAAATAAACATTTATTTACATTTTTAAATAACTCCGCAGGACCAATTATTAGAGAGATATCACAGGAAAAAAATATACCTGGTGTGTACGGCATATTTTACTGTAGTAATATATATATATATATATATATATATATATATAATATATATATATATATATATATATATATTTATATATATATATATACATATATATATATCTATATATATATATATATATATATATATATATATATATATATATATATAATATATATATATATATATATTTATATATGTATATAAATATAATATATATATATATAAATCTATATATATATAAATATATATATATATATATATATATATATATATATATAAAACATCCTAATATATGGATACAATGCAATATAATACACGTAACACAAATAAAGAGTAAGTATAAAGACAATAAATAAGCTAAAGCTATGTGCACTTTCGAATATAGCAACGTAACTAAAAAAAAGACTCGAAATATGTCTAATATCAGTATGGAAAAAAATATAAATAATAATAGAAACTGATCGGTATTTATGGAAATAAAAAACTAAGATACACAAAGAATTTTCCCAATGCTCTAATGTTAGCAAAAAAGCAAGAGTTTGGACAACTTTTAAAACTCTTAGAAATGAGATTGTAAATATACTCGAAAAGAAAAAAGATTATTATTATAAAAAAAAGATATGAATAATTATAAGAGTACCCTTATGTGGAAAATTGTCAAAGAACTTATTAATCCCTCTTGTCAGGAATTTCAATTGAAAATAGTAAATTTTCTCCTAAAATTTTTGTTTATGGGGAAGGTAAAATGGTACAAATTTTACTTCATAACGTCGCTAGAATAATTGACACTATACACCAAACAAACGACTGGTCATCGAAAAATTTGACACAAATTGGTTCAAAAGTCACTAACTTTACACTTTTCTCACTTAATTACTTAAGAAAAATAATCATATCCTTGGATGATAAAGGTAAAAGGGATGTCATCTTAAATGCTAAAACTATAAAAAAATATTTTTGGAACTGTTGGACATGTTATTATTAAATTTCTTATCAACTTATTACAAACTGATCAATTTTTAACCAATCCTAAAATTACCACTATAATCCTACTCAAAAATTTCCAGTAATAATGATGCCGATTCCTTTCGTCCGATTAAAATGCTTATAACTTTGAAAAAAATTCTTCAGTTGGCAATTTATCATCGTTTGTATGATTACTTCAATATTAATGACCTCTTTGTTATAAATCGACTGACTTCAGGACAAAATACTCATGTAAGTCCTATAAACAGTTAACAATAAGTACTTGGAATAAACTTATTGATAGCAATAACTATGTTGAAGCTGCATTTTTAGAATTTCTGTGCATTTAAGACTATCTACCACCAAGTTTTAATTAAAACATTGGAATATTATGTTAAATAGGCAACATTCTAGGACCAATGCTCTTTATAATTTACCTTAATGATATTAAGAATTTTATTGAATCTGAATTTATACATAAACCTTTTCGCAGACGATACCTGAATGTCCTTTACCGATAAACTGCTAAATTTGCCACTAAAAAAATGATTTGCTTAAGTATTTTTAAATTAAAATTAAACGTTTTTAAAACTAAAGCGATGATTCTAAATACTAAATACAGATCTTCATGGATCAATTTAAATAATACAATTATTTTCATATATCGCAAAAAATTGGAAGTTGTTTTAAAAGTAAGATATTTAGGCTTTGTCACAGATAATTGCCTAATATTTAAAAACCACTTGCTATTTTTTTTTATGGCTCTAGTGCACTTGCCACAGGAGCGACACGTGTGATATATGTTCATACAAAAATTACTACGAAACTTTTCTTCATTTTCAGAGTAGCCGGTAATTATTACCTTAATTGAGAACTTCCTCTTTATCGAAACATTATAGAGCCATATTTTACTCACTGTGCAAGCATAATATACTTCCTTGATAAAAAAGTAAATCCGCTTTACAAAAACTACAAAATAGGGGTATGCGCATTGTTTTTGAGATATAATAAGTATTCACCGATACTTTTAATTTTAAATTGTTTAAACCGGCTATCACTTGAGGCCTATTTAAATAATTATATCACGTATGCCAATAAACCACATGGTTATACTCCAGAAGAAGAAATAATTTCTATAATAAAATCACTACTATTTGAAGGTCTTGATAATTCTAGTAATTTAGTAAGATATGTTAAGGAATGCCCCACTTTAAGAGGTTCAAAAGAAATCTCAGGTAATTATGAAAAATGTTATTATATAATGCACTCATCAAATGTCTTGCGAAATTTTGTCATTATTTATTTATACTTACTGTTTTCACAAGAAATGTAATTGCTTAAAAAATTGACATTTTATTTGATACTTCGTTTACAAAAAGTTCTCATCTATTAATACACTCTATATTATTATTGCAATTACTCGTACTACAAGAGAAAAACTGATTCGAGAGATAGTAAAGAAATAGTACTTTACGGTTTCACTCGAGCTTGGCCTTGCTTAAGTACATTTTAGTATTCAACTGCCGCATTTGTGATCTACATCACATCAATTTATGTGATTTTCTTAATATCAGCACCAGAATAGAATTGGCTAGAGGAATACAAGGTTAAGTTCCTCGTAAAAAGGTCAAGAGTAAAACCGTCCTTAACATTTTTAGATTTAACGTGAAGATTTGACCTTTGAATTTTTTATGAGTAATGATGTAATATATTAAAGTTTTACTTGCCTAAAACTCTACATAAGAGAGATAAGAAACTAGACAGACCAGTGGTGTAGTATGGCATTTTCTATTAGAAAATAATTAACTGGTTTCGCAAAAACTAAGAGAATCAACACTAATATTTACTTACTTAACTGACCTTATTTGCCCACGTCGGCGCTATCGTCAGGAAGTCAACTGCGATGTTTTGGTTACTGTACCGCGTAGTGGGTGCTTAATGTTGATTCAATCCCCAAATCACGTATTGGCTCCATACAGGAATGGTCAAACTAAGAGTTAGTGATGGTTTAGTGGTCTGGTGCCAGGTATTAAGAGGACTACGACGCAAACGAATCTAGGGAGAATTCAAGGACTAGGCGACTTGAACATTTTGGGAGCAATGGGGTCCAAGCCGATGTCTGAGCTATATGCTCTGCTTGGACTGCCCAGCCTCCAGATAAAAAGAAGGAGGCTAGCGAGGCATTTTGTACGTATGCGGAATTTTTTATTTTGGAAATTAACTGGTTACTTAGGACACAATAAAATCGCCCCAACACCGGGAAAGGAGATGCCAATGCGATGATGACAAGAGATGTGACTATGTTTACCACCGAGTACAATTTACGGCGCGGCGACTCAAGACCAACGCGCACCAAACGTCATTGGTGTAGCTCTTTAGGCAAGCAGCAAGTATTCTACACACATAAAAAAGTAGCTTAATCTTTAAACATTTATTTTTGAATTACGTTTGAGACTTTGATTTACTCCTATCTAAATGATATTATGTATGTAGTATATATTAATGTTTTATAATATGGCATGTTTATTTCTTTTGTGGAGTTAGCAAATTTTTCATATTTACGAAGATTTTTAGAATTTGTTTATTATGAATATCTTTTGATCGTTCCAAAAAAATAATTTTGGTGGAAAGAATATAGCGAGTTTATACCCAAAAGAACCCGTTGAATCTATCTTCGGCATCCCAGCGTGAAACAGTTATATATTTAGAAGCATACTATTTTAAACATATTTTGAATGTAGAAAAAGTGTAAAATTGTCCAATTTTATTGTGGCAATAGCTTATGAAAATATTCATGGACTGGAGCCAAACCACTTTGATTCGTGTGTATTTGAATTCTAGTTAAAATTACAGAATTTTTATCATTTTGAGACAAGTGCGAGCAAATGCAATTGACCTAAAATTTTTGTTCTCAACAGTCGAAAGTTTCTTAGTCATATTATACAGGTTTGTTTAAAAAAATAACCAATAAAATACTACAGTCTTCTAGCAAGTTATGTACATATTTTATTTCTTCTCAAATTTAAAAAATTAATAAGGAAACTAGAAAATATTTATTTTATTTTAACCCTTTGTAATGTTGACACAATATTAAATACTGGTAACATTTTTAATCCAATTGCGGTATTCAGGATTGGTGATTCTACTGTAAGTACCTGGTACAATGCCACATGGTTTGAACGACCAGGAAACTAATCCATATGTGGTACCATCTATTACATATGGGCTTCCAGAATCTCCCTATAAAAAGAATATTCAGGATACACGTAAAAATTATAACAGTGGGTAACACTAACATATATAAAAGTGAGTGACAATTTTGTGAACAAGTGATTTGTTTAGAAAAAATCATAGCATATAAACAATTCTTCAAAGAATAATACATTTAAATTTTATTTTCTAATTTAAGTTCTCTTATAAAATAGTATAAAAAATTGTAAATTTAAAATCAGCTGAAATTCACTAGTTTCAATGGTCGCATCGATCTAAGCTAGTGTATAGTAACTAATGAAACAAAATATTTGAACAATGAACGCATTAAAAAGGTTTCAGTAGGGTATGCAGATCCAGTAAAATTGAGTACATAAGATATTCCTGCTACATTTTCCCATTTGGGAAATATGTATAAATGACTAATAATAACTATTCTATACAACATAACGATTAAATACAACTTAAGAATTAACCTGAGAGTAAATTTAACGTTCCCGGGTATAATCTAACAGCTTTCTGTATTTAGTATTATATATAATAAAAATAGTATACACAATAGAAGTCTCTTTTATTATAAATCAATAGTTAATGGTTTTTTGCTGGCAAAATTTGACTAATAATTTGTTTAATTGTCATTTTTATATAGTAAGGACTATTAACAAGTTTATTTTTAACAACTTCCAAAGTTTCCAATTGCGTGTTTTTCCTTTACCAGTTTTTAAAACTTACTACATCTGCAATCGATTTTTGACATTTTAACAGTGCTAGTTATTGAGATTATCAATGTATAAAGAAGGCAATTTAACTTATCAGTTTATTAGATTTAGTAAAAATAGAGAATAGTCAAAAATACCAAGCTGGCGGTTGACATGTGGAAAATTCGGGTAGAGTATTTGCGTTTCCTGTTACAACTTCGTGCTCTAATTATCTTTTAAATCTTTCCAGTTGATGGAAGCAAGCCCTAAAGTTTTTTTTGAAAATATTGATCTGATAAACTTAATGTCTTAGCTACGAAATACTGATGAGTATATTGGTATTTTCAGAATAAGAGTTCCCTGTTTGTTAGTTAGTAGACATTTCGATAGTACCACTTATTTAGTCGGGACCTAACGCTCAATTATTGCATATTTTCATTCTATGTGACGAAATTGGCCATCCTGGGTGACTTTAATGTAACACAACACAACCTGGCTTAAACTATTCAAAGGTCGCGAGCGCTTACGCGGGAGTGTGTGGGTCGGAGCAAGGGACCGTGGACAGCCGGAAATCATATTGTCACTCAGTTGAGTGGCGTTACGAACTCAGCTTATATTTCGGCAGATTTGTACCCAACATCGGACTTCCCAGGAGCGAGACTGTGAGAAGTGTCGCTCAGTCTTCATTGATCAGTTTATAAAAAAAACCCATCTAAACCGAGCGATTAAAACATCGGTCACTAGGCGTAAGATCCCGCCGTTAAGGATCTACCCTACCGACCCTAACCCTAGACTTACGTTATCGACAATCGAGTAATCCTACCAATCAGTGACAAGAAGAGGCGCCCAAAACCAGCGGCAAGATGAAGGCACTACAAAATGCTGCTAACTGGGGAAGATCACATGGAGATAATTTCGAAACTCATTACCCCTAGGTTGGACCCCCCCGTTTGGTATTTTTCGATCGCGAATGGAACCCAGTAGCCTGGACTGCGCCCATGGTAGGTTTCCTCCGATGCTCGTTATTGGCCGTAAATGGATGCTTTTCCATTCCATTTCTTTTCCGAAGAAATTGGCCCATCGGCCAACGGCAAGCTTGGGTTGACCAAGAAATGCAAAAGAAGCTGGTTTGCATCTAAACATCTTGCATACGCGACAATGGCATTGAAGAACCTATCAACCCAGATAAATCGTAACGAACCTTTAGTTTCTGTTGTGGCCGAAGGACCAGATGAGCCAAGAAATTAACGAGACTGAAACCAAGGTGAGGTATGACATATCACCAGAGGATTAGAAAACAACTTTCCCGTTCTCGCATTGATCCCGGCAATTCCCAGGTCCTTTAGGAGTCAGGGTCGCTAATGCGAAGGTTAGAGTCAAAATTTCACCAAATTCCAACCATAAGGACCCACCCACTCACCCAAAGGGGCCAGATAAATTCCATTGCAACGACAACCTGTTATGGAAAGCGAACTTGTTGGCTGAACTCTCTCTATGCCTTCACATACTACGCGCTGTCCAGATACCCAATAAGAACCACCACTAGCTCATTGCCCATAGTGCCAGTCAAGATATGCCGGCGATATTGTCTCAGAACACGCGAATCATAAAACGAATTTTGCGATGAAGCTAGACACCAAACAAGGCTTCGGGGCGCGTGACGGAATATCTGCCATAGTTCTCAAAAACTGTGCGAGGGAACTAACACCAGTTTTCTGTAGACTTTTCAACCTATCCTACAGAAAGGGAATGGTTCCTTCCTGCTGGAAATGTGCCACAGTACAGCCGATAGCTAAAAAAGGCAAGAAGACCTTGCCAAATAACTACCGACCAATCGCACTGTTTTCAATAATATCGAAAGTCATGGAAAAGGCTATTAATCAGCATCCTCTAAAATATCTTGAAGGATTCAACATTATCAGCGATCATCAATATGACTTTCGTAAAAATAGATCAACAGGAGATCTTCTGACTTATGTAACACACGTTTGGAGCAACGCAATTGAACACTTTGGAGAATCTCGAGCGGTTGCTCTTGACATACCCAAGGCATTCGACCGTGTTTGGAACGATGGGCTGTTGGCTAAGCTACGCTCTTATGGTATGTCTGAAAAGTTCTGTTTGTGGCTCTCATGTTTCCTCAGAGAGCGTTCTTTACGAGTGGTAGTCGACCGATTTCTTTCTAACACTTTCACTATCAACGCCGGTGTACCTCAAGGGTCCATACTGTCTCCTACTCTTTTTCTCATTTACATTAACGATCTGCTGGAAAAGACCGAGAATCCAATCTACAGCTTTGCAGATGACAGTACGCTTATCTCTTCATTCACTTTGGACGCTCGGACATCAGCTACTCAGACGAATATCCGCAGACAGCAGGAAGTCATTCAACTTAACAAAGACCTGGAAGAAATTTTATCTTGGGCTGACAGTAACCAAGTGGAATTTAACGCTACAAAAACCCAGGCGGCAGTTTTTTCTAAAAAAGTTAACGTAGCCGAACCCGACATAGTTATGTCAGGGCACTCCATTCCTCTAACATCGTCACTCAATTTGTTGGGCGTTAATTTGGGAGCAAATATGTCTGGCATGAACATGTTGCAGGCTTAGCAAGGAGAGCTTCTCAAAAGTTGGGAATATTACTTCGAACCAGAAAGCTTTACACTCCACAACAACTGTTAAATTCGTTTACAAAGCACGAAATTCGAGGCGGGCCCACTATGGAGATTACGTGCTCCCATGTTTGGAGTCTCCGCTCCCAAACATACACTGCATTTGTTGGATTCTATTCAGAGAAGAGCTGTTCGTCTGATTGGAGACCCAGAACGGACCGGCGGCCTCGATTCGCTGGAACATCGAAGAACGGTTGGCGACTTGAGCCTATTCTACAAGTATTTTCATGGAAAGTGTTCGAAGATGTGGCCCGCCGCTTAAGTCCCTCCCTGACCCGGTGCATGGTTAGAAGGACAACAAAAGACACGTACGCTCACATCCGTATGAGTTTGAGCGTGTTACTTCTCGTGTTAACGCTTTTCAAGCAGTCCTTTTATAGGAGAAAATCATCCCTTTTGGAATAATTTGGCCCAGGACTGTGTTTCTCACCGAGTAACAATTTTACAGCGAATTTCAAGAACAACGTGAATCGCTTTTTTTTTTTTTTTCCGCACACGTGTAGCTCCTGTACGCTTTAGGAGGAACTTCTTCCTCTTCCCTGCAGCACGTGTGCTAGACCCATAAATATATATATATATATATATATATATATATATATATATATATATATATATATATATATATATATATATATATTGGTTCTAGTATAAACAAATAAACTTTTGTGAATAATTAAACATACATTACATTCTCCATTCCAGTAGTCGTCACTACATAAGTTGTGCGTAAAATTAAAACTGTCCTTTTTATAGTCATTAAGAACCTTTGAGCATTCTTCATCTGTTAAAAGTTGGAGATTAATTTTTTGTAAATATGGTGGTAAGTCTCCCCCCGTTTTATTTACTCCCCATCCACTTAAAACACCCAGTACGTGGAATGGAACTGATTGATTTGCTTCTGGTAATTTAACTGGTTGAGCGACGTCACTAAAGTTGATGGGTTTTTATAGCTAAAAATATTCTTCCTGTATGATTTTGTTATAACATCCGTATTAATCAAAACTAAATAGAACATATAAATATTATAGTATCAATTATCCTATCGTATAAAGTCCCTACTTGACAGAAAAACATTCTAAACTGGTAGAAATTAAACAAATTTTTACTAAGGTTTTTATTTTATTGTAATTACTCCTATGTCATGACGATCGTTTTGACAACACTGCGTTTTCTTTGGATGGCATATAACTACAAAAGATTTTGAAGTCGACTTTGATATTACGAACGTATTAGAAACAAGAGATTATAAAATAGAAATATATTAATCTTTAAACTAACAATGGGCTAATTGTAGTAAAGGCTGAATAAAACTGATTTATTAACAACTGGTCATTAAGGAGGATATTTTAGTTTTTTACTAAGGTAAGGTAGTTAATTACTCTGTTTTCTGAAGTATTTTGGTATTTGGATCGACGTCATGATTCGCAATATTATAATTTTGTTCCTTTTTAGTTTCTTGTTTAATATATTTAATATATTTAGCTAATGAATAATTTGTTTTGTATACAAAATTTACACTTTTCTATTTCAAATCGTGTTTCATTCCTTTAAATTTTATCATCTAAATATACTGCATATAAATATCTAAAAAAATCATACTAAACTCTTTATTAAAAGATTGATAGTAAAAGTACATTGGTTTCTTTTCATTTAAACTTTTCCGTTAATTTACTTTTGTAGCAGTATTTCGTGTTAATTGTATATTTTACTACTACTAGCACCGCTTTCTAAGTTTTTATAAACGACCTCTAGATGGCGCTACTGAGATGTGACATTCCCATTGTTGTAAAATTTGACATTTGTTATTATTCAAACAGTGACAGCTCAGAAATGGGCCGAGCAGTTTGTTTACAGTAAGCGCAACAAAACAGTTTTGTGAACAAATGGAAATCTCACGTGAAAGCTTTCTTTGGATGATTTTTTACGATTTTAGTAAGACTTAACTCATCAACAATGCCTCAAACCTCTTCGTCCCACTTTTGATAATGTATCACCATCAGAAAAGACTGTTTAGTGTTTGTTTGCAGAATTTCATCATGGTTGTGTTTCCGTCAACGATGAATTTCGTGAAGATCGAACGAAATCGGTTGTTGTTCCAAAAAGCATCGATGCTCTGCGTAACATGATTGTAGAAGATAGGTATGTGACTTACCGTGAGATAGAGGCATCTTTAGGCACATCGGAGACTGCAGTACATTCGATTTTGCATGAACACTTAGCTGTGAAAAAGATCTGTTCCTGATAGTTTCCGCCTAATTTGACAGAAACTCAAAAACAGGCTCGTGTCAATTGGCGTAAAGAAATGCTCAGAAAACTTGCCCGAGGAGATGAAAATCGTATACAACATCGTAACTGGAGACGAAACTTAGATATATTCGTACGAGCCAAAAACTAAGCAACGATCAACTGTTTGGTTGTTCTAAGATGAACCGAATACAACAAAAGTGGTTCTTTCGCGAAGTACTTTCCAGAAAATGATCGATCGCTTGTTTATTTGGTTATAAGAGACCTGTTACTTTAGTGAATCGACGAACAGGTAATGCTGAATGGTATACAACAATTAGTTTACCAGAAGTCATTGATGAAATCGGGAAAAACGACCGAAAGCGTCACATCATTCTTCATAATGACAAAGTCAGCTCTCACACAGAATGTTAAACAATTGATTATTTGACGTAGGAAAACCTCGAATAATGTATAATTGCCAGTATACACCTAATTTATGACCTAATGACTTCTTTTTGTTCCCGAATGTAAAAAAAATATACGTGGACAACTATTTTCATCACTTCGAGAAGCTGTTGAATCCTACCAAAATCATGTTTGTGAGGTACCAACTTCAGAGTAGAAAAATGGTTTCGAGAATTTGGTTCGAATGCATGTAAATGTGTATAAATCCTCAAGATGAATATTTTGAGAAACAATATTAATAAAATTTGAATCAAAAAATTTTTTTCTTTCATTACTTTTGTGGAATTTTAATACAAAAATCATTTTTAAAACATAAATTCATATTCAAAATACTAGACACTTGCTTATTATGTAATGTCGAGTATAAAAAATTTAGGCAGATCCATTGATGTAACTATGTCATAAAGAAGCCATGTTGACGAATTATTATTCATCTGTCTTCTAATCGACAATTATCTCGTATATCTGGAGCTTGAGTTAACCAGTTTTTACCTATTAGGTCTTTTAAACAATATCTAGCTAGAGCTACTGCAGTAAAATATGAACTTAATACTAGTCGAATCTGTACTTTCGTTCTTGTAGTTAGTTTCGCAGAGATTTATTCTGGTGTTAATATTTGATTTGAATATTTTTTCATATGGATTTCCCGGATTTATGGAGAGTAGTATATTCAAGGTAGCATCCATGGTTAGATAAGTAGAAAGATATAAGCTGTAAACTGTTAACACAATAGTAAAACAAATCTATTACTACTTATAAAACATATTAATTATTACCTGCAAAAGACCAACATCATATATGGGAATTCCCATGGTATTGATTTGATATTTGGGATGCCGGAACCAATTTTTTACTTTAATAGTGGTATTAGGATAGCCACTGTCATAGTCATACAACTTGTTTGTTCCATATATTACTGTTTTTACTAAAAGGATTTAAAAATGTCAGGTAATTTCAGTCATAAACTTTACATGTTAGTCTAATTTATTTTTTAAGTAGTGGTGTGAAAAAGATATCAGTTTAAGTTAGACAAAGCAAAGTCTAAAATATACCTTTACTAGATGGAGAAATAGTTAAGAAAATTAGAAATGCGAAAATCATTTTACACAAATTCAAAATTAAAATGTTAAATAATTCCAGAATATTTCCCCAAATTTAAAACTTTTAAAGCTATATTCGACAATATAACTTATTTTAGAAAGTACTATAACCTCTCTTGGCCTATTAAAAATAATTTCAGGAACCCTATATCATGACAACAAGAGATTGAAATACCTTCCTATTTGTAAAGTATGAAATCGTATTTTGTATATCGTATTTACCTGTAACTGATTTTCTTAAAATTCATTATTTGTTGATATACCTCATTTAGCACTAGTGTAATGTTTCACTGAATTCCCTCTCCATTTTACAGGACGTAAAAGTTATACTTTATTCAATTTTATACTAACAACTAAATAACTGTTCAGTATTTTTTTCATTTTTTGAGCTGAATTTAGATTCTCTTTATTACAAAATGAATGGTGCCCAATACAGTACAACTAAGCTTTAAACAACTGTAAAGACCATTTTCAAAAGACATACAAAAATTATCTCTTACCCTCCTCTCTCCAAAAAAAACTAGCTAGCTGAGGTATCTCTTGCTTTTGTTACTTGTTTTTCTTTTGTTATTCGATGTTCTGTTTCTTTTTCTGCCGTTCCACTCTATTCTATTTTTGTTCCTAAGTATGTACACTCTTTTTGTTCTACTTAATAATTTTGAGATATTTCAATTTTCGATATTAGGCGATAATGATCGGACCTGCACTACCATGTCTAAAGCCTTCCCCCTTCCCTTATGAATATCCCTATTAGGGAAAAACCATTTAGGATTTTTAAGTTGTTCGCAAATTTTAAAAAGTCTGTTTCCATTATCATTAAGAGTGTTCTCTACACAATTTCCTACGACTTTGTTATCTTTTTTCCTTCCTGGCTTTCAATTTTATTTAGAGTGCTATTCAGGGTATAAAAAGGTGGTCTCTATTAGCTAAAACTATGCACTTTCTTCCATTAGACTTTTAATGATATTTTGAAAACCAATGTACTGACGAATTTCTTTAATTTGGGAAGTCAGATAACACCGTAAATGTCACAGATGCATTAACAGTCAATTAAGTTTAAAGACAAATTAGATATGTGGTTGTGTTAATAAGATTGATTGCTAACTGGACAATACTATTAAGTATCCTAATTATTTACAATTCCAATGTTGAAAATGTGGAATCTTTAGCATAATGATACTACCCAGTTTATATCACCACTACACCCAATACTTTATTTTTGCACTCGACGCGCGTTTTGCTAACCATGTTAGCTTCATCAGGAGCGATGATTGACTACTATCACTCCTGATGAAGCTAACATGGTTAGCGAAACGCGCGTCGACTGCAAAAATAAAGCGCTTGGTGTACAACAAACCATTTTTTTTATAACGCTTTCAAATAAGGGTATATTTATCCATCTATTGTTGTGCCCGATTGCCTGTACTATTATCTCTCTCTGTGATAATTCTAAAGGAAAGCAGATGTCGAAATGAAAATTTGTATACTTATAATAATATATGAGAGAAACCCCATAGTTTGGTTTATAGGCAAAATGGCACTACTAGAAGAAGATAAAAAAATGGCGGAAACCTACAGATTTTGTAGAATTTCAATTCGCAACGTACATTCAACTCAAAAGAGAACTTACATTAGCCCGAACTCAGCACAGTACCCGGCTGTCAAAATCCATTCTGGCCCTATTATACCTTAGTAATTAATTATAGTGAAAGTATAGTAAATAATATATAGAGCTGTTCAAAACTTATTGTAATTAGTCACCTCAACACTAAACGTTTGTTAAAATAGATTTAGTGGTTTTAAAGGCAGTGAAGGGTTCTAGCAACTTTTTCTCACCTGGTAAATAATACTGTAAACCAATATCAACAAATCCGCACATACGATTATGTAGCAAATGTTTCACCTGTTGTTTTATTGTAAGTGCATAAAACTCCGAAAACAACAATTTTAAAAATTTGTTGTAGGTTTTTTTCTGTATTTACTCCCCGCTTTTTTATTGGGGTACAGTGATCGTTCGGTTAAATTATAGGTGGTATTCTATCAACCAAAAAAAAAATAAGTATGCTTTTTTAAATGGCATATAATAAATACATCTTTGTATACTATCGTTTGTAATTAATACTCATAATTATGAGTGTAAAAATAATTTCACATTTAAATGTCTAGTTCCTGAAATATCGATAACAAGCAGAATACATAACGTTACAAGCACGAAAAGTTGTATGTATTTGCTAGTCTTTATTAAACAGAAACATAAAACTGTACTAGAATTTTAATTGAAATATGAAGTCAATGTAAATATATAAATGTTCACATACGTACCATGTACGGGAATTCGCCATCTTCAGCTGTTGTTCCATTCACAATTTTTAAAGATGACCTTGCAACAACTGTCAAAAATTATATTACTTTACTAAGTAAAATCCTTTTTAAAACTACAATTGGTTATCGTCAAAATTGTGCGATTTTCCCAAACTTATTTAATAAAGTTTTGTCAAATATTTCAATCCAGAGTTCTAGACACATGTGACAGACGAAATGACTTACAGAATATGTAAATAAGAAAGAAATGTTTTTACGTATTTTTAGTGTTCCGTACAGAACACTTGTAAGATCACTTCGGTGTCTGTCTGTCCGTCCGTCTGTTCGTCTGTCACACCCGATTTTCTCCTAAACCTTTTGACATAGAAACTCGAAATTTAGTACTAATATAGGAATTGATGGCCTCATCAGAGTCGTTTAGTTTTGACAGTTAAATTTTGACTTAAGAGGTGAAATCGGAAGTAAACAATAAATTTTTTGCGAGGTCAACGAATGGGGGTGTCGAATGAAAGCTTGTAAAAACACGAGTTTAAAGATATATATATATATATATATATATATATATATATATATATATATATATATATATATATATATATATATATATAAAATATATATATATATATATATATATATATATATATATATTTATATATATATATATATATATATATATATAGATTTATATAGAAAAATACTGATCAAAAAATTTTGAAAAAATCCTGGAATATTCTTTATATGGGGTAGATTGAACGAAAATTATCACGAGTGCATTGACTTTAATAATTTATCTTGTATCTAAAAAAATTAAAATTTCAAGGTCATCAATTTTTAGTAAAGATTGGAAAAGAACTTTATAGAAAACTCATTTGTGTGTGTTTTGTGAAATGATCATTTTATACCTCCGTAACCAATTTTTTTTCTTTTAAAAGCAATCAACGTACAGAACACTAATTGCGCAAGTCCGAGTTGCACTTGGTCGGTTATTTTATTCAGGTAGCAAAGTATCATCTTGATGGTACTTAACAATGCTAGAAGTTACTCGTGTCTTCATAATTAGATGGAACATATTGGTCACTTTTACCTTGTGTCATGAAGACTCTTGTCAAAAAAATTTGCATAGGAATTTAGAAAGTTAACATTAAAATAAAATAGCATGACGGTTTGTTCGTATTTATTAGTGTGGTGTTTTTTATTTTCAACCGTTTTCGACGATTTTACGTGTATTTTTCAAAAAAATACCGTGAACAAGGATTTTAATCTCTGAAACAATATTTTCGAAGAACTCACATATTGGCTGTGAAAAACTTCTATGTTGTTCTCCGATCTAATTTTATTATATATAAATGCAGAGGCTGGCATTTTTTTCGCATTGCTAACTAATAACTAATAATAATTATAATTATTATTAACAATTATTAATAGTAGTTATTAATTATTTATAAATAATAAATATTAATAATAATTAATATTTATTATTATTAATTATTATTAGTTAATTATTATTAATTATTAATGAAATCGGTCGCCTGCTTCAAATTTTCATCTTCATAATGACTGGTCTAAATTCCTGGATGGCGTGTCATTTCATGATAAGCCCTTTAGTTTCTCTGTGATAGTTCGATGTCTAATTTTAGAGTCGAATTTATTCTATTATTTAAAGTTCGTGTTTCCCAACAGGTTTGGGCCGAAATAATATATATGAATTTATTTCCCTTCAGTATGATTAGTTTACAGTCCATGTTATTTTTGCCTCTAGTATTACAGGAGAACTTGAGCATATAAAAAAAATAATGTAATAGAGGGTATATAAATATTACCGAGGCAACTGGAGATTATTTTCGCTTTTTTTTTTCGAGAATAAGCAATATCTGCAGTAGAGGTGTATGAAATACGCAGCACTAAAAGTTTCCAGACACTGTGCCCTTAATATAGTGCGTTATAACAGTTTTTTTGTGTTTTACTAATTTTTACAATGAATATTGAAAGTATATTTTTAGTGTGGGTTACTATAATAACTTTTCTGGAATAGTGGATGAAATAATTAATTGTAATAAACAGTCGATGAAATAATTAATTATAATAATTAATTATAACCAACATACATAAATAATATAAAATGATTAAACAATCAGCTAAAACAAGAATCATCCAGCTTTAGCCAATGGGAGACAAAAAAAACTGGAAAATATGAATTTTATTTTTTATGAGTGGTCTATGCCAATGTCTATTTCTAGGGATGTTATCACTCTTCTCTAGTAGTAGTTTTTCAATCTGGGTTATTTTTAACTTAGTTAGTTTTAACACGTGTTGAACTGTGAAATATTTAATAAAAAAACTGAAATAAAGAAAAGAAACAATCGAGCTGAGAAAAAATCGTTTTTGTAAAAACAACGTTTTTAAAATTTAAATAAATATTTTGTTCTAAGATATAAATATATGCATCTCAAACTTAAGCATAATTTTAATTATTTATCCAGAAAGATAATTGAAGAAAGAAGTCATGTTGGAAAATACTATATTTAATTTATGTTAAAATTCTTAAAATAAAATCCACCTTAGATTACAACCATATTTTGTCTTAAATATAAACTGTTTTGATAAAAATTTAATTAAATTCTAAGATTTTTTTGTATAAACGTTTTTATTAGCCACGTTTTCATAGTAGCTTTTTATTCCTTATAATTTTATTATTTTTAATGCAATACTTATTTCACAATTTGATGGCAATTGTATAACAAATCATATGATGTTCTTTAATTCTATTATATATTTTTCTGCACGTCTCGACAATATAGGTTGTACCACAGCTACTTGAGGTACTATAATCTCTTGAATTTTCAAAGAGAACTTTATCTTTGATAGATCTAAGATATTGTAAGGGTTAGGATACCTAGAAAATCGTAATAAAATGTAATCGTATATTTATGTTTCCGTACAATTTTCGAAATGCGATCTGTAATATTCGTAATATATCGAAGGATTACAATTCCAAGAGTCTGATCTGCTTGTCTTCTAGTCTTCGGAGATACCTGTGAAGATGTATGTTTTTGAATGAAGAGTTTCATGTCTCGGTACGGAAATTACTTAATTAAATAACGGAATTAAGTATTTTGATTAAAGATATTGTGGCTGACAGAGTCATACAGCTGCATCAATAAGGAATTGATGAATAAGTGTTTTTGGGCGGGATAGTGATGTGAGGAAGCATTTAACTGTCTGTCCGTGGAAGTGGGCTTTCTGTATATGTGTAGCTCAAAGAGAGATCTAACTTTCGATTAATAAGAATATCTAGGATAGAGAGATTGTTATTTTTTTTCAATATCAAAGCCGAAGTGAAGACTTTTGGCCGCCAGATTCTCTTTGGCTAGTCATAGATCCAGGCAACAAAATTCCTATCCTTGGAAAAATCGGAAGCCCATCACAATCTTTAAACATCCCAACAACCTTAATGGTGATACTGATCTTTACCTTTCACCGTTCTGTGAACAGACCATAAATTAAGCTTCGTCTCTCCTCCGATCCACTAATTTAAAAGGCGTGTCCAAGAGAACATATATCAGTTTCGCGATATATTTCGAAGAAGCTAGAAATTAGGACATGGTGGAAAATAACAAAATTGGATGTGTATTCATATAGATGAAAACTGAAGATCACAATACATACATATAATTATGAAATTACACAATGTCCAATTTGATGCACATCAAAATCACAGATAATGATGAATTATCATATTTTCTTTTTTAATTGATCATTGTTTTTAACAATATTGTTGTGAAAATGATTAATAAGTGATTCCATATAAACATATATGTTTGTCCTTCTCTTCTTAAAATTTGTTTTATAAAAATTCGCAGGTTCATAAACCAACATTATTTATTTTTCCATACTGGTATATTAAATGAGTCATTTGAGTAATGCAATCCATAACAGCCCAGTGCTTTAAAAATCGTTTAGGAATGAAACTGCTAAAGAACCTGTGAAATTTGTTTACCACTTAGGGCACAAAAAACGGATAAAATTGACGTTCATTTTATCTCCAAAATCTCATAAAAGAAAGGTTTGCTATGAAAACACGTTAGTTTAAAATATCACGGTCGACCATCAAAAAAATCTCCAAGTAGAAAATTGACAAATATCTTTACCAGTTTAGTCAAGTGCAAGCTGGAGTTACGCATTTAGTGTTCGGTGCGTTAATTATTCTAAAATAAATATATTGTTACGGAGGTATAAAATGTTCAATGACTTCACAAAACACACCCCAGATTAGTTTTCAACAAAGTTTTTTTTCCGATCTTTACTGAAAACTGATGACCTTGAATTTTTTTATATACCAGATAAATTATTAAAGCTGATAATTTTCGTTCAGTCCTGTAAAGAATTTTTTCAAAATTTTTTGATCAGTACGCAAGTATTATATTATATATATTTTTGGACCTTGTGTTTTTACAAGCTTTAATTTGAGACCCCCCTCGATGACCTAGTAAAAACATTTTTTTTGCTTTCAATTTTACCTCCCCCCCCCCCCCCAAAAACTAACCCTTAAAACAAAATTTAACTTTCAAAACTAAATGGCTCTGATGAAGCCCTCATTTCCTATATTAGTGCCAAATTTCAACTTTGTACGTCAAACAGTTTCGGAGAAAATCGGGTGTGACAGACAGATGGACAGACGGACATACACAGACAGGCAGACAGAAAGACAACAAAAGATCTTTAAAATTTTAATAATTTATTTATTAGTAAGCCGTAACAAATGTAAAAATATATTAATTCGCAATATTGCACATTGAATTATTTCGTGTTTAGTACGAAAGTATGGTACACTTATAAAAATTTTAATTGGATTAATAGGCTATAGATTCAAGCTAAGTCCTAACCAGATTATTTAATTAGAGATTTATTGTGGATGAAAAAAACTGCTTTTGCAAATGATATTGACGACCTTGTAAATGAAACCAGGTAAAATTTTGGCATCCGCCTCCCACCAACATTCCCATAAATTACCTCTTAAGATATAATACCAAATTTCTCTCATTCTAATAAAAGTAGAGGAATAGAATTTCGAGCTATAAGAAGAACTATAACTTAAAATTATATTCACTTTTCTTCAATAATACATTCAAACAATGCCTACAGATGAGAAATCTGTTACTGATTTAAATCATCAAGTTGAAAAATCGTATAACACATTTTGTGATTTGGTTGATGAAGAAATTTTTTTTGCTATGCATAGTGGTCCAGAACAAATCCGTTCATAATATGATATGATTGATTATTATTCACAAGGTATAGACGCTTGTGCGAAATATTTCAAAACTCTAAATATTCTAGAATTTCTGAAGGAATTGGACAAAAGTGGTTTTCATAAAGAAATTGTAAGTTTAAAAGGTTATATACAAGATTCTACAGCACTAAATTATATCAGAGAAGTTTAAAAAAAACTACTATCAAAATGTAGGAGGTGATCATGAAGCACAAGGTCTGATATTATATTTTGAACTTACGGATCATATTAAGCTTTGTGAAAATATCACTGAAGCATGTCTTCTGAAAACAAGAGATTTAGAAAATATTGCTAGAATTTAGATTATTAGAATTGTATGAAAATATTATATTACTTGAAAAATAGTTAAATGAAATGGAGAGGGGATTAGGGTTGTAACATACCCCAAACCATTAAACATATTTACTTCTACTTTACTATGGAAAAAATAACTAAATCATATCATTTGGCTGAAACAGTAGAAGAGCTTAAGAATTCAACATTAATTTAAGCGAATATATTAGGAAGATGGAAAATGTGATTGAAGAATCTAGAGATTTTTTAAAAACGAATGATACAAGCACACTAATTTCTAGGTTAAAAATGTTAAAATTAAATAAAACAGTTGCAACTGTTGAAAAATGTTTAGAAAAATAAAATATAACAATGTATAATGGAATTTAAATAAAACAATATTTATTTTATATTTAAGTTGTCTTATTCATTCATAAAAAAATTGTCATACAAGAAAATACATTTGATAAAGCACAGATAGATGGTGATAAAAATATTTTGGTGTTAAAGCTCGAATAGAGGGTTCATCATCTATTTTAATTACTGGATTGGATGAATATTTGTATTCTGCTTTTTCGTTTCCTTTAACATAAACAAATTGGGCGTCCTCCTAAGTTACTTGATAATATTACCGAAACAATAAAGAGTGGGGTATCCTTCATCCAGTTAATGCAGTGATAAAATTTCGTTAACCAAACAGCTTGTTTATGTAATTCTGGAGAAAGAAAACTTAATGCGAATGGTTGTTTAAATATGTAGTGGCTTATCTTATTTTCACCATAAGCTGCTAATTCTTTAGGAATAAATTTATTTTTTTCATCTTTGAATCCCTGTATGTCCAGAACTACTTTTACAATCATAATTTCAAGAATTCTAATTAATTTTTAAATTAGAAAAAATTCTAAATACGAAAGTTTTTTTTGAATATTCATCTATTAGTTACTTGAGTTCTAAATTCTTAACCAAAGATTGTAATCTTTGTTGAAGTTGTAAAGTTTTAACAACGTCTTCGGAATTAACGCGATGTGTCAAAGACATAATCAAAACGGAATTATTTTAAAATATACGTGCAATAAATATCTGAATTATTTAAGTTGTTTTAGCTGAAATTTTTTCTTTTGTTTTGACCTCAATCCTTAGAGTTCCCGAACCAGCCTGCAGTAAATTTCTTTGATGTGAACAGTTAATATAAACAATAGGTGCATGTTCCTTAAATTCTATGGGATTAAAAATTGGTTCTATTGGCAAATTATTATGTAACTGACGAAATTGAATTAAAGATCGTTATAAGGATATATTTTCAAATTTAAAAATAAATTTATATTTCTTAGTTCACAATGATCAAATTTACTCATATTAAATTTTATGTTTCCTCGCCAATTGGTTTGGAAGGCGACTAAAACATGAAGCGGTGCTTCAACCTTAATGGAAGTTTTTACAGGCCAGTTATGTCTTATAGTTTCCAATAGTTCTGGACATTCAACCAATTCCCAACTTCGGAAAGTAATAAGTATGTCATTATTTTTATCTATAAGTTTCGTAAGTGCCAGTTTTTGCGGGGTGGCTACGGTAACATGAGGTACACGCCAACACAGTTTTGTTATTGTAATTGTAAACTACAGTGAATACTATACCATTAGTACTTATATCATACTTATATCGTACTTATTAAAATAAGTTCTTGTGAATTCAAAATGATTTTATTATAATATTCAAAAAATCCTGATACATCTTTAAAGAAATACATAAAGAAACATTTCTCTTAACATCATTCCTAATTCTTTCCCCTGTTTTCAGATTTGGATACCACCTGGCATTTTCTAATTTTGTACTTTCATTTTTATTATAAGATATATAACCCTTAAGTGTTGATGTTGTACCAACACCTCGAATAGAATCGACAGTGACACCATTCAAAATATAAAGTAGCTCTTTACATAGGAATACAGGGGCATTATTGATTAAAACTGTGTTCTTTAGGGGAGTTTTTTCTTCCTCTTTCGTATCTTGTAGCTCTAAATAAATCTTACTTTTGCAAGGCAACGGATATTTTTCAGTTTGTTGAAAAGAAATTCTTATTTCAACATTTGGTCCTAATTTTGTAGAATTAAAAGGATGGAAGTAAGTACTTCCCAACTTAAAATGGATTCATCAAATAGAATATTTTCTTTTCGTTTAGATATTCTGTTAGTTTTTAGTTTAAAACCCAAACTTTTCAGAAATTATCTATTAGAAGGTGTGTTTGTTTTATTACCTAATAAAATATGTTTGTTTCCTTTCTTTTTAAGCTTTTTTCTACTAGATTTTGTAACCAAATTGATGTTGGATGGTTTTTTTGTGGTAGCGGACTACCATTGTTCATCAAATTTTTTTTTAAGATGTAGTCTTAACGTTAGGACTTCTCTTCTAAAATTAACAAGTTCACCTTCTTGATCCATTATTTTAATAGTAATTTTACCTATGGTTTTTACAGTTCCTAGAAAATATATGTTTCGTGGTGGTTCTATTATTTTAAAACCAGGAGCTACATTGGGAAAAAGTTGATGTAATATATGAACGAGTTTACCGTTAAGATATGATCTTTCAGCAATAATACAATCGATAATTATAGAATTTTTTTAAATAATTTAATAATTTCCCAATTATCGCCTCATTAAATGTTACGCCAACTGATGACATTAAATATGTGTTTAAGGTATTATTATTTACAAACATGTTAAATTGAATACCTTTTTTACTACACTTATCACGTATAAATTTATTTATTACATCTAATTCA
Source organism: Pachyrhynchus sulphureomaculatus (assembly GCA_019049505.1). Classification (NCBI taxonomy): domain Eukaryota; kingdom Metazoa; phylum Arthropoda; class Insecta; order Coleoptera; family Curculionidae; genus Pachyrhynchus; species Pachyrhynchus sulphureomaculatus. The sequence goes on along the minus strand of CM032446.1, from coordinate 101,287,590 downwards.
TAGCTTCCTTTAGGTGTCAAAAATACACAATTATTATCAAAAATCACTGCATTATTAAGCTCGTCAATATTAGGTAACGCAATGAATATCTCAAAATTTACTAGTCCAACAACATACTCAGCATCTTCTTCTAGATATATAACAGGATTAAATTCCACCGTTAAACTAGGAGAATTACCGGTAATAACCAAATTGTATGACATATCCCTTTAATATTATTGTAGAGACTAAAGTAGTATTATTCATCATATGTTATTACAAAGAAATTTTAAATAAGAGTTTGATGTTTGTTATAATTTTATGTTGTCATGTTTTTATTGTTGTCACGTAAATTACCATAACTACCAAAGTATTTTTTTTCCTTTTTTATACATGTTGTCCAATAAGTGTCATTAGCACTATAGCTATCCAGAATAACAACCCCACATTCATGTTTCTTAATTCTTTTAGGTAATTTATTCCTCATAAATACACCTCGAAATTAAAGAATTTGTAAAAATTTGACATACTTTATTAGATCATAATTTGTAGGTTGATTTCGAGGTATATAATTTAGCAGTTTTTTGAATGTGGTTTTAAAAACAATCCACATTCTATTTTATAAGGTTTTAGAAACAAACCTCTTCCTTTTTTTCCAATTGCATTAGATTTCATCATTTGATTATGTCGTTTAGCTTCAGATAACCTTTTTTTGGCTGATCTCGCATCATTTACAGCTTTTGCAATACCAGTTGCTCCTCCTCCAAGAGCACCCAAAGCAGATAAACCAGCAAATATGGGTATAAGGGGTAAAAATCCACCAGTCTTGAGAATAAGTATTAGTCTTATCTTAGAATTTACAAGCCTCTTTTTCTTTCCTATTGACTCAAGAGCTGTTTTGATACCATTATTTAAACTTTAAAATTATTTCCCATAATTCTTTTTCTAGCTTCCGTTATAGCTTTAAATAATGACATTCCTCGTCCTGCACGATTTTTTTTTTGTTATTTTTCCCCTTTTTTTAAGTCCCATTTCTAATTTTCTCTTTACTATCATTGCTGTGGCTATTCCTAGAGCAGAAGTTTCTTTTCCAAAACTGGCGTCTGCAGCATTAAACCTCGCCAATAACTTTTCAGTTAATAATTTATCCGCAGAATGTCTCATATTTATATCATTTGATTGGGAGTAGGAAATGTCATGTTCTTTGCAAGCTTTATCTAATGGATTAATTCCTTTTCTTCTCTTTTCTAAATTTGTCCCCGGCCCACAAAAATTATAACCCGGTAAGTGTAGTTCAAGTGGTAATTTATTTATTAAAGTGTTTAAAAAACCACTCCCTCTTTTTTCTCTTTTTGTTTTGTAAACATGTTGTTTATGATGCGATTTAAACATTATATATTACGAAGGTATTAACACAAATGACTAGTGTTGCTGAATAAGTCAAGTATATATAATGAAAAATGAAAAACAACCATTTTCCATAAAAATTAAATATCGCGATGCTTTATCAAATAATTTAAGAAAATATGGAAAATTGTGTGAAAGAAACAGTAAAAGAGAATTAATAGTAGGTCCTTCGGGATGTGGTAAAACCAATGTCGTAATTAGCCTAATTGAAGATCCCAATGGTTTCCGCTTTGAGAAGTCTCTATATCAACCTAAATATGAATATTTAAAGACACTTTTTAAACCTTTAAATGAAATTGATTTCTCAACGTCAGACAATGAAGAAAATATTATGTCACCACAAGACTTAAAACCAAACTCTGTAGTAATATTAGATGATATAGTTTGTTGTAAACAAACCATAGTAAAGGATTATTCTTGTTTCGGAAGACATAAGAATACCGATTGTTTCTATTTATGGTAAATATATTCATCTATTCCGAAACAGCTGATACGAGATAATGCAAATTTAATTATTATATTTCGGCAAGACAACACAAATTTAAAACATATTTATGATGATCGTGTTAATGTTAATATGTCGTTTAATAAATTTAAAGAAATATGTTTATTATTTTGGAAAGATAAATTTGGATTTCTGATAATAGACAAATATTCTAATGTTATGTTGGGCAAGTATAGAAAAGGATTCGATTCAATTTATATATTTATTTATAAAAATGGACTAAAAATTGGTAACATTTTAATTATGAATGAACGATTGGCGAGAGAACTTGTTAAATCAAGGCTGTTAAACAAAAATGTCAAAGTTTAAAAAATGTCGAATTTGAGACTTAAGCTAAACTGGAAGAGACTTATAAACCAATTACAGAACCACTACAAAAACTAGTGCCAATATTTGGAAAAAGTGAACTAAGATACATGTGTTTCAATCCCCAATTAAAAAAATTTTATGAATCATCAACACCACCAAAACATTCATTCGCTGACATATCAACACCAGGAAGAAATATATTTGCTAGCACATCAACTCCAAAAAAGGACTAAAAAACTGGAAAAATTCCAAATCTTCCATATGAAACTCTATCATTTTTTCATAGCGATTTAATTACAACTCAAAGACCATCTTTCCTTCGAACAAGCACTGTAGTGGAAGCAACAAAATCTTCACAAGGATATGAGACACCTTACAATCCCTCTGATATATTAGAACAAACTAAACACTAACAGGTTGGATCAATTTGATGAACTTCCTCATCAGTGTATTAATGGTGGTATAAGGGACACCAACATAAATTTGATCATCAATACGGAAGAATTCACGATTATGAAAATGAAAAATTTTACTTATGTTTAACACAAGTACCTGCTCAAATAATTGGTAAAGATATACAAGTGGCTGGAGTAAAATATCCTGGAAAACCGGAATATAGAGTTGTTAAAAAATAAATTAGAGGCTAGACTCAAAAAGATCTTGATAATTATATGGATATTTTAAAAAGAACTAACACCTGTCGTAGAAATTACAATCCTGATGAGCAAGTTCAAGAAAACGCTTCACACAAATATATTACAATAATAGTTATAGTAGTAATATTTACAAAGAAAAAATATCACAAAAACTAGAACTATTAATTCTCTTCAAAATTTGTTTCAAGCTGTAATGGCAATTAGTCCTAGCAGGCCAGATCTAATAAACCAAAAACACAAAGTGATAGTTTAAGTTTAAAAATTAATAAACCGAATACAGTATTGTGTATATTGGAATGATGTTAATGAGTTGGTTGATAGACTGCGATTATTAGTATCACCTATGTTTGCATGTCACACAGGACACTATAATGAAATTATTTCCATTATAGAAGAACTCAAAGAAGCCAATGTTATCGTATAAATACATGTTACAAATTAATTAATACATTTATAACATGACGGGTAATAAGTTTGGGTCTCATAGTTCAAAACATTACATTTACTCATTTATTCTTTCTATTGAAAAATCAGTTAGTTCAAATACTGAAAATAAAATATTAAAAGATTTTAGGAGTGATACGTATATCACTGTTGTTGTTGAAAACAAAATATTTGAAAATTTGGAATCGGGTTTAAAAACAGACGTCAAAGATAAAATTATTCTTGAACATCTAGACCAAAAAAAATAAAAATTTCAAAACATGAAGAAGACATAAAAATAATTAAACAGAAATGGATAGTTTCGGACAAGAATTGAAAAACGAAATAATTAGGGTACAAGCTGATATTAATAAAAATATGGTTAAAAAATTTCAAAATTTTATTAATATGTCCCATAATAGATTTTCAGAAGAAGTGGAAAATTTTAAGACGGTGCATGACGAGGCGAATAAAAATATTGAAAAAGTTGATAGATTTGTAAAACTTCATTTTATGGTTTATAAAAATAATACTGAAAATGTTAAGGTGTTGGAACAAAAATTTAACGAAACCTATGAAAAACAAATGATGATTTCTCAAAAAAAAAAAAATATTGTTTTACGGAAAAAATCGAAAATATAGAGCAAATTTCAAATAACCAACAATTAGATAATATCACAAAAAATAGCGAATAAATTGAAGAAGTATTGACAAAATTACATAATCTAGAATCAAAATATAAAACTAATGTAGATGGTAAAGTTTCAACAGAGATACAAAATTTAAATGTGAAATTGCAAACTATAGTTGAGGAACGCAAAAATAAAATTGGGATATTAAAAAAATCGATGAGATATTAAACCAGTTAAAAAATCTTGAATAGAGAAGCAAATATGGATAATAAAAAATGATCTGACAGATACTCTAGTAAAAATAATAACAAATGTAGACAAAAAGTTTGATGATTTTGAAAACAAAATAAAAAAACTTGACAAAGCAGTTATAGACAATAAGTTCAGGGAATTTGATAAAACAAATAAAGATGAGTTAGCTGCCTTGAACTCTGTTGTTGATGGTGTGGAAATAAAGAAGAATATAAATATAAATAATAAATAAAACCTGCTGAAAAAATTATCAAAGAAGAACAATTGTAAACGGTTTAGCGACTTATGGCAAGACGATTTAGTTGAAATGCAGCCTTATGCTAGGTTTAATACGTCGAATAGATATATTTTAGCCGTAATAAAAGCTTTTACAAAATATGTTTGGGCCGAACCACTCAAAAACAAAATTGGGAAAGATGTAACGGCAACAATGAAAAAAATTTTAGATAAAAACCACAAAACCTGTTAATTTTCAAACAGATCTGGGAAAAGAATTTTACAACAGAGACTTTCAAAAACTAATTAATGATTAGAACATTAATCATTATAGTAGTTTTCCCAATTTAAAATCGAGTATTGTGGTGCGTGTTGACCGAACTTTAAAAAACAATGTGTAGAAATGTTTTAGTAACCAAGGAAATTATAACTGGTATAATATTTAACCCGCTATTGTTGAAAAATACAATAATACCGTTCACAGAACTACTGGATACAAACCTAGTGAAATTAATAGGAAAAATGAAGAAATTAGATCCGTTTACTTATATTGACTTTAAGTACACCAAGCTCAAAGAAAACGACTTTGTTAGAATATCAAAGCAAAGGGAAGCGTTTGATAAAAGATGTACTCCGAATTGGTCTGCTGAAATCTTTCAAAAAAGAAAACTACAGTTTACAAACCCAACTACTTACCTCCTAAAAAATGCTAATAATGAAGTTATTATAGGAGGTTTTTATTCTGAAGAATTGCAGAAAGTTAAGCATCCGGACGCATATTTAGCAGAAAAGATTTTAAGAAGGAAAGGAAACAGAGTCTTTGTTAAAGGGTTGTTAAACTTAATTAAAATAAATATTTTCTAGATCAGAATAATCTAAATTACACAGATCAAAATCTGATTAACCTAAATTTGGTAAATCTAAAACTGTCAATTCCATACTACTTACAGTTAGATTCAAACTCATTATTACTCACACATAAATAATACTTCAAACAAGTTATAAGAAGATAGATAAATAAATATGTGAAAAATTTAAAAAAGAACAAAATTAACGACCGCGAACACAAACACAGCGTACTTAACAAACTAACTGTCACTACGACGAGTATAAGAAAATAACATCAAGCACTGTCGCAAAGCAGGTTTTATTCACATCTAGTGACATTGATTGTTCAGTACCACGATCACTAGTCGGTTTTTTTATTTTGCTATTTTTTAGGAATTGTATAGTGGTTAGCAACCACTATACCTACAGCCCTGCCCTGTCCTCCCATGTGTCAACATTCAACCATCGCTGTATATCTTTGACTGCCGCGCAACCGAGACTATCAACCACTACCCCTATCGCCTACCTTCAACCACTGCCCCCGTCGAATACCTTCAATCACCGTCTCCAAATGCTAACCTTTGGCCGCTGTTTCTGCCGCCTAAATTCGACCACCGCCTTCTTCGAATATCTGCCAACCTTTGACCGCTGCTTATTACTGCCTAAATTCGCCGCCGCACTGTGGGCCAGGAATATGATTTTTCTTACAAAATTTTCTAGAGCCCTCAGTTATTAACCAAATAAACTCATGAACGAATTCCGAACAAACGTAAGGAAGCCGATTTGCAAAATATAACCTCAAAATTTCTTTAAATTGCAAAAAGCAGCACGGAACCGGCAGGCGAAATTTCGAAGTTTACGTACTTTCAAGTTTACGCCTTCAAAACTGGTTCATCAGAGGTTTCTGTTCTGGAGTCGCTGAATCTATTTTCGGGGTCATGTTTATCACATGCACCCTTTTGAGGTGTGATAATGGAGGTTGGAGGGGAAGAAATTACGATATTCTTCTGAATTAAAGTTTCGCGTTCAAAACTGACTCCTCAGGGCTTTCAGGTAAGGCTAAATTTATTTTCGGGGTTATTTCGAACATATACACCCTTTTGGGGAGTGAAAAAGAAGGTTAGTCCTCCTTCAAGCCTCATTTTCACCACTCAAAATGGTGCATATGATCAAAATGACCCCGAAAATGGATTCAGCGACCCCAGAAACCCTCGATGAACCAGTTTTGAGCGCGTAAGCCATAAATCACATGAACTTCGAAATTTCACCTTACGGTTCCGTGCTGCTTTTTGCAATTTTAAAAAATTTTGAGGTTATATTTTCCAACTCGACTTCCCTACGTTTATCCAGAACTCGCTTACGAATATTTAAAAAAAAAATGTCTGATTTCGTTAATACTTGAAGGATCTAGACAATTCTAAATGAAAAATTAAATCCCTGGCTCACTGTGCCGCCCCCATTGATACCTTTAACCACTGCCCCCAGATGTCAACCTTTGACCGCTGCTTCTTGCCTCCTAAATTCGTTCACCGCCCCTACCGAATATCTTCAACCGCCGCCCCCAGATGCCAACCTGTCGCTGCTTCCTGCCACCTAAATTTGACCACCGCTCCCACTGAATACTTTGAACCCCTGCCCTCAGAGGCCAACCTTTAGCCACTGCTTCCTGCTGCCTAAATTCAACCACCGCCTCTCTACAGCATACCTTCAACCACCGCCTCCAATCTCACCCCAGCTGCAAACCGATTAAATCAAGTTCGGGTTAGTTCAAATCCGGGTTAACTCAAGATAGGTTATTTTTCAAAGAGATTACCATGCGATCTACATCTAAGCATACTTATCATGTATCACTATAGTAGACGAGCAAAGAGAGAGAGCGTGCTCAAAAGTGTTACTATACTAGATGAGTGCCATGAGAAAGGGTGTTTAAAATGTATGAAATGTAATATTATGTGATAACGAGCGCGAAGCGCTCGAACTGCTACCACAAACGAGTGCGTAAAATCGAGCGCGAAGCATTGGAATTGGTACCGCGAACGAGCGAAGCGAGTGAGTTGCACTAAGAGAGTTTATTATGTGCTTAATCGAGCGCGAGTTTGGCAGTGGAGTGAGGTAAAGGAGCGAGACAAAGGCCTGTTTCTCGATTTAAAATAGAGAATTTGGGTAAAAATAAGCATGTTGAAAGTGGTAGAAAAATGTTATTATTGGTGGTTATATTGAACCAAAGATGGAAAATTGGAAGGAATGGGCACGGTTTCCCTAATAAGTATTGAATTTAACTCCATCTACTAAATTTTAACTTTTAAAAACGTATGCCTTCTCCTAACTTTATTTCAAATTTGTTGGATATAAAAGCCAAGATTTTGAAACTGGTTGCTACATTCGAACTTCATTAGTTATTGAATTCTAAAGATATTTCGAAAAATAAATTACAAATACAAAATGGCATTTAAAGTTCATATTATAAGTCAATATACATTTGAAGTTTATGACGAGAATAATGTAATTCCCCCACACAACATAGTTTGGCCTCAACGACACCGCTGACCACGTTAGTCCAGTGGAGTCCATTGAACCCTCGGTATGGATGAATCAAGAAAGTTGTAGTCCCTTCATGTCCCAAACTCCACCTCGCCGCAGTTCGCCGAGAGTGGTACCCGTAGACAAGAGCTGGGATATTCCACCAGATGAAGTTTCTTCATCATTACTATTCCTACAAGATAACATAGAAAGGCAGACGGACCAATCGGAAGACCAATCGGAGGACCAATCGGTTGACCAATCGTATGACCAACGGATGACCAATCAGATAACCAATCGGATGACCAATTCGAAGATTTCTAATGGACCAATCGGAGGACCAATCGAATGACCAATTAGATGACCAATCGGATGACCAATCGGATAAGTGAAGTTAACTTGATTTAGACGGCCAGGAGTTCCATCTACCTTAATACCTAAAGCAGGAACTGCTCAAGAGTGGATAACGTCAGCTGAAGTTACAATTAGACGAATTTATGTTATGTAACGAACAACTATTCGTGTATCTACGTCAAGATGTCGGAATTGAAATGGTTTTAAGTCATTTAAAGGAATTATATAGGAATCAAATTCTAAAGGAGTATAATCAGAATATTCATAAGATCAATATCATTGATGGCCAATTGCCTTGACTGAAACTATTGGATTATTTGTTTCGTCTATAATATAAAGAAGACGAAGAGATGGAAGAGCAATAAGAATGAGAATTACTGTTGGTAAAATTGTTCATATAAGATATCCTAATTACGGATAAAAGAGCAGATTTAGTGGATAGACTGAGAAAAAAACACAGACAACAAAAAATAGACTTGAATATGAACTTCAACAAAATGAAAATCGTTGCAAATATAGACGAATATACTTTCATGGCAATAAGACCTAATAATAAATATAGAACAAATTAGCGAATACATTAGTGAATACATTTATCATGGAAAACATGAATTAGAAAATCAGCCTGGGCAGGGATTAGCAAACAAAGCTACAGTTTAAAAAAAAACGGCACTGAAACGTGGGCCTTAAATAGAAGTATAATAAATAAACTCCAGGTGACCCAAAGAGCAATGGAGAGAAGAATGCTAAATATTAGACTCCAAGATCGTATTCCTGACATCGAGATACGAAGAAAAAGTAACAGATGTAATACAACAAATATGTCGCAAGGATGAATGATAACAGATGGACACGCCGTATAGTTGAATGGAGGTCTAGAGAACACAAAAGTTGCAGAGGTAGACCACAGATAAGATATACAGACGACATAAAAAGATTAGCAGGACATGATTGGATGCAAGAAGCAAACAACAAAATTCATTGGAGCCAACTTGGCGAGGCTTACATCCGACTATGGACAAAATAAGCTAATGATAACGATGGTGATATATATATGATGATGGTTTGGTTATGGTTACCCTCGGAATATACTCAAAAAACTTATCTTTAATACCTGCTGTTATGACGGACCAATAGGTGACATCCCTAATAGCATAAAATATAGAAAGTTACCCTTCATAAAAGACTTGAAGGATAAAACCATAAAAATATTTAAAGAATATCCCTCTTTAAGGATAGCAAAATATAATCTTTTAAATAACTATAAATTGTTCAGCCACGTAACAAAAAACACCTGAACCATATTATATTACCATGTTCTATAACTTGTCATGCTTGAATTGCCCCTCCACGTACATTGAACAAACATCACAGTAGATCAAACAAGGGATGACCCGACACAGGAGCGATTGTTTAAAGAAAAAAAAAACTGGTCAAGTGTAAGTTGAACTTACGCAAATAATGCTCCGTACGTTGAATGATTTTAAAATAAGAAATTATGTTACAGAGGTATAAAATGATCAGTGACTTCACAAAACATACCCCAAATGAGTTTTCAACAAAGTTTGTTTCCAATCTTTACTGAAAACTGAAGACCTTGAATTTTTTTTTTTTTATATACGAGATAAATTATTAAAGGTAATGCACTCGTAATAATTTTCGTTCAATCTACACCCCGTTGACAATATTCTAGAATTTTTTCAAAATTTTTTGATAAGTACTTTTCGAGATAAGGCGGGTGGACTGCGATTTTTCGCGATTTTTTAAAAATAATACAAAGAAAAGTGCGCGCAAGTATTACATTATATATATATTTTTTACTCTTGTTTTCATAAGCTTTCATTTGACACCACACTCGATGACCTAGTAAAAAATTGTTTTTTCACTTCCGATTTCACCCCTCAAAACTAACCCCTTAAGTCAAAATTTAACTTTCAAAACTACATTGCTCTGATGAGGCCATCAATTCCTATATTATTACCAAATTTCAACTTTCTATGACAAATAGTTTCGGAGAAAAACGGGTGTGACAGACAGACCGACAGACGGACAGACAGACGGACAGCCACCGAAGTCATCTTATATGTGTTCCGTACGGAACACTAAAAAGACCTTGTGCTGTGGTTGATCACCATTTGAGTACTGGACATTGTTTTGATTTTGAGAATGTTAAAATATTGGAGTGTGAATCGGATTATAAGAGACGCTTATTCCTTGAGATGAGCCACATTAATAAAGCTAAATCCTTAATTAATTATAGGAGATACTAATAGATTAAGTAACTTGTATTGTAACATGCTGAATCCTAGTAGTCACTTTTTATAAGACAAAAAACGCAGTTTTAACGCACTGTAGCGAAGATATATCAACAAATGTATTGATGTTTTTAGAAGAAATTTATTCTGTTTTAAAATGTTGTGCAGGTTGGATCATTGTGTGCCTTCATGTGTAATTTATGTTTTGTTGTAATGTTGAAACCATCTCAGCCCTACTGGGTAAGTCATTTTGTTTATATAGACAACTGTTTTTAGAATCATGATGTGTTTGTTTTTTATTGTAGTTACTCTTGAAAAAGCCGAAAAATTCGGCGAAATATCGAGGTTATAACAGCAATTGAGTGATTAATAAAATATTGACAACAGACCGTATTCCTGATATATTTTTTCACAATTTAACTATTGCCACGGTCAATATATATATATATATATATATATATATATATATATATATATATATATATATATATATATATATATATATATATATATATATATATATATATATATATATATATATATATATATATATATATATATATATATATATATATATATATATATATATATATATATATATATATATATATATATATATATAGCTATATATATATATATATATATATATATATATATATATATATATATATATATATATATATATATATCTATATATATATGCCACCAAAAATTGAAAATTGCTTTTTTACATTCAAAATATAATTAAACTAGCCGTGCCCGCGGGAGTTTATTCACTATTATCGCCACTGCTTATTCCTTATGTTACCTAACGTAATAAAATATATACTATAACCTGACCAGAAAACCTACGTATGAATTTAAAAAAAAAATAGGATAAGTGGTTCTCGAATGATAAGCACAGTAACGGAGAGACAGACAGACAGATAGACGTTGCGATTTATATGTATTATATATATTATTATTATTATATAACCTGGCCAAAGAACATATGTATGAATTAAAAAAAAAAAACCGTAAATCGAATAAGTTGTTCTCGCGTGACGCGCACTAACAAACAGAGAGACAGACAGACACAGAGACGTTGCGTTTTATATATATTATATTCTTTGCTACATGATATTCTTCCATATTTAACGGTTTAGGCAGCGTATTGCAGGAGAGCGCGCTAGCGACAAGCTTTTTTCCGACCTGATTCACTATTATCTTCACTACTTATATATATATATATATATATATATAACCTGGTCAGAGAACATATGTATGAATTAAAAAAAAGTCACGTAAATCTGATAAGTAGTTCTCGAGGAATAAGCGCACTAACAGACAGACAGACAGAAAGACGTTACATTTTATATATATATATATATATATATATATATATATATATATATATATCATATTTTATATATTATATTCTTTGCTACATAATATTGTTCCATATTTAACAGTTTAGGCAGCGCGCTAGCGGTAAACTTTATTCCGACTAGATTCACTATTATCGTCACTACTTATTCCTTATGTTATCTAACATAATAATATATATCTTATAACCTAGCCAGAGAACATATGTATGAATAAAAAAAAATCACGTAAGTCAGATTAGTGGTTCTCGAGTGATAAACGCACTAACGGAGAGACAGACAGAGAGAGAGAGACGTTGCATTTTATATATATTATAGATTATAGATATTCTCTGCATACATACATAATATTGTTCCATATTTAATGGTTTAAGCTGGGTACTGCAAGAGAACGCGCTAGCGGCAAACTTTTTTACGACTTGTTTTACGATTATCGTCACTGCTCATTCCTTATGTTACCTAACGTAATAAAATATAGCCTATAACCTGGCAAAAGTACATATGTATGTTTAAAAAGAAAGTACGTAAATCGGATAAGTGGTTCTTCAGTGATAAGCGCACTAACGGACAGACAGACAGAGAGACGTTGAATTTTATATATATTATAGATACATATATAAATATAGTATGTGGAAATGCAAAAATACCGGCTTACCTTTATATTGAGAAGTGACAAATATTGTCAAAACTAAGAAAACAAACAAATATCTACTCATTTTGCAAACCGAACAACACCATGCAATGTTAGGTGTTCCATTTAAATAGGAGTTATAAAGAGGTACTTGAAAGAATTTATCTTATCATTAATTCTTTTCAGAATACATCACAACATATTTCGAAAAATAGAATTTTAACAATGGGAATAATCCTTTCATATTATGATCTCTCTCTAGTCAAAATAGGAAAAGAAATTGTTGCGCTGGACACCAATTAAACACTACGAAAAGTACAGCAGGACAAAAAATTGGTGCTACGAACGGGGAAACAAACAAATATATATGTTAATTCTAATAATAATTACTTTAGCTGAGGTAAGTATACAACGACTTTTTCTTAGATAATTAGTATATATTTCTACAAAAAAAAATATTGCAATTTTAACATTTTTCCGCTTCAATAATCCCATTTCTTCTCCCCACCACATTTTCTTCTTAAAATTAAACGATAATAATGAGAGAGTAACCCAATTTTCAGATTCTTTGACTCTAAGAACCTTCTAAAGAATGCATAACATAATGTCTATGACGCCACCTATAACTATAAATATCGTAAACAAAAACTAAAAAATTCTTATAATAATATTGAAAATATGAAAAAATTATCATCCCCACCACTTTTCCCTTATTTGAAATTGATATTGCATTTCGTTTAAGATTTATCATGCCAGCAGACAGACAGTGTGGAAATAAGTTACCAGACTTTTCTGAATCTAGCGACTCTAAAACGTAAAAAAAAATGCAAACATCTCTAAGGGTATACACAAATATAATAATTCCTGTAGCAAGGAAAGTAAAGTTAACAGTAAATTAATGTATATCGAAATTTTTATAGTAGTAACTACTTTCATAACATTAAAAAAATTTATTCTAAAATTAATGGAATTCTTCCGATAAGTCTTTTTATAAGCTAAAGTACGCAGAAGATAAAATTCATTGACGAACTATATTGTTGTCAAAGTCGGATTTTTAAAAAACTGATTTATATAGATGAAAATCCACAATGAAAAGTTTACGTTACGAACATTTTAATCTCCTATATCACTGAAGATACTAGAACGCTAAATTAGGGTTAGTTTTGTCAAAATTGGTATAGTTTAGTTTTATTCTGCCACGAAAAAAGTTTTAATAATTCAGACAGACAGACAGAATTTTCAGTGTTTAAAGGACCATAAAACAAAAATATTTTATATTATTTCCACCTTTCGCCTTGAAGCTATGCACAACAGTTATCCTCACCACACCAAACGCGCATTTCACGTTACCGCAACACGAGTCGAGTATTTTCGGAGTAATACTGATAAACGTTGTGTAGTGTTATTGTGCCAAAGTTTCCAAAATTCCAACATAGTTGAAATTTTGGTCTAAATTTTTAAATACGAATGTGTATTATTAACATATCTTGTTAACCCTTTTTTTCAGAGCACAACCACTCTCAACAAAAATTCGTAGTATTTTCTAACAAACTGTGTATGTTTACAAGGCCTGATACCGATAAAATACTATTCGTTTGCAAAATAGAAGTATCGTGAAACAAACAACTTCTGGAGTTTTTCATTTCCTCCCGACTCACAAAAACAACTTTTTCAGAATTCTTGGAGGCTAGGAATTTGAAAAATGTGTAATGTTTCCAGTTTTAACAAAAGTTGTATGTAAAGTGATATGTCAGGTTTTAGTTGTAAATATCTCGGAATCTCTTACTTTCCTCAAATTTTTTTCTAATTACTACCTTACAATACCAATTACTGATCATGAAAAATATTGACATGTGTGGTGTATTTAAATGTCCCTTTTATCGGACGATTTCAAATTCAAATTCAGTTTATTTGCCAATATCTACAAATTCATAAAGTGACTAAAATAAATTACAGTTTAGATAAAAAAAGCAAGTAAAATACATATATTACATACGTATGTCTAGAGTAAGAATTATTGAAACAGAAAATAATTTTTCATTTTCAAGATAAATTTTATATCCTCTCACGATGAGATTTTTTAAAATTCAGAAATGCTCTTGTACTATAGAGCTTAGTAATGCCGTACAAGGTCCGCAGAATTGCTGCTATTTTATTCTGAGGTTTTTAAATCTCATACTTTAAATTGTGAACAGTTACGACCCTTAATTTTTGTTGCATATAGTAGTTCTGCCGTTGAAAACTCGCATATCAAATGACTTTTTTCTTTGCACTTGGCAGAATTCAACTATATTATTATCAAGGTAATTAAAGCCAGCGATTGAGATTTTTAAGATTACAAAAGTAATTGTGGTAATTTAGTTAGAAAATTGAAATTTAAGGTCCTAATCATTCTCATGTTGTTCACTTAATTAGTTGGGGAGTCTGTTGCCACGAATACAAACTTCTATAATAAAGGCAAATCATATCACTCATACAATTGTTTCCCCATGAATCAATCATATATCGAAAAATGTATGGTAAATACAGGTCGAAATCAATGGTTACATCCTTGTCCGTCGATTGAGGCATCTTGACGATATGCAACGTGTTAGGTTAACTACATCCATGGCAATCCCGCAAGAAAACTGAACGGTATCTGATGTTTTATAGTACAAAGCACTTGGAATACCGTAAGGGTATTGCCACTTATATTTATTTTAGTTTCATGTTATATATAACTTATTAAGATGCTAATTTAGGCAATATCTATTTATTAATAATAAATCCAGTATTATTTACTATCTATTGGCTATAACTATTCCCTTTATTAGATTTTACTTTTTGTTTGTTAAAGCCATTCAACCAAGGAATCTTTTAAATTTTGAAACTGTTAAAATATAAAATTGACCAATTCATTACTAGCCGAGGCCACCAACCAGTTTTGATAACAACTTAGATGATCGATTCGATATATAATTATGCCATATTTTTACTAAGTAATTCGAGATCTTGAGTCACTTACGTGCGTATGATATAGGTATCACTTATATTAAAAGCATAGTAAGTTTGTGTTATCTTCCTAAAAAATAAAAAAAATGGCAAAATATCTTGTAAAATTGCATATGTGTCTAATATCAACAAAAAAGAAGCAATGAATTAGGTAAAAAATATATTTTCAAGACTTATTTGGAACATGTTTTTTCTATAACCGATGTAAATTTTATATTCCATTTTCTATTTTTAATTTCAGTTGCACTCTTTCTTTCTTAGTTCTAAGTATTTTAATGTATCAATTAAGCCAAAGCACATAGTTGGTTCACACAGGAATAGTTGTAGGTATATTTGCATAAAAATGTTTAAAACAATGAAATAAAATATCTACTTTGTATCTTTATTACGAGCATTATACAACTTGAAATTATATTAATACGAGGTTATTATTTTATAATGCGAAGTCTACCTTAAATTTAAAGCGAATTGTTTTCAGTACAAACGTTTAAGAAATACATTTGCTTTGATTGTAATTCATAGTGTTTTACAGAGAACAATCTTCATTACGTCATAAAAAATATAAAGTTTGTTTGTCTTCTACTTTTCTCCTTGTAATCTTACTTTCAAGAGATGATGCAGTTGTTGGAAATGATTTATTCAAAATTGAGACTCACCCTTTCACATTAACATGTGATTATAACACTATATTGAATGATATTATGGTCTACAGTTTTCACTCGTCAAAGAAACATTTTTTAATGTACAAATCGTTTTAAAACTGAAAAATATGAAATTTTGAGATGTTGCATTAGAGAAAATAATAGAAACCTACAATATGACAACTACTAAAGAGAAGGAAAAGTCTAAATAACCACGAGACTTGCTAGCTATATTTAAAGAAAAGATCAACGACTCAACTCCGGATTAATCCCCTAGGTTCAAGTATATCCTAAAAACGTCTGCCTTCGGCAGAATTTATATTTTGTATCTTTCTCAGGAAATGACAAAAGTTTAGATTTTAATTTCGGGTAAGATATATTTTGAATTTAGTAATTATGTAATTATTAACAATAAAAATATTGTTTAATTTAACAACATAACTCCTCCCAAGTGATGCCTCTGTTAATAATTTATGTAATTTATACTTAAACTGATTGGTTATAGTTCCTTTTACACTTGAAATTTTTTAACAGGATACAAACTCCTCAGATTATAAGATATATAGAGATATACACTGTTATTAGCTACTCACAAGCATTAACTTTTGCTTGCTGACATCTATATAACTATCTATTTATTATGCTGTAAGAATATATCTATTTAATCAGCTATTTTTAAGCAAAAATTATTCCCTTGCATACCAAATTAGCTTTTTTGGACATTGTAAACCTTAAAATTATTATCTTTCTCTTTCTCTCTCTCTCTCTGTATATATATATATATATATATATATATATATATATATATATATATATATATATATATATATATATATATATATATATATATATATATATATATATATATATATATATATATATATATATATATATATATGTATATATATATATATATATATATATATATATATATATATATATATATATATATATATATATATATATATATATATATATATATATATATATATATATATATATATATATATATATATATATATATATATATATATATATATATATATATATATATATATATATAGCAGAAACGTTTAACATGAAAGACTCGACAAATAAAACAAAATCCTTCACTGTATCCAAGGAACCACTTCGTCGTAAACAAGTCATGGAATTTAACTACTTGGGTGCAAATATCTCCCCTCTTGCCGAAACCTAGATAACGAAGTCCGACATCAAGCAACAAAAGCGGCAGTAATATCAGGAGCTTTAAATGATATTATCTGGAAAAACAAATACATATCAGTGCATAGCAAAGCAAGTATCTATAAAATATCTGTGAGACCCGTCATGACCTACGCTGGAGAAACCAGAGCCGATACTGGAAAAACAAAACAGCTGTTACGATCTACTGAAATGAGAATGCTAACATATATAAACGGCCTGACAATAAGGAATAGAATAAGGAGCCAGGAGATAAGAAACAAGTGCGAAAATTAGGACGTGGTTAGGTGGGCTCTATCATACTTTATGCTATTTATAAAAATAGAGTCACTGAATTAGAAGGGTTACTTACTGAATAATCACAGTTGACCCTCTGTCAAAAGAGCAAACAATCTATGCCATCGAGGGAAATTCAGATGTTGACACATAATTTAAAAAAAAAAAAACGATAACACCGCCGAACTTATTTTTCTACACGTAAATTCACAACAGTTAACATAAGTTTGTCAATTAAAAGTATTTTTAAATTAGATAAAACTCATAGTTAGGAAATAAAAGAATTTTTAAAATTTCTTAAAATTTAAAAGTTACAACAATACTTCTTGTCCCAGCTGACACGTGCTCGGCCATTTTGAATTAGTCTAATAATTTTTATTTGTAAAGTTGTCAATGCTGCCGGAAGCTAAAACTTGTGTGATGAAAAATTATTAACAAAAGGTCAAATTAAGATCGTTCAAACAGATAAAAAATAAAGAAAAATTAGAAAAATGGAAAATTTATGCTTTATTAAAATTTAAAGAAACTCTGGTGTAGAAATCATGAGGTTTAATTTTTTTTGGTAAGTTCCTGGGACAATAAAAATGTGTAGATGGAACTTAAGCCTTTGACGTCTTTTTTATGATTTAGGCTGTTCTGGCAGTTTTTTAAATAGCACATTTCCAAAAAATTCCGTCTGATCATGTTTCTTTCAATGTCCAAAATAAAAGTTTCGTTATAGTGGACTTTATGATCGTATTTATTGACATATTGACTGCGACGTCTGGCCTATGTAAATGGTCTCACATTCACATTTAATCCTATCAACTACACCTGACTTTTGCCAAAGATCAGTTCTATTTTTTTGTAAGAGTAATAACACTCAAGTTTCTTTAAATTATACTGAGCTATTTTAACATTGGTGCCTTTAAAAAGTGAAATAATTGATGTGCTGTAACTTTCCCAATTTTATCTCAGTTGATATTGAGTTGTTTAAAAAATTTCTTTGTCTAGATCTATTCATAGGTTGAAAGGTTTTTTTTTATAATAGATTTAGCAATTGGTATGTTTTCTAGTATTTTGAAATTTTTTTCAATTTTTTTCAAATTCTGTAAATTCTGTTCCTTAGTGCTGTTATGATCTTTAATTTTTATTTCAAGGGGTGATAGGAGTGATAAGGTATATATCGTCCAGAGCTTGTTTTTTTTTCTATACCAGTCTAATTTTATTATGTTTTTGTCAGATCGAACTACCCTTGCGAATATTGAAAGATAGATTCTAATAGATAGAAAGCTAGTTAAAGGAGTAAATTGCTTCTACAATCTTTTAATTTTTAGTTTTTTCTTATATTTGCTTTTTATTTATTTTATTTCATTAATGATTAATTTGACTTTT
The DNA here is from genome assembly GCA_019049505.1 of Pachyrhynchus sulphureomaculatus. Classification (NCBI taxonomy): domain Eukaryota; kingdom Metazoa; phylum Arthropoda; class Insecta; order Coleoptera; family Curculionidae; genus Pachyrhynchus; species Pachyrhynchus sulphureomaculatus. Next base: position 101,268,774 of record CM032446.1, on the reverse strand, counting down.
AAACATTTCACATTTTTATTTATATTAATATGAAGATCGCGGCTAACACAGTACCCATATTTCTCTTTAAAAAATATTTTATAGGACTTCACACTGCAGTGTGCAAGTTGTCAGGTAGAAAGCAGACTAATAACCTATAGAAAACCAAACTTTCCCAGGGCAATCAGCAGTCCAGGTGTCAGCCCCATTCATTTCAGTTAATTATTTTGACTGGTTCTTTTCTTGCCCTTTTGCTCGTAAGAAGTTTATAATTGTGTCTTTTTGCCATCATTATTAAAGCATCCACTAAAGGACGAAAGAATTATTTCCTCTAAGATTCTGCGACCCAATGTAATACTTTAGACAACCCAAGAGTAGTGGGGAGCTGCATGAAGCAATATATAATATGTAGAATATGATCGAAAATGTACTAATTAAATAGGCCCCTGTTCTTACTGAGTAGCCGCCATTGGGTGAATATTCCATATAAAAAGACTTTAATCGTTAAAGTTATTCATAACACAACAATTTTTTTTGTTTTTGTCCTAAAATTTATTTTATGATTTTTCTATTCATTATGCTCCAAAATAAAGGAAAAGTGCCCATGTTCCATACAGAGTTTGCTTTTGTGGTACTTTTGATAATAATACATTTTTTTTGAGTTATCGTAGAAATATTAAATAATTCTGGTATATTTAAAAATACCGCGAAAAAATAAAGGGGTTGTAACTTTCACACAGTGTCTACAGATGTCACTTAAGTGATAAATAACAATTGTCGTCGAGAAAGTGTAAATAGGATGCTGATGCATTTTGTTATATATGTGATATATTTATTAAAGTATGAGATATAAAATTTTATTTAAACGCATGTGAAAAGCTTTGTGAAGCCTACAAAGCCTATTTCAACTGCCCTGTTCGGAATCTCGACAAGCCCTGGACTCCACATGTTGCTTGTAGTAATTGCAAAAGATGTTTAGAGGGTAAACAATTTTTAGTAAAAAAAAAAAAAAAAATATGTTTATTTTTATCTTTATTTATTTCAGGTTGGTATCAAGGTGAGAACCGGAGTATGAAATTCCCAGTACCGAAAATTTGGCGAGAGCTAAGAGACCTTGCTTCATCTTCTGCTCCAATCTCACATAGACCACAACATCCAGTACCTGAACCTCCTAAAAAATTATCTCAGTCAAGCTCATCTCAGAGTTCAAATAAAAATATTGAAGATGAAGAATTTGTACTGTCACAGGAACCACCGAATCCCCATTTTCTTACCTCAGAAGACTTTAATGACTTAATAAGAGATTTGAATTTGCCTAAGAGTAAGGCAGAGCTTTTGGGTTCTCATTTGAAGCAATGGAATTTGCTTACTGATGTCAAAATAACATATCAACGAAGTCGGCATAAGACATTTGCTATGTTCTTTACCAAAGAAGATGGACTTTGTTATTGTAACGATATAAGAGGTTTGTTTGAAGCAATTGGGATGCCCTGTGTTCCCAGTGAATGGCGTTTATTTATTGATAGCTCGACGAAAAGCTTGAAAGCCGTTTTATTATATAACGGAAATAAATTTCCATTTCTTCCAGTCGCTCATTCTGTACATCTAAAAGAAAACTCTGAAAGTGTTGAAATTTTACTCGAAGCTTTAAAATATTATGAGTATAAGTGGCAGTTCACTAGAGATTTTAAGATGGTAGGATTTTTAATGGGACTACAGGGTGGATATACAAAACATACGTGTTATCTCTGTTTGTGAGATAGTAGAGCGGATGCTCAACACTATGTTCAACGATCATGGCTACTAAGAACGGAATTTTGTATTGAAAAACAAAACGTTAAATGTGAACCTATTGCTGAACCTGAAAACGTATCAATGCCGCCTTTACACATCAAGTTAGGGCTTATGAAACAATTCATAAAAAAGCTAGCTGAAGCTTTCAAATTTTTAAAAAACTTTTTTCCAAAGTTGTCAGAAGCAAAGGTTAAAGCTGGAATTTTTGTCGGTCCACAAATTAAAAAAATTTGTGCCAATGAAGAATTTCCAAAATTACTTACTAGAGCTCAAAAGAAAAGTTGGAATAGTTTTAAAGCAGTAGTCTCTGGATTTTTAAGGCATAACAAAGTTGAAAATTACCAAGAGCTAGTTGAAAACATGTTAAAAACCTTTAAAACCATGGGTTGCAGAATGTCTCTAAAAGTACATATGCTGCATGCTCATTTAGATAAATTTTAAAACAACATGGGGGTGTACTCAGAAGAACAAGAAGAACGTTTTCGTCAAGATATTATGAACTTCGAATAACGTTATCAGGGCCAATACAACGAAAATATGATGGGGGACTACCTTTGGGGTTTACTGAGAAAAAGTACTTATGAACATAAAAGAAAAAGTAATAGGGTTCACTTTTAAACTTTTTTCCACTATTTTTGTAATTTGATATGATAGTAAAAGTTGATAAAAATCACATTTTACTATATTTGCTTCGATTTATCATTAAATAAAAATTTAAACTATGGATTTGCTAAAATACTGGATACAACAGCAAACTTTTTCCGGCCATATATATTTTTTTTCGTCTGTCGATAAATCTATCGAAATTTCATACCCTCTTATCAAAGTCAAAATTCGTGTTGACCTATGTAATCTATCGACAATTACATTATTACATAAATAAATAATAGATTTCGATTATTATATATATATATATATATATATATATATATATATATATATATATGTTATTCTTCAATTAAGTATTTATATATATATATATATATATATATATATATATATATATATATACTTTTAATAATTGCATAACTTTTGTTTTTTTTTGGGAACAGATCTATTTTTAAAAATACGCTTCTCGTAAAATGCATAGGTTGTCTCATCTGTAGGACTTCTGTTGGGTTAAGAAAATGTAAATATGCAAAGTCGTTTCATCGATTATACTACATAATAGAATGACAACTTTATTTGATGTTAAATTCCAGCTTATAAATATAGTAAACCAAATGGTTTAAAATATATCGCGAATTAGAGTATATACATAATTAGTTGAGAAGTTTATCAGCCTTATACCTCACTAGACTGTATAAAATGTATTATGTGACTTAATGAGATAATTAAAAACAATAAAGAAACAAAAACTACACTTTAGCCGAATGTTTCCCAGTATTATTTTTTCAAGTATTTACAAATTACATATCTCTAGATCTGATAACTGATTAGGAAATAATACCTAAATAATCTCCATTGTCGTCACTCTTTAGGAATTTTGAAGTATTTTTATAACTGATTTACTACTTTGGGTAAGAGAAAATATAAAAAACATGCATTAGGGATAATGAGAACAGCAGAGATGAAGACCTTAAGAGCAATAGTACAAAAACAGTTGCGAGATAGAGTCAGAAGTGAGGAGATCAGAAGAACATGCGGAGTCGAGGATGTGGTTAGATGGAGCAGGCAAAACAGAAAACAGACTAGCAGGCATTGCACTCACAAGCAAACCACACGGTCCGTGCCCACTACGAAGACAACCTAAAAGATGGAAGGACAGATAAATAACAGATCTCGCGATGTAACTTAAAGAAGACGAAGGAGAAGAACGTAACAGAAATCGACTCTAAGTATTTGGGTTTGAATCTTTTGACGTCGCCCCTCCTTGTTATAAAAATTATATTAGAAATATGAAGAAGTATCTTGCAATTTCGGGTACAGATTTAACGCGGACATATTTGTTTAAAGTTTTATCTCTTTAAAATTGTTTCTATGATAATAAAAAAACTAAATATGAATAGTAGCAGTTGCTACTTAATTCAACCGTTTTAATGCTTTAGTTATTTAAAGTTTTGAATTCGGACCAAATTAAATTTGCAAAATTTGGAATAACGTGGTCCAATTATTTTGTTTACTAATTGTTTTCAGATGCTATTACCACAAAAACTTTTAACATAGAGGTTAGTTATTTAGAGTCGCAAACCAAACTTAAAACGAAAGAGTACATCATTTTTCCAGCGAAATGGAAAGATATTTTGAATGAATATTCTGCGTAGGCTCAAACTGTTTTTATTTTAAATTTTGTCGTGAAATATTAAGAGATCACTAAGATGCGATATCTTATTTAACAGTAAAACAATAACGTTATAGAAACATGGTTTTAAATAAACATTAATTCATTAATTGCTTAAAAATTGTATTATGCCTATTTTTCATGTAATCTCATTTACTGTGGAAAGAAAATATGAACACTTTCCTAACCTTATTTTATGCTATAATTTTTTTGTATGCATAAATATTTATTCGGTAGGTAGGTCACTTGGTTAGAGCGTAATTTCAGCTTAAAATTTAGTTTCACAAGTCGATGCAATTTCAGTTTAGTTGATCTTAATGTGATAAACAACTTAAAACTGAAATTTTTCACTTTAATTGTTCAATGACGTAACACCATCAACACTAAAGTTAAATTGACACAATGATAGTAAATCGTAGCAAGCGTTGCATTTGTAAATATTAATCTGATAGAAGTAATTAAGTTTTTACCGCGTTCAAAATGATAAACAAAGTGTATGGAAAAAATTGCTTATCAAGACCACATGTGTCTCAATAGCACAAATTATATTTAGATAAAAGAGAATAGCTTGATATCACGAAATACACAAAAAGCCCAAGATCAGTTCAAATATTAGAAATTTACAGAATTCGTGGTGTATGATTGCAACGCATTATCAAAATTAATGGAAAAAGTGTTAGAATCAACAAAGCAAGAATTTAAACCTTTTTTAACTACTTAAATAATTTTTAAAGCTATCTAGGCAAAACAAATGTTTACGTAAAATTTGTTCCATATACTTTCAGTGAAGATCGAAAGGTATTAAGAGTGCAACATTCCAAAATGTGCAACATTCCAAAACGTGCAACATTCCAAAATAATAGTACGAACTTCTTCAAATAGTCCAAACTGATTTTACTGTAACTCAAAAACAAGTAGGTAAACTCCACATTTATTTTAACATATCAACATAGCTTTATCAAGATTACTGTTTTACTGGTCACTTAACTTAAGCTCAATGGATCTCCACCAAGTATCGGACAAAACAATCCAGTGATTAAGCTCTCAATGGCAAGTATTATTTGGAAATAATGAAATGTTTCATGACTATAACTCATTAGATTCGATTAAAATATCGTGATCTGCTGGTATTGGTTATAATGCATCAAGTGATAATTCATTCCTTGTTTGTCAAATCTGTGTGTTGAGAAATTCATCTTATTCACTTGATTTAGTAGCTTGTGACTTTTAACTAACTTAAGTAAAGCTAAAAAAATGTTTTTTCGAAGCTAGAGACCATTAAAAAGGGTCACGTGCTTTGCAAGCAATATTTCAAAATAACCTACATAATACATTTGAATCATTACGAAATAGTTGTAGAAAATCACACTGCATTCATAGCTGAACAGATTGAATACAAAAAATGGAAACTCAAAAGTCGGTATATATATATATATATATATATATATATATATATATATATATATATATATATATATATATAACTCTCAAAAACAATATCAGAGCACTGATTAAATCTAGAAGTAGCCAGTCCTCAAATAACAAAATAAAGACCCGTATTAATTAAAAAATATACGCCTTGTTAATTCATTCATATTAGCTACAAGAAAAATTGCATTACTGACTTCAGAAATTTATAAGGTATTCTCCAGAATCATTGGAAAATTTTTTTTCGGTTAAAATATTGGGCAACATGATAACTGCAAATACAACAAAATATCTTTGTTATATTTTACATATATATATATATATATATATATATATATATATATATATATATATATATATATATATATGTATATATATATATATATATATATATATATATATATATATATATATATATATATATATATATATATATATATATATATATATATATATATATATATATATATATATATATATATATATATATATAGCCCGCCCATTTTACCTTTCTTAGATAATAGAATGTTTGCAGTTACCACAGATCACATAAGTTATTGTAATAGATTAAAATGACCTGATATTCTATCAGGATTCTCGCTTTCATCCACTTTTGACTTTTGGTAAACTATTCATTACTGATATCAGCAAATTTAATCAAAACAGGTTAAATCGAATTGTGTGTGTCTTCTTGCTGACAATAGACCTATAACAACAGTCTGAAACTCATTTTAACAAAACTACCATGGACTGACTATACATATTTTCAGGCTCTGGATGAGAAATTAGAAAATAAAAATAAACCACAATATAACTAGGGTAATCTTTCACAGGAAAGCAATTCGTCGCTTACTTATAATTCAAGTTAAACTAGTCAGTCAAGAAATTAATTAGCATTCTGAAATGAAATGAGCTTTATTTTCATAAGATAACTAAATTATTCGCTAATACACTTTAACTACAGGCAATGTACCTTTTATTAAACAACAACACCAAAATTCACGTTCAGTTTATGGTGTCTCAGCTTGGTGCATACCGTCAGTATAACTAACCTGAATCTGAAATTTGCAAATGATCTGGAATAGTCCCCTAAGTATAATTTTAAATGTTTTTAACCAGAACTATACACCTAAATATGAATATTGCAACGATATTCGGATATATTATTAAACCCTTTGATTACTGAAACTCAACATAGATTTTAAACCAAAGAGTCAATTTAAATTACCTATAATTAGAAATAGAAATTTTTATTTGGTAAGAATTTCATTTGCACTTAACTAGTATATTTACATCAGTATTTTCTCCGTTTGTTTTTGCCTTTCCGCGTATGCTGACTAACAAGCAACAGCGACATTTAAATTTTTTAAATAAATTATTTTCTGTACTACAAATAAAAATAAGATTAAAAGTTCTTTAAGTCACTTAACATTCATAAAATATCAAAATTAAATGTGTGATATACAATATATAATTACACAGTATTTATATCAATAATTCGTAAACGGCCGAAGCTTGCTCTTATCCAGCCAAATTTTGTGAAAATGCTATTCCAATAATTTCTTCTCAATTTCCGCCTGAAATTATTAGGCTATCATGCCTCTAGGAGCCCGTTGGTGAATTAAAAAAGCTAACAAATTATATTTATTAAAATATTCTTCTATTTTCGGCTACTTCGTTTCATAGTCTCCGTCTAGTTTGCTTGTTAGTTGTTAGACCTCTAGATGAAGAAATTGGATCATATCCCAGAGCTGTACCAAGAGCTGTCAAAAAGTGCACCACAACCCGGTTACTAAACTTAAACTTGTTTAATACCGGAACTAACATTACATTCCACAGAGCTACCAAGAGTGCGACCTACCATCATCGCTGCCTACTGAATAAAACACCCATCTGCTCATCGTTCGTTACTCACCGCTTCAGAATATACCGCTACTCGTCGAAATCAACGGACTCGTCGACATACGCGCATGTGCCATTTACTGTCATCAGAGATATAGACCCAAGCACGTAGTAAGTATATATATATATATATATATATATATATATATATATATATATATATATATATATATATGGGACGTTTCGCGTCAAAGGGGCCATCCCAATACCGAAAAAAAAATTCAAGGGTATCAATTTCTTCATTGAAACGTAAGATTTCAAATGCAACTTGGCCCTTTTGAAAAAACAAGATGGTGGCTAGAGATAAAAAAATCATGATTTCTAAGCGGAGTTAACTTAACTTCAAAACTGAGACAAAATGCAATATTGATGTAATAATTAGAGTAACCAACATAATTTTATGTAATACCAATATGGCGGATCCAATATGGCACCTAAAATTGAAAATTACTTCGGTCAGAATAAGTGCTATCTCACAGCAAAATCTCCATAATTGTTCATTTTTCGTCTAATTTACTGTTTTGGTCGCCATATTGGACCCGTTATGTTGATATTACATAAAATTATGTTGGTTACTCTAATTATTACATCAATATTGCATGTTTAGAAATCATGATTTTTTGTTTCTAGCCGCCATCTCGTTTTTTTCAAAATGGACAAGTTACCTTTGAAAGCTTACGTTTTAACGAGAAAATTGACACCCTTGAATTTTTTTTCGTCAATTCTATTTTTGGGTATTGAGGTGGCTATATATATATATATATATATATATATATATATATATATATATATATATATATATATATATATATACCCCGATTAACCGAGCAAATCTAAGAACTTGATTATCCGAGGTACGCGCGTCTATGCTGCGTATTAACCGAGCTTCTAAAATATGTATGTATGTACATATTTCCATTTAAAATCGTCGGGGCCTTCGGGGAATCCCCCTGGCCCGTGTGTTCCCCTATTTATATTTTTGGACTATTTCAGCATGTAAATTTGCGTGAATGCAGTGCGTTATAGCGTTTACTACGGAAAAGTACGAGTATACTCACATAATTTATTTGGTTGGAGTTCTGGTAGTTAAGTGTAATTAATACGAACTGCTTTGTTTCAATTTTTGTTTGTCGTATTATAATGGAGCAAAACAGGCGTAAAAGAATCGTCGTTCCTATTGAAGACAAATTAAAAGCCATCAGAAGAACTGAAGCAGGAGAGACAATTAAAGTTATTGCACGAGATTATGGAGTAGGTGAGGTAACAGTTGGAGATTGGAAAAGAAACCGCACAAAAATAGAAGAGTGGTGTATAAATCAAGCCTCCTCGTCCTCAGGAAGAAAATCAATGAAAACCGGCGTCTATGAAAAGGTTAACGAAGCTTTATTCATGTGGTTTAACCAACCGAGATCAAACGGTGTGCCTCTGTTAGGTCCAATTTTACAACAGAAAGCAATAATGATTAGTAGGCAATTCCCAGAGATAGATCAGTTTACCGCCAGTTCCGGATGGCTTGACCGTTGGAAAAAACGGTACGGTGTAAAACTGACTGTATGTGATGAAAAACTTTCTGCTGATGTGTCATCAATTGAGAAGTTTAAGCAGAACTTTAAAGAGCAAATTGAAGATTGTGGATACACATGTGATCAAATTTACAACTGTGACGAAACTGGTCTGAATTATAAAATGCTTCCATTAAAAATATTGGCATCTCGACAGGAAAAATCAGCTCCTGGGCACAAACGAAGTAAGGAAAAATTAACTATAATGGTATGTTCCAATGCATCTGGCAAGCACAAAATCCCACTGATGGTGATTGGCAAGTCTGCACGTCGAAGAGCTTTAAAAGACATCTCACCCAAAGCCCTACCAGTCTATTACAAAAATCAGAAGAGCGCATGGATGGATGCGACCTTATTTACTAACTGGTTCGAAGAAGAGTTCGTTCCATCTGTGACTAAATTTTTGAACAGAAATCGTCTTCCTATTAAAGCAATTTTTTTAATGGATAATGCCCACTCTCACCCTGGAGAAGGACTTCATGTGGGCGAAATTGTTGTAAAATTTTTTCCTCCAAATGTAACCAGCATAATGCAACCAATGGATCAAGGCATCCTCGAAAACATTTTAAAAAATTATAGGCGTTTATATCTTGAACATCTGTTAGAATACACAGAAAAGGAGGATATTATCAATGGGATGAGAAATGTTACACTGTAAAATGTTATTTACTGGGTAAGTCAAGCTTAGGATTCTGTGCGTACTACCGCTATTCAAAAATCTTGGTCAAAAGTTATTGGTTTTGAGGACTATATTGACAGTGAACATGATACTCCATTAAATAAATTAGCTTCAAAATTGAGAGCCCATGGAGAAATGTCCTGTTCAAATTTTGACAGCGAGATAGAAGAAAAAGAAGAAAGCTTATTTGAATTAATGCAAAAATTAAAAGGTTGCGAAAATGTGACAAGAGAAGATGATGTTGAATGGATTACAACAGATGATTTAGAAGAAGAAATGAGTATTGAAGAAATAACGAATGCCTTTCAGGAAACCGAAAAATCAGATGACGATGACAAAGCGGTGGTGGATGAACAGTCTCCCACTAAGATTTCTCATCAAGAAGGTTTTGCTTCTTTGGAAAAAGTTTTGAGGTATATCGAACAACAACCAGAGGCAACCCCATTTGCTTCTTCTTAATAGAGAGAGAAAACAGAAGCGCATAGATACCTATTTCACTGTTTTATTAAGTATGTACCTATTTATATGTTAAGAACCTTAATACTTCTGTTTAAAGTATTGGTGTTTATTTTTTGAATGAATAAAAAACAAATCCGGATTATCCGAGGAGGGTGCCCCCCACGTTACCTCTTATAACCGGGGTTCTACCGTATATATATATATATATATATATATATATATATATATATATATATATATAAGGCTAAGATGGGGTATTGGTGAGACAACTAAGGCGTATCGAAAATTCCGCACTTTGGTAGCTCCCAAAAGTTTTCTCTATATTTGCTAGACCATCCCAGTAAACACAAAGAACACAATTTCAGACCTTATCTGGGTACTGACAGAAAAACATGACAAAATAGGTGCTTATACTGCAATGCATCATCTACGCCTTCAAGCGGAAAGCTTGAGAAGGTGCACTTCTACAATTAAGTGTCAGCTGTGGTCGGGCCGCTTTTTTTAAATAGACTTTAAATAACTCACCGACAGAGTGCAGTATAAGCACCTATTTTGTCACGGTTTTTCGTCAGTACACGGATAAAGCCTGAAATGGTGTTCTTTGTGTTTGCCGAATCCAGCCCAGCTGATTAGCCGTGATACGGCGAAACAAATCTTGGGATGCTCCAGCAAATACAGCGAACACTCTTGGGAACTACCAAAGTGCGGATGGATATATATCATATATATATATATATATATATATATATATATATATATATATATATATATATATATATATATATATATATATATATATATATATATATATATATATATATATATATATATATATATATATATATATATATATATATATATATATATATATATATGTATATGTATATATATATTTATTTATTTATTTATTATATATATATATATATATATATATATATATATATATATATATATATATATATATATATATAGTATATTTTAACTTTTTTCCACCCAACTTTTCTTCGACATAATGACTATACGTTAAAATCTATTCCTGTACTAATATTCCTCCTCCATAGACAAAATATGTCCATGTTCAAGTTATACCTCAAAATATTAGAAATCGATACGATAGGTCAAGAGTTTTAAGCCTTGTATCCATTAGGCAACAATTGACGTGCAACATGTTGTGTTGCGCGTCAATTCGTCAATTGTTGCCTAGTGGCTTTAAGAAAAAGTTCATTCAAAATATTATTTTTGTTTTCATACAAATATTGATGTTATCTGTCCGTACAACTAATCATACCGGATTGGTTAGCGGTACGGAAACTGTTAATTTTTTTAAGAAGCGTGCTTATTATTTCAAAAGAAGTTGGCACTAGCGAATAATTAAATGCAGATATGACATCAACAACATTGCCATATCTTACTAAGTTAGTTATTCAAACGATCCTTAGAATCCCAAATACAAAATTAACGGCGTCGAGAGAATTTTCATCTTTTCAATTGCTTAGATATATAATTAATAATTCATTGGAGTACCCATAAGTGAGATGTTACGTTTAATCTAAATAGTAAAATTGCTTACAAAATAATCTAGAAATTTTATAAAATTGTGTTTTTAAATTTATCCTATTCAATCACCATGTTGTAAAAATATTAACACAATGTATAAGTAGTTTTTCGTATATTTATATATAGAGCTTCTATGGTTTGCTAGATGGTCGTTGTATATCAAAAATGAATACAAGTTAAACGGTGAAATGTCGAGATTCTATTAGGAGAAATATCTACTCTAGTATCTGATTTCATTACTGGATGGCGGAGTAAACACTATAAAACATATTTTGCTTGTAAAATATACCCAAATATTAATCGGTTTGAATGTATTCGCTTGAATTGGCAAGACATGAGGGCTACCTTTTAAGTTTTACAAAAACAATGAAAGAAAAATATTTTTTGGTTTTATTTTGTCTCAAAATATTCGCCTTTAAGATTTATACGCTTTTCCATTAATTGGTACGTCAAAAACATAGTTTTGAAAGGATTCAAGACGCTTTTTTTAACATTTGGGAACAAACAGCGATGATTCAGGTGAATACGGGCAATGAAACATTAATTCGATGTTCGTCGATGTTAATCGGTTTGAATGTATTCGCTTGAATTGGCAAGACATGAGGGCTACCTTTTAAGTTTTACAAAAACAATGAAAGAAAAATATTTTTTGGTTTTATTTTGTCTCAAAATATTCACCTTTAAGATTTATACGCTTTTCCATTAATTGGTACGTCAAAAAACATAGTTTTGAAAGGATTCAAGACGCTTTTTTTAACATTTGGGAACAAACAGCGATGATTCAGGTGAATACGGGCAATGAAACATTAATTCGATGTTCGTCAAATAATAATCAATTGTTTGACGTGCTGTGTGAGAGCTGGCATTGTCATGATGAGGAATGATGTGACGTTTTCTGTTGTTTTTTCTGATTTCATCGATTACTTCTGACAGACAATGGTATACAATTCAGCATTAACTGTTCTTCGCTCTTCTAAAGTAATGGTAGCAACATGTCCGGTATAATTAAAGAAACAAACTATCATTTTCTTTGAAGCGCTTCGCGAACGAACTACTTTTGTTGGTTTCGGTTCATCTTGCAACACCAATTTTTTTTTTTTTATGAGTCTAGCACACGTGCTGCAGGGAAGAAGTCCTTAAAGCTCTACAGGAGCGACACGTGTGCGGAAAAAGCCATTCACGTTGTTCTTGAATCGCTGTATATTGTACTCGGTGGGAAATTATTTCAAAGGGATGATGTTCTCCATATAAAAGACTGCTTGAAAAGCGTTGTACGAGGAGTAACAAGCTGAACCTCAAACGGATGTGAAGTATTAGCGTGATGTGTACTTCTAACATGCACCGCTCTGGGAGGAATTAAGCGGGCCACATCCTCCGAACACTTTCCATGAAAATACTTGTAGAATAGGCTCAAGTCGCCAACCGTTCTTCGATGTTCCAGCGAATCAAGGCCGCCGGTCAGTTCCGGGTCTCCAATCAGACGAACAGCTCTTCTCTGAACAGAATCCAACAAATGCAGTGTATGTTTGGGAGCGGAGCCTCAAACATGGGAGCAGTATTCCATAATTGGTCGAATTTGAGCTTTGTAAAGAATTAACAGTTGTTGTGGAGTGTAAAGCTTTCTGGTTAGAAATAATATTCCCAAGTTTTGAGAAGCTCTCCTTGCTATGCCTGCAACATGTTCATGCCAGGACATATTTGCTCCCAAATTAACGCTCAACAAATTAAGTGACGATGTTAGAGGAATAAAGTGCCCCGACATAACTATGTCGTGTTCAGCAACGTTAACTTTTTTAGAAAAAATTGCCGCCTGGGTTTTAGTAGCGTTAAATTCCACTTGATTACTGTCACCACAAGATAAAATTTCTTCCAGGTCTTTGTTAAGTTGAATGACTTCCTGCTGTCTGCGAATATTCGTCTGAGTAGCCGATGTCCGAGCATTCAAAGTGAATGAAGATATAAGCGTACTGTCATCTGCAAAGCTGTAGATTGGATTCTCGGTCTTTTCCAGCAGATCGTTAATGTAAAAGAGAAGAAGAGTAGTAGATAGTATGGAGCCTTGAGGTACACCGGCGTTGATAGTGAAGGTGTTAGAAAGAAATCCGTCGACTGCCACTCGTAAAGAACGCTCTGTGAGGAAACATGAGAGCCACAAAACAAATAGTTGATTGTTGCTTAGTTTCCGGCTCTTACGAATATATCCATATCTCCTGTTATGATGTTGTATACGGAATTTGCCCGCTCGCCGTCGATTTTTTTGTTCATTTACATTACACCAATTGACACGAGTCTGTTTTTGAGTTTCAAATTATGCGAAATCTATCGAAAACAGATCTTTTTCATTGCTAAATGTTCATGCCAAATCGAATCTACTGCAGTCTTCCATACACCTAAGAATGCTCTTGTCTCACGACAAGTCACATGCAGATCCTCCTCAATCATGTTGCCAACAGCATCGATATTTTTTTGGAACAACAATCGATTTTGGTCGACCTTTACGAAATTCATCGTTGACGGAAACAGGACCATGATAAAATTCTGCAAACCAATTATAAACAGTCTTTTCTGATTGTGAACCTGATCTAAGAGTTGAACGGGGGGATTCGGAGAATTATTGTTGAGTTAGGCCTTTACTAAAATCGTAAAAAATCATCACCTACTCAGCCAATTTCTGAACTGCCACTGTTTTAACAATAACAGATGTTAAATTTTGCAACAATTGTAACAATAGCGCCATCTAGTGGTTGTTTGTAAAAACTCCCACTTATAGCAAGTGCAATGCCTAGCTAGTAAAAGTGCAAAATTTCTTACTTCATTTGGTTACTCTTTCACAATTGAAGGAAAGAAACCTAAATGAATCCACTGGATAACTCTTAACATATATTAGTATTCTAACTGATATTTTAACTCATTACAATAACACAAATCTCCATACGTACCATGTAAGGAAATTCGGCATCTTGAACCGTGGTTCTGCTTACAATTTTGAGGGGGGGGACACTGCTACAACTATAATAATTATCCTATATAACTAAATAAAATCAATGATTCACTAATTAACACATAATAGTTACTAGATTGTTTTAAGGGTGACAGGAAACCAGCCTTATATTTTTGCTTGAAGCTATCCATATTAGGTTAACAGATCAGATAGTATACAAGTGAATAAAGATTTTTTCAAATATTAAATTTACCGCTATTTGCTAATCATTTTAATTAAACACTTAAAATATGCAGAAGCTTCTACGGTCTCGGTCAAATGAAGAATCGTGATTCTAGTCGTTAGACATGACAATATGGCGTAACTTTTCGACCTTCAAATATTATTAAAAAATTAAATACTACGTGTCTTCAAATAAAAATGCATACATATTTGTTAATTTAATTAAATAATAATATATTAATACTAAAATTTAACCAGAGATTTACAGATTTCGTTATGCGTATTCCTGGAAACTTTTAAGCTATTATCTACTCAGGTAAACATTAACACACGTTGGAGACCATTTTCTGCACTAAGAGAGAACAATCGTCCAACGCGTTCTAATATAAGCGAACAACTTTCAACACATTCTGAAATCAAAAAGAATTTTAAGACAAAAACTTCAAGCGAGAAAGTTTATATAACGTACCCATTATTTCTTCTGGGTGGAATTTATATAGAAAAATTTTTTCTTACAATATTTCCCTATTAGGATAAACTGTTACTAGTTTACCCTAAATTCAAAGAAAAAAAGCAATGTTAATATAGAAAGATCATTATCTAAGCTTTTATGGCAGTAACTGCGTACATAATAATAAAACATAATAATGTGTAATTCTTAATTATAATAAACAGAATGTAAAAGTTATAAATATTCATGGCAGGTATTGTCTATGTTACTGTTAATCCTTTGTTTTTTGTTCGTTATTACTCACAATGTACAGACAGAGTTACTCTATTTAACCGTAAAATAAACGGAAAGGTGAAATTTCGTTACTTATTATCGACAGCGATTCAAGAACAATGTGAATCGCTTTTTCCGCACTTGTGCCGCTCCTGGAGCGCTTTAGGGACTTCCCTGCAGCACGTGTGCTAGACTAATAAAAAAAAAATAAAATAAAATAAAATAAAATTAAAAATGTGAAAAATTATTGTTAATTTTAGAAGTATTCGCAAAAAAACAAAGTTATGATTCTATTTTATTTTGAAAATTTACTTATTAATATTATAGAAAAATAATTAGAAATTTAGATAAGTACTTTTTACTTGTAACAACTGGTACATTTTTTTTTATACATTGTCAGTCTTCAGTACAATGACAAATGAGTTATCACATACAATAGACCTATAACAAAACTGTAAGTTAACACAATTTATTTTATTATACATTAAATTTCGACTCACTTAAGTTGAAGGTTAGTTAACAAGAAGCACGTAAAATAAGTAATTTCCGTTCACATGTAATATGTCTATTAGAAAGATTATTTGTGTGCTATTAATTTTCAAGAAGACAAAGATTTTTAATTTCAAAGGTAATTTTAACACATGGCTCAAGTGCAAATCCCCAATGTGATTTTTAGCCACAGAAAAATCTTAGTAATAACCAGTAAAAATCATGAAAAAATAGTCCATCAATAAATATATACATATTCTTTATAATAAAAATTTTCAATGAATAGCAATATTATTAAATTAATTTCACGAACTTTAGCCATTTTAAGATTATGCTTTTGCAGGACATGGGAACATTAAAAAATAATCGTACAAATTAGAATTAGAATCTTTCACGACTTTATTTACATTAGAAATTACGGCTCTTAGGATGGTATTATATTATATTGGAGGGACTTTCCGAAGTTTCAACCACAACTACACGAAGCACGTGCAGAGGTTTTTACTCTTCGAAAGAGAGATAGAATTATATTATACTCTTTGTCCACATATGATGCGGTTGCTGGGCACGACTTCTATTCCCGATTTAGGCGTAACTTTGGAATCTGTCTTTTTATCAGAAGCGACCTCTCTTACCAACTAGAGGAGGCTCTAGAACCCCCAAACTTTGATGTTATGTGGTTAAAAATAACGACTCAACAAACCATAAGGTTCATCTATACAGATAGAGGATACCCTCTATAGACCACCAAGTGATACCAACTTTAGAACAATTTTTGCTTCTCTTGCAGACACCATCGATCATTTACAAACTAACTAGCCAAGAGCCGAGATTTCCTTCCTGAGCGACTTTAATGACCACAATATCAACTGGTTTAAATATTCAAATACTACCGATGAACAAGGTCGTGAAGCTGAATCATTCTCAATCAGTTGTGGCTTAACTCAACTTACTGACGAACCAACACGGATCCCCGATCGAGAGGGGGAGTTCACCAGTCTTCTTGATCTGTTTTTAACCACCAATCTGGAGATTTACACGGTTACCGTAAATCCACCTTTAAGTTCTTCCGACCATAAACTGCCTTCGACTTCGAGTATCCTAACAATCAGAGACAGGGAGACGCCTAAGCCGCGAAAAATTTGGCCCTACAAATCTGCTGAATGGGAAGAACTCATGGAATATTTTCCCTTCGATAGATGTTTGTTTTCGATCCGACAACCTATCTGACAGCGCCAGAGAGGCCTCCGACGTTATTTTGGCTGGTATGGAAGCTTACATTCCTTTTTCGAAGAAATACCCCTCCAACGGCAAGGCTTGGTTTGACCGAAAATGCAAAGAAGTTGTTGCTTCTAAACGACTTGCCTACCGACAATGGCGTGAAAATCCGAACACCATAAATCATAACACCTTTGTTCGTGCCCGGAACAAATGCAAAGGAATTATCGACGAAACCAAGAAGGTACACAGTCAACGAATTAGAAACAAACTTCTCGTTTATCCCAACAATTCCAGATCATTTTGGGCAGTCGCTAAGGCAGTTAGTCAGAATTTCACCAAATCCACCATAGCACCACTCACAAGGTCAGATAATTCTATTGCAACGACACCTGTTGAAAAAGCGAACTTGTTGGCTGAACTCTTTGCTTTACATTCTACTGTCGATTTCCTAGGAAAAACACCACCTACTATTCCCATATTGCAGTCAAGGATGCCCGATGTTGTCTTCAGACAGCGTATCATGAAGCATATTCTGATGAAGCTAGACACCAAAAAGGCTTCTGGCGCTGACGGAATACCTGCCATAGTTCTCAAAAACTGTGCGAGGGAACTAACACCAGTTTTCTGTAGACTTTTCAACCTATCCTACAGAAAGAGAATATTTCCTTCCTGCTAGAAATGTGCCACAGTTCAACCGATACCTAAAAAAGGCAAGAAGACTTTGCCAAATAACTCCCGACTAGCCGCACTGCTTTCAATAATATCGAAAGTCATGAAAAAGGTTATCAACCAGCATCTTCTAAAATATCTTTATTCAACATTATTAACGATCACCAATATGGCTTTCGGAAACATAGTTCAACAGGAGATCTTCTGACTTATGTAACACATGTTTGGAACAACGCAATTGAACACTATGGAGAATCTCGAGCGGCTGCTCTTGACATATCCAAGGCATTCGACCGTGTTTGGCACGATGGGCTGTTAACTAAGCCACACTTTTATGATATGTCTGAAAAGTTCTGTTTGTGGCTCTCATGTTTCCTCAGAGAGCGTTCTTTACGAGTGGCGGTCGACGGATTTCTTTCTAACACCTCCACTATCAACGCCGGTGTGCCCCAAGGTTCCATACTCTCTTTCTCATTTACATTTACGATGTGCTGGAAAAGACCGGGAATCCAATCTCCAGCTTTGCAGATGACAGTACGGTTATCTCTTCATTCACTTTGAACGCTCGGCCATCGTCTACTCAGGCGAATAACCGCAGACAGCAGGAGGTCGTTCAACTTAGGGTGACAGTAACCAAGTGGAATTTAACGCTACAAAAACCCAGGCAGCAGTTTTTTTAAAAAAAATTAACGTTGCTGAACCCGACATAGTCATGTTGGGGCACTTCATTATCCTAGCATCGTCACTCAATTTGTTGTGCGTTAATTTGGGAGCAAATACGTCTGGCATAAACATGTTGCAGGCATAGCAAGGAGAGCTTCCCAATATATATATATATATATATATATATATATATATATATATATATATATATATATATATATATATATATATATATATATATATATATATATATATATATATATATATATATATATATATATATATATATATGTGTATGTATATATATATATATATATATATATATATATATATATATATATATATATATATATATATATATATATATATATATATATATATATATATATATATATATATATATATATATATATATATATATATATATATATATATATATATATATATATATACATATATATATATATATATATATATATATATATATATATATATATATATATATATATATATATATATATATATATATATATATATATATATATATATATATATATATATATATATATATATATATATATATATATATATGCTCTACTAAATCATATATATATAATAAAAAACTGAATAAGACCAAAACTATGTTATGTGAGGTCTAGATACTTATTAAATAATCAAAAAATAAAACTGAATTAATTCTCTACAAATTAAGTATAGTCTTTAAACAATAGTTCAGAGTATCATGGAAGAAATATTTATCTATCTTCTAGTTTAATGAGGTAGAATTTATTTCTTTTCATATAACCAAGAGTAATGTCAATTCTAAAAATGAACAATGCAAAAATATTGTAGTATATTTTAAAAATTAAAAAATCAATGATTTTCAAAGTAAAAATATTAATGCTCAAATTTGGATGGAATTTTAAATTTTGTAGGTTGAAGAAAATTTGTTGATTGTCTTTGATTTATTGATATACAAATTATGAGTAAAATTATGTCAGCAAAAATTATTAGCAACTGATTTAATTTAAAGAATACTGCTAGTATATATAAACTAAAAAATAAACCCAATATTATAAAATTCACACTAAAGTCTTGTTTAGGTTCATTTGTATAATGCATGTAATTTATTGGTTCGATTAGATAAAAATGATTTTACCCGTAGGCGTCATTGTAGTTTAAACTTATTTCCCAAAAAAGAAAATGGTAAGAATATCTAACATATTAAGTTTTCCTAGATCTGAATATGAATAATCAGTATGTTTCCCATTTAATTCTTTACTATGTAGGTAGTAGGTTAATACAAAGTGACAATTGAAAAAGTCACATCAGAAAAGGAATTTTGTTATTTGATGTATTTCTAAACAAATTTTCAAAAACTGAGCAACTACTTTCGCTTATTTTTTTGATGCTGTTTAACGAATAATACAACAACAACATCATCATCAGTCAGCCCTCTGCGTCTACTGCTGAACATAAGCTTTCCCTACAGAATTTCATCTCTGTCTATCCTGGGCAATTTGCAACTGTTAGCGTCCCTTTTAATATCATCTGAATCGAATGTGTTGGTGGTCTTCCTCTGCTGAGCTTAACTGCCCTTAGTCTCCATTCCAATGTTTTACGGGTCTCATATATCTAAGTATGGCCATGTATTTTGTCCATTTCCATTTTAAAGTAGCGAGGAGTTTGCTGAAATTTATGACTTCAGTGCATTTACTTCTCCATGCGCCTTTGTGCAATCATCAGTTTATGTGTAAATTCTATAGTAAATTCACAGGTCTCAATTCCATCGGTGAATACTGGAAGGATGCACGTGCTAAATGTTTTCATCTTTAGACTAATTGAAATGTCCACCTTAAATATATCTTTTAGAGCTTCATACGCTGCCCAAGCTGGACCGATTCTTCTAATTTCGGATTTTGGTCGAGGATGCTTATTTCGTGATCCAAATATATGTACTTGTCTATTTGGTAGATTTCTTTGTCAAAGATACTAGACGGCTTCAAGTTAGTTATAAACTTTATTTTTCTAGAATGAATATTTAGACTCATGCGTACACAGGCAACAGACCTTTCAATCGTTGGCAATCACGACCAAGTAATCGTAGTTGGTTAAGTTTTTCGCCATTATTAGTTATACATCTGTTCTCCTAATTTAGCTTCTTGAGCATATTTACGGACGGGAAATAATGTGTCCTCTTGCCAAACTCCTCGCTCATTTCTGATGTTATTTGTAAGTTCTTGCAATTTAAAAGCCATTGTGGCGTTCTTACATATGTTATGAATAAAATGACGTATAGGAAAATGCTACTTTCAATGAGTGTTTTTATAATAATATTCATTTGAACGATATCGAATGCCTTGTTGAAATTCATAAAAGCAAATATTACTTCTTAAATAACAATTTTAAGATATGGTCGTTTGTTCTCAAGGTGGAACTAAATTGAGCCTGTTCCTTTGGTTGGTGGAAGTCCAGTTTATTTTCCAGTCACGAGGTGATAATTCTGGTACATAATTTATATAAATAATTCCGAGAGCTGATAGGTCGGTAGTTTGTTTCCTTTTTATGTGACAGCACAGTTACGGCGTCGTTCTTTTTAGTTGGTATTGAGACACCATGCAGGATAAATTAAAGAGGGTTTTAATTTTATTAAGAAGTACATAGCCACCATGCTTTATGGCCTTGATTACTATACGATCTTGTCCCGAAGCTTTATTTTCTCTCATTTTCTTTCGTGCATGTATTATTTCGTTAGTTCACATACCCAGAATTTCTTCTGACCTTTGACTGATTTCTGTTCTTCTCGTTATTTGCTGTTGTGCTTGGTTTTCATGATGATTTCGAAACAGTTCTGTATAGTCCTCCACTGTCGCTAAAAGATCGGTTATCTTCTCTTTCCTAATAGCTTTTAATATCTCTCTGGTTTATTTTTTAATTTTGTGTTGCAGTATTATAGTTTCTGCCCCTGATTTGTCACCTTGCTATGCATATTAGGACTTAGTCTTTCATCTGGTTTCCTCGATTTACAATGTCTTTGCTCGCTTTTCTGAACCCCTATTGATATTCCTTCGTTAATGTCGTCTATGTTCTTATTTACTGGATTTACATTTGTTACAGTGTCGCTAATGTCTTTTTGGCATTTTTCAATTTTGCTCAGGTTTGTCCAAACTGGTGTGATGACTGTCCTTACCAAACGGTATCTCTAACTGCCGAAAACTATTTCAATCTTGGCGCCTACCATTCTATGGTCGCTACCTGTTGTGAATTTATTGATAACTGCCACAATATTTTTTTTTATCGGTGATCGTAAAATCGATCTCATTTCTAGTTTGGCTGTTCGGACTTTTCCAAGTCCATCTCCTGTGTAGCTTTTTAAGATAGGAGCTATTCGTTTGAAAGAGGTTGTTTTTCAGTAAAAAGTCAACCAACATTTCGCCTCTTCCTTTTTTTTCTGGAGTTCCAAAATTTCCCAACTAGTCTGTTTTTATAGCTATTTTTGTATTGAGGTCACCCCCAGGTATTGTGAATTAAGTGAGTATATACCGCTATTGTAATATCTTCATAAAAGCTTTTTACTTCTTCGTATATATGTTGTGATGTGGGAGCATAAGCTTATAATTTTCAAAGTGTACCTGCTTTTATGTCTCAAGATTAGGAAAGCAACTCTTGCTGAGACACTTTTAATGACTTCAATATTATATGTGTTTTTTACGCACAAAAAATCCGACACCTCCAATCGATTGAGTTTTATTGCCTATCTGGTAGAAAAGGTATTGCAACTTTAGAATTTTGAGGCTTTCATTCACAAACTCCATCGATTTAACCTTTATCGGGAAGTAATCTTACGTATAGGGCTAAGAGTTTTTAATATTTCCTGTGATAGCTTTTTATGAGATTTTTATCTCCCACAGAATTCGAGGGTACTGGCTGTTCAACCAGTATGAGATTCTAGATATTTCCTACTTACCTGGGGTATCTTACATTAATAACTTAATATTTTTTAGTATAGCATTATTGCAAAAAAAACATCTCGCTTGTATAGAGTTTTGGCAAGTGTAACCTTCAGTTGTTCCTGACATGGAGAACCTTCGTTGTCGGCAGCCGCCCACTCTGTGTCAGACGCTGCACCGTTGCGGTCTTTCTAGCTTGAGTTTCGTCACTTCGAATCCTTACCGGTAAGGGGGTCCCTACCAGTAGTTATGCTACCGCCGGCATTGCACCCCGGACATTGGACGTTACTAAGCCGTCTCACTATCGACAAGGTGAAACACACACACACACACACACACACACACACACACACACACACACACACACACACACACACACACACACACACACACACACACACACACACACACACACACACACACACACACACACACACACACACACACACACACACACACACACACACACACACACACACACACACATACACACACACACACATATGTATATATATATATATATATATATATATATATATATATATATATATATATATATATATATATATATATATATATATATATGTATATGTATATGTATATATATATATATGTATATGTATATATATATATATATATATATATATATATATATATATATATATATATATATATATATATATATATATATATATATATATATATATATATATATATATATATATATATATATATATATATATATATATATATATATATATATATATATATATATATATATATATATATATATATATATATATATATATATATATATATATATATATATATATATATATATATATATATATATATATATATATATATGTATACATATACATACATATATTTACATATATTTACATATATATACATATATATACATATATATACTTATATATATATATATATATATATATATATATATATATATATATATATATATATATATATATATGTATATATATATATATATATATATATATATATATATATATATATATATATATATATATATATATATATATATATATATATATATATATATATATATATATATATATATATATATATATATATATATATATATATATATATATATATATATATATATATATATATATATATATATATATAAGTACATATATATATATATATATATATATATATATATATATATATATATATATATATGTATATGTGTGTGTTCCTCTAAGGGACTTTCACCTTGGCGATAGTAAGATGGCTTAGTAACCTCAAATGTCCGTGGAGCAATGCCGACGGTAGAATAACTACTGATAGGGACCCCCTTACCGGTAAGGTTCCGAAGTGACGAAAGTGAAACTAGGAAAGACCGCAACGGTACAGCGTCTAACACAGAGTTGGTGGCTGCCAACAGCGACGATTATCCATGTCAAGAGCAGCTGAAGATTACAGTTGCCAAAATTCTATACAAGCATGATGTTTTTTTTTGCAATACCATTCTATGCTAAAAATATTAGGTTATAAACGTAAGATACCCAGCCAGCCAGAACCATGTATTCTGTGGGAGATAAAAATTTCATAAAAAACCATCACAGGAAATATTAAAAACTCTTAGCCCTATACGTAGCATTACTTCCGATAAAGGTTAAATCCATGGAGTTTGTGATGTAAGACAGCACTGTGAAAGGCTCAAAATTCTAAAGTCGCAATATTTTTTCTACCAAATAGGCAATAAAACTCAATCGATTGGAGGTGTCGGATTCTTTGTGAATAAAAAACACATATAATATTGAAGTCATCAAAAGTGTCTCGCTTGTTGCTTTCCTAATCTTGAAACATAAGAGCAGGTACACTTTGAAAATTATAAGCTTATGCTCCCACATCACAACATAAAAACAAAGAAATAAAAAGCTTTTATGAAGATATTACAATAGCGGTACATACATCGGGAAGTAATCTTACGTATAGGGCTAAGAGTTTTTAATATTTCCTGTGATAGCTTTTTATGAGATTTTTATCTCCCACAGAATTCGAGGGTACTGGCTGTTCAACCAGTATGAGATTCTAGATATTTCCTACTTACCTGGGGTATCTTACATTAATAACTTAATATTTTTTAGTATAGCATTATTGCAAAAAAAACATCTCGCTTGTATAGAGTTTTGGCAAGTGTAACCTTCAGTTGTTCCTGACATGGAGAACCTTCGTTGTCGGCAGCCGCCCACTCTGTGTCAGACGCTGCACCCGTTGCGGTCTTTCTAGCTTGAGTTTCGTCACTTCGAATCCTTACCGGTAAGGGGGTCCCTACCAGTAGTTATGCTACCGCCGGCATTGCACCCCGGACATTGGACGTTACTAAGCCGTCTCACTATCGACAAGGTGAAACACACACACACACACACACACACACACACACACACACACACACACACACACACACACACACACACACACACACACACACACACACACACACACACACACACACACACACACACACACATATATATATATATATGTATATGTATATATATATATATATATATATATATATATATATATATATATATATATATATATATATATATATATATATATATATATGTATATGTATATGTATATATATATATATATGTATATGTATATATATATATATATATATATATATATATATATATATATATATATATATATATATATATATATATATATGTATAAGTATATATATATATATATATATATATATATATATATATATATATATATATATATGTATATATATATATATATATATATATATATATATATATATATATATATTATTATATGTATATATATATATATATATATATATATATATATATATATATATATATATATGTATACATATACATACATATATTTACATATATTTACATATATATACATATATATACATATATATACTTATATATATATATATATATATATATATATATATATATATATATATATATATATATATATATATATATATGTATATATATATATATATATATATATATATATATATACATATATATATATATATATATACATATATATATATATATATATATATATATATATATATATATATATATATATATATATATATATATATATATATATATATATATATATATATATATATATATATATATATATATATATATATATATATATATATATATATATATATATGTATATGTGTGTGTTCCTCTAAGGGACTTTCACCTTGGCGATAGTAAGATGGCTTAGTAACCTCAAATGTCCGTGGAGCAATGCCGACGGTAGAATAACTACTGATAGGGACCCCCTTACCGGTAAGGTTCCGAAGTGACGAAAGTGAAACTAGGAAAGACCGCAACGGTACAGCGTCTAACACAGAGTTGGTGGCTGCCAACAGCGACGATTATCCATGTCAAGAGCAGCTGAAGATTACACTTGCCAAAATTCTATACAAGCATGATGTTTTTTTTTGCAATACCATTCTATGCTAAAAATATTAGGTTATAAACGTAAGATACCCAGCCAGCCAGAACCATGTATTCTGTGGGAGATAAAAATTTCATAAAAAACCATCACAGGAAATATTAAAAACTCTTAGCCCTATACGTAGCATTACTTCCCGATAAAGGTTAAATCCATGGAGTTTGTGATGTAAGACAGCACTGTGAAAGGCTCAAAATTCTAAAGTCGCAATATTTTTTCTACCAAATAGGCAATAAAACTCAATCGATTGGAGGTGTCGGATTCTTTGTGAATAAAAAACACATATAATATTGAAGTCATCAAAAGTGTCTCGCTTGTTGCTTTCCTAATCTTGAAACATAAGAGCAGGTACACTTTGAAAATTATAAGCTTATGCTCCCACATCACAACATAAACAAAGAAATAAAAAGCTTTTATGAAGATATTACAATAGCGGTACATACTCACTTAATTCACAATACTCGGGAGTGACCTCAATACAAAAATCGGTATGAAACAGACTACTTGGAGACAGCTCTTGGAAACTTTGGAACCCCAAGAAAAAAAGGAAGAGGCGAAATATTGCTTGACTTTTTACTGAGTCCTAATATGCATAGCAAGGTGACAAATCAGGGGCAGAAACGATAATACTGCAACACAAAATTTAAAAGCCATAACCAGAGAGATATCAAAAGCTATTAGGAGAGAGACGAGAACCGATCTTTTAGGGACAGTGGAGGACTATACAGAACTGTATGAAAATCATCATGAAAACCAAGCACAACAGCAAATAATGAGAAGAACTGAAATCAGTTAAAGGTCAGAAGAAATTCTGGATATGTGAACTAGCGAAATAAGGCACGCACTAAAGAAAATGAGGGAAAATAAAGCTTCGGGGCAAGATGGTATAGTAATCAAGGCCCTAAAGCATGGTGGCTATGTACTTCTTAATAAAATTTGAACCCTCTTTAATTTATCCTGCATGGTGTCTCAATACCAACTAAATAGAACAACGCCGTAACTGTGCTTTCACATAAAAAGGAGACAAACTACCGACCCATCAGCCCTCTGAATCATTTATATAAATTATTTACCAGAATTATCACTTCGTGACTGGAAAATAAACTGGATTTCCACCAACTGAAGGAACAGGCTGGATTTAGTTCCAACTTGAGAACAAACGACCATTTACATATCTTAGAATTGTTATTTAAGAAGTAATATTTGCTTTTATGAATTTCAACAAGACATTCGACATCGTTCAAATGAATATTATTATGAAAGCACTCATTGAAAGTAGCATTTTCTTATTGGTCATCTTTATTCATAACATATGTAAGAACGCCACAATGGCTGTTAAATAGCATGAACTTATAAATAACATCAGAACTGAGCGAGGAGTTCAGCAAGGGGACACATCATTTACATGCTTTTAAGATGCTAAATTGGGAGAACAGATGTATAAGTATTAATGTCGAAAAACTTAACCAACTACGATTACTTGGTCGTCATTGCTAACGATTGAGAGGTAAATTATGTTAAAAGAACTGTCTGTTGCCTGTGTACGCATGGAATATTAATTCTAGAAAAATAAAGTTTATAACTAACTTGGTGCCGTCTAGTATCCTTGACAAAAAAATCTACCAAATAGACAAGTACATGTATTTAGGTCACAAAATAAGCATCCTCGACCAACATCCGGAACTAGAAGAGTCGGTCCAGCTTGGGCAGCGTATGAAGCTCTAAAGGATGTATTTAAGATGGAAATTTCAATTAGTCGTAAGATGAAAACATTTAGCCCGTGCATCCTTCCAGTCTTCCCCTGAAATTGAGACCTGCGAATTTACTATAGAATTTACACACAAACTGATGATTGCACAAAGGCGCATGGAGAAGTAAATGCACTGAAGTCATAAATGTCATCAAACGCGTGGCTACTTTAAAATGGAAATGGGCAAAACACATGGCCATACTTGGAGATACGAGATGCGCAAAACATTGGAATGGAGACTAAGGATAGATAAGCTCAGCAGAGGAAAACCACCGACATTTGGTTCAGATGATATTAAGAGGGCCGCTAAAAACTGGTTGCAGATTGCCCAGAATAGACAGAAATGAAATTCTGTAGGGAAAGCTTATGTCCATCAGTAGACGCTGAGGGCTGATTGATGATGATGTTGTTGTTGCATTATTCGTTAAACAAAATGAAAAAAATAAACGAAAGTAGTTGCTCAGTTTTTGAAAATTTGATGTGTTTAGAAATACATCAAATAACAAAATTCCTTTTCTGATGTGACTTTTTCAATTGTCACGTTATATTAACCTACTACCTACATAGTAAAGAATTAAATGGGAAACATACTAATTATTCATATTCAGATCCAGAAAAACTTAATACATTAGATATTCTTACCATTTTCTTTTTTAGGAAATAAGTTTAAACTACGGCGACGCCGACGGGTAAAATCATTTTCACCTATTCATTATATAAATGAACCCACACAAGGTTTTAGTGTCAATTTTATCATATTGGGTTTATTTTTTAGTCTGTTTGTAGTAGCAATATTCTTTAAATTAAATCAGTTACCAATAATTTTTGCTGACATAATTTTACTCATAATTTGTATATCAATAAATCAGACAAATTTATTAACAAATTTGCTTCTACCTCCAGAATTCCAAATTCTATCTAAATTTCAGCATTATTATTTTTACTTTGAAAATTATTTATTTTTTAATTTTTAAAATTTACTACAATATTTTTGCATTGTACATTTCTAGAATTGACATTACTCTTGGTTATATGAAAAGAAATAAATTCTATCTCAATAAACTAGAAAATAGATAAATATTTCTTCCATGATCCTCTGAACTAATGTTTAAAGACTACTTAATTTGTAGAGAACTAATTCAGCGGTTTTTTTTTTTATTATTTAGTAAGTATCTAGATCTCATATAGTTTTGGTCTTATTCAGTTTTTTATATTACATATGATTTTAGATCTCATTTAGTTGCCATTCTCTTAATACATCCCATACATGAAATGGAACATTGCTTCTAGTAATTTAACTGACTGAACGATATCACTAAAGTCGATAGGTTTTTTCAGGTAAAAAATTCCACTAATAATATTTCGTCATAGAGCTACAAAAATACAAAAATTAACCTCATAAATAACCAGGATGATCAACAACAGACGACAAATTAAAATAACTTACTTTATACAGAAGAGAAAGATACTGATTACATCATAATTGTGATGTTAGTTTTTCTTAGGAACAAATATAAATTCTAAACTTCTTTAATTAAGGGCTATAGAGTTTAAATTATATAGATGTTTTAGATGTTCTTGTGGTATTTGCTTAAATACGGTTTAGTTATCGACAGAATTATCTAAATACTTTTTAGAGCGATGAAGTTATAATAGTCAACTTTAAATAAAATTTTGGACACAGAATTTCTAATAGCTACTTTTCACCATTTCTCTTACGTACTTTGAAAAAACAAAGTATTCGTTGGCTTTAAAACTGATAAATTTACCACACACGAAACATTGAGTTCCTAAAATCTCATTAACTACTAAGGAAAGTCTCTCTTCCTAACATTATCTCTCTTTAAATATAATTAGGAGCAGATAATATAACTGAACATGAATATAGAATTAACATGTTTTTTTGATTTTAGAATATTGCCGTCAAAATATTTATTAACTATTAAACTTATTAATTATTTTGTAAACTGGCGATTAAATCTCAGTACACTACGTACTTCGGACCTATAAAAAAATCTATTACTACCTTAACGTAACATATACAGGATAAATTCGGAACTAAAGCTACTACAGTAAAAGATGACGTGTAGCTCCAGATATATTTTTCCTGTGATATCTCTATAATAATTAATTAATATTAATATTGTTACTCATAATAATTTTATTATTAATATAAATTTTAAAATATTAACATGTTAAACCAATATAAAAAATAATATTACAGGCAGAACACAGATATCATATATGGGAATACCTGTGTAATTGTAGTGAAATTTGGAATGTCGGTAAAAAATTTGTACTTCTTTGCTCCATAAATTATGAAAGTACTTAAAAAATTCTTTTCGGCAAGTTTAATAGTAAATTTCACACATTAATTCAGTTTCTTTTTTTTTAGTTGTTAAGTGCTAATAAAATACAATTTTAAATTGAACGAAGCAAAAAATTGTTACATCCCTTACTATATCAAAAGGTTCTTAATTAAATAACAACAGAAACATCTTATTGCACCGATCGGAAATTAAAATTTTATCTCAATTCAAAAAACTCTCGATTTTAATATTAATCTTTAATATAAGCTGTATTCGGCAACGTAACTTCTTATAAAATTATCTTTAAGAGAGTACTATAAACTTTCTGGAGGATAGCTTCAGGATTCCTATATCATGAGCAATCCTATTTTTAATACCTGCTGGTTAACATGCCTTGTCTTTGAGACTGTTGCATGACAAGTCCTAAATAAAATGATATCAATTTGAAACTTGATCTCCATGGTATAATTAATTTGAGGACTTCCTTTAAAACTGGCGAACCTATTTTATACATATTTGATGCTAAAAGATAAGGAAATACAGTAAATTCACCATTTATATTAGCAAAGTTCACTAGTTTTGTATTATTTTTAAAATTTCCTATTTTCTTATTTTAAATAAAATTTCTTACTCAATTTTTAAAACTTCCAGTTTTTAATATCTATTCACTCTTGAGACATGACGATTATACATTATTAGGATAAATACAGAGACAAGCTTTATAATCAGAAACTTCAATAAATATTAGGTATAACCAAAATTTGTTGAGTTTTGTAGTTAGATTATCGTGTCGGAATTTGGGAAAAGAATGAAATCGTTCACAAATGACACAAATATACATTTGAAAGAATTTACAATATTTTAGAGGAACAACTTCCTTTTTATTTAATACTTTCCATTATTCTTTACATTTCAAGGATCGAGTTGCACATGTTTAACTTTAATTTTGTTTCTTTCAATATTTAAAACAAAAAAAGGGGAGCTATCAAACCACTTAAAAGTACTCAAGGTACGCATTTTCCGTTAGGGATTTTCCCAAACTGTACCTACTTTCACACGTTCAAAAAGTAGTGCAGGATTTACCTCTTTGTTCATAGCAAATCGGTATAAACAAATCTTTTTTTTGGTACCAAATGTTATAAAAAATCCGTTTAAGATTACAACAAACAGGAAAAGTTTCCTGCAACCATGAGAATAGGTACAATATAAAATTCTATCTATTTTAAAAACAATCCTGAGTTCAAACGTCATTTGACAAATTATCATGTTCTGGTAAAACGGTTATTTTAATATCGTTTTCTTTAGTAAAGCAATACGAAACGAAAGATTTACTTCTTCTCTATCTTTGACATATGTTTGAGTTAGATACGACAATGTATATACATTATGGGCGACGTTGCCAAGTTTTTTTCTTTATTATTTATTTATATGATCAATTCAATATTAAAAAATTCATGTAATAATAATTATCTAATATCCCACTCAATAACCAAGAAAGAATCTCCTAACTCTACTCCCATGTTAATGAAAATAATTTAAAAAAATGTAGTATTTCAATTCTTTGAACCCCAAGAGAAACTATAACTGATAAATACGAACTTTTGTACCTCCCTTCTCTACCTCTTTGGCCTCTTATATATGCTTAAAATTCTCCCATTCTCCCATCTAAAATACCCTACAAAATTCTCCGATCTCTTTCACCCTATTGGAATTGAAAGCAAAACTTAATTTACATATTCCTACAGTTCAAGAAACCTGAAAAGGATATATAGCTAGACACATGTGAAGCAGCCCGTCTAACCCCATCTCCCATTCTACAAACCTCTTATATATTTGCTATAAATATTATGCTTAAAACGTATCAGTTACAAAAACCAAAAAAACTTTCAAAATCCTATTGAAACTATAGAATTTTACGGCCCCCACCCCTTTCACCTCGTTCTTGGATTAAAATTAAGTAATAAAAACATAACCTAATTTTTGAATTTCTCGACTCCAAAAACCTAAAAAAGACATACTTCGCTATATATGGGAACTCCCCTAATCTCCTCTCCCACCCCTTTAACACCTTTATTTAGGTTTACTATAAATACCTGTACGTAATATTTGTTTATTATCTAAAAAAAAACGCTAGACCAAATTTTCATATTACTGTTAGAACCATATAAAATATGGTTATAAAATATCGCCTTGAGTGATATCGCTCAAAAACTATAGGTTATAGGTTTGATCCCTTTATTAGGTACTATATATGTGCCAAGTTTGAAATTGATCTCTCATTTTGTTGGAGAGTTATCGTACCACAGACAGATAGACAGACGGAAATAGATGATTATGATTTTCGTAACCTAAGAACCCTAAAACGTAAAGAGAATCAAGAATCTCGAAATGTAACTTTTTCACGAATACAATACTTTACTTTAGCAAGGAGGGTAAAAACTTAATGAGAAACTGGTATTAAAGTAAAGAAACAAAACGGGTTAAGTGCAAGTCGGACTTGCGCAATTAGTGTTCGTAACATCTTTGTTCGCACCAGGAACAAAGGCAGAGAAATTATCGACGAAACCAAGGAGGAACACAGTCAATAAATTAGAAACAAATTTCTTGCTTGTCCCAACAATTCCTGATCCTTTGGTCAGTCGCTAAGGCAGTTACTCAGAATTTCACCAAATCCACCATATCACTACTCACAAGACCAGATAATTCTATTGCAACAACACCTGTTGAGAAAGCGAACGTGTCAACTAAACTCTTTTCTTCACATTCTACTATCGATTTCCAAAGAAAAACACCACCTACTATTCCCATAATAAAGTCAAGGATGCCCGATATTATCTTCAGACAGCGTATCATTAAACGTATTTTCATGCTAGACAACAAAAAAGCTTTTGGCTCTCACGGAATACCTGCCATAGTACTCTCAAACTGAGCGGAGGAACTAACACCAGTATACTTTTCAATCTATCCTACAAAAAAGAAATATTTCCTTCTTGCTGGAAATGGAATGGAACATTTCAGCCGATACATAAAAAAGGAAAGAAGACCAAACAACTACCAACCAGTCGCACTGCTTTTAATATTATCGAAAGTCATGGAAAAGGCTATCAATCAGCATCTTCTAAAATATCTTGAAGGATTCAACATTATTAGCGACTATCAATGTGGCTTTCGCAAACATAGCTCAACGGGAGATTTTTTAATTTATGTAAAACAAGTTTGGAACAACGCAATTGAACACCATGGAGAGTCTCGAACTGTTGCTCTTGATATATCCAAGGCATTCGACCGTGTTTGTCACGATGGATTGTTGGCTAAACTATGCTCTTCTGGTATATCTGAAAGATTTTGTTTGTGGCTCCCATGTTTTCTCAAAAAGCGTTCTTTACGAGTGGTAGTCGACGGATTTCTTTTACCTTCACTATCAACTCCGGTGTGACCCAGGGCTCCACACTGTCTCCTACTCTCTTTCTCATTTACATTAACGATCTGTTGGAAAAGATCGGGAATCCAATCTACAGCTTTGCAGATGACAGTACGCTTATCTCTTCATTCACTTTGAACCCTCAAACATAGGCTACTCAGAGAGCAGGAAGTCATTCAACTTAATAAAGATCTGGAAGAAACTCTATCTTGCGGTGACAATAACCAAGTGAAATTTAACGCTACAAAAACCCAGGCGGCAGTTTTTTCTAAAGAAGTTAAAGTTGCTGAACCCGACATAGTTATACATAGTTACGCCGGGGCACTCCATTTTTTTAGCATCGTCCCTCAATTTGTTGGTCGTGAATTTGTTAGCAAATATGTCTTGGTATGAACATGTTGCAAGCATAGCCAAGAGAGGTTCTCGAAAGGACGGAATATTATTTCGAACTAGAAAGCTTTACACTTCACAACAACTGTTAATTCTGTACAAAACTCGACCAACGATGGAATACTGCTCGCATGTTTGGGGCTCTGCTCCCAAACATACGCCGCATTTGTTGGATTCTTTTTAAAAACAGAGATGTCGCTATGTTTCGCCAGAGATAAAGGTTTACTAGTTTTGATAAGGTGTGATACCAACGCACACACGTGATTTGGGGCAGCAACAACAATAATATCTAGGGAGACGTCCTTGTAGAATTTCTGACATACATAAACCCAGATATATTTAGTAGAAGTAGCAAAGCCATTTCCTTCAAAAGACTCCGAAAGGAGATAATTGACATCACGCTAGTCTCAAGAGGTTTAGTTGACGAGAAATCCGGCTGGCGAGTGTCAAATGATATCCGATTATCATATAATTAAAATCGAGTTTACGTCTGACGAAAAAAGTGCCAATCCGGCATATATATATATATATATATATATATATATATATATATATATATATATATATATATATATGTACATATATATATATATATATATATATATATGTACATATATATATATATATATATATATATATATATATATATATATATACATATATATACATATATATATATATATATATATATATATATATATATATATATATATATATATATATATATATATATATATATATATATATATATATATATATATATATATATATATATATATATATATATATGTACATATATATATATATATATATATATGTATATATATATATGTACATATATATATATATATATATATATATATATATATATATATATATATATATATATATACATATACATATATATATATATATATATATATATATATATATATATATATATATATATATATATATATATATATATATATATATATATATATATATATATATATATATATATATATATATATATATATATATATATATATATATATATATATATATATATATATATATATATATATATATATATATATATATATATATATATATATATATATATATATATATATATATATATATATATATATATATATATATATATATATATATATATATATATATATATATATATATATATATATATATATATATATATATATATATATATATATATATATATATATATATATATATATATATATATATATATATATATATATATATATATATATATATATCTATATATATATATATACATACATATATATATATATATATCTATATATATATATATATATATATACATATACATATATATATATATATATATATATATATATATATATATATATATATATATTTAAAAAAAATATAAAACACCCTAATATATGGGTACAATGCAATATAATATAATATGTACAAATAATACAAATAAAGAGTAAGTATAAAGACTACAAATAAGTTAACGCTATGTGCAGTTTCGAATATATCAAAATAACTACAAAAAAGACTTGAAATATATCTCATATCAATATGGAAAGAAATAACCTTCGGCTAATAGAAACTGACTGATCTTTTCGAAAAGAAGACACTAAGATACACAAAGAATTTTCTCAAAGTTCTAACGTTAACGAGAGAGCAAGAGTTTAGGCAACTTTTAAAACCCTTAGATATGGCATTGTAAATAGAAAAAAAAAATTATTATTATAAAAAATAGATATGAATAAATATGAGAGTACATTTATGTAAAAAATTGTCAAAGAACTTATTTATCCCTTATGTCAAGAAATTCAATTGAAAATAGTAAGTTTTCTTCCAAAAATTGTTGCTTATGGGGAACGTGAAATTGCACAAAATTTGATTTCATAGCATCGCTACAATAATTGACACGATACCTAAAACAAACGACTGGCCATCGGCAAAATGTAACACGAATTGGTCCAAAATTCACACTTTTCTCACTCAATTACTTAAGAAACATAATTAGATTAGATTATGATTAACATCTTAACGGTAAAACTAAAAAAAAAATATTTTTGGGAGAGCTGGACATGTTATTATTAAATTTCTTATTACCTAATTAGAAACTGATGAATTTTCCACCAATCCTAAAACTACCACTATTTTCCCACGCTCAAAAGTTTCAAATAATAACGATACCAATCCTTTTCTTCCAATTAAAATACTTCCAGCTTTGATGAAAGTTCTTCAATTGACAGTTTATAATCGACTATATGATTACTTCAGTATCAGTGACCTATTTGTTATAAACCAGTCTGACATCGGAACAAAAAACTCATATATATTCTATAAATATTTAACAACAAGTACTTGGAATAAACTTATTGCAAACAATTGATGTCGCTTTTTTAAAATTTCGTCGCTCATTTGAGACTATGGACCACCAAATTTTAATTAAGAAATTGAAATATTATGGTGTTGAAGGTACCATTTTACAATAAGTAATAAATTATTTAGAAAACTGCAGTCAAATAACTAACACTGATGGTGGTAAATCAACGAAAAGAGCGGTGTTAAATAGCGCAGCGTTCTTGAACCGCTGTTCTTTATAATTTATTTTAATGATATTAACAACTTTATTGACTCTCAATTTATATATAAACCTTTTCGCAGATAACATCCTAATTTCCTTTACCAATTAACTGCTACACGTCGCAATCTACAAACTAAATTTGCACTAAAAAAATTTACTTTGGTTTAAATATTAATAAATTAAAACTAAACATTTTTAGAACTAAAGCAATGATTCTAAATACTAAATACCGATTTTTCCAGATTAATTTAAATAAGATAAATATTTTTATATATAACCAAAAATTGAAAGTTTTAGAAGTAAAATATTTAGGCTTTGTCACAGATACTTGCTTAACACTTAAAAACCACTTGTTATACTACAAAAGAAAAGCTGATTCAAGAGATAGTTAAAAAACAGTTGTTTAAGGGTTCACTCTGGCTTGACCTTGCCTAAGGGCATTCTGAGTATTCCAACTGCCGCATTTTTCATATATATCACATTAATTTGTGTGATTTTGTTGATATCAGCGCCAGAATAGAATTGGCTAGAGGAGTGCACAATTCAGTTCCTCATAAAAAAGACTTAGAATAAGATCATCATTAAGAATAGTGACATTTTTCATTTCAAGTGAAGATTTGACCTTTGAATTCTTTTATGGGCAATATATTAAAATTTCACTTGGCTAGAGCTCTAAATAATTGAGATAAGAAACTAGACAGACCGGTGGTGTAGTATGGCCTTTTCTAATAGAAAACAATTACCTGGTTGTAACGCTATCATTAATAAATCAACTGCGATACTTTTGTTACTGTACCCCATATTGGGTGGTCAATGTTGATTCAATCCTCGAATCACGCATCCATCGGCTATGGAGGTTTGACAACCGCTGTATGGACAGCGGTTGTCAAACCAAGAGTCAGTAATTGTTTAGTGGTTTGGAGCCTAGGACTACTATACAAATGAATCTGGGAAGAATTTAAAGACTAGCCGACTTGAACATTTTAGGAGCAATGAGGTCCAAGCCGATGTCCGCGCTATATATCCTGCTAGAACTGCCCAGCCTCTGGATTTCAATAAAGAAGGAGTTATAGAGGCATTTGTACGGATGCGGAATTCTAGATTTTGGAACTGGTGTCTTAGAACACAAAAGAATCGGCCCAAGACCGGAGGAGCAGAAGCCAATGCTGTCCTTTTGGGCTATGACGACAAGAGATTATTTAAGGATTAACAGATTCTTCTCCATTACACTCTCCAGCCGGGATCAATGGAAGAAACAGTACAAGCAGTCTTTCATATGGAGAATCTCATCCTTTTATAATAATTTGTCCAGTACTGTGTTTCGCACCGAGCACAATTTACAGCGACACAAGACCGACGTGATTCGTTTTTTTTTTTGACACAAGCAACATTTGTGAGGGCTTCAGGGATTCCTCTGCAGCACGTATTCTAGCCCATTAAGAAGTAGCTAAATCTTTAAGCATTTATTTGTGAATTAAGTTCGAAACATATTAT
This sequence comes from Pachyrhynchus sulphureomaculatus, assembly GCA_019049505.1. Taxonomy (NCBI): domain Eukaryota; kingdom Metazoa; phylum Arthropoda; class Insecta; order Coleoptera; family Curculionidae; genus Pachyrhynchus; species Pachyrhynchus sulphureomaculatus. The sequence continues at coordinate 101,230,754 of CM032446.1, read as the reverse complement.
GGGGGGGTAGAAAAAATGTAAAAATGTTTCTAACAATTTTATTGTGACAATAGCTTATGAAAATATTCAGGGACTGGTGCCAAACGACTGTAATCTGTGTTTATTTGAATTTTATTCAAAATTGTAGAATATTTATCACTTTGGCATAAGCGCGAATAATTGAAATTGAACCAAATTGATTGACCTGGAATCTTTGTTTTCAACAGTTGAAAGTTGCTATGTTTTCTTAGTCATGTTACACAGGTTTGCTTAATATAAATAACCAATAAAATACTATAGTAATCTAGCAAGTTATGCACATATTTTATTTATTAATCTTCATAAATTTAAGAACTAACAAGGAAAATAGAAAATATTTATTTCATTTTAACACCTTCTGTTGACACAATTTTAAATACTCGTAACATTTTTAATCCAACTGCGGTATTCAGGATTGGTGATTCGACTATAGGTACCTGGTACAATACCACATGGTTTAAATGACCAGGAAACTAATCCATATGTGGTTCCATCTACTACATATGGGCTTCCAGAATCTCCCTATAAGAAGGATATTCACGATGTACATAAAAATTATGACACTACTGTAGATAACATTAAAATATGCAAAAGTGAGTGGCTATTTTGCGAAAGATTGATTTGTTTAGAAAAACGTCATATAACAAAAGTATAAACAATCCTTTAAAGAATATTGTAAGTTTTTTTTTTTAATTTAACTAAATTTTCTTATAAAATCAAATAGAACTTCGTAAATTCAAAATGAGCTGAAATTCACTAGTTTCAATGGTCACATCGATCTAAGTAAGTGTATAGTAACTAATGAAACAAAAAATTTGATCAATAAACACATCAAAGATCCCAATAGGGTATGCAGATCCAGTAAAATTGAGTGCGTAGAATATTCCTAATACATTTTTCCTCTTAGGAAATATGTTTAAATGACTAGTAATAACAATTCGATGTAACATAACCACTAAATACATTTATATATATATATATATATATATATATATATATATATATATATATATATATATATATATATATATGTATATATATGTATATATATATATATATATATATATATATATATATATATATATATATATATATATATATATATATATACATATATATATATATATATATATATATATATATATATATATATATATATATATATATATATATATATATATATATATATATATATATATATATATATATATATATATATATTATATATATATATATATATATATATATATATATTTTATATATATATATATATATATATATATATATATATATATATATATATATACTGCGCCATTTTGTTGTGTCATCAACAAGTGTCAAACTCGCACTAGTGATAAATTGGAAAAGTGTGTGCATAGTGTTGTGCTCAATATGTCGAAATTTATACCGAACAAAGAGCATTCGCGGACAGCATTAATTTTTTGTTTTCGTTTGAAGAAAACTGCTGTTGAATCATACCGATTCCTTTGAGAAGCTTATGGTGAACATGCTCCATCGCAAGATACGTGTGAACGATGATTTCGGCATTTCAAAAGTGGTTACTTCGATGTTCGACAAGGAACGTGGAAAACCGCCAAAAAAAATACGAAGATGTGGAATTGCAAGCATTGTTGGACGAAGATGATTCGCAAACACAAAAACAACTCGCCGAGCAATTGGGCGTTAGTCAACAAGCTGTTTCCAATCGGCTACGAGAGATGGGAAAGATTCAGAAGACTGGTAGATGGGTACCACATGAGTTGAACGACAGGAAAATGAAAAAGCACAAAAACACGTGTGATATTTTGCTCGCTCGGTACAAAAGGAAGTCGTTTTTGCATCGTATAGTTACAGGAGATGAAAAGTGGATTGATTTTGAGAATCCTAAGCGCAAAAAATCATGGGTAGACCCAGGCGCACCATCCACATCGACCGCAAGACCGAATCGCTTTGGCAGACAGACGATGCTCTGTGTCTGTGTTTGGTGGGACCGAAGGGGCGTGGTCTATTATGAGCTATTAAAACCTGGGGAAACGGTTAATACTAAACGTTACCAACAACAATTGACCGATTTGAACCGTTTGCTGGTTGAAAAAAGGGCAGAATACCGAAAAAGGCAACACAAAGTCAATTTTCTTCATGACAATGCTCCATCACATACGTTCGCGACACGTTGGAAGCACTCAGCTAGGAAGTTCTACCCCATGCGGCTTACTTACCAGCCTTGGCTCCTTCCGATTATCACTTGTTTGCTTCGATGGGTCACGCACTTGCTGAGCAGCGCTTTGGTTCGTACGAAGATGTGCAAAAATGGCTCGATGAATAGTTCGCAGCAAAAGGGGAAGATTTTTACTGGCGTGGTATTCACAAATTGCCAGAAAGATGGGAAAAAATGTATAACAAGCGATGGAGCATACTTTGAATAAAGCACTTTTTATCATTCTTCCGAATTTAACATGTTTTTTTACAAAGAAAATCTGCATTTAATACTTGTACACCTGGTATATATATATATATATATATATATATATATATATATATATATATATATATATATATATATATATATATATATGTGTGTGTGAGTGTGTGTGCGTGTGTGTGTGTATGTGTATGTGTGTATGTGTGTTTGTGTGTATGTGTGTGTGTGTGTGTGTGTGTGTGTGTGTGTGTTTATTTTTTTTTTTTCCTTTTTTATTTAGTGTTATATATAATAGAAATGGTATATACAATAGAAATCTCTTTTATTATAAATTAATAGTTAATGATTTTTTGCTGACATAATTTGACTAAGAATTTGTCTAATTGTCATCTCAATATATCAAGGAGTATAAGCAAGTTTATTTTTCATAACTCTGAAAGTTTCAAATTGCATCTTCTTCAATTATCTAGTTTTTAAAGTTTAGTATTAGAAGTATTGAAATTATCAATATGGAAAAAAATAACTAGCTAGCTAACCTATCAGTCTTGAGGTTTAGTAAAAATAGTTAATAATGAAAAATTCCAAGCTAGCGGTTAACATGTAGAAAATTCAGCCAGAGTATCTTCCCAATTAATAGAAGCCAGACTTAAGGTTTTTTTTGAAATATTGATCTTATAAACTTAGTGTATTAGCTACGAAATACTGATGAGTTTATTGATATTTCCAGAATCTCTTCTCTCATCAGTTCTCTGTTTACTGGTTTGTAGAAATTTCGATAGAACTAGTTATTTAGTCAGAAACTAAACCTGAATTGCGTGTTTTGGTTCTCATGTAAACAAATAAAGTTTTATAAATAATTTTACATACATAACATTCTCCATTCCAGTAGTCGTCACTACATAAGTTGTGCGTAAAATCAAAACTGTCCTCTCGATAATCATTAAGAACTTTTGAGCATTCTTCATCTGTTAGAAGTTGGAGATCAATTTTCTGTAAATATGGTGGTGAGTCTCCCCAGGTTTCATTAACTCCCCATCCACTTAAAACACCCAGTACATGGAATGGAACCGATTGATTTGCTTCTGGTAATTTAATTGGTTGAGCAACGTCACTAAAGTTGATGGGTTTTTCTAGCTAAAAATATTCTTCCACTATTATTTTGTTATTAAATCGGTGTTGATCAGAACTAGATAGACAATGTTATTTTGGGTTTAAAAAATATACATCAAATCAATCAAATTATAGTATCAATTATCCTATCGTATAAGACCATACTTGATAGAAAAGTATCCTAAACTGGTAGAAATTAAACAAATTTTTACTAAGATTTCCACTTTATTGTAATTACTCTTATGTCATGACGATCGTCATGAGAAGAGTATATTTTCTTTGGATAGTGTACAACTACTAAAGATTCTTAAGTCGACTTTCATATTACGAATGTATTAGAAACACAACATAAAATAAAAATACAGAAATCTTTAAACTCACAATGGGCTAATTGCAGTAAAGGCTTAATAAAACTGAGTTATTAACAAATAACTGGTCCTTAAAAAAGATATTTTAGTTTTAATATTTATTTATTTTATTTATTTAATGAATTCTAGGTAGTTTTCTGAAGTATTTTGCTATTTGGATCGACGTCATGATTCGCAATATTATAATTTTGTTTCTTTTTAGTCTCCTGTTTAGTATTTTTAACATATGTAGTTAATGAATTATTTGTTTTATATATATATATATATATATATATATATATATATATATATATATATATATATATATATATATATATATATATATATATATCTATTTCAAACTCGTGTTTAATTTCTATAAATTTTATCATCTAAATATACTGCCTATAAATATAATTATCTAAAAAAAATCATACTAAATTCTTTATTACAAGATTGATGGTGAAGAAAATATAAATCAAACAAGTATATTAGTTTCTTGTCATTTACACTTTCCCATTAATTTAAAATTTTAATCTTTCTAAATCTCTAAGAATTGTTAAAGCATAACTGATATGATTCGATCCTAAAAGGAATACTATGTGGTCATTAGCCAAATAATATCGCCGAGGTTTTATTTATTTTAGAAACTAGTCCGGAAGCCCTTAAAAAAACAAATTTGTATACATAAAATTAAAAACAGTTATATCAGTGGTAATATGGCCTATAACAAGAATATAATTTCTCACTTAAGGAATCTCTAGCGTATTTTAAGATTAATTCGAAGAGAAGTACACACTCAGAATGGTTAGGTTCGTGCTGATATTTGTGCTGAATACGTTCAAAAGCAAAACTCATGTGAGTAAATTTTAACACCTTTTTGCAGCAAAAATCTTCTAGAAATAAAGAAAACAATCGTTGATCTAAGAAAACTAGTTTCGCTAAACAAAATCAAACACTTCGCCTAACTTTCCATTTTATATTAATTCTCAATTAACAGGTTGACTGCCGATCTATATTTTTGAGTTTGTGGTTGACGCCGGTAAGATTTTTCCAAATATTTTTATTTTATTGTGGTAAATATGAATTAAAATGAGTCTTGGATGTGTTTTTTTTATGTGCCATTCAAAATATTAGAAAAAAAAAAATTTCACTCCGATCGGAGTACTCGGCATTGCAAGTGAAAATTTTTACTAGATGCCGAACACTCCGATCGGAGTGTCCAATTAAATAAGTAAAGAAATAATAAATCGAACTCATGAACTCAAAACATTTATTTCTAAATCATTTTTGTACATTTTTATGGTAATCCTCAAAGCAATTAAGGCAAAAACCTGGTTGTCCAGGGCACATTTTGCATTCATACACTGTTTGCTTTCTTATTTTATTTTTCCTGCATTCTTTGCATTCCTTTCTGCTTACCCGTTTTGTTTCTTTAGTTCCTTTTTTTTCACTAACAATTTTTTCTACTTTGCTAATGCTGTGGACATTTATTTGGCCTGGAGGAATTTGCGGCAAATTAGTAATTGGTCGTCTGGCTAGTAAATTTCTTATGACATTCAATCGGAAATCATATAATCGTAACTGGTCAGACCGCGAATATTTATTGTACAAAAAATAGGCGTTTATCATGCTCATTTGCAGCACATGCATGAATAACTTTTTGTACCACCGAATGGTTTTACGGCTGCAAGGATAATATGCCATCATTTGATCCTGTCTATCTATACCGGACATAAAAGCATTATATCCAATGATTGCGGAAGGTTTTTCAGATTCTTGATTTCTTTTGTTTTTAAAAATGCCCATTTCGCTTCCAAATTCTGTTGAAATGTATTGAACATTGCGTTTATCGCGCCATTTTCCGACATGCACTCCATTGCAAAACATAGATTTATTCTCACCACGTTTTAAGTTTGCACTCATTACCTCTTTCGGATTATCTTTCCTCTCAGCTCTCAGCGTACCAGTGCAGTATGTATTTTGTTGAAGTAATTTCCTAGCTAAATTAACAGTATTGTAAAAATTGTCTAGATAAACAGCATGTCCCACACCCAATTTTTCCTCCAATAAATGTAAAACAATCTTTTCAGTATGTCCGCTTCCACCATAAACATCTGTCGCACCTTCGTAGACACGAAATTTCAAAATAAGTCCATTAGGCTCTGTCAGCATGTATAACTTCATACCATACTTATGACGCTTATTCTTGATATACTGTTTAAACTGGAGACGACCCCGATAAAGTACCATAGCTTCATCCAAAGACAACTCTCTTCCAGGATAGTAAATTTCTCCCATCTTGTTGTTAAAAAAATCTGCCACAAATCTAATCTTTCCTAGCCGATCTGCCGGATCCATATCTGGAGATGTAAAATGCAAACACCTCAAGATAAGCAAAAATCTATTCCTTGACATATATTTTCTAAAAACAGGTAGATTAAATAGCGGATCAGTTTTCCAATAATCGTTAAGACGGCTCAAGGATATTGTGCCAGTGTGAAGTAACAGGGCCAAAAAAATTTTTAGTTCGTCAAGAGTAAGATCTTTAAAATTAGTAATACGTGATTTTGTACTTGTTTCTGGGCGCAGCAAAACCTCGACTGCGTAAGAGTTCGTTCGTTCTACAATAGTTTGTAAAAAATCATCATCAATGATCATTTCGAAAAAAATCGATAGGTGCACCCTGTCCTGGAATTTGCACCAATAATTCCTGGGTTTTCTGGAACAAAATTTGTTTTAACGCACCTCTGTCGTTCCATTTTATCTCATCAAGGCTAGGAAGTGTTTGATGTGGCCGAATAGGGTCTATAAAATTCTCTTCTTCGGACTCGGAGCTTGAATTTACATCACTATCGTCTGTGTCTGGTACGTAATGTTCGTCACTACTACCTCCGTTTTCTTCCAATAGCTGCAATAATTCAGTGTCAGTTAGCTTCTTTTTCTTATCATATACCTTTTTTTCATCACTACAATGTCTTTTTTTAATACCAGAAGGCCCAGGTTGATTGTCCATATTGTACGGCAGATTACAACCAAACCAAAAGCAAATCCGCGGAACCACTTAAGCACCTGTTAGAACTTGCGTTTTTAAGCAACGCCACCACTAGAAACACGTTTCATATACAACGCCGATGGAATACTAAAACGTTTCGTAAGAACGCATGTCGAACTCCGATCGGAGTAGACGGCGTTGGCGAAGAGACCCGACGCACTCCGATCGGAGTGGTCGGCAGTCAACCTGTTAAGTGATGGATTGTGCAGCTAATACTATAAAGTTAAAATTTACAACTTGACGTATAGTTTAAATCACAGAAGCCCTTCTTATTCATGAGCAAGCAATAAAGTATTCAAAATATTTTAATAAGGAAATTATTTTTAAAACATAAATTCATATTCAAAATACTAGAAACTTATCTAACGTCACGTATAGAAAATTTAGGCAAATTCATTGATGGTGCCTATCTTATAAAGGAACCATGTTGATGAATCTTGTTTCAAATGAACTTCACCTGTCTTTTAATCTAAAATTATTCCGTATATCTGTAGTTAGAGTAAACCAGTTTTTACCTATTGGGTCTTTTAAGCAATACCTAGCTAAAGCTACTGCAGTAAAATATGAACTCAATACTGGTTGAATCTGTACTGTACTTTCGTTCTTGTGGTTAGATCCGCAGAGACTTAGTGTGGTGCTAATATTTGATTTAAATATTTTTTCACATGGATCTTCCCGGATATATGGAGATTAGTATCCACCGACATCTATGGTTAGATAAATAGATACATATAAGCTGTAAACTTTTAATACAATAGCAAGACAAATCTATTACTACTTATAAAACTTATTAAGAGCATGTAAAAAATTAATTATTACCTGCAAAAGACCGAGATCATATATGGGAGCTCCTATGGGATTGTATTGAAATTTGGGATGCTGGAACCAATTTTTTACTTTAACAGAGGTATTAGGATAGCCACCGTCGTAATCATATAACTGGTTTGTTCCATATACTATTGAATCACTAAAAGGATTTAAAAATATTAGGTAATTTCAAACATAATTTTTACATGTTAATCTAAATTATTTTTTAAGTAGTTGTGTGAAAAAAAATATCAATTTCAAGTGGACAAAGTCTAAAATAAACCCAACCTTTAGTAAATCGAGAAATAGTAAAGAAAATTAGAAATGCGAAAATCCTTTTACGTAAATTGAAAATTAAACAATATAACTTATTTTACTAAGTTACTATAACCTTTCTTGGCCTACTAAAAATAATTTTAAGATTCCTATATCACAAGAACCATAAATTTTTCTTTTTCTTTTCTGTAAAGTATGAAATCGTATTTCGTAAATCGTATTTGCCTGTAACACATTTTCTTGAAATTCATAAGCACCACGAGAGATTTACTACTGTAAGGGGCCAGATACATACAATCGATTTTACATACTAGCGCAGATTTATATGCGCATATCATGGAAGAAATCGCTACTCGCCAATTCAACCACCCAACAAAAAAATTTCAATGAATGCGATGAAGATAAGTAGAATAAGTGCTTCCGTACGGTACCGCTAAAAAGACTGAATGGTCACCTGCGGTCTTACAGAAAAAAAAACCGACCTTGAATCCGCACCGGTGTTGCGAATTACAATTAAATTAAATAATTCGTTTTATGTGCTTATATAGAACTTATTAAAACACAAATCTAGAAAATATTCGAATGTATATATATATATATATATATATATATATATATATATATATATATATATATATATATATATATATATATACATATATATATATATATATATATATATATATATATATATATATATATATATATATATATATATATATATATATGTATATATATATATATATATATATATATATATATATATATATATATATATATATATATATGTATATACATATATATATATATATATATATATATATATATATATATATATATATATATATATATAATGTATATAATATATATATATATATATATATATATATATATATATATATATAAATATGTATATAAATATATATATATATATATATATATATATATATATATATATATATATATATATATATATATATATATATATATATATATATATATATTATATACACTCCTGGACAAAATTAACTCAACAATATATTAAATCATACAAATCTATATAATGAATTAATTTTAATAATTTTTTATGAACATTGGTTACACTAAAAGTTAGAAAAAACTTATTCGGATACTTTAAAAGTGAATTAGCTACCAAATTTCTCTATAAGATTCTAATTAAAATTATTCTTAAGATCTAATAACAAAATCATTGAAATTATGTAATAATGAAAAAAATAAACTGGGACACTAGTAGCAAAATTAATTGTGTAACTGGGACACTAGTAGCGTGTTGCCTCCTCTACTTCGGATGACAGCGTTTATGCGCCTAGGCATGCTTTTAATTAAATTTTGGATAAAATCTTGAGGAATTTGCTCCCATTCTGTGATAACTGCATTTTCAAGTTCCCTCAGGTTTCTAAGTGCAGGCATATGACGTTTCACATTTTTCTTAAGGTGATCCCATACATGTTCTATCGGATTCAGATCCAGGCTTTTTGGTGGCCATTGCATAATCAGTATATCAACTTGATTAAGATAATCGAGTACCTCCCTAGCCACGTGAGGTCGAGCGTTGTCTTGCATAAACAGGAAATTAGGCCCCACAAAATAACCGAAACGTATCACATGTTCTATTACAATATTCTCAAGATAGTAGTCAGCATTCATGGATCTTATATGGACAGGAACAAACTCTGTGCGAGTATCAAAGCAGATGCCACCCCAGAACATAACAGAGCCACCGCCGAATTGAATCCTTGCAGAGATATTGCAAGGAGCAAACCTCTCTCCTGGTCTTCGCCATACTCGCTCACGACCATCTGGATGTTTTAGACTAACCCTAGTTTCATCTGTGAAGAAAACTTGTTTCCAATCATCCACAGACCAGTTTTCGTGATTTCGAACAAAACGTAACCTGGCAACTCTGTTCTCTCTAGTAAGCAAGGGCGCAGTGGCTGGTCTCCTACTGTTTAATCCAGCTTCATTTAACCGTCTTCTAACTGTTTTAGAAGAAATTATGACATTGCGAACAGCTTCGAGTTCGTTTCTTATTACAGAACTAGTGACAGTCCTGTTTCTTAAAGCATATTGTCTTATAAAACGTTCATCTAGGTCGCTAGTGCATCGTTTTCGCCCTTGCCCTAGCCTTCTAGAATAAGCTCCTACTTCATTCAAGCGTCTTACCATACGACTTATTATGGAACGATGTTTGCCTAACAAATTGGCAACATAACTCTGACAATATCCCTCGTCCAATAAAACTGAGGCTCGCACTACCTCGTGTTCAGTTAAATTCCTTGTTCGATTCATTTTTCTAATTCTTCGGGGTCAAAAATAAAACAGTCTACCACAAAAACGTATTACTTTGAAAAAGGGAATAATTTATAAGCTCACTTTTAAAGAAAATCTATCGCATTATTACAGAAAATTGTTTATCTTCTACAAAATTCTTTAAAACTGTAAATCTAAACGAATTGTTTTGATTTCTGTCATGAACAATGAAACAAAATATGCATAGCCTACTATTCAAATACTCGATAAACTTTAAAACTGACATAAGAAAAATATAAATTAATTTTCAGATTGTTGCGTTAATTTTGTCCAGGAGTTTATATATATATATATATATATATATATATATATATATATATATATATATATATATATATATATAATATATATATATATATATATATATATATATATATATATATATATATATATATATATATATATATATATATATATATATATATATATATATATATATATAATATATTATATACATATATATATATATATATATATATATATATATATATATATATATATATATATATATATATATATATATATATATATATATATATATATATATATATATACATATATAATATATATATATATATATATATATATATATATATATATATATATATATATATATTATATATACGCTCTTTCTAATGATACCAAATTCCATAGCATACCAAAAATAATAACAATGTTTGAACATTAAATTCAATCGTTTTAATCGATTTTTTTGCTCACCAGTGTATATATAAATAAAATAAAGAGAGGGTTTCACGGATAGTGGAATATAATACATTAAAATTCCGGGTTTGAATATGTTCGTCTAACAAAGAATTTGCATGACGTTTCGCCAAAATCTCATTTGGCATTTTCAATTACTCTTGCTGCTGCTACTCAATACTGTGATCTTGCTGCTGCGGCTCGAAGCTAACCAAAGGCAGCAAGATTACAGTATCGACTATCAGCAGCAGCATATATATATATATATATATATATATATATATATATATATATATATATATATATATATATATATATATATATACATATATATACATCACCACTCATAACGGTCCTTTCAAACTCTTTTTCTTAGATTTATGTCCGACATAGCTTTTTAGATACCTAATAACCATGTAATTTTTAGTCTAACCAATTTTTTTTGCATTCTGAACGTAGGTAAGGTAAGAAGTAAGATTGCTTGGTATTATTTGGTCGTTCATCCTCTGTAAATACCAGCACAGTTACTTTTGTTGTATCTCTTCAATTAGAGTTTTCTCGACCTCCACTATTTCTCTCATACGGTTGTTGGCTATTTTGTCTCGTCTTGATATACCTGTTAACCGTCTCCAGAAGTCCAAGTCGAGTGTATTTATTTGTCCTTTTAAATGTTCAATAACTTGCCAAGTTTCACTGCCACATAAAACAATACTCCTAAAAATAGTATTGTAGATGTTTTTCTTCAATTGAGATGATATGTTCTTTGAACAACATATTGATTTTAATGCTGTTGGCACTTGTTTTTCTTTTGTTATTCGATATTCTGTTTCTCTGTTTTGACTTTCCACTCTATTTTATTTTTGTGCCTAAGTATGTATGTTCGTTGCGTGCGTTTATTTGTTTTCCGTTGTTCAAAAAAGATCTTCCTTCTTACCCATATAACAGGTAATCAGTTTTGGTTATGTTTACTGTCAGACCCCACTTCTCCTATTAGACCAAGAGGGCGACCCGAAATTTTTACCTGTCTACTCACTATCTGCCTAACTGTCCATTCTATCAGACGAGTCAAATCAAATCTTTTAACGTTGTTTTTGCAGCCCCCGTGCCTTGGAATGCCAAGATAAGGCCCAAAATGCTACATCCAAAAATGGATCGTTTAATCACTCGAATCAAATACCATAACATTTGTTGACACTTAAAAAGTGGAGCGCCCCAAAGGGCAGACGCCGCCGAGAACTGACCCAGCTGTAGGGCCTAAAAAACGTCAATTAACCATATAAAATTAATAAATCCAGTTTGTTCTTGATAAAATAGAAAGGAACCTACTACAGGCAGACGCCGCCAATACCGGAGGATGAAGCTGGATCCGCATTCTCCAGACAAAAACAGTCGTTTTTCGAGTTTTTGAATAAATAAGACACTAAGTCCTAAATTTTGGGTCCTACACGTGTGCCCAATTTATTTTTGGAAAATGTAGGCCATAATTAATAAAATATTACGAGAGTAGACGCCTCGCGTATATTTGAACAAGCCAAGGCATTCTCAAAATTTAAAAAAAAAAATCAAAATTCTGATAGTATAGACGTTATCATAGGTTCTACCTAAAAATAGTGCCGGATGACTGAAATTGTTATTTGTTTATGTTTTTCGACCTAAGAATCCGAATTTGCCATTCTCGAGGCCCCATAGTATTCCGGCCTTTCTGGGACAGCCTATCTATTGGGAGGGTAAATTGACCGTTTCCGTATGTAATGGAATTCGTGGAATTCCGAGCAATGAACAAAATCGTTTAAGTCTATTGCTATGGACCCAGTTAGGCCCAAATCAGTATTTGTTTGCAATACCAGTTTTGGCATCAAAATGAAAATTTCCTGATTCTTCAAGTATAATTACGTTCAAAAAGGATCAATTTCCTATTTTCTATGAAATATACCGATAGTCGTAAGAAATTCATACGATAAGTAATTTAAAAAATTTTTTTGTGCATTTTTATTAGAGGAAATATGCTAGAAAATATTTATTTTTTTTAATACACTGTAAAAAACTTTTAGATGAATTTTAATGTATTTAATTAAAATTGATCATTTTCTAAATTTTTCAAGCGTTTAATCAAAAGTTTAAACATTTTTTGCTTTTTCAAGCATTAATTTACAATTTAAAAGCATTTTATTTGAAATTTCTTCTGTGTGTTCGTTTTTATAATGACCTTTACACTCCTCTATAGTAACTGAGTTTAGAGTAATCTTTTGTGTGTTATTACTTCTTAAGAATCTTAAAACATTAGAAGCCTGTGATGAATTTGAGACTCTGAATTTCTCTACGTTTATTCTTCCAAGAAGCATTTTTATTTTCATTAATTGCTCGCTTATTTTCCTTTCGTGGTTCTTCCAGATTTTCATCTCATATCAGCATGTTGTTTTCTTTATTTTTTTGAGTTTCTTACATGCCAAGAGCTTTCGCAGATTCCTGGAACACTTTTATTACTTCTAAATTTGTGATTGATAGAAATATTTCATGCTTCCTTCTTTTAGGCTTTCGATATTGTAATGTGTTTCTTTATGCTTCTCCTTGTTAGTTTCTTCTGTTGTTCTTTGTACTACTTAATAATTTCCAGATATTCCAATCTTCGATATTAGGAAATAATGATCGGAACCACACTCCATTCTTCTGTACACTCCTTTGTCTAAGGCCTTCCACATTCGAATGATCTTATCTGTCTCGTTTCTTAGGCCAAGTGAATTTATGAATATCTTTATAAGGACAAAAACCATTTAAGATTTTCAAGTTATTCGAAACACAAATTTTAGTAGGTCTGTTACCATTATCATTAAGAGTGTCCTTTACATAATTTCCTACGATTTTGTTATCTTTTTTCCTTCTTGGCTTCCAATTTTATTCAGAGTCCTACTCAAGGCGTAAAAATATAGACTCTATTAGCTAAAATTATTCACTCTTTTCCATTAGACTTTTAATGATATTTTGAAAATCAGTGAACTAAAAAATCCTTTAATTTAGCAAGTTAAACAATTAATTTTAAAAACAGGGTAGATGTGTGGTTGAATTAATTTGATTGATGGTAAACTTGACAATACTGTTAAGTATCCTAATTATTTATAATTCCAATGTAAAATTAAACAATTCTTGACACAAGACTGTTTTTATTTAGTCCATGAATATATGGAGGCGACATCTGCGATTTAACTTTCTCCTGATTTTTTTTCTTTCTTTATGATACAATCTATATACCCTATATACTATAGTATTATCTATTTTTTATTTATATGAGTGTTTGTCTTATTTACTTTATGTATTACTCCTACTCTTGCATTTTTATGTACATACAATAGTTAAGTAAGTTATTGTAATTTTTATGTTGATTTATCCAACCATTTATTTATAACGCTTTCAAATAAAAGTATATTTATCCATCTATTTATCTATCCTATTGTCTGCACTGTTATCTGTTTCTATGATAATTCTAAAGGAAAGCAAATGTTGATTTGAAATTTGGTACAGATATAATAATTCATATGTGGAAATCTCATAGTTTAGTTTATAGGCAAAATGACTCTAGCGAGAGGAGATAAAGATGGTGAGGACCTACGCATTTTGTAGGATTTCTATGCAACATACATTCAACGTAAAAGAAAACTTACATTCCTCCGTCCTCAACACAGTGTCCGGCTGTCAAAATCCATTCTGGCCCTATTATTCCTCCTCCGCAGGTGAAAAAACCATCACTCTCCCTCAGTTGCACCTAAAATTATAATAAATCAATTTAGATTAGTACAACAGTTCCTGCGGCATTATATGTTGGCCGCATTAATATTAATATTTTAGCATTTGCAGACGGAACGGGAACAATTTAGTTTAAAACCTCTAAATCGATTTTAATAAATATCATATTTGAGAACAACTAATTTATAAATTATATTAGCAAGAAAAATGCAAAAATGATCTTTACAATTCAAAACTAAATGAAATCTTGTCACTTGTCATTGTCGGTTGATGTAGGGCATATACATCAGCAAGTTTTTATTTTTTTTATAAGGTTAGTTAAATTTCAAGCATTTAACTCATTATTATTTTAATATTAATCTTAGTAATTGATTACAGTGAAAGTATAATAACAAAATATAGAGATGTCCTAAACTTATTTTAATTAGTCACCTTAGCACTAGATTTTGTTAAAATAAATTTAGTGATTTTAACCTCTTCACGACCGAATTTATTTGGAAAAGTAGGACCAAAATGCCCGATTTTTTTTATGGTATGTGTTAAATCTGCAAATAGGACTTACCAAATATGTTTTTTCAAAGTTTCAAAAAAACAAGTGTTTTCACAAAAAATAAAACATTTTAATTCTGTTCTTGACATCACCCGAATTAACTCGGGCGTTCAAAGAAATGCTAATTTGAAACAAAATTTGAGCCAAATAACAAAAAAAGTGGCTTATCTTATCAACTAAATAGTACTAACTGTATGATATACTCTAAAACAGGGTGTAACACAGAGCGGTACGTCACAAATAGGGCAGTAGTAGCGTGTTTCCTTTCGAACTTTTTTGCCGCGGGCATCACGCACTCTACAGCATACACCACATTGCCGAGTTGGAAATTGTTTTTTTTTTTTCGGTTGCCGGGATACACTCAGGGAAATGACGACCTGTCAGTCTAAGTGGTGTAGGTTGGCTTGAAGGTCGTGCGGTGATATTTTTCCATGATCTGTTTGATTAGATCCAACCTATAAACTAGTGCTGACTTTGTTCCTCCAGTTTTTCGATATAACACAAAAGAGTTCCACAGTGCCAAATCTAATAAATGAAAAAATATTTTTTTGTAATACTTTTTTCCACGCTTTCTTGGAAGGTTGTAGTCTGCTAAGTGTTGATCCACCCGATCAACACCGCCCATGGTGTTGTTATAATCGATGACAACTTTCGGCTTTATTATAATCTCTCTTAGTTTTTCTACCTCTACACAGGTGTTCGTATGAATGGTTGAAATCAAAGAAACATCTTTCTTGTCTTTCCACTTTAGGACACAAACTTTACCTCTTTGAAAGGCTACAACTTCTCCTTTTTTCAGCTTCTTTTTTTTAGCTCTGAAGGAACTTCTTTCCGTGTTAATTTTAGTGTTCCATAAACGTCGGTTTTCCTTGTAATAAGTAAATCCGCAAGCTGGGGGGAGTTATAAAAATTATCTATCGTTATGCAACAGCCCTTCTCTAACAATGGCTTAGACAGCGTCATGACAACTTGCGACGAAATTGGTAGATTTTCATAGTCAAGGCTGGTTTGTTTTCCAGTGTAGATGATAAAATTCCATACATAACCACTTTTAGATTCACACAGTAAATAGGTTTTTATACCAAATCGTGCTCTTTTTAGTGGAATGTATTGGATCCAACCAAGTCTACCCTTATATAAAAGGAGACTTTCGTCAATAGACAGGTTTTTTTTCAGGTACGACCAGTTCTTGAAACTTGCTAACCAATTTTTCGTATACTGGCCATATTTTATTAAGTTTTGGGTTTGGATGAGTTACTTCATCAAATTCATCTTTATTAGAAAATGGATGTTTTGATGGATAGCCTCAAATCTATTTCTGCTCATACAACTGGCAAAAAAGGGCGTCACCAAAAGAGGATCGGTTGACCAGTATTGACGCAATTCTGGTTTTTTTTATAACGCTTTGTAAAATTGTCAATCCTAAAAAGACTCTAATTTCTTCGCTAGTCACAGGGTACCACATTTTTCCTCTTTTTTTTTGCTCAGCATACCTGTTGGTTTCTGTTACTATATGGCCAACCAGATCGTCGTCAACGAACTGTTCAAAAAAATCCAACATGTTCCAATCATTGCAGGATACACAATTTATAGACGGTACAGCCGTAAAAGGGAATGATGGTGGGGCTGGGGAATCAGGTTGCAATTCAAACCAATCACGTGCTTCAAGTAAATCCGCCAAATTATCTGAATTCGAGCTACTACTTGAAATATTGCCGTAAGATGTATCAGAGCCACTTTCGTCTATTGGTTCGTCAACTTCTGACTCATCTGGCAGATCATAATCGTGCCTGTCCATGATATACTAAGTACTTGGGTTTCAGCTACTAAAATGTAAATAACAGGTATAATAAATATATTTACTTATTGTAGACAAAAACTCACGTAAAATTTAATTCACAGAAGCAGCGCAACAAAACTTATCAAGTCGCAACACAAACTAAATTTGCCTCAAGATCAAATAAACAGTCGCCAAAATCCGACAAGACCCGAGGGGTTTGAGTTAAATGTGTAAAAATGCGTATTCCCGCTTTTCACGAGACAGTTCGGGTGATGGCGCATAACATCCATAAAAATTAGAGATGCCCGAGTTAGGCCCGGGCATAGGAAAATCGAAACGTTGACCGTGCCAGAGTTATCTCGGGTACAGTCGTTAAGCGGTTAAAGACAATCAACCGTTCTAGTATTTTTTCTCACCTGGTAAATAATATTGTAACCAATATCAAATCTACACATGCGATTATGTAGCAAATGTTTACCTGTTGTTTTATTGCTCGTACCTAAAGAAACAACAACTCTTAATATCTTTAAGTTTATTTCTGTATCACTCCCAAACGGCTCTGCCGTTTTTTGCTATTGGGGTACAGTGATCGTTGGGATGGTTTGAACAGTATCACATAATCAAATATGCTTTTTTAAATGACACATAATAAATACACATATAATAGCCTTTATAATTTCTATTCACAATTATAAACTTACTGTTTTTTTGTTTAGGTTAAAATTTCTATTTCCTGAGATATTGATAACAAGCATATAATTCTCTTAACAAAATACTTAAGGTTAGAAGCACGAGAAGCTGTATGCATTTACTAGTATTTATTAAAAAGAAACATAAAATTATACTAAATTTTTATTGAAATGTGAACGCAATATATATGTTTTCACATACGTACCATGTACGGGAATTCACCATCTTTAGCTGTTGTTCCATTCACAATTTTTAGAGGTGACCTTGCAACAACTGTAAAAAAATTATATTACATTACTAAGTGAAATCCTTCTTAAAACCACAATTGGTTATCCTGAAAATTGTACGACTTTCGCAGATTTACTTAATAAAATTTTGTCAAATATTCCAATCCAGGGTTTTAGAGACACAGTGGTATACGACATGTGACTGACGAAATAACATAGAATACGTGAATAAGAAAGAAATGCTTTTACGGATTTTTTTATTCTTGCAATTGATAAATTTCTTTCTCAGAATAACATGTCGTTTAAAGCTCATTTCTGTTTGACAGGTAAAAAACTACCATCAAGATTGTCATTGTCAAGTACCATCAAGATGGTACTTGACAATACTATGCCTAGAAGTTACTCATGTTTTAAAATGGAACGGAACATATTGGTCACTTTTATCTTGCATCATGTAGATTCTTGTCAAAAACATTTGCATAGATATTCAGACAGTTAACGTTAAAATCAAATGGCATGACGGTTGGTACAACCATTCGAAACGATTTGTATGTGTCACTCCTTCAGAACAATACCGTGAACGAAGATTTTAAAACTCATATACTGGCTGTGGAAAACTTCCATGTTGTTCTCCGATCTAATTTTTAATAAGGAATTTCAATAAATGTAGAAACTCGAGAATAAGTAATTAATAATTATTATTAGTTAATTATTATTAATTTGTAATTAAGTAAGTCGGTCGTATGCTTCAATTTTACTGCATTTTCAATCAATTCCTAGATGGCGTGTATTTTCATGATTAGCCTTTTCTCTATGATAGTTCAACATCAAATTTTAAAGTCGAATTTATTCGATTATATATTTAAATTTCGTGTTTCCCAACAGGCTCGGACGAAATACTATATATGAATTTATTACCCTTCAGGATCATTAGTTGACAATTCCTTATATTTTTGCCTCTAGTATTATAGGAAAAGTTGAGCATATAATAAAATTAATATAATAGAAGACCTATGCGAAGGTATATAAAAGATTACCGTGATAATTCGAGATTATTTTCCAGCAAGCCTTTATGGCCAACAAAATAATAACTAGGACGGGATATATGCAGTAAGAGGTGTACGGAAGACGCAGGTCACTAAAAGTCTCCAGACATTGTCCTTTAAGATAGGACCTTATAACAGGACAAAGTTTTTTTTGTCTTTTACTAACTTTTACAATAATAATAACAATAAAAAATTAAAGTACATTTTTAATGTAGATTATTATAATAGCTTTTCGGGAATACCGTCATATAGGCTATATTCGATCAAATAACTTTATTAGGGACAAAAAGTATCTATTTATTAAATTTTGATAAAAAGATCCAAGAAACTATTATTTAACAACTTAATAATTTAATAGTCCTAAATTTAAAACTAATTATAATAAGTAAGAGCAAAAAAATTAGAAAATACAAATTTTATTTTTTATTAGTCTATGTATTTTTTAGGAATGTTATCAATCTTTTCTAGTAATAGTTTTTCATTTTGGCTTATTTAACGTATTTAAAATTTAAATAAATATTTTGTTCTAAGATGCATGTCTCAAAACTTGGGCATAATCTTAATTATCTCTCGAAAATGATAATTGAAAAATTTTCCAACATCTAACTACTTCTAATTAGTGTTACAATTCTTTAAAATAAAATCGACCATAGATTATAACCATAATATATATATATATATATATATATATATATATATATATATATATATATATATATATATATATATATATATGGTGAAAATTCGTGAAATGGAACACCTTCGACCCGACTTCGACTTGTCGGAAATCCAAAAACAATGATACATATGTGGTTACAAACAATACAAGGTTTAGGTTAATTTTTTTTTCAAAAATTCATAACTCGGAAACTGATTTATTTATGAAAAATCTAGTTGAGACAAAAATGGCCAGAATTTCGAAAAAAAATATTGCATAATGAAAAATGTTTTTTAAAGACAAAAAAATTACTTTATTTTAAACAAATTGAAATTTAGTAAGGTTGTTAACCACTTATCGACAATAGGTCTGATTCCGTAGATGCGCTAATGTTTTCTGCAGAAAATAAAAAAAAAAAATCTTTCCGCACTCATTTGACCGTCAAACAGCGATAGTTCTTATGAGCGAAGGCACCGTGTTGAGCGTGGCGCGGTGCAGTGCAAAGCGGCGTAGCCCAACGTAATATTAGACGCACATATAGTTCAAGATAATAGCAAGTTTATATAAATATTAAGGGTTAACAAGTAGTATTTCTTGAATTAGAAATTCTTTAATTTTCATGGTAATTTTTAGGAAATCTTCAGCAAAAATCTTTCATTCCACTTTTTAGGAAATCTTCAGCAAAAAAATTTATAGTAAATGTTAAATTAAAAAAATATCCTTTCAATTCTACATTAAAATTTAGCTTATGCTTTAACAAATTAGAAAAATTTAATTTATTTAAAAAAATTATTTTATTAGTGTTCCGCACGGAACACTTATAAGATCACTTCGGTGTCTGTCCGTCTGTCCGTCTGTCCGTCTGTCTGTCCGTCTGTCACACCCGATTTTCTCCGAAACTATTTGTCATAGAAAGTTGAAATTTGGTAATAATATAGAAATTGATGGCCTCATCAGAGCCATGTAGTTTTGAAAGTTAAAGTTTGACGTAAGGAGTTAGTTTTGGGAGGTGAAATCGGAAGTAAAAAAAAAATTTTTTTGCTAGGTAATCGAGTGTGGTGTCAAATGAAAGCTTGTGAAAACACGAGTCAAAAATATATATATATAATGTAATACTTGCGCGCACTTTTCTTTGTAATACTTTTAAAAAATCGCGAAAAATCGCTGTCCACCCGCCTTATCTCGAAAAGTACTTATCAAAAAATTTTGAAAAAATTCTGGAATATTCTCCACGGGGTGTAGATTGAACGAAAATTATCACGAGTGCATTACCAGTAATAATTTATCTGGTATATAAAAAAAAACAGCTCGAAAAGTACTTATCAAAAAATTTTGAAAAAATTCTGGAATATTCTCCACGGGGTGTAGATTGAACGAAAATTATCACGAGTCCATTACCAGTAATAATTTATCTGGTATATAAAAAAAAACAGAAATTTCAAGGTCATCAATTTTCAGTAAAGAATGGAAATAAACTTTGTTGAAAACTCATTTGGGGTGTGTTTTATGAAGTCACTGATCATTTCATACTTCCGTTACAACATTTTTTATTTTAATAGCAATCAACGTACGGAACACTAATTGCGCAAGTTCAACTTGCACTTAACCGGTTATTTTTTGGATGAATTTGGTGCCCAATTAAAAATAAATTCAATTTTTCGAATTTGTTAAAGAATAAGTTAAATTTTAATGTAGAAGTGGAGTGCATTTTTTTTTGTGGTAAATGGTAAATGTGCAAAAATTCTCAATGCCGAAGATCTGTATATTTGGGCTCGAAAGTTTTTTAAAAATATAAAATTTGATTATTGTAGAAAACTACCATATACTTATGCTAAATTCCTGAAAGCTCGTTTTAAGCGAGCACAATCAATTCCAAAGACGCGTCAATTCCACAGTTATGTGCCTATAAATGAAAAGACATTGTGTTGTAAAAATTTCCACCCAAATATATATATATATATATATATATATATATATATATATATATATATATATATATATATATATATATATATATACAGTCCCTGGCCAAATTATTAGACGCACTGTATTTTTTTTAGTAATTTTATGTTTCTTAAGAGTTTTTATGCAATAATGGTATATTTAAACTACAATATTATTGATTTTTATTTAAAAGAATTGTTGTAGACTACATATTTGTATTTATTTTTAACATATGGCAACACTGTGTTGACAAAGTGATACATGAACGTAAATAAGTACAAACCTGTATCAGTCGCCATCGGAATCGAGTCAGGTACGGACGTGTTTCTGTGGCATTATGGACTGTAATTGTTTGTTTATCAGTTTTATACTACTCAGTTATTAGTTTATTTTGTATGCAGTGGTTTAAAAAAGTAATTGGACTATTTTCATTATGGGTAGAAAAGGCGATCTTTCACCACGTAAAAAAGCTGAAGTGAAGGCCCTTGTGATTGCGAAAACATTTACAAACCGAGAAATATCACGAAGATTGGAGGTTTCTGAAGCTAGTGTACGACGCATAAAAAAGAAAATTAAGTCAGGGAAGGAATTAAGCCCGAAAATAAAGAAAAGATGCGGTAGAAAACCAATTTTCACTCCACGGTCAGAGAGATGTTTGAAGAAAATTTGTGTAGAAAACAGATTTGCTACCACAAAGGTAATAAAATCACAACTCCAGGATGCTAGCGTAAATGCTTCTGAGCGCACTGTTCGAAGAAAATTGAAAGAATTAGATTTTAAGGCCTGTCGCCCCGCCAGGAAGCCCAAGTTAACAGCTGCAATGAAAGCAAAGCGCCTGAAGTGGACCAAACAATGGCAAGACAAAGATGTGGACTTCTGGAGATCGGTAAGATACAGCAATTTAATCAATAATTGATACATTATTATCATTTTCAGTTAAATAAAGCAAATAAACATGGAAGTTTATATATTTTTCCTATTTTTAACAGGCCTGCTTCAGTGACGAAAGCACATTCGAAATTTTGCAGAATAAAGCTCAGTATGTGCGTCGTCGTCATGGAGAAAAGTTTCATCCTGATTGTGTCGTCCCGACGGTTAAACATCCCACCAAAGTGATGATTTGGTCAGTCATCAGCGGCAAGGGCACTGGACGTCTGTACGTCGTCAAAGGAATAATGAGGCAAGATCAGTACAAAGAAGTATTCAAAAATCGGTTGATTTCGCAGCTCAGAGAATGGTTTCCAAATGGGGAACCATTCACTTTCATGCAAGATGGAGCTCCCGGCCACACTGCTCGGTCTGTTAAAGCTTTTTTGGCAGAAAAAAATATCCCTCTGTTGGATTGGCCCTGATATGAACCCCATTGAAAATGTGTGGGAGCTGATGAAAAGAGAAGTGGCTAAAGATGTGATTACCAACAAAACCCAGCTCCTAGAAAAGATTATTCATGTGTGGAATCATCATCCTCAAATGCAGGAGACAGTACAATCTTGCATTGATAGCATGCCGCGCAGAATTAAAGCTTTGATAGCGGCTAAAGGTGGCTCAACTAAATATTGACTTTTACTAACATTAATTTCACTTTTCTTTAAAACTTAATAAACTTATGCTTTTCTAAATTAATGCTGTTTTATTTATGTCAAATAAGTAGGTAATTGATTGGATAATATAAAAATAAAAAACAAATCAATTTAAAATGATAAAACGGTACAATATCACTCGGTAATTAATATTTTACATGAAATCTTGCAGTGCGTCTAATAATTTGGCCAGGGACTGTATATATATATATATATATATATATATATATATATATATATATATATATATATATATATATATATATATATATATATATATATATATATATATATATATATATATGGTTTGGTAAAAGTTTAATTAAATTGCTAAGTTTTTTTGAATAAACTTTTTCCTTAACCAAGTTTTCATAGTAGCTTTTACACCTTATAATTCTATTAATTTTAACGTAATAGTTATTTCACAAGTTGATGGCAACTGTATAATAAACCACATGATGTTCTTTAATTCTATTATAGATTTTTCTGCTCGTTTTGACGATATGGGTTGAACCACAACTACATGTGGTACTGTATTCTCTTGAATTTTCAAAAAGAATCTTATCTTTGATAGATCTTAGATACTGTGAGGGTTAGGGTACATAGGAAATCGTATTATTATGTAATCGTATATTTATGTCTCCGTAGAATTTCTGATCTGCTTGTCTTCTAGTCTCTGGAGACACATGTAAAGATGTATGTTTTTGAATGTAGGATTTCATATTTCGGTACTGGAAATTATTTAACTCTCGCAATCCTTTCACCCCAATAGGAGAATCGGTGACACTATGCAGTTGCTGCCTCAACAGTCAATCTCCAGCCATCTCGATCCTACGCAATATGACTTGACTCGTGCATACCCATCCCAAAGAGTAATCTTATTTTGTCGGACCATCTTGTCGGAGACCGTCCCCTTAATCTTTTACCTTCTATCTTCCCCGTTACTACAAGTTTTTCCATGGCATCCACTTTCCTCATAATGTGAACAAAATATTGCAGCTACTGTATATTAATTCTATTTGAAAGTCGGTCATTTATATCAAGCTCTTCAAGAATACGAGTAGATATATTAGTACGGAGTTCGGTGTATAATACTTTGAGGATTCTTCAATATGCCCACATCTCAAACGCATCGATTCATCTTTTGTCAGCTTGTTTAATGGTCCGTGTTTTCGATGCGTAAGTTGCTATGGGGATTATAAGGCTGGATAGCAATCTTAACTTTGTAATTTTTGTGACAGCTGTATAGGTATTTTCATGCTGATTACAATCGACCAGAGTTTGTTCCAATGTATGCAGTCGAAAGCCTTAGAGTACTAGTAGTTACTTAACTAATTAAAGGAGTTAATGTGTTTTGATTAAAGAAATTGTGACTGAGAGAATGATACAGCTCTATCAATAAGGAAGTTGATGAATAAGTATTTTTGGGCGGGATAATGATGTGAGGAAACATTTAAATATCTGACCGTGCAAGTGGGTTTTCTGTAGGTGTGTGGCTCAAAGACAGATCTGACTTTCGATTAATAAGAATATCTAGGATAGTGGCATTATTATTTTTTTTTAATATCAAAGCTGAAAACTATATGAAAAGTTGATATGATTGAGAAGACTTTGAAGCGATTCTTGCCCGCCAGATTCTCTTTGAATAGTTATAGATCCAGGCAACAAAATTCCTATCCTTGGAAAAATCGGAAGCCCATCGAAATCTTTAAACATCCCAACAACCTTAATCGTGACACTGGTCTTTACCTCTCACCATTCTGGGAACAGATCATCAAATAAGCTTCGTTCCTCCCCCCGACCCACTAAGTTAAAAGACGTGTGCAAAAGAAAATATATCAGTTTCGTGCTAGATTTTGAACAAGCTAGAAATTAGAGCATTGTTAGAGCATTATCATTTATATTTTACATTCTCCCCAAATTATTAAAAACTCAAAGATATATAATGACATCTTCAGTTAGTATACAAGTATATATATATATATATATATATATATATATATATATATATATATATATATATATATATATATATATATATAAATAAATGTAGATTATTATCGACCGTACTTTGATAGTAAAAAAGGAAGAGTTTTTTTCCAGGTTTGCGGTCTGTGACAATTAAAACTCGATTGCTGTTAAACTCTTTATATTTCGTTGCACTTCACAACTTCATCGGGAGTAACAACTAAGAGGTGGTCACAACATTTGTAAAAAAACAAAAGAACATCGACTACATCAGACACACAACATGAGCAGAAACAAGAAAATACTTATGTACAGTGACAAACAATAGTTAACAATGAACTGTTGCAGTTCATTGTTAACTGTTGAAATTTCTATACCCCTTAGGGCAAAAAAAACTGGCAAAATTGACGTTCACTTTATCTCCAGAACTTCATAAAAAAAATTTGCTATGAAAATCCCTTCACCTTAGTTTAAAATATCACGGTTGACCAACAAAAAGTTCTCCAAGTAGAAAATTGACAAACATCTTTACCAGTTTAGATTAAAAAAGTTCTTTTTTGATTCTAATAATTTTTATTAGTAAACCATAAATGTATTAATTCGCAATAATCCCATATTGCACATTGAATTATTTTGTGTTTAGTACGAAAGTACAGTACACTTATAAAAATTACATTCAGCATAAATAGGCTATAGAAAGTGACATTGACGACCTAAACTAGGTACAACAGGCAGACAGCAGTAACTGAACCACCAAACTAACAAGAACTCACAGATTACTGGAAAAGTATCTGGTCAGAACCCAAACTACACAATAATAACACCCCCTGGATCAAAGCCGAAAAACACAAACATAAACATGTGACAGAACAAGAAAATTCCACATTAACTACTGTGGGACCAAATAGCATGATGAGACACTTGGATACAAAAAATTCCGGAGGTAAAATAGCCCCTTTCGGATCTCCAGGTGGGGGCTGGTTAAGGGGCGTCGTGCAGAGATCATAATTTCAAAATTAATTTTTGCAACATACGAGGTTTAAACTCGAACATAAATTCAGTGCACCAACACTTGCAATCAAATAAACCTCATGTACCTGCTCTCTGTGAAACCACGGCCAGTTCATCGACCAGCACAGTTAACTATCTTTATCTTGGGTACGACTTCTATTCCCGATTTAGGCGTAACTTTGGAATCAGTCTTTTTGTCAGAAGTAACCTCTCTTACCAACGCGAAGAGGCTCTGAAGCCCTTTGATGTACGTTGTTAAAAATAACGACTCAACAAACCACAAGGTTCATCTGTATCCTCTATCGACCACCAAGTGATACCGACATTAGAACACTTTTTGCTTCTCTTGTAGAGACCATTGATCATTTACAAACTAACTATCCAAGTGCCGAAATTGCCATCACGGGCGACCTTAATTTCCACAATACCAACTGGCTTAAATATTCAAATACTACCGTCGTGAAGCTGAATTATTCTCAGTCAGTTGTGGCTTAACTGAGCTTACTGACGAACCAACACTGATCCCTGATCGAGACGGGGAGTACGTCAGTCTTCTTGATCTGTTGTTAACCACCAGATTTACACGGTCACCATAAATCCGCCGTTAGGTTCTTCCTTCTTCTGCTTTCGACATCGAGTATCCTACAAATCAGTGACAAAGAGGCGCCTAAGCTGCGAAAGATTTGACACTACAAATCTGCTAAATGGGAAGATCTCATGGAATATTTTCGAACTTTCCCTTGAATAAACATTTGTTTTTGATCCGACAACCCACCTGACTGCGCCAGGGAGGTTCTCCTATGTTATTTTAGCTGGTATGAAAGCTTACATCCCTTTTTCGAAGAAATACCCCTCTAACGGCAAACCTTGGTTTGACCGAAAATGCAAAGAAGCTGATGCTTCTAAACATCTTGCCTACAGATAATGGCGTGAAAATCCTAACACCATAAATCATAACACCGTTGTTTGTGCCCGGAACAGATGCAAAGGAATTATTGATGAAATCAAGGAGGCACACAATCAACGAATTAGAAACAAACTTCTCGCTTGTCCCAACAATTCCAGATCCTTTTGGACAGTCGCTAAGGCAGTTGGACAAAATTTCACCAAATCCACAATACCACCACTCACACGGCAAGATAATTCTATTGTAACAACACCTGTTGAGAAAGCAAACTTGTTGGCTGAACTCTTTGCTTCACATTCTACTGTCGATTTCCAAGGAAAAACATCACCTACTATTCCCATATGGCTGTCAAGGATGCCCGGTGTTGTCTTCAAACAATGTATCATAAAGCGTATTTTAATGGAGCTAGAGGCCAAAAAGGCTTCTGGGGCTGATGGAATACCTGCCATAGTTCTCAAAACCTGTGCAAGGGATTTAACACCAGTTTTCTGTATACTTTTCAACCTATCCTACAGAAAGGGAATATTTCTTTCCTGCTGGAAATGTGCCACAGTTCAGCCGAATACCTAAAAAAGGCAAGAAGACCTTGCCAAATATCTACCGATCAGTCGCACTGCTTTCAATAACATCGAAAATCATGGAAAAGGTTATCAATCAGCATCTTCTAAAATATCTTGAAGGATTCAACATTATTAGCGATCACCAATCTGGCTTTCGTAAACACAGATCAATAGGAGATCTTCTGACTTAACATGTTTGAAACAGCGCAATTGAACACTTTGGAGAATCTCGAGCGGTTGCTCTTAACATATCCAAGGCATTCGATCGTGTGGCACGATGGACTGTTGGCTAAGCTACGCTCTTAGGGTATGTCTGAAAAGTTCTGTTTATGGCTCTCATGTTTCCTCAGAGAGCGGTTTTACGAGTGGCGGTAGACGGATTTCTTTCTAACACCTTCACTATCAACGCCGGTGCGCCCTAAGGCTCCATACTGTCTCCTACTATCTTTCTTATTTACATTAACGATCTGCGAGAAAAGACCGAGAATCCAATCTACAGGTTTGCAGATGACAGTACGCTTATCTCTTCATTCACTCTAAACGCTCGGACATCGGCTAAGGCGAATATCCACTGACAGCAGGAGATCGTTCAACTTAACAAAGACCTGGAAGAAATTCTATCTTGGGGTGACAATAACCAAGTGGAATTTAACGCTACAAAAACCCAGGCGGTAGTTTTTTCTAAAAAAGTTAACGTTGCTGAACCCGACAGTCATGTCGGGGCACTCCATTCCCCTAACATCGTTACTCAATTTATTGGGCGTTAATTTGGGGCAAATATATCCTGGCATAGCAAGGAGAGCTTCTCAAAAGTTGGGAATATTATTTCGAACCAGAAAGCTTACACTCAACAAATGTTAATTCTTTACAAAGCTCAAATTCGACCAACTATGGAATACTGCTCCCATGTTTGGGGCTCCGCTCCCAAACACACACTGCATTTGTTGGATTCTGTTCAGAGAAGGGCGGCTGTTCGTCTGATTGGAGACCCGGAACTGACCAGCGGCCTTGTTTCATTGGAACATCGAAGAACGGTTGTCCACTTGAGTCTGTTCTACAAGTATCCGCACACGTGCCGCTCCTGTAGCGCTTTAGGGACGTCCCTG
Organism: Pachyrhynchus sulphureomaculatus; assembly: GCA_019049505.1. Classification (NCBI taxonomy): domain Eukaryota; kingdom Metazoa; phylum Arthropoda; class Insecta; order Coleoptera; family Curculionidae; genus Pachyrhynchus; species Pachyrhynchus sulphureomaculatus. The sequence goes on along the minus strand of CM032446.1, from coordinate 101,201,921 downwards.
CAGCACGTGTACTAGACCCATAAAAAAAAAATGCTAAAAAAATTCTTAACTTTTAGTAAAATACTAACA
>CM032446.1:101089352-101196852 GCA_019049505.1 Pachyrhynchus sulphureomaculatus | reverse complement strand
CGGTTCTCGTTACCACAACATGAGTCGAGTGTTTTCGGAATAATACTAACAAGTAACAAGTAACAAGCAAAGTTCCCAGAATTTCAACTATGTTTTGTCTAAATTTTTAAATACGAATGTGTACTATTGGCACATTTTGTGAACCCTTTTTCCAGAGCACAACCTCTTTCAACAAAAATTTCTAATATTTTCTAAGAAACTATGTATACAAGGCCTGATACCGATAAAATACTACTCGTTTGCAAAAAGTATCGCAAAAAAAAACAACTTCTGGAGTTCTTTCATTTCCTCACGACTCACAAAAACAACCTTTTCAGAGTTCTTGGAGTCTAGAAATTTGAAAAATGTGTTATGTTTCCAGTTTTAACAGAAGTTGTATATAGACTGATATGTCAGGTTTCAGTTGTAAATATTTCAGAAACTCTCACTTTTCTCAAATTTTTTCTGATTATTTCCTTACAATACCAATTACTTATTATGAAAAATATTGACTTGTAATGGTGTATTTATATCGTGCTCCTTTTATCGGAGGATTTCGACTAAAATAAATTGCAGTTTAGATAAAACAAGCAAGTAAAATACATATATTACATACGCATGTCCAGTAGTAAGAATTATTAAAACAGACAATTTTTCATTTCCAAGATAATTTTTATATCCTCTGGATTCATGATGAAAGAAATGCTATAAAGCTTAATAATGTCGTGCAAGGTCCACAGAATTGCTGCCATTTTATTTTGAGGTAGAGTGAGTAATTCTTTAAATCTCATACTTTAAATTGCGAATAGTTACAAAGCTTAGTTTTTGTTGCAAATAGTAGGTCTGCCGCATGTCAGATGAACGTATATGTGCACTTGACAGAATTGAACCATATTATTAACATCAAGGTAATTAAGGCCAGCGATTGAGAATTTGAAGATTACAGTAAGCATTCTTAGTAATTGTTGCGACTAATTTAAAAGCTCATGTTATTCACTTGATTAGTTGGAGAGTCTTGTATTATCACAACTACACACTTCTATACTAAAGACAAATCATATCATTCGTACAACTGTTTCCTGATAAATCACCGATCGAAAATTCCAATAAGTGTGGTAAATACCAGGTGTAAAAGTGTAAAATGCGGATTTTTTTTTCTAAAAAAACATGTTAAATTCGGAAGAATGATAAAAAGTGCTTTATTCAAAATATGCTCCATCGCTGGTTATACATTTTTTTTCATCTTTCGGGCAATTTGTGAATACCACGCCAGTAAAAATCTTCCCCTTTTGCTGCGAACCATTCATCGAGCCATTTTTTCACATCTTCGTATGAACCAAAGCGCTGCTCAGCAAGTGAGTGACCCATCAATGCAAACAAGTGGTAATCGGAAGGAGCCAAGTCTGGTGAGTAAGCTACATGGGGTAGAACTTCCCAGCTGAGGGCTTTCAACGTGTCGTGAACTGCTTTTGCCGTATGTGATGGAGCATTGTCATGAAAAAAAAAATGACTTTGTGTTGCTTCTTTCGCTATTCTAGCCTTTTTTCAAGTAGCGAACGGTTCAAATCGGTCAATTGTTGTTGGTAACGTTTAGTATTAACCGTTTCCCCAGGTTTTAACAGCTCATAATAGACCACGCCTCTCCGGTCCCACCGAACACAGAGCAACATCTTTCTGCAAAAGCGATTCGGTCTTGCGGTCGATATTGATGGTGCGCCTGGGTCTACTCATCATTTTTTTCGCTTAGGATTCTCAAAATAAATCCACTTTTCATCCCCTGTAACTATACGATGCAAAAACGAGTCCCTTTTGTACCGAGCGAGCAAAATGTTACGCGTGTTTTTGCGCTTTTCCATTTGTCTGTCGTTCAACTCATGTAGTACCCATCTACCGGTCTTCTGAATCTTTCGCATCTCTTGTAGCCGATTGGAAACAGCTTGTTGACTAACGCTCAATTGCTCGGCGAGTTGTTTTTGTGTTTGCGAATCATCTTCGTCCAACAATGCTTGCAATTCCACATCTTCGTATTTTTTTGGCGGTTTTCCACGTTCCTTGTCTGTAACATCGAGGTCACCACTTTTGAAACGCCGAAACCATCATTCACACGTATCTTACAATGAAGCATATTCACCATAAGCTTCTCGAAGTAATCGGTGTGATTCAACAGCAGTTTTCTTCAAATGAAAACAAAAAATTAATGCTGTCCGCGAATGCTCTTTGTTCGGTATAAATTTCGACATATTGAACACAACAACACAACACTATGCACACACTTTTCCAATTTATGACTCGTGCGCGTCTGACACTTGTTGATGACACAACAAAATGGCGCAGTGTCAAATCTTTATAGCACAAACTGCATTGGTGCACCATCTGTTGTCTGAAATCCGCATTTGTACACCTGGTACAAATCTAAATCAATGGTCTAAATTACATCCTTGTCCGACGATTGACGCGTCCTGACAATATGCAAAATGTAACTTTAACCTACATCCATGGCAATGCAACAAGAAACCTGAAAGGTATCTGGTTTTTATAGTACAAATCTCTTGGGATATCGTAAGGGCATTGCCATTTATATTCATTTTAGTATTAGGTTATATATAACTTATTAAAATTCTAATTTATGCAATATTTATGTCAATAATAAATCCAGTAATATTTACTATCTTCTCTATTCCCTTCATTATATTTTATTTTTAATAATATTATGAAAGCCAGTGAACCAAGGAACCTTTTAAATTTTAAAACTGTAAATATATTAAAAAATTGACCAATTCGTTACCAGCCGACGCAACCAACCAGTTTTGATAACATCTTAAAGGATCGATTCGATATATAATTATCCGATATTTTTGAAAGTAATTCGAGATCTTGATTCACTTACATGCCTATAATATAGGTATCATTTATATTAAGAGCCTAATAAGTTTTTGTCATCTTCCTAAAAATCTAAAATAAAATGACAAAATATCTTGTAAAATTGTATATGTGTGTAATATAAGCAAAAAAGTTCTTAATACAAAGCAATGGATTAGGTAAAAGAACATGTTTTTTCTATAACCGTTGTAAATTTTATATTCAAATTACCATTTTTAATTTCAGTTGCACTCTTTCTCTCATAGCTCTAAGTAGTTTGATGTATCAAGTAAGCCACAGTTCACACAGGAATAATTGTAGTGAGTATGTGTATAAAAATGCTTAAAACTATGAAATAAGATATCTATGTTATTATCTTTATTACGAGCATTATACAACTTCTAATCATATTAATGCCAGCTTAATAATATGTAAACTTTACCTTAAATTTAAAGCAGGCTGTTATCAGTACAAACGTTTAAGAAATATATTTGTTTTGATTGGGATTTAGTGTATTTTACAGAAAACAATCTTTATTACGTCGTAAAAAATATAAAGTTTATTTGTCTCCTACTTTTCCCCTTGTAATATTACTTTTAAGAAATGATGCAGCTATTGGAAGTGATTTGTTCAAAATTGAGACTCACTCTTTTACATTAAAATGAAAATTATAAACTGAAATTATAACACTGAATATTGGGAGATATTATGGTCTAAAGCAGGGATGTCAAAGATACGGCCCGCGGGCCGCATCCGGCCCCCGAGACGTATCAATAAGGCCCGCGATCGCAATGTGTCACACAGAAAGAAGAATATTATATACTATATAATTAAATAAATAAAATGTTATAATAATTCAGTACATTTTTTTTATTTGAATCTGGCCCGCCTACACATTCTAAATTTAATATAAGGCCCTCTGCAAAATTGAGTTTGACACCTCTGGTCTAAAGTATTTACTCGTTTTAAAACTGAAAAGAAGAAATTTTGAAATATAGCATTAGGGAAAATAATAGAAACCTACACTACCGAAGAGAAGGAAAAGGTCTAAATAACCACGAGACTTGCAGAAAACCGAAGCTATATTTAAACTAAAGACCAACGACTCAACGCCGGATTAATCCCCTAGCTTAACCTTGGGCAAACTTTATATTCCGTAAGTTTCTAAGGAATAAAATAACAAAAGTTTAAATTTTAATTTCTAGTAAGACATATTTTAAATTTAGCAATTATGTAATTATTAACAATAAAAATATTGTTTCATTTAACAATATAAGTCCTCCCAAGTGATGCTTCTATCAAAAATTTCTAAAATTTTCTATAACAGATGGGTTATAGTTCCTTTTAAACTTGAAATTTTTTACCAGGATACAAATTCCTCTGATTATAAGATATATACAGATATACACTGTTATTAGCTACTCATAAACGTCAACTTTTGCTTGCTGACATCTATAAAACTATCTATTTATTGTGCTACAATATATATATATATATATATATATATATATATATATATATATATATATATATATATATATATATATATATATATATATATATATATATATATATATATATATATATATATATATATATATATATATATATATATATATATATATATATATATATATATATATATATATATATATATATATATATATATATATATATATATATATATATATATATATATATATATATATATATATATATATATATATATATATATATATATATATATATATATATATATATATATAATATATATATATATATATATATATATATATATATTACACTAAATAAAATAAAATATATATGTTAAACTGATATACATTGCTAAAAGAAAATTTAAAATAAAAAGGTATTACTGACATTTTGGTTATAAAACACTCTGCTTCCGTATCTATACTGTATATTACTACTCACTGTACTAACCACAAGAAAAAAGATTATAAAAATGTGATATTATGAGATAATTAATTGTTTAAGAATTATTGGCAAATCCTTTATTACTGTATATAAAGCATATACAGAGTCCATTAGAATCTGCATGTGAAAGTAATTTAAACAGAAACATTTACTTAACTGAGCTTTAAAGTTTAGTGTTTTTTCATATTAAGATATACCATATATATAAATATATATATATATATATATATATATATATATATATATATATATATATATATATATATATATATATATGCCGCTTTCAGTTTGGATGTAAATTAAATTCGGGTTAAAACATTTAGAAACGTTAACTGTGCTTGAACAAGTTGCGTCCTGCAACAGTACATTATATCCAAATTTTTAAGTGAAATCTTCTTGTTTTCATATTCGTTTACCTGAGCCATCTGAGTACAGGCCTGTACATTTTCAAATTTTGTATATGTAGAAAGTTACAAAAGATAATATATGTTTACTTTATATCTGAGAATTGAAATATTTCACAGTTTAATTATTGAAACAATATTTTAAATAAACGAAGATAAGTAATATAGAGTATTCTGTTTTAGATTAAATTATGAACCAAAATTTAATTTTCATAAATTTAACATTGATAACGGTAAAGCTCTTGGGGTTGAGGTTTTCCCGCTTTTCAGATAATAGTCTTGTGATAGAGGAACAATAATTCTTCCCACTATATCCAGTTTATCTTCAGTTTAGAATTAAGTATTTATATAATATGGTAGTGTAAAAATTGACAATCGTTTTATTCATTTTTTTTTAAAGACACTCTAGTTGTTTATAATTTTTGCTTAAAGAAAGCGTCGCTAATTGAAGCATCACTAGTTACGACCTAGTACCCACTCTAACTAAATGATCGAATGTTACTGATTAGTTCGAAAAGACAGATTCTAATAGATAGAAAGCTAGTTAAAGGAGGAATATTTTACGAGTAAATAGCTTTTCAGAGTTGGTTCTCCAAAGTATGGCGATCTAACATGACACGCTTAACATGCCAGGGGTGATAAAAATAGATAGAAACACGTTCGGAGAATGTTACGATAAAGTTGTTTGATGAAGTGAAATAATTTATAGAGAATATAAACTCAGTTAATTTGCTCCCTTTATAGTTTGAAAAAAGTTAAGTAAGTGGCCGATAGTATTCTGTTTGATTCTTTTTGTGCAATTTTTTTATTTTTAGTTTTTCTTATATTTGCGTTTCATTTATTTTATTTCAATAATGGTTTATTTAACTTTTAAACATTTCACATTTTTATTTAACACAGTATATTTCTCTTTGGAAAAATATTTTATGGGACTTCGCATTGCGGTGTTCAGGTTGTCAGATAGAAAGCAGACTAATTACCCATCGAAAAACCAAGCTTCTCCAGGGCAATCAGCAATCCAGGTGTTAGCTCCATTCATTTGAGTTAATTATTTTGACTGGTTCTTTTTCTTATCCTCTTCCTCTTAAGGAGTTTATAATTGTATCTTTTTGTCATCATTATTAAAGCATCTACTAAAGGCCGAAAGAATTATCACCTCTAAGACTATGTGACCCAATGTAATATTTTAGACAACCAAATAGTGGGAAGCTGAAGGTAGCAGAATCAACCCTCTGTGACCAACAGCAACAGAGGTGGCGGAAACATGATACAATATATAGTATGTAGAATTTGACAAAAGATGTACTAACAAAATAGACCCGTACTCTTATTGAGTAGCCACCGTTTAAGTGAATAGATCATATAACAAGACTTTAATCGTTAACCTTATTCATAATCAATACAATTATATTATTACATACATTTCGATTATTTGAATTAAATATATATATATATATATATATATATATATATATATATATATATATATATATATATATATATATATATATATATATATATATATATATATATACTACACTACCATATTGTGTTACCGTCTGAAGCAGAACGGCAATAAAAATTGATTAGCAGAAGTTAGAAATACCTTTTATTTTTTAATACATTTTAATTCCTAACATATTAATAATTATATATATATATATATATATATATATATATATATATATATATATATGTATATATATATATGTATATATATATATATATATATATATATATATATATATATATATATATATATATATATATATATATATATGAAGAGTACAGGGGAAACATGATCAGGGTCACAGAAAGCATTTTTTAGAGAATAGTGAAAACAATGTTTACAGAGTCGAATTAAATATTTACGATTATTTAAATCTAAAAATATATATAAAAAGCGTCAATACTAACTATTTTGCTGTGCCTAGTACATATCTGAAATATTTTCTATCAACCTTCACTGTTTTATAAACAAAAACGCAACGTCATGACAAAACAAAAAATGTAAAAAAGATCATAGTCCTGGACTCTGATCGTTTATTCGTTTTTTGTTTTGTTGTGACGTTAGCTTCAGCAAATCATTATTCAATAATTTTATTGATATTTATTATAAAAAAAACATAGAAAATTATAAAGCTAAATAATTCGCAAAGGAAACGTTTTACAAATTTGAATCGTTGAAATAATTTCAATATTAATGAACACATGGCTATTCAAACTTGCGGTTTTTCATCTTTCTAGAGAGTTCCGCAAGTGGGATTAGATCGTCGGGATCATCTTCTGCAGCAGTTATCTCCAGATTGTAGATGGGAATAAACTCTTCAGGATCATCGCATTGGGTTTTAGCAGAGCTAACTAACTTCTCAAAGAATTTACGCGAATCACTTGAACAAAACTGCACCAAATGTTTGATATCGTTAAGTTTTGGAACACTTAAAGGTATCGGCCCGTTGTATGAATTATTTGGCAAATCTTGATGTCCGGTGGTTTTATAAGGGTTTCTATTTTTCCTTAAGGCACTTTTTTGGAATGAACCGTTGTAAGAGTCTTTATGTTCCACTAAACTACAATGTTCTTGAGTTACCCGAAACACTTTCACTGGTCTTGAAGGGAACGGACAAGTCTTCTTGTAAAACGAACTAAGATATTCGTCGCATCGTTTAAACATCTCTTGTTTGCAATCTATTACAATAAATGGTGAAGGTTTGTTTCTGCTGTTACGTATGATTTTATTCCAGTCGTCAGGAGTTTCCGCTAAAGCTTTCTGATTAATTAATCCCATGTTATGGTCGCACTCAAGATAGGAATGTCCGCGGACTGGAAAATAAACTTCAATAGTTTTGAATCGTTTCAGACTTACAGTAAGATAATGTAAAAACGAAAAACGGTGTAATTCTTGTTCTGACCAGCACATGAGTCACAAAAGATGATTAGATGTTGAACAGAACTGCTCAAAATTTCTGTTGCGAAATGATACAACATAGAACATACCTCTTCTGAACCTTTTTTGGCCACGGTTTCGTTGTAAGTATAGAAAAATGAACGCTGATCGGATAGAATATGTACGTTAAAACTGTAAAATGACAACTGCCTTCAGTAGTATACGTCGTTTGTGCTTATATTTGGCAATGGCAAGTTCTTTTGGAAGTCCATCGTTATAGCTTCTATGGTTTTATCTTTTTTAGCTTTCTTTCTGGCTTGCCTTTTCCGTTTATAAAAAGTGTCAGCCCTTAACTTATGTAACTTCATATTTAATTGCACATCATGAATTTCTTTTCTGATCTTGTTCACCGTTTCTTCTTTATTTGCAGGTACAACTAGATCCCCTTGTAGTTTTTGTTCATCTACCTTATATTTGTCACATGTGCTACATGTGTCACTTCGGGGATACCCGAATGAAATATTAAATTTTGTAGAAAAAATATTTCACGAAATTTTTCATACGACATCAAGTTTCTAGGATGCTTCGAAGAGTACATGCTATGTAACTTTTTGATGTTCAGGTCTTCGGGTAAATAAATTTTGCTGCTAGCTTTTAGGCTATAATGAGCTTTTCGGCCTTTTAATGATTTTAAAAAAGAAACGACACAATTTATTGTTTCGGGAGAAATTTTCGATGGCCGATTTGCATGTTTCCCACGTTGATCTGGTTTAAAGGTTCCTATATCAAGCAAAGATTTTTTTATGGATTGTATTCTACGATTTGTTACTCCATGCAATGATAGGAATGCCTTATAGCAAACTGGTATTTCAACAGCTTTTTGATTTCTAATTACACGGACACGATATGCATAGGAACTATCATTAAACCGAGCTTCGTTTTCTGCCTTCCTATTCCGTCTTCGCTGCACTGGGATTACGGAAATTAAACCACTTAGATAGCTATTCTGGTCATCAAAAGTATCATGCTTATTGAATCTGCTAATAAGTTGATTCCTCTCGTCCATCGAAATAATGTCAAAACAAGCAAAACGTGAACACTTACAGTTTTCGCCGGTAACATAACCTCTAACTTTCATCTTTCTGGATACGTCCCTAATGCGCCCAGTAACTGGGCGTTTCTTAGTCTTTGGAATAATATTTTTTCCTGGATCACCACTGTCACTATCGCTACTGAACTCCATTTTAATTTACAGCAAATAGAGTTGTGACATAAAACCTCGAACAACGAACAATGAATATTTTTTATACATTGTTTTACCTAGCCGTTTACGCACGTTTTGAAGCGATATGAAGGACTCTAATCGTTTTTGATTGGGACCGCTCGGATTACCTTGGACTATGATCGTTCTTGCGTTGTATAGGGTTTTTATTTAATTTAAATACTGCGACCCTGTTCGTTTTTACCACAAACAAATATTTCGAGCGGAAAGGTTAGGGTAAGAAGTTAAAGATGGCGCTTTTACACAATTTTTGTCAGAAATGGACTCTGATCGTTTTTCCCCTGTACTCTTCATATATATATATATATATATATATATATATATATATATATATATATATATATATATATATATATATATATATATATATATATATATATATATATATATATATATATATATATATATATATATATATATATATATATATATATATATAATATATATATATATATATATATATATATATATATATATATATATATATATATATATATATATATATATATATATATATATATATATATATATATATATATATATATATATATATATATATATATATATATATATATATATATATATATATATATATATATATATATATATATATATATATATATATATATATATCTGCTTTCTACCGTCATGCTCTTTATATTTTCAGGAATATAGCTGATCAGTTTAACGAAAATTAGACGAGGCCAAAGCACCAGTTCTACATTTGCAGAAGAAAATAGACCCAAGAAATAGAATTTAAGTTTCTTGGTTGAATTTATATCTGCAACATAGGTGTTAAAGAAAATAGCACAAAAGTATATCAACTATAAAATGACGTAATTGCATGACTTTTGTTTTTTTTGGGGTACAAATCTATTTTTAAAAATACGATAGATTGCGTCGTCCGTAGGACTTCTGTTGGGTTAGCAAAATGTAAATATGCAAAAGTTGTTTCATCGATTATTCTACATAACAGAATGTCAAATATGTCCGATTTTAAATTCCAGCTTATAAATATAGTAAACAAAAATGTTTAAAATATATTGTGAATTACAGTACATACAAAATTAGTTGAGAAGTTTATCAGTCTTATACTTGATTAGACTGTATAAAATGTGTTATATGACTTAACGAGATAATTAAAAACAATAAAAAAACAAAAAATACACTTTTCCAGTATTATTTTTTCAAATATTTACCAATTACATATATTAAAAATAATATTATTTCCGTGTTAAATATATTTTTTTATATATTTAGATATAATAACCGATTAGAAAATAATAGCTAGAATCGTTGTCGCTGTTTGGGAATTTTGAAATGTTTTTATAATTGATTTACTACTTTTGGAAACAGATATCGACTACTAAATTTTTGGGTTTGATTCTATTGGTAACGCCCTTTCTTGTTATAAAAACTGTATTAGAGAAATGAAGAGTATCTGGAAATTTCGAACACAGACTGAACGCGGAAATATTTGATTAAAGTTTTATCTTTTCAAAATTGGTTATATGATAATAAATAACCGATCAACTGCAAGTTGAACTTGCGCAATTAGTGTTCTGTACGCCGATTGCTTTCAAAATCACAATTTTTGTTACGGAGGTATAAAATGACCTGTGAGTTTTCAACAAAGTTTGTTTCCGATCTTCACTGAAAAATGACTTTGAAATTTTTTATTTTTTTTTTTAATTACCAGATAAATTATTAAACTTAATGCACACGTGTTAATTTTCGTTCAATCTACACGTCGTGGAGAAGATTCTAGAATTTTTCAAAATTTTGTGATCAGTACTTTTTGAGAGAAGCGGGGCAGCAATTTTTCGCGATTTTTTAAAAATAATACAAAAAAAAGTGTACGCAAGTATTATATTATATACATTTTTGAACTCGTATTTTTACAAGTTTTCATTTGACTGTACTCCATGACCTAGTAAATTTTTTTTTCACTTCTTATTTCAACCCCCAAAACTAACCCCTTGAGTCAAAATTTAACTTTTAAAACGACACGGCTCCGATGCGGCCATCAATTCCTATATTTGTACCAAATTTCATTTTTCTGTGTCAAATAGTTTCGGAGAAAATCGGGTGTAACCGACGGACTGACGGACGGACGGACAGAAGGACTTACACCGAAGTGTTCTTATAAGCGGAATACTAAAAAAACGAAATATGAATAGTAACAGTAGCTGCTTAATTTAACTATTTTAATGCTTTAGTTGGCTTGAATTAGAAGCAAATTAAGTTTGTAAAATTTAGAATAACTTGGTCCAATTATTTTGTTTACCCTCATAGAGTGATTCGTGAAAGTTATTTAGAGTCCCAGGGCAATCTATTTAAAACAAAAGAGTACATCATTTTTCCAACGAAATGGAAAAATATTTTGAACGAATATTCTATGTAGATTTAAACTTAAGTTTTTATTTTAAATTTTGTCTTGAAATATTAAGAGGTGACTAAGACGAGATATCCTATTTAACAGTAAAAAAAATAACATTTTAGTAACATAGATTTAAATATACCTTAATTTCTCAACTGCTTAAAATTTTTATTGTGCCTTTTGTTCATGTAATCTCATCTATTGTGGCAAGAAAACATGAACACTTTTCTAACCTTTTTTTAAGCTATAATTTTTTTAGAAACATAAATATTTATTAGTTAGGTAGGTCACTTGATTAGAGCGTAATTCCAGCTTAAAATTTAGTTTCATAAATCGATGAAATCTCAGTTTAGTTGATCTTAATGTGATTAACAGTGATTAATCCCCTTAAAACTGACTTAAGTTTTTCACTTTAATTGGCAAGAACGTAACACTATCAACACAAAATTTAAATTAACACAATGATAGTAAATGGAAGCAAGTGTTGCTTTTATAAATATTTCTCTGGTTGAAATTACAAAGGGCTGTAATTACATTTTTACCGCGAATACCACAAAAGCATTCAAAATGATAAACAAAATGTAGGGAAAAAATTCTTATCAAGACCACATGTGTCTCAATAGCAGAAATGTTATTTAGATAGAAGAGAATAGCTTGATATCAATAAATATACAGAGAGTCCAAGATCAGTTCGAACATTAGAACTTATTTAAAGAATTCGTGGTATATGATTGCAACGCATGACTAAAATTAATAGAAAAAGTGCTAAACATTAATGGAGCAAGAATTCAAACCATTTTTAACAACTTAAACAATTTTTAAAAGTATCTAGGCAAAACAAATCTTTACACAAAATTTGTTCAACATACTTTTAATGAAGATCGAAAGGTATCAAGAAAGCAAAATACCAGAATAATAGTACAAACCCCTTAAAATAGTTTCAACTTACTGAAATCAATTATTACTAAGAGACAAACATGGTCTTTTTACTATTACTTAAGAACAAATAGGTAAAATGTAAAATGGAAGCCAAAATTATCACCACAAACCATCTCACACACAAGTATTATTTGGAAATAATAATATGTTTCATGACTAGAACTCATTAGGTTCGATCAAAATATCGTGATTCAGACTGCTGGTGTTTGTTATAAAGGATCAAGTCACAATTCATTCACAGTTTATTAAGTCTGTGTGATGAGGTATTCATCGTATTCACTTGATTTAGCATTAGATATCAATCCAAAGCTGAAAGTTGTTACTTATTATTCATTATCGTTTACATTGCATTAAGTGACAACTCTGTATCTCTGTAGAGAGACGAAATAAGTAAGTCAGAATCACTACACAATTTCTTAGAAGTTCCTTAAACAAATACAAAACGCTGTAGGGATCTAGGAAATCGTAAATATTTTATTCGTAAATGATATTCTCTCCCAATATCTTAAATTAAAAACCGAAAATAAAAGTGGAGAATAGTAATTTTATTTTTACACTTTCTATGTCAAGACGATTTTAAATTATAGTAATATCTTTACTCCACTTACGGTATTTAGGTTACTGATTCGACTCTAGGCACATGCAATACTACCACATAATTTAGACGACCAAGAAACTATTTCATATGTGGTACCATTTATTGCATATGGGCTTCCAGAATCTTCCTATAGAAAAATGGTCACAAAGTATATAAAAAAGGTGATGGTATTATTGGCTAAATAGAATGAATAAGATACAGGGAAGTAGTAGGTATGGCCAGAAATTATAATAAAGATTGTGTGAAAAATGTTTAAATAGTTAAAAGTTTCCAACGATATATTAGAAAATAATTTGTCAGTTTTTGAAAATTTGATTTTTTGGGAAACATTAACACATTCAAATTTAAATTAAAGCATGTGGTATTAAATATACAAGGAAGTTCTATTTTAAAATGTTATTATAGTTCTAATAGAATAGTCAGTATATTAGATTTTCTGTAAAAAATATAAAATAAGTTTTAATGACATGCATAGTATTAACAACTACAAAACTTGAGAGTGGAAATAGAATAGATCTTTAATTTATTTACGTCATGTATTTACTATATACAGGATAATCTTATTACGTATAACAACTACCATTTCGATAATACAGTTTCTCAAGATTGTGTCCTACATAAAACTAAGACAATTGGCAAGTTTATGCTCATCAACCCCCTAAAATTGCAACTGCATCCATATTAATTTTAGCTTTCAGTTTATAATTTTTTTTTCTGCAAATTTATTTCGTTAGTTAATCCTGGAGTTTGCGCATTGCTAACGATTGATGTTGTAGGGTACAATTGGAATTGATATAAAGGGGAAGTAATTGACCATGATATTGACAAAAATAATAAAAACAAAAAATTACCGTCAAGCTACTTATATTTAGAAATTCTAGCTGCAGCAAATATATGTATATTTTCCATTAAGGTTCAACCTCTTAGTTATTTTTTTAATTCTCTTAATTGCTACATGCCAGCTACCCCTGTTTTAAGAAAACGTACAGACTACTGAATTCCTCTTTGTTGTTAAAATTTCAATAATACAGTTTTGTTGTACATAGACTTCTATATATAAAACCTTGTTATGATACTTATTCCTTTATTTACATATATATTATTATTATTGTTATAATTTTTATTTATGAGTCAGATCTGTCTCTATCGTAAATATACAAAGCTTTATAGAGACTAGGACTTACATTGCATTTTCCATGCCAGTAGTCATCACTCCATAAATTAGTTGTAAAATTAAAACGGTCATGTGCATAATCAGTAAGAATATTTGAGCACTCTTCATCAGTTTGAAGTTGAAAATTAATTTTCTGTAAATTTTGTTATACCCATCCTTAAGTTGAATTTACTCTATATTCACTCAAAACACCCTGTTCAAGGAATAGAACTGCTGACTTGCTTCTTGTATTACAAGTGTCGGGACGGTATCATTGAAGTTGATGGGTTTTGTCAGCTAAAAAATATCTGTAACCATTATTTTGTCACAACACTAAAAGAACATCAAAAATTAACCTACAATATTAATCGAAAATAAACAGAGGTTATTTTTGGGTTTAGAAACATCAGTAAATATATTCAGTACTATTCTTCTTGTAGGGCTTAAAAAATTACATCTAAATCTTTATCTATTAGTTATTGAGTTTAGCAAAAAACTCAAAAGAATCCATATTAAATATATAATGAATGTTAGTTAAAAGTCACAGGCAAATGAATACGATGAATGGCTCACCACACAGACTTGACAAACAGCGAATGAATTGGACTTGAAACTCTATAACAAATACCAACAGTCTGGATCACGATATTTTGATCGAACCATATGAGTTCTAGTCATAAAACACTTCATTATTTCCAAATAATGCTTGCCATTGAGAGCCTAATCAGTTAAAATAAGAATGAAGAAGCAAACAATAACATAATGTTTTGACTTTTGATCGAGCTTATTGTGTTTTTTGTTTTGGTGTGTGATGATAATTTTGGCTTCCATTTTACATTTTACCTATTTGTTCTTAAGTTATAGTAAAAAGACCATGATTGTCTTTTAGTAATAATTGATTTCAGTAGGTTTGAACTATTTTAAGAGGTTTGTACTATTATTATAAATAATATTTTATATATTATAGCTTAAAATAGAGTTAGAAAAGTGTTCATGTTTTCTTGCCATAATAGATGATATTACATGAATAAAGGGCACAATACAATTTTTAAGCAGTTGAGGAATTAAGTTATATTTAAATCTGTGTTGCTACAATGTTATTTTTTTACTGTTAAATAAGATATCGCGTCTTAGTCACCTCTTAATATCTCAAGACAAAATCTAAAATAAAAATGTCAGTTTCAATCTACATAGAATATTCTTTCAAAATATCTTTCCATTTCGTTAGAAAAAGATATACTCTTTTGTTTTAAATAGATTGCTCTACCACTCTAAATAACTTTCATGAATCACTATCTAAGCTGAAAGTTTTTGAGATAATGGCCTCTGAAAACCACTAGTAAACAAAATAATTGGACCAAGTTATTCTAAATTTTACAAACTTAATTTACTTCGAATTCAAAACTTTAAACAACTAAAGCATTAAAACAGTTAAATTAAGCAGCTACTGTTACTATTCATATTTAGTTTTTTAGTATTCTTTACGGAACACTTATAAGAACACTTTGATGTATGTCCGGCCGTCCATCCGTCCGTCTGTCCGTCCGTCTGTTACACCCGATTTTCCCCGAAACTATTTGACATAGAAAGTTGAAATTTGGTACAAATATAGGAACTGATGGCCTCATCATAGCCGTGTAGTTTTAAACGTTAAATTTTGTCTTAAGGGGTTAGTTTTGTGGGGTGAAATTGGAAGTGAAATAATACCTATATATATATATATATATATATATATATATATATATATATATATATATATATATATATATATATATGTATGTATGTATATATATATATATATATATATATATATATATATATATAAATATATATGTATATATATATATATATATATATATATATATATATATATATATATATATATATATATATATATCTTTGATTGTGTAGGCCGATACTTGTTGGAAATTCATAATAAAATTATATAAAAACAACACTATGTTTTAATTTCCAATATATTTAAAGTCACTCGACAATTGTTTCACCATACAATGGCTTCTTCAGAAGTAAATCAGAAAGAAAAATATTTTGTAGTAATCCTGGTTAAATAGTGCTTAAAACTATCCTTAATTACCTAAGATTATGTTAATCATTTTATTATATTATTTACAGACAGAATTATTTTAAGAATGCAAATCTGTGGTACTATTTCCGAGAACTAATAAAGATTAAGTAAGGGTGAATGGTTTAAGTCTACCTGTTCGTTTAATAATTAATTGGAGTTTTCCCGTTTGTTAATTTCAAGACATTTAAGCAAATTTAATTTTTTACATTTATTTTCTACATGTAGGATTTTTAACGTATCATCAAAATTATGGGATTCGTTTATTATATGGGTTGCGTAATGTGAATTCTTCTTATTTTTTAAATAACTATGTTTATGTTCTTTAATGCGAGTTTCAAAAGATCTACCAGTTTGTCCTACGTAGGTTTTAGTACAAGATCCACAATTTAATAAATAAACTCCTGATTTTAAGGAATTCTTAGATCTGGTTTTGTTATTCAAAATTATCCTCCCTAAGGAATTACTGGTTTTGAATCCTATTTTATTGTTCTTTTTTATTAAATGTTTGGAAATTGTTCTAGTTATTTTCCCTGTGTATGTGAGTGTACTTTCCTTTTTTGTCATTAATTGTGGGATAAATTAGAGAGATTGCTTGTTTAAAGGATTTTTTATTCAAGATATTATCTATAATGTTGGGGTCATATCCATTATTAATTGCTATTTGTTTGATTATGTTGAATTCTTTGTTAAAATTAGTTTTAGTCATAGGGATATGTAACAAACTATGTATGAGTTAAAAGCTGCCATTTTGTGAGGATAAGGGTGGGATGAACTATTGTGTATGACTATGTCAGTGTGTGAAGGTTTGTGAAAAATCGAGAAATCGTGTTTATTGTTCACTTTTGATATAGATATGTCTAAGAAATTTATAGAGTTATTGGTTTCTAATTCTATGGTAAATTTAATATTAGGATGCAAATTATTTAGGAAGTTAAGGAGGATTGTTAGTTATCTATCTGTTCCCGTGAAACAGGAAATGATATCGTGAACATATCTATACCAGTAAACAATATTTTTGCTTACCGCGTTTTGATGAATTTTTAGTTCTAAATGATCCATGAAAATTTCCGCGAGTAACGGACTTAAAGGATTACCCATTATTAGACCTTCTTTAGATGTATAAAAGTTATCGTTAAATTCAAAATAGTTTTGATCCAAGCACGTCGTAAGTAAATCTAAAATATCCCGTTTAATAAATTCGTTTACTTTATTCTTGATTAAGAGCTTATCTACTAGTTCTATGACTTCATATGGTGAGATTCTAGGAAATAAGTTTTGCACATCAAATGAGATAATTCTAGTATTTTCCGGTAAGTTAATATTTTTAATTTTATCGATTAGTTCATAGGTATTGGCTATACTATATTTCGGTTTAAATTTGCAATGTTGTCGTAGTAAAGGGATGAGTTTTTGTGATAATTTGATTGATGGTGCCGTAACAAATGATACAACTAGTCTAATAGGGAAATCCTTTTTATGTAATTTAATAAGGGAATATAATTTTGGAGCCTGTGGGTTCATTATTGTTAAAGTACTTTTTTCAAAATCATTGAAAATTGTGAGATCTTTTAAAGTAGATTTTGTTAGTTTTTGGTAGACTTTTGTTGGGTCATTATTTAGCACTTGAAATTTGTCTGTGTTAAGAAAAGAAAGAGTTTTAAATATATATTGTTCTCTAGAAATAGCTACCACAGACTTACCCTTATCAGCTCTAGTAAATATTATGTTGTCTTCTTTGGCTTTGGTTTTGATTGATACTGCTGTTTTCTGTTCTCTAGCTTGTCTTGGTTGTGGTTGTTCAAATAATTCTTTTTTAATCTTGTTGGCTATGATGTATTTAAAATGTGGGTCTTCATTAGATAACTCTAATTCACATTCTTGATTTTTGGATATCCTTAGGTTTTAAATTGTACTTCTGAAGAAGCCATTGTATGGTGAAACAATTGTCAAGTGACTTTAAATATATTGGAAATTAAAACATAGTGTTGTTTTTATATAATTTTATTATGAATTTCCAACAAGTATCGGCTAACATAATCAAAGATACATATAACATATATATATATATATATATATATATATATATATATATATATATATATATATATATATATATATATATATATATATATATATATATATATATATATATATATATATATATATATATATATATATATATATATATATATATATATATATATATATATATATATATATATACATATATATATATATATATATATATATATATATATATATATATATATATATATATATATATATAAAAATATATATATATATATATATATATATATATATATATATATATATATATATATATATATATATATATATATATATATATATATATATATATATATATATATATATATATATATATATATATATATATATATATTTATATATATATATATATATATATATATATATATATATATATATATATATATATATATATATATATATATATATATATATATATATATATATATATATAATTTTTAAAAGAAAAAAGTTTTATTAAATATTTCCGCGTTAAATCTGTGCCCGAAATTTCCACATACTCTTCATATTTCCAATACAATTTTTATAAGAAGAAAGGGAGATACCCATGGAATCAAACCCAAATAATTAGTAG
Organism: Pachyrhynchus sulphureomaculatus; assembly: GCA_019049505.1. NCBI lineage: Eukaryota > Metazoa > Arthropoda > Insecta > Coleoptera > Curculionidae > Pachyrhynchus > Pachyrhynchus sulphureomaculatus. Next base: position 101,177,685 of record CM032446.1, on the reverse strand, counting down.
TCCATATCTGTTATCAGAAGTAATAAATCAATTATAAAAACATTTCAAAATTCTCAAACAGCCACGAGAATGGAGATTATTCTAGGTATTATTTTCTAATCGGTTATCACATGTAAAAATATACAAAAAATATTTAACAAGGAAACAATATTTTTTTAATATATGTATACTTGAAAAAATAATACTGGGAAAGTGCATTTTTTGTTTTTTTTTTATTGTTTTTAATTATCTCATTAAGTCATTTTTTTTATACGGTCTATTAAAATATAAGACTGATAAACTTCCCAACTAATGTGTGTACCCTAATACGCGATATATTTTAAACATTTTTGTTTACTATATTTATAAGCTGGAATTTAAAATCGGACATATTTGTCATTCTATTATGTAGTATAATTGATGAAACAACTTTTGGATATTTACATTTTCCTAACCCAACAGAAGTCCTGCGGATGAGGCAATCTATGCATTTTACGAGAATCGTATTTGTACCAAAAAAAACAAAAGTCATGCAATTACATCACTTTATAATTGATATACTTTTACGCTATTTTTCTTAAAACCTATGTTGCAAGATATAAATTTTCTTTGTTAAATATCCAACCAAGAAACTTAAATTCTATTCCTTGGGCCTATTTTTTCCTGCAAATGTAAATCTCTTGCTTTGGCCTCGTCTAATTTTCGTTAAACTGATCAGCTATATTCCTGAAGAATTAAAATTAAGAGCATAACGGTAGAAAGCAGATATATATATATATATATATATATATATATATATATATATATATATATATATATATATATATATATACATATATATGTATATGTATATATATATATATATATATATATATATATATATATATATATATATATATATATATATATATATATATATATATATATATATATATATATATATATATATATATATATATATATATATATATATATATATATATATATATATATATATATATATATATATATATATATATATATATATATATATATATATATATATATATATATATATATATATATATATATATATATATAACAAATAAAGAAAGAAAGCAAAAGTTGCCGTGTCTAACAAAATTCTTAAATATAAAATTTGTTGGGGAACTCAGCAAAGGGCGTGATAAATGTTCACACAATGTTCATTAAGCCAATATTTCGGTCCTTGGTTGGGACCTTTTTCAGGGCAAGAACTGAAAAGGAGAGTCCAGTAACTGAGAAAACTTGGGCAAAAATTAAATTATTCAAATTATTATTATTATTATTATTATTAATAAACTTAGTAGAAGAAAATACAATAAAATATAAGATGTAATATAAGACAAAAAACACTCACATGAAGAGTGAGAAGTTGAGTTAACATGAATGGCCATAATTAGCTTATAACATAGAAACGACTAATAATCCATTAAAATAAACACTATAAACTAATTGATAAAGTTAAGTTGCAGGACGTTTCGCCAAAATCTCATTTGACAATTTCAAGTGCTCTTGCTGCTGCTGCTACTCGATACTGTAATCTTGCTGCTGCTGCCGCTCGAAGCTAACTCGCTTCAAATTCGTTTAGATATGCAAAAGTAGTTCATATAATTTATATACTACAATATTTTTTAATAAAACAGTATTTTTAAAACACTGTATCATTGATACCGTCTGGATATCAATCTGATTGGGCTTAACGTGTAAACAAATAGCAGATAGAAAACTCTCAAAACAATATCAGAGCACTGATTAAATCTAGAAGGTAGCCAGTCCTCAAATAACAAAACAAAGTTCCGTATAAATTAAAAAATAAGCGCCTTGCTAATTCATTCATGTTAGCTACAACAATTTGTAAAAAAATTTTCATTGTTTTTATGTTTGGTACAATAAATTCAAATCGAATAATACGTTTTCTCTTAAAATGTATTTCCGTAAAGATGTTGGGCAACATGATGACTGCAAATATCACAAATATATATAATACAACAAAAATCTTTGTTGTATTATATATATATATATATATATATATATATATATATATATATATATATATATATATATATATATATATATATATATATATATATCTTAGATAATAGAATGTTTGTAGTTACCACAGATAATCTAAGTTAGTGCATTATATTAAAAAGAACAGATATTCTATCAGGATTTTCGCTTTCAGCCACTTTTGACTTTTGGTATACTATTCATCACTGATATCAGCAAATTTGATCAAAATAGCATAAACTGAATTGTTTGTATCTTTTTGTTGACGATAGAGCTATAACAACAGTTTGGAATCACTCGAGACTCATTTTAACTAAACTACCATAGACTGACTATACATGTTCTCAGGCTCTGGATTAGAAATTAGAAAATAAAATTAAACCCTAATAAAACTAGGATAATCTTCAACAGGAAAGCAATTCGTCACTTACCTAGAACTCAAGTTAAACTAGACAGTCAAGAAATTAATTAGCATTCTGCAATATAATACTTAGAGCTTTATTTTCCTAAGACAACTAAATTAATCGCTAATGCCCTTCAAGTTCAGGAAATGTACCTTTTATTAAACAACAACACCAAAATTCACGTTCGGTTTATGGTGTCTCATCTTGGTGCACAGTCAATACATCTAACCTGAATCTGAAATCTGCAAAAAGATCCAGAATAGAGCCCTAAGTATAATTTTGAATATTTTAAGCTTCACACCAACCAGAACTATACACCTAAATATGAATATTGCAACGATATTAGGATATATTATTAAACCCTTTAATTACTGAAACCTATATTAATTCTAATCCAAACAGCCAACTTAAATTACCTAAAGGTAGAAATAGAAATTTTTAATTAATAAGAATTTCATATGCACTTAATTAGTATATTAACAGCAGTATTTTCTCTGTCTGTTTTAGCCCTTCCGTTTATACTGGCTAACAAGCAAGACTTGAAGTTTAAATTTTTTAAATAAATTGTTCTCTGTACTACAAATAAAAATAAGTTTAAAAATTCTTTAAGTCACATTCATAGAATATCAAAATTAAATGTGTGTTATACAATATATAATTACACAGTATTTATACAGTACTCAATAATTCATAAACGGCACTAGCTTGCTCTTTTCCAGCTAAATTTTGTAAAAATGCTATTCTAATAATTTCTTCCGAATCTCCGCTTAAAATTATTAGGCTATCTTGCCTTTAGGAGCCAGCTGGTGAATTAGAAAAGCTAACAAATTACGTTTCTTAGAGTTCTGTTCTATTTTCGGCTCCTTCGTTTCATAATCTCCATCTAGTTTGCTTGTGAATTGTTAGACCTGTAGAGGAATAAATTGGATCATATCCCAGAGCTTTAGCAAGAGCAGTCAAAAGGTGCACCACATCTTGGTTGCTAAACTTAAACTTGTTTAATACAGGAACTAAAATTATATTCCACAGAGCTACCAAGAGTGCGACCTACCATCCTCGCCGCCTAGTGACTAAAGCACACAGCTGCTCATCGTTCGCTACTTATCGCTTCAGAATAAACCGCTACCCGTCGACATCCGCGTACGTGCCGTTTGCCGTCATCAGAGATATCGACCAAAGTACGTAGTAAGGTAAGGTAAATTTTTGGTAGAAATCGTTTTATTATTTAAGATTTATACACTTTTGCATGCGTTCGAACCAATTCTCGAAACATTTTTTTCACTAGTTAGTACCTCAAAAACATGGTTTTGGAAGGATTCAACACGCTTTTTTTGACATTCGGGAACAAACAGAAGTCGTTAGGCGATAAATTAAGTGAATACGGGCAATGAAATATTAATTCGATGTTCGTCAAATAATCAGTTGTTTCACGTGCTGTGTGAGAGCTGGCATTGTCATAATGAGGAATGAAGTGACGTTTTCGGTTGTTTTTCATTGTTGTGTATAATTCAGCATTAACTGTTCTTCGCTCCTCTAAAGCAATGATTGCGACATGTCCAGTATAACCAAAGAAACAAGAGATAATTTTCTTGGAAGCGCTTCGCGAACTACTTTTGTTGGATTCGGTTCATCATGTAACCTAAACAGTTGATTGTTGCTTAGTTTCGGGTTCGTACGAATATAACCAAATGTCGTCTCCTGTTACAATGTTGTATACGGAGTTTGCATGTTCTCGGTGGAGTTTTTTGATCATTTTCTTACACCAATTGACACAAGTCTGTTTGTGAGTTTCGGTCAAATTATGCGGAATTCATCGGAAACAGATCTTTTTCACAGCTAAATGTTCATGCTAAATCGAATCTACTGCAGTCTTCCATATGCCTAAAGATGCCTCTATCTCGCGGCAAGTCACATGCCGATCCTTTTCAATCATGTTCCCAACAGCATCGATATTCATTCATTCATCGCTGACGGAACAGGACCATGACGAAATTCCGCAAACCAATTGTAAATAGTCTTTTCTGATGATGATTTATCACTAAAAGTTGAACGGAACGATTCAAGTCATTATTGTTGAGTTAAGCCTTTACTAAAATCGTAAAAAATCATCTTACAAAAAGTTTCACGTGGAATTTATATTTGTTCACAAAACAGTTTTATTTTTTTCAACGCTCACTGTAAACAAGCTACTCAGCCAATTTCTGAGCTGCCACTGTTTTAACAATAATATATGTTAAATTTTACAACAATGGTAAAAATACCGCCATCTAGTTGTTTTTTGTAAAAACTTAAAAGGCGGCCTTCATAAAGTCTAATCAATGGATCTTTGCAGCCGTTAGATCAACACTAAGTTTAGAATATTCATACGATTCAATCGGCTGTCAATTCAGTATCGGCTTTCTGAGTTTTAAATGATAATTTCAAAAGTCAAAATAGAATTTAAAATGTTTCATCCGGTTTTGTAATTAACCAAAACTACGGATATATTAAATGTGTGTGATGTGTAAAACACCCCAGTTCTTACTTGTGAAGGACATTTACCTCCCTGCATAAATCCAACGTCTAATATCACCTATTTTTATTTTTCAGGTTGCTATTAGATTCTTTCGTAAGGAAATTTACTTTATGAAATGTTTACAAGTGTTATCTGTTAGTCCAGACGTGTCACACAGGGTGTAGACAAGATCAAATCCAAATCTCCCAACCGAACACTGCCAGAACTCCTTGATACTTTGAAACAAAAACTAAACGTATATGTCGCAAGACATAGAAAGATACAAAGAATCAAACGAGAGGAAAGACACCAATAACCTCTTCCGAAGAAACGGAAAACAGTTCCACCGAAAAACTATGTACAATAAGCAGACAGCAGTGACTGAATCACCAAACAAACAAGAACTCACAGATTATTGGAAAAGTATCTGGTAGAACCCAAACTACACAATAATAACACCCCCTCGATCAAAGCCGAGGAAGACAAACATAAACATGTGACAGAACAAGAAAATTCCACATTAACTACTCACACACAACTGGAAATACCCTGGAAGAGATAATATACAAAACTTCTGGTATAAACAGTTTACCACCATACACGAGGCACTCACACACCAAATCAACAAAGCCATTCTACAACCACACACATTCCCCATTTTCCTTACACAAGGAGTAATATACGCCAAACCCAAAAGCTCAGACACCACCAACCCGTCAAGATACCGACCTGTCACCTGTCTTCCAACCCTACACAAGATCATCACAGCCACAATTTTCTAGAAAATAGAACAGCACCTAATAAACAACAATATTCTCACAGAAGAGCAGAAGGGGTGAAAAAAATAGCCAAGGACGCAGGGAGCAGCTGATCATAGATAGGGTGATCATGGAACAAACCAGAAAAGAACACAGAAAACTTCACACTGGCTACATAGACCATAAAAAAAGCCTTCGACTCCATACCCTACAGCTGGTTAATCAGAGCCCTAGAAATCTACAAAATCAACCAAAACCTCAGGCAATTTCTCGCGCAAATTATGAAAACATGGAAAACCAAAATCCACCTAAAAACGCAAACTGAACGCATCCAAACAGAAGAGATGTACATCAGACAGAGTATATTTCAGAGAGACTCGCTCAGCGCTCTATGGTCTTGCCTCTGTCTCAATCCACTCTCAAATACACTAAACAGAACAGACACTGGCTTCAATATCAAACACCAAAAATTGAACCAACATAAAATAAACCACCTCCTATATATAGATGACATAAAACTCTACGCTGCCACAGAAGCGCAGCTGAAAGAACTCCTCAAAATCACAAAAACATTCACCTTAATATCTATTTGGTACAAGTACAAAGGCCAAAGGAAAGGCCACTATTAACAAAGAAACACTGGATAACATGCTCGACAAAGAACTCAACCACACTCACATCAAAACTGAGCTCAAAACCGAATTCAAAAACAGACTCACGAAACTTTTACAAACAAAACTCAACTCCAAGAATCTCAATAAAGCCATCAACCCGTTCGTTATACCTATACTCACATATTTATTTGGTATCAACAAATGGTCACACACAGACATAGAAAACATTCACATCCTTGTACGTTCTCAATTTATAAAATACAGGAAATTACACCCCAACGCAGACAAAAACGACTTATCATCGAGAGGAAGGCAGGAGGAACAGGAATTATAGACATAAGATCTCTACATACAAAACAAATACAAGCACTTAGAAAATTCTTTCACACCAAGCAAACGAGCCTCCACACAACAACAGTGAAACCAGATAAAAACTATACTCCACTCGACTTATCCACACATTCACACCGAATTACAACATGAAAAGATGAAAACGTGGTCAGAAAAAACACTCCAGGGAAAACACAGATACTACATAGAGCAAGACCACGTAAATAAAAAACAATCATACACCTGATTATAGAATGGGCAGCTATTCCCTGAAACAGAAGGCTTGCCATCCCAGATAAAGTCATATTAACCAGAAACTACCAAAAGCATATCATCAAAGACCCAAGTATTACAGAAGACAGATATAGGAAATGCCACCAACTTAAAGAAAAGATGGAACACATAACAAGCGGATGTAAAATATTAGCCAGAACGGAATACACAGCTTAACATGACTCAGCAGCAAAAGTAGTTCACCATACACTAACCACAACATACAAACTCATAGAAAACAGATCCATACTACACATACGCACCAACATCCATACTTCAAAATAAAGATTACAAGCTCTACTGGGACATCAGTATCCCTACAGATAAAACAGTCCCCGTCAATAGACCCAATATTACTTTTTAATAGAAAAAAGGAAAAGTTACCTATCTAATTGACATAGCTGTCCCCAACGACACAAACATGCAAACAAAATACATAGAGAAAATTTCCAAGGACTATGTTGCAACAGAAATAAAAAGGCTATGGAAAAAAGAAAGGTCATTATTGTCCCCCTCGTCATATCAACCACAGGCTTTACACCATACTTAGTACAATTAGGACTCAACACAAATATACACAAAAACATTCAAAAGTCAGTGATTTTCAAAACATGTAACATTGTCAGGTCATTCCTTAATACACAATGGTAATAGCGTTCGTGCTGACTTGGCTTAAGCCCGTCAGCACGAACGCTGGAACCACATTGAGCAAATGTGAGAAAGAAAAACATACCAATTAATAATAATAACAATAATATTGCACGTCAGCAGCAGAATGCAAGGCCTTGCAAATTGATTATTGTTTATTTTTATTTCTATTTTTGTCTCACATATTTTTTTAAATTAATCTGTAAATTTAAAACTTTTATACCAAACTTCAAAATAGAAAAAATAAATATTAGCAACATTAGGAAAATTTGAGGACAAATATAAAAAAATAAACTTTAACTCAAGGACCAAAAACCGTTGTCTATAAATTCAGAAATATCTAAATCACCTAGATGGTGATTGATATATATGCTCAATTTTTTGCAATTTTTCTAAATCTCTAAAACCCCGTTAACACCTACAAAATATTGGGTATATAGAAAATCGATAGCTTATAAAGACCAATAGTGTTAGCTGCCTTTTAAATTGAATCTCCATAATATAATACCCGTGTAAAGTACCTGAATAGATCTGATTGATTGTGGTACAATACTTGAGTAAATAGAGAAATGCGTTCTCTTTTCAAAGTAATATCTGTTCTCTGGAGTAATATTTCTTGAGGATTTCTGTTGCTATCGTTTGTTCTTTCTAATTTAATTCCATTGGTTTGGTCCACCAATGATACTTTATTATTATTTCACTTCTAGTGCCTTGTTCGTCAGCAAATAATTGGTCATTACGTTACCCAACAAATTGTTTGTACTAGTATCTCAAAAAAGATTCAGGTACAGTGTATAAAATGTGCAGTAAAAGTATTTCCTTACAATATTTTTTATTAAGGTAGTTAATTAAGACGTATTTTACATTAATGTACAGGCATGGAATATTTTTTAAAGGGAATCTTTTTTCCAATCTACAACTGTTTTAAATGTACGTTATTTTATTTTTAATAGTAATCAGCAAACTATCTTGAAAGTATAATTTAGGAGGAAAGCTCGATGGATGTACAAAGTTATATTACTTATTACTTGTAATTCTATAGAAAAAAATTAATCTAATTGTATATACTCCCTAAACTTTTCCAAAGTAAAATAACATAAAAAGGAAGGTTGACGACCAGACCTTTTCTGCCGCTTTCTGCATTGGAAGCCATAGCATACTCAAGGTTGGTGAGATGGATATATGCCTTTGGCCACTTTAATCCTAAAATATTCTAAGGATAAATTAAAAATTCGAACGATGTCATTGCATATTTTCTCAATTGTCTTATTTTTTACAAATTTCATTGTTGTCTAAACAATATATATTCTTATAAAATTGCAAAAAGTTATTTCATGGTGCTTGTCATGGAATGAAAATTATAGGCCTCAAGTTCATCATACAGACTGTTAAAAAGTTTTTTTTTATCAAAAAGCCACAATTACAGGTCCCAGTTTTTTAAAATATTCTTAGAACTTTTATTTATGTAAATTTACTTACTGTTTGCTTTTACCAGTTATAAGCTTTGTTTTATGGAAAAAAACCATCGTCGCAGTCGGTTGTGATCTTGCTAAAGAAAATAAGAAGATATTTTAATAGGCCTACGATTTCTTTTTCTTTTGGATCACTTTTTCGAACCATCTGCCCTCCTACCCTTTAAGTTTAGCTGGAAAGTTGTAATAAAGTAGCTGGGAAAAAGTTTTTACAATTCAAGGATTCAAAGACTATGTGATCCTTTATCTCTCGACCAATTATAGACGCCAAAATGGATAAAAAGTTGTAAGTTAAGGCGACAGGTCAAAGTTGGTCTAGCAATTTAGCAATATGCCGTCAACCTCATTTTTATACCTTTATTTTTATGCTTTTAGCCATCTTCCATTGCTAGAAATTGTATTAATTCCGCTGAACAACCAAAGTTGTTATAGTACAAATATATATAAAATACATTTCAGAGATACTTAAATCAATTAAAACAAACTGATGACTTTTTCATATAAATTTAGTGACAATTAGTAGTCTAAGCTAATTAAAATATAACGTTAATTTGACTAGAGATATATTTCTTTTATTTCAGAATTACAAATAAACCAAAGGCAATACAAATTTTATTTTAACGTCCTAACTTCTAATTAAAATATAAAACTTAGTTTCTTGACAACACGGTGAGGAATAGCTTTAAATAAAGACAGTTACAAATACAGCTGTAACTACCAAAAGATAAACTGGAATAAAGCGTCACCACAAAACGAGGCCGGCTGGCCACCACCGGAACGTTAAAATGTGCCCCATTTAGTTTCTTGGAGATGCCGTGCAAGTACAAGTTGTATTATATGCAATGATAATAGGGAAAAATATGCGCGGCTTTATTAGAAACTCGACTAGGCTGATTTTAGCGCACCGGCGGTAGCCAGCAGGCGTCCTTTTCTAGCGACGGTTTGTTCCACGTGTCTGTCTTTCTATAGAGATAGCTAGATTTTCTGTACTTCTTCTTTTTGAAGTGCTCTGTCCGATAGGGACGTAGGCGACGACCTCGCCATTGTGGTTGGTGCCTTTTTAAGTATTTCTACAGACAAAGGGAATCTACAGCTTAATGACGGTTCCGAGCGGCCAAACTAAGAAGACTTTACTAGGCATGATACCATGGATTTTTTGCCATTTTTTTTCCGAGAGAGGCGAACATCACGTTGTAAATTTTTATTTTATTTTATTATTTATTTATATCCACCACACTATGGCAGGTACTAGCGTCTTTATTACAGGGGCGATACGGTCAGTTTTATTAATGACAGTCAACCAAATTCAATTAACACAAAATTGCACTTTCCACATCTTCGTTGCAGCCGATACCTTTTTTAAGTTTTCTAAAACGTGTTCTTAATTAGTTCTCAAACTTCGATATTATTTATATTGTTATTAGCAATATATTACCAATTGATCTCGCAAAATCAGACATAGATCGTTTGGTCTTGAAGGAATATTTAACACTGAAAACTAAACATACACACGTTCACAAATTGGGAACATAAATTTGATAACATGGGCAAAAAATAATGGTATAAAAACGCGATAATCTGCATCCTGGGCAAAAATCGAGTAGCCGTAATAATCTGTTAAATCAAGTTAAAATCTACTAAACCTTGATTATTAATACTTTTTTACGTAAATTACATAATACCAAAATTTAGCAGTTCAACATTGACGTGTTTATTATTTATTATCTATTTAAATTCTACCACTATTTTCCAATATTATTTAACCGTATACCAGTTTAACTTATCTGTATAATTAATACACCAGATAAATATAGAGTTTTAAATATACTACATTTATTTATAACAGTAATTACAATAACTAAGTGTAATTTATGTATTAGGAACTAAAGCTAAATAGTAAATATTTTCAAGCGTATGCAAACTTAAATTTTCACATAATCATGTGAATTAATCAAAAGTTTACTAAACCTACTATTTATAGCAACGGCATTTTATTAGTATAGAGTAAACAGTAAGTAATAAATACTGTATTGTACTGTAAGAGATTAGCGGATGACGATTTTCCGTAACATTTTCTACTGTACTGATCGCACTCACTAACCAACTGTCAGTCTAGGACGCGTTTCCATTTATTGGATCCTCTTAGCTAGATGTAATATTAAAGATTTATATTCTAATGCGTCATACGACAATGAATACAAGCGCGTCATCCCTTGGCGTGCTTTAAAAAATTATACCAACCCAAGAAAGGCCCCTCACTATCTGACAATAAAAGATGTAAAAATTAACTATCAGATATCACGTGATAAAGCATTTTTTTTATTGTTCATCGCCCCACCTGAGTAGGGATTTTACCCTTTTTTAGATCTTACAAGATATCGGCGAGGATGTCATAATAGCCATCAACGTTGTCCAAGAGCCGAAACATACATTTTTGTATTTCATAGCACCATTCGGACAACGCGGTAGTGCTGCCACGGACGTTACTGCAATTCTGCAAACAACTACTATCTAGCTACGTTGCCGGGCCAAATATACTTAAATAAATCGATAAATAAAGTATACCGACCTACCGGAATTGGAACCTGAGACCTTCTGCACCGCAAGCAAGTTACTATGCCACGGAGCCACGGGCCGCCACTACAATAGAAACACGGATTCCCCCGATACAAAGATCCATATCCACTTGTTAATTTCATAGCTTTGGGAATTCAAAAAACCCGTCAAGTGCAAGTTGGGCTTGCACAATTAGTGGTCCGCACTGTGATTGCCTTTCAAATAAAATTTTTTGGTACAGAAGTATAAAACGATCAGTAACTTCGCAAGACGCACCATAAATAAGTTTTCAATAAAAGAATTAAAAGCCCAGATTACAAACATATCTAGTCAGATACTGACTCAGCAAGCTAATCAGACCAACCGGAATACAACAAGAAGTTCTATGTGACATACACTGGTAAGCAAAAAAATGGACTCAAACGGTTTTGCTTTACTTAACACGGATCCTTGGATTTAATTTTCAAATAGTGGTATTATTTTTGGTATCATTAGAATGCTGATTTTCTACTCTTTCTAATAATACTAAAAACATTTAGATTTCTAAAAAGTTTTACTGATTAAAACGGTTTTACTCAATCGAACCGTTTTTGCTCGCTCAGCAATATACTCGTTACGCACTATTCATCCCTATAAAACACATGGAACTGCATTCCTTTATAGAAACTTGAACTGTCAACATCTCTGCTACTAATTATGTCAACGGAAAATGGATACCACCCCGGAAGAAAGGCACAAGCCATTGCCACATTGCAAGAAGGGCATAGCCAACGTGTAATCGCTGCGCCACTGCACCTGAGCCAGTCAGCAGTCTCCAGAGTCTACAGATGTTACCAAAAGACTGGCACTTTTACAATGAGACCAAGGTAAGAAAGAAGAAGATGTACCTTGAGCGAGACGACCGCTTCATTGTCAACACAACTCTAAGAAATCATCACTTGACCGGCGTTGAGATCCAGCAGGAGCTCCGACAAGTTCATGGTTGGGCTGTCAATCATTGGACAGTCAGAGGAAGACTTAAAGAAGCTAACCTAACTCCGAAGAGACCAGCTAACGGACCCAAATTGACAGTAGCCTATCGACAAGCGCCACTCAGATTTGTCCGAGAACATGTCGACTGGAGCTTAAAGAAATGGCGCCCCATTTTATTCTCCGACGAATCCCGACTGTGCCTACATGGATATGTTGGAAGAGGACGAGTCTATAGGAGGCCTGGGCAGGGCTATGCGCGGTGCTGCATTACTGAAACGGTCACCTACGAAGGAGGTTCTGTCATAGTGTGGGGAGGCATCTCGATGGATACAAAAACTGATTTGGTTTTCGTGACTGATGAGACTCGTAGCGGTGAATTAACTGCTCACCGGTACGTCGGGGAGATCCTTCAGGAACAGGTCGTTCCTTACGCTGAGTTTGTTGGCGATAGCTCTTCGTGCTAATAAACGACAATGCGAGTGGGAATACCCACATTAGACTAGCCTGCGCGGAGTTCTGACCCTAATCCAATCCACCACATGTGGGATGAGCTCAAAAGAAGGGTTCGATCCAGAAATCAAGCCCTTGCATCGCTAAGGAAGTTAAAGGTTGCGATGGCGGAAGAATCCCACAGACAGTGGTAAAAAAGCTCACCTGCTCCATTAAAAACCAGCAGTAATGAAAGCTAGAAGGGGTTATACAAAATATTAATTTTGGTTTTTATTAATAAATTTAATTGTTAAATTTAAAATTTGTTTAATTTTTCCTTTCTCTTACCCTTATTTTCAATCCTTGTTTTCCCTGTTTTCACTTTCAATCATATGAATCAATAAAAAACATGAGGCATGCTATGGAATTTGGTATCATTAGAAAGAGAATAGAATGGACTTCCAAATGATACTAAAATCCGTAAAAATATATGAACACTAAATTCTAGGATCCGTGTTAAATGAAACCAAATAGTTTGAGTCGATTTTTTGCTCATCAGTATACATATATATATATATATATATATATATATATATATATATATATATATATATATATATATAAATATATATATATATATATATATATATATATATATATATATATATATATATATATATATAGCAAAAAGGGTTTTTTTTTCCTTTATTTATCGGGTTTGCGGTCTGTGACAATTAACACTCGATTGCTGTCAAATTCTCTATATTTCGTTGTACTTCACAACTTCATCGGGAGAAACAACTAAGGGATGGTCACAACATTTATGAAAATAAAAGAACATCGGCTACATTAGACACATAACAGAAACAAGAAAATACTTATGCACAGTGACAAATTACAGTTAACAATGTGATATATAAAGAAAAAAAAAACCTTTTTGCTATCAAAGTACGGTCGATAAATCTACATTTATTTATTATATATATATATATATATATATATATATATATATATATATATATATATATATATATATATATATATATATATATATATATATATATATATATATATATATATATATATATATATATAGATCCAATATGTATTTTCATGTCTTTTCTTAGTCAATAATGTATGATAGTTATAGCAACTTAGGTACCTAATAACCAGTAAATCAATATAACTCAATCCAGAATCTAATGGTAAAAGTCTAAAACAAATATTTACTACCTAAATATTTGTTTAATTTTAAACAAATAAAATAATATTATTTTGTCTTGGTACTTAATACTTGAAGCAGCTGTCAGTCCCGGTTCAATTCACAACTTTCGACGAAATAGATCCTCACCATTTTGGTGGGCAAATAGTTTTTTTTTATACCAGATAAATTATCAAACGTGATAATTTTCGCTCAACCTATTCTTTATGGAGGCTATTCCAGATTTTTTTCAATATTTCTTTATCAGTATTTTGCAAGATAGGGTGGGTGGACAGGGGGTTTTGGCCAGTTTTTAAAAATAGTTCAAAGAAAAGTGTGCGCAACTATAACACCATATATATTTTCGAACTCGTGTTTTCAGAAGCTTTTATTTGACAGCCAACTCAATGATCTGGTAAATTTTTTTCTCACTTCTGATTTTTCCCCCAAAACCTTTATTTAAGTACGGAAGACTAAAAAGTATCTAGCTCGTGATCTCAGCAGAGGGGCGTATCACGCGTTACATGGCTAGTAGCAGCTAATTTGCTTTCCTTTGTATTATTTTTACAGACTTTCATGTCAATAAACTAGTGTTGATAATATTGAATTATTGGAAGTTCTTGATTAAATTCGAGATGAAGATTTAACGAATGCGCTGTTATTTTGATAATTTTATTTGGATCTAAAAATTAGTTTAATCTAGAAGTTTATATTTTTATTTAGTTTTTGAAATTTTTAAATCTCTTTTGGTACTAACTGCCTAGGAAAAATAGACAATTTCAATCTTCAGTCACCGTTGAAGGAACTAGAGAGGTCATTTTTTTTGCAGTTCGCGATTTAAAATCTACCTAACAATTTTTGGATATACAATATCTTTTGGATACCGACTATGTTTTGTTTAAAAGCGCATGATAATTTTCAACAGATAAATAGCAATATATAGAATGTTAAATTTTAAAATGAATTTGATCGCTACTTCTTAGTACGTCATATTTATTGAGCTGGCTTTTCCTAAGACTTTCCAATAGACACATAAACAACTATATGTTTAAATTTATACCAAAAGAAAAAATTATACCTATCACTAAAGTTAAAACAATCAGATAAGATTATCAATAATGATTGACTAAATTTTAACAATACTGTTACATTCATTAGAGGGGAGCTGCTGTATAGCTTAAGTTTAACCTTGATTGAATAAAAAAATCGATAGCTGGTATATCTGCTTAATATAAACGAATGTTTACCTACCAACGCCGAACACCCACCTCGCTGGGATTAAGCGTTTAAAAAGAAATCTGTTCTCACCATCATCATCAGCCCAATATTTTAATTAGAAATAATTAATAAAGCCTTTTTAGATTTTTAATAAATTGGATCTAGATATTATAGCAACATAATTATTTTTGTTAATATCCGTTTTATTCCTGCCAATGGAGCATGGATAAGTATTCCATTTAATTTTAATTTAAGTAAATGAGTACAGTCTACCAATTCAATTTAAAAAAAAAAGAGCAAAGAACTGGATTTGTGACAATAGGTGTAGCTATATTTCGTATTAAAAGTCAACTAATATTTTTTCTAAAAGTCTTCTATAATTGTATATTTATTTACGTAGGTGACCCCGGAATTACTGACTTGTGTCATCTGATTTATTTAAAAAATTTATATAGTCAAAAACTCATAAATAATTTTGAATAGATTTTAAAAAATTTGAACACTAGTAAGTAAATTAGCATTATTATAAGCCTGATAATTTGTATTTCCAATTATTTAGTTACGTTTTGAGGGTTTGTCATGTTAATTATTTAGTTTATTGTTTCATATATCTCATATCTTGATGAAACATTTTTTAAGCAATTTTGGTGTCTTTAAGCATATTAGGCAAATTAACAATAATATACAATATGATTATCAAGTATAACGTTTCTTCAAAATAACAAGAGCTAATTAGCAGTTACCTGCAGCAACTCTTAACAACTTAATCAACTAAAGTATGTTATATTTGCAATGAATTTTAGAATATATGCATATTTATCAACATCTGAAAAGTCTATTATTTTATGCACAGTCGATTCAAAAATATCAATAAAATTTAGCCAAAGTATCATAAATACCATAAAACCTACAACAAGCAAACTTTTACCAAAATAGCCACTGACTTTTATAGATGTTATTGTTACTTACAATAATTCTTATAATTTTGTATGTACATTGTGAATATTCTTTTTATAGGGAGATTCCGGAAACCCCATAAGTAATAGATGGTAGCACATATGGAGTAGTTTCCTGGTCGTTTAAACCATGTGGTGTTGAGCCAGTTGCCTACAGTCGAACCACCAATTCTGAATACCGCAATTGTATTAAAAATGTTACCAATATTTTAAATTTTTTCAATATTAGAAGGTGTTAAAATAAAATGAAAATTTTCTATTTTCCTGGTTAGTTTTTAGTCTGAACAAATAAAATGTGCATAACTTGAGAGATCGCTACAGTATTTCATTAGTTATTTATTTTAAACAAACTTGTATAACGTGACTAAAAAAATAACAACTTTCGACTTTTGAAAACAAACTTTCTGGATAAGTCAGTTTGGTTTCAATTGCTCTCACTTGTGCCAAAATAATAAAAATTCTACAGTTTTGAGTATAATTCAAATACACACAGACCACAGTGGCTTGGCAACAGTCCATGAATATTTACATAAGCTATTGCCACAACATAAAATTTTTAGTTTTTACGTTTTAAGCCTTTTCCTTAACACCTATAACATGTTTGCAAGAGTATGCATATAACTATTTAACTGTTGCCTGTCTAAGTTTCACGCTGGAGTCGTTTTGAGCATAGAACTATCTACTTCCTTTCCACCCAAATTAATCTTTTTGTAACAATCAAAAGATGTTCATGATAAATAAAATCGTCGAAAATCTGAAAAATTTGCCAACTCCATAAACATGCCGTATTATAAAATAAATACATACTACGAGTACATAGATAATACCATTTAAATGGGGCTTTAAAATCAAAGTCTTAAATTTAAACGTTAAAGATTGAGCTACTTCTTTATGGGTATAGAACTCGTGTTGCAGGGAAATCCCTAAAGCGCTACAGGAACTACGCGTGTGCAAAATAGCAATTCACGTTGGCCTTGAATCACCGTAAATTGTACACGGTGGGAAATATAATTTTAGGTAAATCGCTGCAAAAGGATAAGGTTCTCCGTATAATAGACTGCTTGTGCTATTTTTCCCATTGATATCGGCTAGGGAATGTAATGGAGAAGGACCTGTTAACACTCAAACAATCTCTTGTCCTTATCGCCCAAAAGTACAGTATTTGGATCTCCTCTTATGGTCTTGAGGTGATTCTTGTGTGTCCTAAGTCACCGGTTCCCTTCCAAAAACCAAAATCCTGTATCGGTACAAATACTGCTATAGCATCTTTTTTTATCCAATTCGAGAGGCTGGGCGGTCCTAGCAGGGAATCTAGTGCGGACATCGGCGTAGCCCTCATTGCTCTTTAAATGTTCAAGTTGGCTAAACTTTAAATTATTCCCAACTTCATTTGTATCATAGTCCTCTCCTCACCTAATACCAGATCACTAAGCCACAACTGACTCTTCGTCTGATCACCTTGTATGGGGGCAATGCGTAATTCCGTGACTGAATCAACATTAAGCACCCACTACTCTATACAGTAACCAAAACATCGCAGTTGACTTCCTGACGAATGTGTCGATAATTAAGTAAGTAAGTAAATAAATATTAGTGATTATTCTCTCAGTTTGTGCGAAACCATTTAATTTTTGTCTGTTAGAAAAGTACACTACTGGTAAATCTAGTTTCTTGTCTCCCTTAATTAGGGCTTTCGACAAATAAAATTATAATATTTTACTTATAAAAGAATTCCAAGGTTGTTGATCTTCACTTTAAATCCAAAACTGTCAGTATTCTAAAAGATGGTTTTATTCTAGGCCTTTTTAGTGTTCCGTACGGAACACTTATAAGATCACTTCGGTGTCTGTCCGTCTGTCTGTCCGTCTGTCCGTCTGTCCGTCTGTCACACCCGATTTTCTCCGAAACTACTTGTCATAGAAAGTTGAAATTTGGTAGCAATATAGGAATTGATGGCCTCATCAGAGCCATGTAGTTTTGAAAATTAAATTTTGACTTAAGGGGTTAGTTTTGGGGGGTGAAATCGGAAATGAAAAAAAAAAAATTTTTACTAGGTAATCGAGTGTGGTGTCAAATGAAAGCTTGTGAAAACACGAGTAAAAAATATATATATAATGTAATACTTGCGCTCACTTTTCTTTGTATTATTTTTAAAAAATCGCGAAAAATCGCTGTCCACCCGCCTTATCTCGAAAAGTACTTATCAAAAAAATTTGAAAAAATTCTGGAATATTCTCCACGGGGTGTAGATTGAACGAAAATTATCACGAGTGCATTACCTGTAATAATTTATCTGTTATATAAAAAAAAACAGAAATTTCAAGGTCATCAATTTTCAGTAAAGATTGAAATAAACTTTGTTGAAAACTTATTTGGGGTGTGTTTTGTGAAGTCACTGATCATTTTATATCACCGTAACATAAATTTTGACTTAAGGGATTCGTTTTGAGGGGTGAAATCGGAAGTGAAAAAAAATTTTTTTTACTAGGTCATCGAGTGTGGTGTCAAATGAAAGCTTGTGAAAACACGAGTAAAAAATATAGATATAATGTAATACTTGTGCACACTTTTCTTCGTATTACTTTTAAAAAATCATGAAAAATCGCTGTCCCCTACCTTATCTCGAAAAGTACTGATCAAAAAAATTTGAAAAAATTCTGGAATATTCTCCACGGGGTATAGATTGAACGAAAATTATCATTACCTTTAATAATTTATCTGGTATAGAAAAAAAAACAATATTTCAAGGTCACCAGTTTTCAGTAAAGATTGGAAACAAACTTTGTTGAAAACTCATTTGGGGTGTGTTTTGTGAAGTCACTGATCATTTTATACCACCCTAACAAAACTTTTTATTTCAAAAACAATCAACGTACGGAACACTAATTGTGCAAGTTCAACTTGCACTTGACCGGTTTTTTTTTTTATTTAATAGGAACTTAACGATCGATTCTGACCTTTCACACCATACTAGCCAATTACTTTCTGGCGCTGATATCAACAAAATCACATAAATACATGAGGTAGTGGACATGATCAGAATGCCCATAAGCAAGGCCCATTCGTTGTGTAAACAGTAGGTATAAATAAATAATTACAAAATTACGCACAGAAAGATATTCAGAAGTATTATGTAATAACATTTTTCATATTAATCTGTGATTTCTTTTGAAACTTTTTAAAGTGGTGCACTCCGTAACATACCTAGGTAATTTACTAAAATCATCAAAACCTTCAAATAGTAAAGGCTTTACTATAGAAATTATTTGTTACTTTGGTAGTATAACCATGTGCTTCATTGGCGTACGTAATATAATTATTTAACACATTGGCTGCGGATTGACTGACTGAACCTGGGTGCTATTTTATTTTTTTAATATTTTTTTCTTATTACCTTGTTATAAATATAATTTCACTATTTTTACCGACATATACCGAGTGTTCGTTGAACTTTGTATGCGTGACACGGATCCGTGTCATGAGCATATAGCAAACATTTTCTTGTTTTTTACTGACTGACACGGATCCGTGTCAGTACGTTCAAAATGTTCTTCTCTTCTTGCATGCGAAAAAAAAAATTAAAATTACATTACGTTTCATAAAAAAAAAAAGAATTGCAGAATACAAATATATTGAAACAAATAAAATAATTATATCGAACATAAAATACATGAAAAAGGCAAAACGAACAGAAAAAATATTTATTCGTAAGATAGAAAGCATTATTTGGCATGGTATATTACAAAACAATTTCCTGGGCATAAACCAGGCATATCAGGACATTTCTCGCAGTGATATATAGTGCTTTTTCTAATCTTATTTTGCGAGCATACCCTACACCTTTTTCTCTTGGTTTCGTTTTTAGTAGAAACGTCAGGAATTTTTGTTGGGTGGTGGGAAACAACTGTTGTTGCTTTGGAATCCAGAGTAGCTTTTTTTTCTATTCCCAACAGTTCCTCTATAACCGCCAGCCGGAAATGATATAATGACATTTTTTGTTGTGAAGAATATTTTCCATGCAAATAATACGCATTCAAAAGCATTAGTTGGATAATATGAAGACCTAATTTCTTGTACCATCGAAGCGTCTTCCTTTCACATGGATAATACGAGGTCATTTGATCCTGTCTGTCAACCCCTCCCATGTACTCGTTATATTCAAGGATAGGCAAAGGCTTTAATCGTGTTCTATTTCTTTTATCTGTATATTCAACCATTTCATTTTCAAACTTCGTTGATATATAAAGAACATCCCTCCTGTCTTTCCACTTTCCCACCATTATTTTCTTTGAATATTTGGCTACAGTCTCTCCTTTTTCCAGTTTTGCTTTAACAACTTCCTTTGGATTATATTTTCGGTCGGCACGAAGTGTTCCAGTACAAAAAGTCTGTTTTTTCAGTAAAGTTTCTGCTAAACCACAACTGTTGTAAAAGTTGTCCATGAAAAGGGAATGACCACAATTCAGTTTGCCTTCCATCAGATGCAACACAACGTTTGCCGCATTCCCTTTTCCTCCTTTACTATCTAGTACTCCAGTGTACACAGCTATATTTACAATGATGCCATTTGGTTCAAAAAGCATGTAGAGCTTCATACCGTATTTATGCCGCTTGTTTTTTATATATTGCCTAAATAACAAGCGGCCCCTCCATAAAACCATGGACTCATCCAGCGATAGTTGTTTTCCTGGGTAGTAAACTTCAGCTATCTTTTGATTGAAAAAATTCAGAATGGGTGATACCTTATATAATCGATCATCTGTAGTTTGACCCTCAGTAGGATTCTTCGCAAAATGCAAACATCGCATAATGAGGAGGAACCTGTCACGACTCATATGACTCGAAAAACATTTAAAATTGAACAGTGGATGCACTTTCCAGTAGTCTTGAATTTTGTTTAATTTTCTTGTCCCTGTGTGTAATACCAGACCCGAAAATGTAAGTAATTCCACTGCCGATAATGGTTTCCATCGAACAATTCTAGATTTCTCAGATATACCTGGCTGACAAAATACTTCTTGGGCATAAATATTGGTTTGCTCCACTATCAGGTTCAAGAAATCATCGTCGAGCAGAAGACGAAAATAATCGATTGGTTTGTCACCTGGTAAAGGCACAAGAAGTTCATTTCTTCTAGAAAATGGAAAGTTGCACATTCCATTTGAATTGTTATCCCATAAAAAAGAAATATTATCTGCGTCAGGCACTTCATTATTTGATGCTTGGTCATTGGCCACATTAATTCTTGTCAAATTTATTAAAGGTACACCATCATCTGGAATCAAAATAATTTTCTTGCCTTCCGAGTACAAAAAAAAAAAAAACATAATAAACACCCTTACCCGAGTCGGATGTGCTAAAACTCTCATCATGATTGTCGTCACTAGGAATCCAATCCGAAGCTTCATCAGTATCAAAGTCGCTAAATGATTCATATAATGCTGCCTGAAGCTCAACTTCAGTCAATTTACCAGGGTTTTTAACAGTAAATTTCTTTTTTTTCGGCTCCGAAGGCCCTGCAACACTATCCTCCATTTTGTTCTAATATCAGCTGTTACGAAAATCCTATACAGAAACGGCGCGAAAAATACAAATTTTCTATGCTTTGGCTATATGCTAACAAGCGTACAAGTGCTTTGAAAGGGTGCTTGTGATATACTGCCAACCTGAGTTTACAAATACGCGCGACCCGGATCCGTGTCATGCGCATGTGACTACATGTGGGAGGTGACACGGATCCGTGTCATGAGCATTGAATGTGTTAAATAGGCCGGTAGTAGGTTGTTTATTACTTTCAGAATAAATATCATTGACAAATATTTAAAGCGAACCTCAAATGATAGTCGGTTTAAACAATCTACCATTAAAGGTATCTGTTAATACCTATTACATCTCAAGACAATTCGCATAGGCCTATTTTGTAGTTTTTGTAAAGCGGATTTACTATTTTTGACAAGGAAATATAATGAGCTTGCGCAGAAAGTAAATTATGGCTGTGTAAAGCTGTGTAAACAAAAAGTCCTAAATTGAGATAATAATTACTGATTTCCCTAAAAATGAAGAAAAGTTTGTAAGCAATTTTTATATAAATTTATAGCAAGTAATTTTTACATATTAAGGAAGTATCTATGACAAAGCCTAAATATTTTACTTCCAAAACAACTTTGAATTTTTGGTTATATATTAAAATATTTATATTATTTAAATTAATCCCGGAAAGTCTAAATTTAATATTTAGAATCATTGCTTTATTCTTAACAAGGTTTACTTTTATATTATTAATATTTAAGTAAAAGTCAAATTTTTAGGGGCAAATTTAGTTTGCAGATGGTGAAAAGTTTTATATATATAAACTCAGAAGCAATGAAATTATTAATATGATTGAGATAAATTAGAAGGAGCAGTGGTCCAAGAACGCTGCCCTGTGGAACTCAGATGTTAATACTTATTTTTAATTAATTTAACACACGGTTTTTCAACCAATGTTAGTAAAATGGTAACTTCTGCAACAGAATATTTTAATTAAAATTTGGTGATCAGTAAACTCAAATACATGACGAAATTCTAAAAAGGCCGCTGCATTATAGTTATTGTTATCAATGAGTTTGTTCCAAGTAATTATTTTTAACTGTTTATAGGTTTTACATGAGTATTTTTTCCTGAAGCCCGCCTGCTTTATAACAAAGAGGTCACTGGCACTGAAGTAATCATACAATTGATTATAAACTGCCAATTCAAGACCTTTCTCCAAAACTGGAATTATTTTAATTGGATGAAAGGAATCAGCATCGTTATTATTAGAAATTTTTCAGGTTAGGATTATAGATTATTATATATTATTGTATTATATATTATAGTTTTAGGATTGGCTAGAAATTCATCAGTTTCTAATAAGGTAATAACAAATTTAATAATAACATATCCAACAGTTCCAAAAATATGTTTTTATAGTTTTAGCGTTTAAGATGCCATCGCTGTTGCTTTTATTATATAAGGAGATGATAATTTGTCTTAAGTAATTAAGTAAAAGAAGTGTAAACTTAGTGACTTTTGAACCGATTTGTATAAAATTTTCCGACTGCCAGTCGTTTGTTTGAGGCATAGTGTCAATTATTCTAGCGATGCTACCAATAAAGTATGAATTAATATTTTGAGTAATTTCACATTCTTTATAAGCAAAAATTTCTGGAAAAAAATTTACTATTTTCAATTGAAATTCTTGACTTGAGGGATTAATAACTTCTTCGACAATTTTTCAGTTATTCATATCTATTTTTAGTGTTCCGTACGGAATACTTATAAGATGACTTCGGTGTCTGTCCGTCTCTCTGTCCGTCTGTCTATCCGTCTGTCTGTTTGTCCGTCTGTCTGTCACACCCGATTTTCTCTGAAACTATTTGTCATAGAAAGTTGAAATATAGGAATTGATGGCCTCATCAGAGCCATGTAGTTTTGAAAGTTAAATTTTGATTTAAGGGGCTAGTTATATATATATATATATATATATATATATATATATATATATATATATATATATATATATATATATATATATATATATATATATATATATACATACATATATATACATATATATATATATATATATATATATATATATATATATATATATATATATATATATATATATATGGACAAAATTAACGCAACAATCTGAAAATTAATTTATCTTTTTCTTATGTCAGTTTTAAAGTTTATCGAGTATTTGAATAGTAGGCTATGTATATTTTGTTTCGTTGTTCATGACAGAAATCAAAACAATTCGTTTAGATTTACAGTTTTAAAGAATTTTTTAGAAGATAAACAATTTTCTGTAATAATACGATAGATTTTCTTTAAAAGTAAGCTTATAAATTGTTCCCTTTTATTTTTAATCCCGAAGAATTAGAAAAATGAATCGAACAAGGAAATTAACTGAACACGAGGTAGTGCGAGCCTCAGTTTTATTGGACGAGGGATATTGTCAGAGTTATGTTGCCAATTTGTTAGGCAAACATCGTTCCACAATAAGTCGTTTGGTAAGACGCTTGAATGAAGTAGGAACTTATTCTAGAAGGCTAGGGCAAGGGCGAAAACGATGCACTAGCGACCTAGATGAACGTTTTATAAGACAATATGCTTTAAGAAACAGGACTGTCACTAGTTCTATAATAAGAAACGAACTCGAAGCTATTCGCAATGTCACAATTTCTTCTAAAACAGTTAGAAGATGGTTAACTGAAGCTGGATTAAACAGTAGGAGTCCAGCCACTGCGCTCTTGCTTACTAGAGAGAACAGAGTTGCCAGGTTACGTTTTGCTTGAAATCACGAAAACTGACCTGTGGATGACTGGAAACAAGTTTTCTTCACAGATGAAACTAGAGTTAGTCTAAAACAACCAGATGGTCGTGAGCGAGTATGGCGAAGACCAGGAGAGAGGTTTGCTCCTTGCAATATCTCTGCAGAGATTCCATTTGGCGGTGGCTCTGTTATGTTCTGGGGTGGCATCTGCTTTGATGCTCGCACAGAGTTAGTTCCTGTCCGTACAAGATCCATGAATGCTGACCACTATCTTGAGAATATTGTAATAGAACATGTGATGCCTTTCGGTCATTTTGTGGGGCCAAATGTTTATGCAAGACAACGCTCGACCGCAGGTGGCTAGGGCGGTACTCGATTATCTTAATCAAGTTGATATACCGATTATGCAATGGCCACCAAAAAGCCCGGATCTGAATCCGAGAGAACATGTATGGGATCACCTTAAGAAAAATGTGAAACGTCATATACCTGCACCTAGAAACCTGAGGGAACTTCAAAAGGCAGTTATCACAGAAAGGGAGCAAATTCCTCAAGATTTTATCCAAAATTTAATTAGAAGCATGCCTAGGCGCATAAACGCTGTCATCCGAAGTAGAGGAGGCAACATACGCTACTAGTGTCCCAGTTACACCATTAATTTTGCTACTAGTGTCCCAGTTTATTTTTTTTCATTATTACATGATTTCAACGATTTTGTTATTAGGTCTTAAGAATAATTTTAATTCGAATCTTATAAAGAAATTTGGTAGCTAATTCACTTTTAAAGTATCCGAATAAGTTTTTTTTTAACTTTTAGTGTAACCAATGTTCATAAAAAATTATTAAAATTAATTCATTATAGAGATTTGTATGATTTAATATATTGTTGCGTTAATTTTGTCCAGGAGTGTATATATATATATATATATATATATATATATATATATATATATATATATATATATATATATATATATATATATATATATATATATATATATATATATATATATATATATATATATATATATATATATATATATATATATATATATATATATATATATATATATATATATATATATATATATATATATATATATATATATATATATATATAATGTAATATTTGCGCGCACTTTTCTTTGTATTATTTTTAAAAAATCGCGAAAAATCGCTGTCCACCCGCCTTATCTCGAAAAGTGCTTATCAAAAAATATTGAAAAAATTCTGGAATATTCTCCACGGGGTGTAGATTGAACGAAAATTATCAGGAATACATTACCTTTACTATTTTATCTGGTATATAAAAAAAAAAAAAAAAAAAATTTCAAGGTCATCAGTTTTCAGTAAAGATTGGAAACAAACCTTGTTGAAAACTCATTTGGGGTGTGTTTTGTGATCATTTTATACCCCCGTAACAAAATTTTTTATTATAAAAGCAATCAATGTACGGAACACTAATTATGTAAGTTCAACTTGCACTTGACCGGTTTTTATAATAATAATTCTTTTTCTTTGTACGTATATTTATAATGTCATTTCTGAGAGTTTCAAAAGTTGTCCAAACTTTTGCTTTTTTCATGAACGTTAGTGCTTTCAAAAAAATTCTTTGTGTATCTTTTTTTCATATTCATAGTATTCAAGTATTTTTTGTAATTATTTCGAAATTGCACATAGCGTTAGCTTATTTATAGTCTGCATACTTATTGCGAATAAGGCTTTTTTTGTCCAGATATTTGTTTGTATTACTTATACATTTTATATCGCATTACAATACATCCATATATTAGGCTGTTTTATATGTTTTTTTGCTCCTCCACGGGGGAGCCTGCAACCCCTAGAAGGCGCGTCCTCAGGTGGCAGATCGAGGAAAGCCTCCTAGATATGGGTGCTAGGAGGGAAATAAAATACCTCCCGGACCAAACAGGCACTGCAATGTCTGACCCAGAGTCGGCCACTGCAAACAGCGACGGTTCCTCGGAGGCGGCTAAATCCTACACTCACCAAGATGTCTGGCCAACGTGGTGTTTTAGGACCAAAGAAACACAAAAGGACCCCAGTCCCCAGCGGTTCGACTAACTCTGACTAGGACAGCGGCCAGACAAGTTACCGAACGGGGGTGCTAAGAATCCCTAGGTTAGATCAGTTTGCCAACTATATGTAGCTACTTACAACACTAAGTCATTAGGAAACCAGGATAGGGTGATTGAACTGGAGAACGAGCTTAACAAGATAAAGTGGGACGTCCTAGGAATATCGGAAGTAAGAAGAAAAGGAGAGGACTGCCTAAAGCTAAATTCGGGACATCTCCTGTTCTACAGTGGAAATGAACAAAACAGTACCGGCTACTTAGGAATCCTGGTTCATAAACGCTTAACTCCTAAAATACCGACACTGAAAGCAATATCAGACAGAGTAATATACACCACCATAAGAATTAGTTTCAACATAAAGATAAAAATAATCCAAATTCCAGGAGATTTAGTAACAAGTAAAAACCATTAGATGCAAGCTCACTGAAAGAACACAAAGAAGACTATAAAAGACAGCTAACACAACAATGAACAAAGGAATCATCACAGCTTCATGAGAATATAGATGAAATTAATGGAAGACTGACAAAATTGATATAAGAAACGGCAGCAAACCACATGACATTAAAGGAAGAAAAAAAAGATAAATTAACACAAAACATAAAACAACTACTGGAGACACGGAGAGAACTAAAAAAGTCGAATAAAAGAAATACTGTGGAATATGCTGAAATCAACAGAAGAATGGCAAAACAGGATATAAGAGAATACCAGGAGAAATGGATAGAAGAACTGATACAACAGAATAGGGGTTTGAACATATTCAGGAAGGGAAACTCACACAAAAGGGAGATTAATAAAGTGATAGACAAAAATGGAAACCCTATAGAAGAATGACCACAAATACTTAAAGTGTCAGAAACATTCTGTGCAGATCTATACGGGTTGAAAGCCGACAAGGAAAGTTTGAGAACATCAAGACAGGACATCCGAAAGATGCTTAATATCAGTTTTGAGGATCTAACAGACATCGAAGTTGAAGAAATTGAAAAAGCCAATAACCAAATTAAAAATGGAAAAGCCGTAAGAGAAGACGACATCCTGCCGGAAATGCTAAAAGATGGAGGACCACCATTAGTCAAAGAGCTCAAAAAACTCTTCAATAAATGTCTAATCGAAGGAGTGATACCAAAAGATTGGGAAACTGTCATAGTTATATTGATATACAAAAAGAGATCCTAGCAATTTAGTGAACTATAGACCAACTTCTATCGCAAATATATAAACTATTCATGAAAATAATCACAAACTGATTAGACAAGAAGTTTGAAAATTACCAACCCAAAGAACAAGCAGGCTTCCGAAGAAGATTTAGCACAAACGAACATCTACACACGGTCAGACAACTTATGTTTTATAAGTTAAATACAATATTACAGTCTGGATGGCACTTGTCTACTTCCGAAAAGCCTTTGACACAGTGGAATACTGGGCAATTGAGAAAGCGATGAAAAGAGTCGATCAAAGGTACATTAACATACTGACAAAAATCAGTGAACAATCAAAACTGAAAGTGAGATTACACGAGGATACCAAGGAAGTAAAAATAAAGAGGGGTGTTAGAGAGGGCGACATCATATCACCCAAAATATTCATCCTGGTACTAGAAGATACCTTCAAGAGCCTTCACTGGGAAAACAGGAGACCTAACATATCCCAAGAGAGACTCAACAACTTAAGGTTTGCTGATGACATCGCACTTTTTGCCGAAAATGAAATCGAATTGAAAGAAATACTCCAGGAATTACAAATTGAAGCAAAAAAGGTCGGTTTAGAGATAAATAACACAAAAACCAAATTCATGACGAATGAACAAACAACCATTGATGACGTATTATCCACACACGGACAACAAGTAGAGAGGGTGGATTCATATGTATGTTTGGGACAGGAAGTTATACTCGGAAAATTGAATCAGGAACTGGAAGTCAATCGAAGAATACGTCTGGGATGGGCGGCTTACGGTAAAATGAAGCAAGTCTTTCAGTCCAAACTGCCTTTAAAACTTAAAGGAGAGTATACAACGAATTCATTCTACCAGTAACAATATATGGTAGAGAAACTTAGGTTCTGACACGGAAAATGATTAGAAAATTGCAACTTCATCAGAAAGCAATTGAAAGGAAAATCCTGAGTATATCACTTAGAGACTGCACATCAAACGATTGAATCAGGAAAAAAAGAGGGATGCACGACATAATTGAGAGGATATCTTCCCTCAAGTGGAACTGGGCTAGCTATGTCGCCAGAAATACTGGTAACTGGAGCGGAAAAGTGACCAGATGGAAACCATGGGGGGAAAAAGAAATACTGGCAGACGGCAACAACGTTAGTATGACGACATTAAAAGATCAGCGGAGCACAATTGGTATCAAATTTCTCAAAACAGGAACATATGGAACCACACTATATCCAAAGGATAGAGAATGGCTAGAAGAAGTAGAAGATATATATATATATATATATATATATATATATATATATATATATATATATATATATATATATATATATATATATATATATATATATATATATATATATATATATATATATATATATATATATATATATATATATATATATATATATATATATATATATATATATATATATATATATATATATATATATATATACATATACATATATATATATATATATATATATATATATATATATATATATATATATATATACATATACATGTACATATACATATATATATATATATATATATATATATATATATATATATATATATATATATATATATATATATACGTTGGTATGACGACATTAAAAGATCAGCGGGGCACAATTGGTATCAAATTTCTCAAAACAGGGACATATGGAACCACACTATATCCAAAGGATAGAGAATAGCTAGAAGAAGAGGAAGATATATAACACATGGGCTGAAAAGTCCCGGGCCTAACAAAGAAAACACGGTTTTTTTGGTTCAAAATTAGCTTTCTTCATCAACGTAATCTCCATCAAGAGCAACGCAATCATTCCAGCGCCGCTCTAGCAATGGCCAAACACTGCTCAGAATCATCAACACGTTCTTGTTTTTGATAAGCAGTGAGCAAACGCGGCACCCTCTTTGAACAGAGCTTTCTCATAGTCAAATGCTCATGCAATATAAAGCCAACACGTTCTTTTGATATCTTTACGATGTCAGCTAACTCACGCAACTTCACTTTTCGATCATTCAAAACGATTTTATGGATTTTTTTGATGTTTTCTGGTGTTACCGCCTTATTTGGACGTCCACTGCGTTCTGCATCATCGGTGTCTCTACGACCACGTTTGAAGTCAGCAAACCAACGTTTTATTGTTGTTTCTGATGGAGCGGAGTCCCCATAACACTTTTCAAGCCATTGCTTCGCTTGAACGGTATTTTTTCCCATCAAGAAGCAGTGTAAAATTAAAACACGAAATTGTTTTTGATCCATTGTTTTGAAAATAACAAAAGTAGCGTCACTCTTAGCACAATAACTCACAAACTAATGAATAGAATATCATGAAATGTTAACAGCTGTCTTTTGAAGGTTAGTATTAACTGAAAAAAAGGTGACTGCAATAAAACTAGCGCCATCTATGTGTTAGGCCCGGGACTTTTCAGCCCATGTGTTACATATATATTATATATATATATATATATATATATATATATATATATATATATATATATATATATATATATATATATATATATATATATATATATATATATATATATATATATATATATATATATATATATATATATATAGTTCAGAATTCTTACCGATTGTGCAGACTTCAGCACGGAGTTAATTTCTCAATCATAGGCTGAGATAATATGCTCACTGAGGATGTTAACTTTCTCGTCCAGTACTTCTACACTGTCAACTTGACCCTGAGAGGTACTGGGATTGAGGATGGTAGATCCATCCAGAGGCAACCAATACCCGAGGAATGACATCGAAGAGCCGAAGAAGTGACGTAATCGCCAAAAAAATGACCAGGTTTTGTCTCACTGTTGTTGAGGTGACTAGAGGCTGCCGAGGAAGTGACGTAATAGTCAGAGACTGACCTTAAGTTAACCAGAGGCTGTTGAGGAAGTAACGGAAGAAGTGCGTACCTGTCGGAGGAACTAATTAACACTTGCCCTAACCTGAATAAGTCACGTGACCCCATCGACAATTACTTTATCACACCAGAGGTTGTTGAAACCGCTGCGTTTTTGAAGATTTTAGTTTTATTTTTTTATTACAAGGCCTAGCCTAGCCTAGTCTGTGTAAACGGAAAAAAAGTTTAAAATTATTTACTACATTCTAGTCAAAACAGTACAGTATTTTTGTCTGAGTAGTTCTACACATTGTTTAAAATAATTATTTTAGTAACACGTAAGTTTGAAATTATTTATTAATTATAACAATTTTACAAAAATAGAAGATATTTATTGCATCCTATTTATTTTAATATTCTTATGAACCATTTTGTTTTTAACTTGAAAATTGAAATAACAATAATAAACCACAAGCTAAAAAACACCAAAAATGACAAACAAATTATCTATTATTTATTAATTTGTTTCTCTTTTTGATGTTAAATGTTTGTTGTATTGAGCTAGTTTATCGTTGGTTTCATATTTGTTTCTTTCCCCGTAGGATCTTGTGACAAGATCTCTCAATCCTACTAAATGAATCTGACATATTTTTTGCTATTTATCTTTGAACATTGGTTGGCTTTGTTACATTAAAACAAATAATGGAATTTATTCGTGACCACTTCTTCCTTGATATTCTTCAATTCTCTTGCAGTTAGTATTGGACAATTGATGAGTTGCCAGAAGAAAAAGAAGAAGAAGAAAAATATGTCTATGAATTAGACATTTTCTCATAGCTATACAGATCCAAAACCATGAATTATTATGTGGTAAATCCATGTATAACTTGCGAATTTTTGCAAAAACAGAAAAAACAGAATTGACTTTCGTAGCAAAATTGATTTGAGATTCAGATTTTCTTTTTTGCGCAGGGTCTGGAAAGCAACGCTTTGTATTAGTTTAAGAGCCAACGAATAATAATGGGATATTCCCATTACCCTCTACTCCTATCAAAACATATAGGTGCTGGATACTAATGACTACAACTGACTAGGTAAATAGATGACTCATTACAAAGAAGAAGAAAATGATAATTAATCATAATAACCTCGAGGCAAAGTGCTTGTGTAAATATAATTGACTATTCTTTTCTCGTTTTACGGACTTAAAGCAGTTTTAATTCGTTCAGTTGTGAATATCCTATGTTTTTCAAAACATATATAATTTTGAGGTACTTCAGTGATGGTATTATTAATTAAACATTGGTAAAAATCATCAAATGAAATTAACTTTAAAGCTGAGGATTATACTCCTTTATCCTTTTTGATTATTTCAACATTTGAAGCAATTTTTTTTGTTTTTAGTAGTTTTTGTTAATATTATTATTGTTATCCAGTATTTTGTTGTTTGTTAATAGTTTTTTGTGAATATTATTATTGTTATCAAGTATCTTAAAATTATACATTTAGAACGCAAACCCATAAACTCACTCATGATTTTTTCATTACTTTCATCCTTCATTACCAAATACATACCAATACCATTTTTTTATTTTTAAGTGGAATATTATAAATATTATTTTCATGGTGGTCCGAAGTATCAAACATATTAATATCTTCTTTAATTTATTTATTTATCAACGGATAATCCATTACATTCCAAGAAAACAAGAACCCAATACAAATAAATTACAAACTACAATATTAAATATATAACATTATCCGATAAGAAGCTAAAACAAAGCACAAACCAATAAAGCAAATAGTGCAAATAAGATATCAAATTACATCAGTATAAAAACATTCAGACGAAGCAAAACATAATCATAATCACAATCACACTGCGCTGAACATCCGTCCCCCAGAAGAGTCAAACGTTCCTAAGCGAACTCTCTCTCAATAGTCTCCCTAGACTATTTAGCGATACGTTAAAGAAATCAATATCGGTTACATTACTCACCGCGTGAATTCGGGCAATTGGGGAGTTCATGACTTAGGTGAACGTGTGGTTTGACTGCGAAAAAGTGCAATGTCTTCTTGACCTCCTGGGTGGAATAAAAAAATCGAGCTGCGACAATAGAGCGGGGCATCAATCACTGAATTAATTATTTTTATACAAAAATATCAGTTCCGTATCTGACCTTCTTGTCGAGAGCTTCTGGAGATGAGCAACCGACCTCAAAGCTGTAGCGGAATTACTGGATTGACGGATATGAAGCCTATATGAAATAAAACGCATCCTCTCGATGGAATAAATATGACTCTCATAAAAAGGGAGTCCGGTATAATAGTATTAAAGTGCCAATATTATAGAAACCCCTGGAGGCCCTGTAGATAAAACCCAGTACCCTTGTTGATTTATTAATAATATAATCATAATGATAAGTCTGTCCATTAAAGCAATATGAAAAAACAACAAGAGAAGTGTTTCTGTAAAAGGACATAACCTGGCATTTGTCGATATTGAGACCCAGGCTGTTAGTCCTACACCAAACAGAAAAAGAATCGAGACAATTCGGTAACCGGTGACAATCTGATATAAAGCCTGTTCGCAATTAATAAAAACGGACATTTTACATAGGTAGCAACATCGTTAATAAAAATATTAAACAGAAAGGGACCCAAATGGCTGCCCTGAGGTACACCACAGGTAGCAGCAAAGTACTTATACGAACGGCCTGCTGCCTTCCTGTGAGATAGCACTGCAGCCATTTTAATAAACAACTCCCAATGCCAAATGAGCCCAATTTTGCACACATTACTCTTATGCACACAGTATCAAACGCCTTGGAGAAATCCGTATAGACTGTATCAACCTACAGGTGCCTCTCCAAAGCACTCGAAACAAACTGTGCAAAGATCATCAAGTTGGTAGTAGTCCACTGCAAAAGTCATACTGTTGCTGAATCAAACCGAATGTGACCCTTCGCTTTATCTGTAATAATGTTCTCGAACAATTTTGGAATGGTGTTTAAAACGTTAGACCTGTTACCCTTTTTATAAAAAGGCGTTATATAATTTTGTTTCCAACGATCAGGAAATATACCGTCTTTTAGGGAGGAGGTGAAAAGTATTAACAACGATTTGGCAAAAGAACGTCTGCAGACATGCAGAAGAAAGGGCGAAATGCCATCCTGCCCCGGACCCCCATCGACTTTTAAAGAGCAAAGGAATCCATAAACTGTCTTCAAATCAATAACGCAATCATTCATAACCGAAACAGTGTTAGCAACCGAATCGGGCAGCGTGTCAAGAACATCCAGCCTGAAGACCGATCTAAAGTGTTTGGAGAAAAGAGAAGCAATCTCGATGGGTGAGCTACCCCTTGACTCATCCAAAAACATGGACCCTGGCAACCTGTTATCTGAATGCTTAGCATTAACAAAATCCCAAATAGATTTTATATTACCAGGTATCAAGTTTTCTGTTTCCTGGACAAAGTTCTGAAAACATCTGTCGCTACTTATCTTACACTGTTCGCGTAAACGTGAAAAGGCCAGAGAGTCACTAAATTGTTTAGTAACCTTATATTTTTTATTCGTCCTCTTTTTCTCTATTATTAAGCTCTTCAGTTCATTGTCATACAATCGGGGGAATTTCGGGGTTTTCAGCCTTAAAACCGGGACAAACTAGTCAATTCCAGAATACAAAACTCCATAAAATCGGTCCAGCGTAGAAGCCAAATCTCCGGCCGTACTCAACACATCGTCCCAATCGACCCTAGCCAAAAAATTATTCAATCCATCAAGGTTACCTCTCTTAAAGTCGTAAAAAAGAGAATCATACTAAAGAATGCTGCAGACTTGAACAAGCATGGATCACCGAGACAAGAGCTGGATGATGCTGATCAAGAGGCAGCAAAATCTCTCCTGCCAAGGGAACCTGCGCAGTGTGACTGCTTGACAACAGGAGATCAAGTAAAACATCATTGCCGTTTCTAACATTATTAACCTGTTGTACATTACGAAAGGATAAGGCATTGCAGAAAACCTGAATAGAAGGATTTCTACCACTCCCGACGAAGCCATTATTATTAAAATTAGACCATGCCACACCAGGCAGATTATAATCGCCCCACAAGTACACACGATTATCAAAATATTTGCTCAATACCTCACCAATAGTAACAAAATGAACATTCAAGGGAGCATTTGGGGGAATGCAAACTCCACCAATAATTACAGTGTTAAAGTCCACTCTAACCCAGGTAAATAACTGTTCGACATTAACACCAACCAGATCAATCTCTTGAAAATGGAGAGTCTTATGAACCGCAACCAGCACACCACCGCCACGGTATTTAGAACTCGTCAAGTCGGGCCGGTCCTTTCGAAATACATTATAGTCTCTCAACTACAAGTCGGAGACATCGATGCTCTCATCCAGCCAAGTCTCTGTCAAAACCAACACATGATACCGGGACAGAAGCACAGCCTGCATCAACTGCTGGATCTTAGTTCTCAGGCCCCTCACATTCTGGTAGTAAATTTTATAATTATTATATGCGTTATTCGGATTACCCGAGGATTTCAGTTTTTTTGATCGATAACCTTAACAATTTCCGGTATGCCTCGCACATATTTTATCTTAAAATCCGTTTCCCCGTCCTGCAGGCGGGACTTTAAGATCTCATTTACAGCCTTCCATTCTTCGATTTGTTTAGGCGTTTTATCGAAACGAATAGAAATACCCTGATAGGCGTCAACTCTTCTCAGCTGTCCCGCGTGCTTAATAATGTTCACGTCATCCGCCGACTCCAGTATCACCTTTAATGGTCTAGTCTTGGATGATGACTCCCTACCAATGCTCGCCCTGGGGTAAGTTTTTTGAATAATTTCAGTAGCCAACGCAACGTCCATATCCTTCCCCGACCAGTCGTCCGCGGAATATGAGTATAAATATAATCTAAATTAAACTGGTATATAGACTGTCTGTGTCCGTATATAAAAATTTTAAATTAGAACCAAATTTTTGTTTTACATAAATGTATTGAAATTGATATAAATATATTTTTTGAAATATCTCAAACTGCCATGCCATATATAAATCGATTTATTGAATTTTTTGTTTAGTCTTCGAATTTCAATTAGTTTCATATCTTTACCAAAAATTTCGCAGGCATGAAAATTGGGTTGGGAAACATAATAATTTGCACCATATCGTCCTGACTATTTATTTACGAATTTTATGTCCCCATATTTTCTAACATTTTCAGTAGTTTTGTCATATGGAGCGAGATTCATTAATTTAAAGAAATTCCTATCAAAATCATTTTTGCTTAACTTACGAAGCTCAGTATTTAAATCCATATTTTTTTAAACCAGGGTAATTGTTTAAATGTTAAACATCTGTGAATTTTCCCAGCTTTGAGTCCCAATTGAATAGCTTGTTGAAAATTCAAATAGTGAATAACATTCGTTTTGTTACTGTAGAAAGTTGTTAATAGCTTGGGAATGGTAGACAATAAAATTGGCGGAACTATATTCAGGATAAAGTGAGACAGTTTGGAATAATGAAGGTAATCGTTATGGCTAGGAATATTACACTCTAAAATATTACACTCCTGTTAAATATCATCAACCCCCTGGATATACCTATATAATGGAAAACTCATGATTGCACCAGATAAGTTGTTTACGTTAAAATACATGGTTCATTTGGATTATAATCTGCATTAATGTATTTATTGTTGGCTTTACTATGTCTATTAGAGCCCTGTGAAATACCTCCTCTAATACCTGTTTCAATAGACATAATCATGGCAATGTCTGTGAACAATTCCAATTTTACTTCAATTAACTTCAATATACTGTCAAATGCCAAACCAAACGCAGTAAAATAATGAAGACTATCTTGCTGATACGTTGTTAGACACAACTTTATGAAGTTTTCAAAAACGTCAACAAGAAGCAAAACATTAGTTTTTAAGTAAAATTAAGCATAGATTTTTTTATATTAAATGTATCCTATACCTTGCAAGCATATTCATACTATTCTACTGTTTTATGAGGGTTATGTATATTGCTAAAAAATTAATCTTTAGCTGGTAAAACATTTTCTTGCAGTCTCTTCCAGCAGCTAATATATTCATAAGGAAAACACATTTCTTGGTAATTAATTTAATTTGTTTTTCATCGTTTGTAGTTATTTTCTGATCGTCATCGGAATATGAAGATAACTTATGCAAACTAGCCATAAACTTTTATGAATCTAATAACCTAAATTGAATTTTCAATATACTTCGTAAAGGATATATACTTTTCTTTGGTAATCGGAAGTAAAGTCATTCGGCCTTTAAGTTCAGTGCAAAGGGCTCTAATTAAAAAGTGGCTATCGTACCTGAAAGATTGTGAAAAATAACTGATATTGAAAATTTAAATTGCGGGAGTTACGGGATGTACCCCTAAAAGTTCCAGTTAAATGACAACGGTATCTTTCTTTAGAATCAGATATGAAAAGGGTTTACAACAAATATGACAAATTTTAGGATGATAAATCATTTTCCTGCCTCGTGAATCATTTTAAATAAACAATATTTGAATATATTGAATATAAGTGTAATTTTTTCAAGTTCTCTAACAAACTATATTTGATAGTCTTTACCAGCGTACATATGAAAATTCAAAAGTGAGTCATCATTTTAGATAATACTAAAAGGTTCACGTTTTTGGTACTTCTTAAATTTATTAGTGCTATTTTAATCAACGTATTTTGTCAGCATATGTTCTAAATCTGCCTAAATCGCAAATGGAACTAAAATTTTTTAATTTTCTCTAGGTACAGTAATTTTAGATTTATTCAGCATTTTGCAATCATCTAAGTGTTTCATTAAGTTGGACTAGCTTTTAGAATGATTAAAACATAGCCGACAAATCCATTTTTTATTTCGAATGTTTTCAACTTGTTTGTTTAATAAACTACTTAAATTGTTAATATAGGCAAAAAGGAAAATTGTTTTATTGTTAGAGTTTGAACAATCAATTTCATCAACATACAAATTGTCATTAGTTAAAATAAGTAAATTAATTTGAGTAGAAAAATTTGTTTTTCTCAGCATTTAATTTTTTTGCACACAAAAAACATTTATAGTTAAACTATTCAAAGATTCAAATCGAGGCATGTCTTTTAATATTATAGGAAATGAAATTCCGTCACATTTTAATACTTAACTAAAATGTGGATAGGAGGAGACGCGGCTAACATTTTTAAACTCGACCGCTGGATGTAGAGCACATACATAGAACATAAAAAGCAATAAGAGTTATTATTTCTAATATTCACAACACTTTTTCTTGCAGGTAAGTCTACATATGTGGAAAAACCACCAATTATAGGATTATATTTCTTTAAGTACCATACAATCCCAACCACTGTCTTTCCTTTGAAATTCCTCTAATTTAACTAAAATGTTATCAATTATATACGTCTTATAACAATCAGTTAAGTTTGTATTATGAACAATTATACTATTTTTAATAGAAAAGTGTTGAATAGACTTTTCAAGATTTTGAGGTTGTATAAATAGACCTTAACACACGTTTACTTTGAGCAGAGCCTGTTTTAGTTCCTTCTTAATTCTCAAGCAAAATACACGAAATGCTTGTTTTAAAAATTCTTTGGGTTAGTTAAATCAAAAATTTGTTATAATTCCTGTTTTTATTCTCTATTAAAAACATGAATCTACATTTTACCAAACCAATTTTCCCCTAGACAAACTTTTGTTGGTTTTAATGTTAAATCTAAAACTTTACAATTAATTTTTTAAAATAAACAAATTAGTTTCCACTTTAATTAAATTATGCACACAGACTTTATTTTTTAAACCATTTAAAAGTTTCATAAAATATAGAAAATCGTACCAGCAACAAAAAATATATGATCTGAAAATCCTTAGTAAATTATAAAAAATACGTACAAAAATAAGGGTCAATCCATAGTAAACTGAACACAACATATATACTGTGTGTACTGCAACTCACGTACCATCTAAAGATGTTTACCGTGTAGAATTTTATCTAGTTATTGTGTTGATCTTTTTTTATATAATTTTGTTGTTTTTCTAATGTTATTAATATAACAACTTACTCTATTAGTCCCTGCTATAGTGTGTTACAAATACTAATTATATCTGTACACTTATTGTTATAAAATGTTACAATAGAAGTTACTTAATTGATTAACGTCAGACTTATAATTTATGGCTTCCTTATTTTTATTAATGTAATACATCTCCAAAAATAATCTTTTTTTATAATTATTTTCCCTATGTAAAATGCTTATATTATCATAATCAAAATTGTTGTTCGTATTTAGACTATGCAATACCACAGCACACAATTTTTTTTCCCAATCTGATGTCACTCTTATGTTGAGTTACTCTATGTTTTACCCACTGTGATGTTTGCCATATGTAAGGTCCTTGGCAACCTAGACAAGGCAATCGTTGCTGTTGTATAACGTGGAGCTTTTGTCTTTAACTTTAGAAAATAGATTAAAATTTTTTAAGATGTTGAATTTAGCTATTTTTATGTTTTTATAGTCTTTGAATAAAGCAGTAATGGAGTTGGTGAGATTTTCAATATATGGTAGTTTTTTATATTTAATTTGTGTTGAGATTACTTCCTCCGTAGGTCCATCAAAACAATATGAATTAAAAATTAATATTTTTGAGGATTTTACTCAGATAACCATTATTCAAGAAGGTTTGGTACAATTTCATTAAATTGTTCTTCACAAAATTGCCATTACTGATATGGGTATGATTTTTGATAGCTACTACAGTATTATATTTTTGTTTCTTAGGGTGGTTGGAGTAGAAATTTAAATATCTTCCAGATGCCGTGGGTTTTTGGTACCAATCCAAAATTTTAGTATCATCCGGAGTTCTTATTATTTTTGTGTCCTAGATCGGCACACTATAATTGTTTTCTGTTTCAATGGTGAATTTTAAGTTTTCATTAAAATTATTAAATTGTTCCTGTATGCCATCCTTCGGCACTGCGCAAACTATATCGTCAACATATTTATAAATGAAAGGCAGATCGAATGGTAATCGAGGAATAACGTCATCAAATACATGATTCAAGACAATGGCTGCCAAAATCAGACTAACAGGAGAACCTATTGGAGTGCCAGATACCTGCTTATAGAATTTATTGTTAAAACTAAAGTAAGTATTGTCAAAGATGAACTTCACGAGATTAAGGAAACAGTGCTTAGACAAACACGTATGTGCTCCCACCAAGTCCCACCTTTTATCCAAGATGTTTGTGACCAATTGTAATGGTATATTTGTAAAGAGTGATGCCACATCCAAAGATATAATCACATGTTCATGTCATAATTTAAATCCGTTAATATTATTCACAAATGAGAAAGTGTCTTTAATATTATAATTGTTCACATCTTTAAACGACTCCTTTAAGATATCAGCCATTAACCTAGACAAACCATATGTGACAGAACCTATAGTCTGTCCTGAACCTGTCTAGGTTGCCAAGGAACTTACATAGGGCAAACATCACAGTGGCCAAAACAAAGAGTAACTCAACATAAGAGTGACGTCAGATTTTGAAAAAATTCGTGTGCAGTGGTATTGCATAGTCTAAATACGAACCACAATTTTGATTATGGTAATATAAGCATTTTAAATAGGGAAAATAATTATAAAAATAGATTATTTTTGGAGATGTATTACATTAATAAAAATAAGGAAGCCATAAATTATAAGTCTGACGTTAATCAATTAAATAACATCTATTGTAACATTTTAAAACAATAAGTGTACAGATATAATTAGTATTTGTAACACACTATAGCAGGGACTAATAGAGTAAGTTGTTATATTAATAACAATAGAATCAGGAAACAACAAAATTATGTAAAAAAAGATCAACACACTAACTAGATAAAATTTTACAAGGTAAACATCTTTAGTTGGTTCGGGAGTTGCAGTACAGTATACATGTTGTGTTCAATTTACAATGGATTAAACCTTATTTTCGTACGTATTTTTTATAATTTAGTAAGGATTTTCAGATCATATATTTTTTTGTTGATGGTACGATTTTCTATATTTTATGAAACTTTTAAACGTTTTTTTTTTGATGTTGTATGTGTGTTATAATGTTTTAAAATTTTTTTAAAGACATATGTATATATATATATATATATATATATATATATATATATATATATATATATAATAAATTATTATAGAATTGTGTACACGCAACTAGTAAAGATTTATTTTATAGTTAACTCCTGATGACGTCGACAATGAATTGACAAAATATTGAGTTGTAAGAAATAATTGAGTTCCATATCCTTATACGGACCGACACCCGATCTGATTTGTAAAAGCGTACGGTCGATAAAATTAAGCTTGAAATTTATATATATCTATATATATATATATATATATATATATATATATATATATATATATATATATATATATATATATATATATATATATATATACATATATATATATATATATATATATATATATATATATATATATATATATATATATATATATATATATATATATATATATATATATATATATATATATATATATATATATATATATATATATATATATATATATATATATATATATATATATATGTATATATATATATATATATATATATATATATATATATATATATATATATATATATGTATATATATAGTAACATTCATTTTTTCCCAAGTTTTAGGATCATGTTACAACCCCGTTTTTCTTTCATTAATTCATGCAATAATTGTTAATTTAAGTTAAGCAGTAAATTTAAATCTTATTACATTTTTTATGTACCTCAACCATGTGATCGATTTAACTTATTTCACTTGCATTGAATGTGTCTGGATTATGATTAGGACAAGCATCATGGGTCCTTGTCTATCAAGTCGCAAGTCTCATTTTACGTTCCTGAAGAGAACTAGTACCTTTCGAAGACTTCACTTCGAAGGAAGGAGAACGATAGTATATATAAACAGCCATTTACCATGTTTAGGGGCTTTTTTCCGGTCCAGCATATAACAGTGACTTTCTCTGTCCATCACGGAGTGATGGCTTTTTCCGTCCTTCATGTAGTGAAGGTTTCCTTTTTGCCGTCCACGATATAGTGTGTTTTTTTATCATCGAGCCGTTCCAATATCTTACCCATCCTAAAATATTTTGGGTCAAGTGTTAATTAGTTACCCAAATAAAAATGAAGAGGTAGTGTGTGAGGCAATATTTTGATGGGAAACTTACCAGGAACAGCCAAACAGATGATAGAAAAGCCACGTGGAGAAGCCAAGCAGTAAGTCGATAAGTATAGCAGTTAAATATCTCAGTTCATTCCCACAATGTGTGATCCTGACGACTACGTAACACATGTGATCCCGGAGTCCGTTTTACCGGAAGTGAACCATCTTTGAATATCGTGCCTTTTTAAAGCCATTTTTTTATTCTCAATAATAAGTGATACGAGAAACTATACTACCTTCATAATTCTAAGTTAAAGACTATCTGTGAACATATGCACAATCTAGTCTATTTAATTCCAAGAGTGTAATAAATGTCAGAATGTTTTTTTTATTTGTTAATATACTTTA
Source organism: Pachyrhynchus sulphureomaculatus (assembly GCA_019049505.1). NCBI lineage: Eukaryota > Metazoa > Arthropoda > Insecta > Coleoptera > Curculionidae > Pachyrhynchus > Pachyrhynchus sulphureomaculatus. The sequence continues at coordinate 101,135,244 of CM032446.1, read as the reverse complement.
TTTAGCGTTAGCATAGTGTTTTACTGAACTCTCGTTCTATCTTACAGGACGTAAAGGTTGTACCTTATTCAATTTTATACCAACAATGAAATAACTCTTCAATATTTTTTCATTTTTTGAGCTGAATTTTGATTCTTTATTTACAAAATCAATGGTGCCCAAAACAACTAGGCTTTAAAAAACTGTAGAGACTATTTTCAGAAAACGTACAAAAATTGTCTCTTACCCTCTCTCTCCAAAAAAAAAAACGAGCTAGCTGAGGTGTCTCTTGCTTTTGTTCTCCAAACTAAGTATTAATATCCTCTCAATATATTCTCAAAAGTAAGAAGACACTCAAGGGGCAAAACGTGGTTCTTATTAAAAAAATAAAGTATTTTTTTAAAATATAAAAGAAAAGAGCGCGGCATTATAATATATATATATATATATATATATATATATATATATATATATATATATATATATATATATATATATATATATATATATATATATTTATTTATTTATTTATTTATTTATTCACCACATTCTACAGTATTCCAATTACAGAATGGGAAAATAACATATTGAAATGTACTAAACCTAATTAAAATTATATTATATAATATATTAAAATTATATTATAGCTTATTAACAACATATTTTAAAACTACATTTCTTTTATTTTTGTCACGCTGCAGTGGAAAATATCAAGCTGGTTCTGCATTTGATTATATTTCTCGCAAATTTGAAAGAGGGGAGAAAATTTTAGGACATTTGTTCTCGGGATTGGTAAATTAAAAGTTTGCACATTACGTGCCGCGGGTCTAGGTACATGAAAAGGCAGACACTGCAAGATTTTGTTTGCATCGATTTTGTTTGATATTATCTTATGTAAAAATATAATTTGGGCTTTTTTTCGGCGTGGCTCTAAACTTTTCATCGAAAATCTATCCAAGAGACTTTCATAGGGATAACCTATTTCGGGATATACTCCATCGAGTTTAAAACTAGCGTACTTTAAAAAACGCTTTTGAATTTTTTCAATATTTTGAATGTGTGCTTGATAAAAGGGGCACCAAACAACAACTGAGTATTCAAGCCGTGATCTCACGAAACTATTAAAAAGCAATTTTAGAGTATCATATTCAACAAAGTCGGCACTATTACGTATGATGAAACCCAGTAGTTTAAAACTCTCCGCCGTAATCTTTCCAATATGGCCACGAAAAGACAAGGCAGTATCCAACGAAACACCCAAATCAGACACCGACTGACATCGCTCTAGGATCTGACCGTTCATACTGTAATTGAATTGTACGGGACTCAGTTTTTTTGTAAAGGTGATTACATTGCACTTGGATACATTCAAAAGGAGTTTTGTTGTTACTACACCAATTGTTTACAAGATTAAAGCCATCCTGTAGTCTTATGCACTCATTCAGGTCTCTGATTCTGCAATATAGCTTCACGTCATCAGCATAAAGTAGGTATTCAACACCCGCTCTCTGAGTAAGATCATTTATAAATATATTAAATAGGAGTGGCCCCAAATGTGATCCCTGCGGCACTCCCGATGTGGCAACAAAGCTAGAAGAATTCTGACCAAGACACTGTACAAACTGCGAGCGGTTTATCAAGTATGATTTAAAAAAGATAATAACTTACCCGAAAAGCCAATTGCGAACAACTTGTCCAACAGAATCCCATGATCCAGCCGATCAAAGGCCTTAGAGCAATCAGTGTAAATCACATCGGTCTGCTCACCCCCCCATCAAGTGATTTGGCAAGGTCTTGCGTAAAACAAAATAAATTTGAAACCGTCGAACGGCCCTTCACGAAACCGTGCTGTTGCAGTGATATCTGCATGCTAATTGAATTATATAAATAATCATGTAATATGATTTCGAAGACTTTTGAAAAGTTATTAATAATGCTTATCGGTCTATAGTTTGTTACACAACTCTTGTCACCTTTTTTGAAAACAGGCGTAATACGTGATGTTTTCCATGTGTCTGGAAACATAGGTGTGTCAAGTGATAAATTGAATAATATTGTAAGAGGATGAGCAAAAGCAGAGGCGCAGTCTTTTAACAAGAAGGCAGGAATTTTATCTGGACCAACAGTAGCTGTAGGTTTTAACTTTTTTAATACTTTAAAAACAAGTTGTTCCGATATTTTCTCCATGTTAATAGGATTCTGTGATGGGAATAAATTATTCTCCACGTTTCTTTGTTTCTGAGAAGACATTACATAAGAGTCTTGAAAAAAGAATGCAAAACTTTCGGCTATATTTCTAGGATTATTAAGGATGTTGTTATTATAAGACATAGTGGTTGGTATAACATGAGAGTTCTTCTTGTCATTAATATAGCGCCAGAATTTTTTAGGATCATTTTTTATGTTGTTTTCAATATTTAAAGAGTATGTTTTGTAGGAAGCATTTGTGTCATTTTTAATTGTTCGCCGCAGATTTTTAAACTTTTCTAGTTCAAATAAATTCCCCGTTCTTTTAAATTTTTTCCAAGAGCTGTATTTAGTTCTGATATTTTGTATAATTTTACTAGTAAACCAAGGCGGATAATATTTATTTCTCTTTTGTGTCTTAGGAACGTGTATATCTAAAGTTTTTTTTTTTTTTTTTTTGGTCTAGCACACGTGCTGCAGGGAAGTCCCTAAAGCGCTCCAGGAGCGGTACGAGTGCGGAAAAAGCGATTCACGTTGTTCTTGAATCGCTGTAAATTGTACTCGGTGGGAAACACAGCGCTGGGCAAATTATTCCAAAGGGATGACGTTCTCCATATAAAAGATTGCTTGAAAAGCGTTGTACGCGGAGTAACAAGCTGAACCTCATACGGATGCGAAGCAGCAGCGCAACGTGTATTTCTAACATGCACCGCTTTGGGAGGAATTAAGCGGGCTACATCCTTCGAACACTTTCCATGAAAATACTTGTAGAACAGACTTAAGTCGCCAACCGTTCTTCGATGTTCCAGCGAATCAAGGCCGCCGGTCAATTCCGGGTCCCCAATCAGACGGACCACTCTTCTCTGAACAGAATCCAACAAATGCAGTGTATGTTTGGGAGCGGAGCCCCAAACGTGGGAGCAGTATTCCATAGTTGGTCGAATTTGGGCTTTGTAAAGAATTAACAGTTGCTGTGGGGTGTAAAGCTTTCTGGTTCTAAATAATATTCCCAACTTTTGAGAAGCTCTCCTTGCTATGCCTGCAACATGTTCATGCCAAGACATATTTGCTCCCAAACTAACGCCCAACAAATTGAGCGACGATGCTAGGGGAATGGAGTGCCCCGACATAACTATGTCGGGTTCAGCAACGTTAACTTTTTTAGAAAAAACTGCCGCTTGGGTTTTTGTAGCGTTAAATTCCACTTGGTTACTCTCACCCCAAGATAGAATTTCTTCCAGGTCTTTGTTAAGTTGAACGACCTCCTGCTGTCTGCGGATATTCGCCTGAGCAGCCGATGTCCGAGCGTTCAAGGTGAATAAAGAGACAAGCGTACCGTCATCTGCAAAGCTATAGATTGGATTCCCGGTCTTTTCCAGCAGATCGTTAATGTAAATGAGAAAGAGAGTAGGAGACAGTATGGAGCCCTGGGGCACACCAGCGTTGATAGTGAGGGTGCTAGAAAAAAATCCGTCGACCGCCACTCGTAAAGAACGCTCTCTGAGGAAACATGAGAGCCACAAACAGAACCTTTCAGACATACCATAAGAGCGCAACTTAGCCAACAGTCCATCGTGCCAAACACGGTCGAATGCCTTGGATATGTCAAGAGCAACCGCTCGAGATTCTCCAAAGTGTTCAATTGCGTTGTTCCAAACATATGTTACATAAGTCAGAAGATCTCCTGTTGATCTATGTTTACGAAAACCATATTGGTGATCGCTAATAATATTGAATCGTTCAAGATATTTTAGAAGATGCTCATTGATAACCTTTTCCATGACTTTCGATATTATTGAAAGCAATGCAACTGGTCGGTAGTTATTTGGCAAGGTCTTCTTACCTTTTTTAGGTATTGCCTGAACCGTGGCACATTTCCAGCAGGACGGAATTATTCCCTTTCTGTAGGATAGGTTAAAAAGTCTACAGAAAACTGGTGTTAGTTCCCTTGCACAATTTTTGAGAACTATGGCAGGTATTCCGTCAGCGCCAGAAGCCTTCTTGGTGTCTAGCTTCATTAAAATACGCTTTATGATGCGCTGTCTAAAGACAACATCGGGCATCTTTGACTGCAATATGGGAATAGTAGGTGGTGTTTTTCCTTGGAAATCGACAGTAGAATGTGAAGCAAAGAGTTCAGCCAACAAGTTCGCTCTCTCAACAGGTGTGGTTGCAATGGAATTATCTGGCCGTGTGAGTGGTGGTATGGTGGATTTGGTAAAATTTTGACTAACTGCCTTAGCGACTGCCCAAAAGGACCTGGAATTGTTGGGACAAGCGAGAAGTTTGTTTCTAATTCGTTGATTATGTGCCTCTTTGGGGCGGGCATGAACAAAGATGTTTCGATTTAGGGATTTTCACGCCATTGTCGGTAGGCAATATGTTTAGAAGCAACAGCTTCTTTGCATTTTCGGTCGAACCAAGGCTTGCCGTTGGAGGAGCATTTCTGCGAAAAAGGGATGTAAGCTTCCATACCAGCCAAAATAACATCGGAGACCTCCCTGGCGCAGTCAGATGGGTTATCGGATCGAAAACAAACGTCCATCCAAGGGAAAGTTCGAAAGTATTCCATGAGATCTTCCCATTTAGCAGATTTGTAGTGCCAAATCTTGCGCGGCCTAGGCGCCTTGTCAGAAGTCATGCTCCTAAGGGGAACAGAATTTGAGGACCTATTATAAAACTCAGTCGTTGGTTTGATGTTAGAGGCCGCGTTTAATTGCTATTGAGGACCCAATACATGAAATTTAAACCTTTCCAATGCTTGCTTATAGGTATGACAGGATTTATAATTCCAAGCAGCATGATTTGTATCAATTTTGCTATTTTGTTTTTGATTTACTAATGTGCAATTACTACATTTATATTGAGTGGAATTATCAACCTTGCAATCTTTTACCAGATGAGATTCAGCACAAAGGGGACATTTCAAAATGCTTTAACATGATTTAGAGCTATGGTTAAAACTATTACATTTAAAACATCGGGTTAACTTAAAAGCTTCATAGACAGTACATGTATCCAGACCCACCAATACAGAACCCCTAGACATTACCTTCCGAAATACCTCCTCATTCAACTGCAGCGTGACTTGATAAACACTATCATTCCTCTTCGTTGGCCATATTCGCAGAACTTCAATGTTACTGTCTCCAAAAATTTCTTGGTTCTGCTTTCGAATCCAGGAAACTAGGCGCTCCTTATCGATATCCTGTGTCATCCCTACAATTGTAACTCTAGGGTAGAGCTCCTTAAGTTGTTGAATTTCATATTTTTCCGCCAATTTCTGTTCCGCAATTTCCTTAACTTTTGAAGATTCAGCTTGATTTTCACACCCTAGGAGAATTCCACCATGGTTTAGGTGTTTAACCTTGTGAATATTAATATCAATAGGATCGATAGTACTTAAAATATCTTTGTTTGTCTCAGAGTTCCTCTGGTTTTGATTCTTAGGTTTTAATATTATTCTTGATTTATCCATGCGTGCGTTTTGGGCGTACGTTTGTGTTTGAGATACAAAATTTACCTGGTCATTGGACACCATTTGAGGCATTTTATTTGATGCCTCTGTTATCAATGCGGTTTTCAATTCACTGAATTTTTCCATAAAATCATCTACGAGGGAGGGTTTGAAATTTTTCTCCTATATTTTTTTGCAGTTGAATCTCTAAACGGCTTATGGAGAGACAAGCATGGCATTTCCAAAATAAACCTTTGATGTTTAAAAATAATGGAATAATGTCCGTTGGTATATTTACACAGGCGGCATGAAAAGATTGATTGTACACTCCAGCACATACGATACTCGGTTTTCGTGCGATCTTATCACTGCACATTCCATACATGTATATATATATATATATATATATATATATATATATATATATATATATATATATATATATATATATATATCAGGTGTGTATGCATAAGTTTTTGCCGGTTTCACTAAGAGATGGCACCAGCGAACAGTACGCAGTATTTGAATTTGATAGATACGTCAGTTTGTTCGTCTGACATTAACCTAACCAACATACACAAGTTGAGTCCGTCAAAACTTTGAGAGTAGTAGGCGCTGGCATATATGCAGAAAAGCTCAAGTGGAGCTCTAACATTCCACTAGGGTAAGTACAATGGTAATAAATTACCAGGGCTAATAAACTTTCTTAATGGGACAATTTTCATGCAACCAAGAGAGGAGAGCCATGGGGCTGCACTGTACAAACAGGTAGAATCGCCTCGCCTACCCTGCCTACAATCAATCAACCAAATAACTAAAGTTTTTGATTGGTTAAATTTTTTCTTTTCGAATGAATTTCATGTAGTTTGTTTATTTTCATGATCACTACTCTAGAAAGTTCTTCTCGACGATCCTGTTCTCACTTTAGTTGTTGATTATTTGCTCTTTGCGAATGACGTAAAATTATACCTCAGAACCAAGGACATAAACGACTGTAGTGGACTTCATGACAATTTAATAATTTGAACTGTATGAATGAGTGTATTGAAAACAATTTACTTTGAAATAGCTCAAATGGAATGTCATTGTGAAGGGTCAGATTTTACAGCATTTTGAGTCAATGTATGATTTAGGGGTTATGCTGGACTATATAATATCTTTCCAGAACCAAATTGGAAAAATTATGTCAGAAAGTATTAAAATATTAGGGTTTATTCTACGTAACGCAGCAGACTTTGCAAAATGCGACACTCTGAAATTTGTTGATAGTTTTTTACGATGGCGTCTGGAATACGCAGTGGTTGTTTAATCCCGTTGTGTCAAATTCCTATTCGCAGTAATGAGAAAATTGAAAGACACCTTTTAAACCATTTACGAAATTGAAGTAGGCTCTTCCTATGAAAATCTACCACGTCATGAACCAATGACCTAAAATTTTCACCTCTCTTTCAAATATGCGAGAAATACAACAGAACTGAAAACCAACTTGAGATATTGAACTGCAGCGTAGCTTTAATAAAACACACAGTTTCAAAATAAGTGCTTATTTTTATTGGTGATTATGTTTTCCCCATATTACATTATGTTTTACCGATTTTGTAATCTCTCTCTCTTTCTCTCTCTGTAAAATGTGGTAGATAAATAAATCAAAAATAAATAAAAAAATTCTTCTTTAATAAAATTCAATACTTGACCATCTTTTTCGCAGTTTTTACGAACACATTTTAAAATCGTTTAATAAAATAAATTGAAATCATAATTCTTTAGTAATTTAATCTTTAGGTTTATTATTTTTTCTTGTATTTGTGAAATAAAACTTTTAGATAGATAGTTTTCGATTTTTATATTGTCCCCATGCTAACCGGGAATTGTATATGTTGAGTTAAAGTACAAGCTTCGTTGCTTCTTATTGGTATATTAAAATCTTTTAGCATAATCTGTTAACCCACTGTCTATCTTTCTTCTTCGATACCACGTTTTTCCTACTGACTTCTAACACTGACATGAGAATAAATATGTTTGTTCCTTCTTTCCATACTCTATCACAACTTGTCAGTGGTGGCTGGTGAATATCTACTGTTGACGTACAATAAGATTTAAGACAAGTTTAAAATTCTTAAATAACATTTAAAGTTTACACATGAAGCATACACGACTCCTTGCTTGGTTAGAACGCCATGAATAGAACCCTAAAAACACGTTCAGCAGCCATTTAATTATTATATGTTTGTAATTAATTGTTTGAAGATACCATTATATGTAATCAAATATTCTGAAATAAAATATATTTGTTAATTAAGAATTATCTTTTATTTCTATTAATAGTAAATTATTTATTGTAACTAATTAATATTCCTTGTTACCTAAGTAAAATTATAGTTTATTTCCCAAGCAAAGGCACAATACTTCGAGGGCTTAATAGATAATAGTTGTCATACCATCCAAATATTATTCCAGATTGGTCAGATGGACGATGTATCCTATTAATGCAGTTAATCCCGATGATTTGATGGCTGGGCTCATCTATTCTCTGTTACTTCAAATATCCTTTTTCTACAGAGGATGCGCTACCACGTCGATTTTTCGAATTAACATATACTACCACGCTTCCTTTCTGCTGCACATGCCTAGAAACACACCTCCTCCTCCCTGCTGCGCATACATAGCCATGTAGTCACGCTAACGTGGGTGGTGGCTGTTTTAAACCGAATCTAGCCCTACTATCAATGACTAAAACTAAATTGTTGATTTAATATTAATAAAATTAGAAAAGTTAAATTAGTCAGAAATATATTATTTATTACTTTTATCATTATAATATTTATTACTTTTATCATACCTCTGGAGGTATTCGTGAGGTGTTGGTAGGGCTCGCGAGCTTCATTGACTCAAGGAGCTGTGCTCGGAGTCGCTTGCTACCGGTAGGGTCTGCTATGCTAGACAGTTCCTTGTAAGTAGACTATGGGGAATATCAAGAAACAGTGGTGCTACATACACGTTTACACATAACATACATTCACTATGAAGAGACCGCGGCTCCTATCCTCGCTCCCGCAAAAGCTGATCAATTCTCGAAAAAGGCCGATCTAGAATAGTAGCAAGGAAAAATTCGAATCGCACACCGACAGCCGCTACATGTATCGGGGGTTTCTTTTGCGGCTACCGGACTTCCTCGGAAGGGAATCAGATTAACCCAGCCTCAGGCAAACAGGAAAAAGGAAAGTAATGCTTTTTGTGGTCTGAAAAGTTGGAGGACATGACCTGACTGTCTATACTGGAACTTGTAAACGAGCTCAAAGGACCTCCCAAAAGCAGAGAAGTGGGGAGGTGGTCCCATGAGAAAAAAGCTTTAATGGTCCATTAAGGCAAAAGCTGCTCGATAACATGACGCCCCTCTCTCGGTAAGACAGGACGCGAAAGGCATAAAAGGCCAGTCGCGACTTTCTTAAAGACTGGACGAACTGGAGACGAAAAAGTAACCGCCACCTAGTGGCAGAAGATTGAATAAACATTAGGTTAAGGATAATTGCCCCACTTTTAGAGGAAGAGACCAAGCCCTCCTGAGGCACCTGGTAGAGGAGATGATCCGGGCTATGAAAGTGAGCTTTGACGGTCCTGAGTTATATTTTAGAAACGGATCTTATCCTCCAGGATTATATCCCATTTAATATAAAAGAGAGGACTTTTTAGGAATCAGGGGCTCAGATGCCCATTGCTCAAGAAGTTCTAAGGAGCTCAAAAGGGTACTGCGTTTCCTAAACAGGATGGAGAAGTAGAGAGTTGGAGGCATGCCCAGAAGAGAGGAAGTTGTAGCAGATAGTTCGTTGTCCGGATGGACTCTTTACTATGAGTTTGTAATTTTTACTGTAGGTAGAGTCCTAATTTCATGTAGATTGATATGCTGGGACCCTTTGGGGACGTTGACGTCCCGTTCTTCAAAAGAATCTGGCATATCTGATTATCGTATGATTAGAATAGAGCTTACGTCCACTGAAAAAGTGCCAATCTGAGACAGAATCCTAGGGCCGCAGACAGGAGAATGTGTTTATATGTATGTATATATATATATATATATATATATATATATATATATATATATATATATATATATAGAAACAATGCAATACAAGTAATACAAAAAAAGAATAATGCCTGGACAAAAAAGCCTTATTCTCACTAAATATGAATAAGTAAATAAAACAAAACAACTATTCAAAAATACTCAGAATATCAATATGGAAAAAAGGAAAATCTTCTCAAAGCTTTAGCGTTACAGAAAACGTTTAGAAATGACATTGTAAATATACTTAAAAAGAAAATATATTATTATTGTAACAAATAAATATAAATAAATATGGCAGCATACCTATGTGGAAAACTGTCAAAGTCAAATACCTCATGTCATGAATTTCATTTGAAAGTAGCATATTTTCTTCTAAAAATTGTCGCTTATGATGAACGTGAAATTACACAAAATTGTAATTCATACTGTATTGATAGCATCGCTAGAATAATTAACACAATATCTAAAACAAACAACTGGTCATTGGAAAATTTGGCATAAATTGGTTCAAAAGTCACTAAGTTTACACTTTTCTCACTTAATTATCATTTCGTTAAAAAATAAAGGTAATAGCCATTATATTTTAAATGTTAAAACAATAAAAAAATATTTTTGGACACATTGGACATGTTATTATTAAATTTCTTATTAGCTTATTAGAAACAGATGAATTTCCTAACAATCCTAAAACTACCAATATAATCCCATTCCCAAAAATTCCTAATAATAACCGATTTCCTTTATCCAATTAAAATACTTCCAGCTTCGGCGAAAGTTCTTGAATTGGCAGTTTGTAATCATTTGAATGATTACTTCAATACCTGTGACCTATTTCTTATAAACCAGTTTGACTTCAGGACAAAATACTTGTGTAGCTCCTATAAACAGTTAACAATAAGTACTTGGAATACACTTATTGTTAACGATAACTATATTGAACCCACTTTTTTAGAATTTTGTCTTGCATTTAAGACTACCGACCACCAAATTTTAATTAATAAATTGAAATATTATAGTGTAGAAGGTACCACTTTACAATTGGTTTTAAATTGTTTAGAAAACCGTTACCAAATAATAAACACCGATCATGTTAAATCAACGAAAATAATTATTGACATCGGTGTTCCACAATATTCTAGGACCGCTACGCTTTGTAATTTATCTTAATGATATTAAGAACTTTATTGATTCTGAATTTATTATAAATCTTTTCACAGATCGCTAATTTGCTTTAGCCATAAACTGCTAGACGTTGCAGTCTACAAACTAAATTTACCACTAAAAAAATTGACTTATGCTTCAATATGAATAAATTAAAGCTAAACCTGGTTAAGACTAAAGCAATGATTCTAAATACTAAATACAGACTTTCGCGGATTGATTTAAATAATAAAAATATTTTGATATATAACCAAAAATTGAAAGTTGTTTTAGAAGTAAAATATTTAGGCTTTGTCATAGATACTTGCTTGATATTTAAAAACCATTTGCGATATATTCATACAAAAATTTATAAAAAACTTTTGTTCATTTTCATAGTAGCCGGTATTTATTTCTTAAACTTAGGACTGCCTGTTGATCAAACATTAACTGCACGATAGGGGTATGCGAATTATTTTGAGAGGTATATTCACCGATAACTTTTAATATTAGATTTTTAAACTTGAGGTTCGCTTTAAATGTTGACAATGTTATTTATTTTCAAAATAGTAAACAACCTGCTACCGGCCTATATAAATAATTATATCACGTACCTATGACAAAGAAGCACATGGTTATACTACCAGCGCAACAAATAATTTCTATAATGAATTCTTTATTGTTTAAAGGTCGTAATGATTTTAATAATTAACCTAGGAATGTTCAGAAGTGCATCACTTGATAAAGTTTTAAAAGAAATCGTAGGTTATTATAAAAAATGTTATTATATAATACTTTCAAATATCTTTCCATGTGTCATTTTATAATTATTTATTTATGCCTACTATTTACACAAGGAATGTAAATGTCTAAAGAAATTGTAATTTTATTTGATACTTAATATATAAAAACTTCTATTCTATTAAGGTAGTTCACTCGTGATAATCGGAGCCAAAAGTACAGTTTAAAATATTCACTGGCAAAGTATTTTATTTTTGTCGGAGACTGTATACGATACATAGAAACTTTCATGTGCAGACACACACTTTTAATGAAAATAAATGTGGCAACGCTGCCAATGCGTATATCGAATGCTCTATAGAAGTGACGTTTATATAGGTTATTTAGGTTACTTATTATATTTTGTGTATGTTTACTCTTTAGACCGTATTACTAATGTTTTAAAATAAAAAAAATAAATAAATAAAAAAATGTCTTTTGATTATAATCCGTTGCGATATAAAGGCAAATTTGCAAAGGAAAAGCTCATCAATAAACTCAGAAAAAGTATTTCGGCAATAAATGACGCGAAAAAAAAAAAAATAAAGAGCCTAACCTGTGTATTGTAGTATCCACGGATCGTTAAGTTAGATGAGGTAGGAAAAAATTTAAAGTGTAGCCTGTGCAACAAAGTCATTTCACTAGAAAAGATAACTCATGAGAAACGTTTAGGTCTTAATTCAATATGAGATATTTCTTGTGATAATGTGTTGTAACGAAAATATTAGCTGTTCTAGGTAAATATTTATTTATTTTTATATAAACATGTTTAGTGAATTATTTAATTTTTTTTTAAGAAGTAACAACTATTATTTATATATATATATATATATATATATATATATATATATATATATATATATATATATATATATATATATATATATATATATATATATATATATATATATATATATATATATATATATATATATATATATATATATATATATATATATATATATATATATATATATATTTATATTTTTTTATAAACTTAATTATTTTTTACTTTTGAAGGTGGTGTTCTTTCAAGTTTCGGGTGCACTGCATTGAACGAACTACTAACTTCAATGAATATACCTCCAATATTATGTAATTTATATAACAGATATGAACGTGAAATTGATCCAGTAATAGAAGAAACTGCTAAAGACAGTTATAGGCGTAGTGTACAACATGGTATTACTAAGAAATAAATTAAAATTAAAATAAATACTCCTTAAAAATTACAGAATGTCTGTAAAATATATTGTATTTTTTTTTTTAATTTCCAGAATTAATTTACTAAAGCTTTGCAAGAGCTGATAAATCTATTTTCTAATCTATTTTAAATATTAAATACTCAGTTATACTTACTTAAAATAACTAATTGTACAAAAATTAAGTTTACAAATGTTTATATATATTTTTTTTTTCTCTCTCTGATCATTTTTGATTTAACTTTTATAATGCCATATCGATTGAAGAATATTGGTAAACGATAAAATCAATTAGTTAAGTATTATATAAAAATAAAAGGTATAATTAATTTTGCAATGATCGATAATTTTAAAAATATTGCTGGTTTTTCGGACACAGAAAGTATTTTCAACAAAACGCTTTCCCAACCGAAAAGGCCCAGAAATGTTTCCGCTCGGAAAGTTAGCGCATAATTTATTACAAAAAGCACCAAACAAAAAATTTCACGAGGCGATATATGACGTTGAAATCGTTGAGAATTTGGCAAATGAGACTTCGAAGAGAGAAGGTTTAATTACAAATTACGTATCGTATAAAGAGTGCGTCATGAAAAAACTAATAAGGCCATCTGTAATGCCTTTAAAAAGTGTTATTTCCAATCCTATGATTAAAAGAATTTCATCTGAATGCATAACTTTGGAAGGTCCAAAAAGTTCTTATGATAAATTGGGTTCTACAGAAGTAGTGCAATTATTATCTAATAGAAAATACAATGGCAAACCACGTGTAACCAGAGATACGCGAGTAATAAGCTAAGTAATTAATTGCTTTACAAATAGTTTATAATACGTATTTATTTATTATTAGTAAAATTAATTATTTATTTATTATTATTTTTATATTATTATTTATTTAAAGTCACTTTTTTAATATATATTTTAATATTGTTAAAAATTGATATGTGACAATGTTGATAAATAAACATAATATTAACTTAAAATATTGAAAAATTATTGAACTTACGAACATATTTTGTTAAATATAAATCTTTTAAATACTAAAGAAAAAAATAATAAATATCAAAGCACAAATTCAATTTTTAATTAATACATATAATATTTTTATTTGATGATTAAAGGTAAAGCTGATACATAAATTGTGTTAATTCAATAATTTATTTAACCTACAAATGAATTTCTGTTTAAAAGTTAACCACTTTAAAAATGCTGTTTGAATGTTAGCGCGTAAAATATGACGATATACAGCGTTATCAATTTGTGATATCGGTCCCTCACTAGACGGTTATTCTTTTAAAAAAATATCAACTTTAAATATGTATCTTTTTAACAAATCGATAAAAAAAAAATATATTTCAACATTTTTCTAATTTTTTTTACTAAATATTCTTTTTTAAAGAATTCATAAGAAAAGTGCTTAAGATGTACACGACACTATGTCTTTTTTTATACTTTATTGGCCTATTGCATGTTAATTATGTGCACTTTAATTATAAATATCTCGCTTCACAATCGGTCAAAAATTTGTTTTTTTTTTGATTAAATGAAAAACATTTAGATTAACATCATATTTCAATTTTATTAAATTCCTAAAAGTGGATTTATGAGTGAACTACCTTAATAAACAGTATATTATTATTGTAATTACTAGTATCACAAGAGGAAAGCTGATAGTAAAGAAACAGTTCTCTAAGGTTTTACTTGGGCTTGGCAACAGTTTATGTGATTTGGCTGATATCAGTGCCAAAATAGAATTGGCTAGTATGGTGAGAAAGGCCGACCGTTAAAGCCTGGGATAAAATCATCCTTTAAAATACTGATATTTTTGGATTTAAAGTGAAGATTAATAAACTTTCAATTCTTTTATGAGTAATATATTATCATTTTATTGCCTAAAGCCCTAAATAAGGGAGATAAGAAACTAGCCTTACTAATGGGGTTGTAAGATTTTTTCTAACAGAAAACAATAAACTGGTTTCGCACAAACTAGGAGAATAATCAGTAATATTTACTTACGTACTTAATTGATCTATGGTACCCATGTCAACGCTCTCGTCAGGAAGCCAACTGCGATGTTTTAGTTACTGTACCGAATAGTGGGTGCTCAGTGTTGAGTTAGTCCCCGAAACACGCAATGTACAGCGGTGGTTAGACCAAGAGTCAGTTGTGGCTTAGTAGTCTGGTGCTAGCTGTTGAAAGGACTACGATGCGAACGAATTTTGGGAGAATTCAAAAACTAACCGACTTAAATATGTTAGGAGGGCTACGCCTATATCTTCACTAGATACCCTGCTAGGACTGCCCTGGGCTATTTGTATGGGTGCAGAATTCTGGATTTTGGAAAGAAACTGGTGACTTATGATACAGAAGAATCACCTCAAGACCAGAGGAGGTGATCCCAGTGCTGTGCTTTTGGGCGATAACGACAGAAGATTGCTTGAGACTTAACAGGTCCTGCTAAACTACAATCCCTAGCCGATATCAATGGAAGAAACAGCATAAAGCAGTCCTTCAAATGGAGTACCTCAACCTTTCGTAATGATTTACCCAAGATCGTGTTTTCCCCCGACTCCAATTTACGGCGACTCAAGACCAGCGTGAGTCGCTTTTTCACAGATGTGTCGTTCCCGTAGATCTTTAGGCATTTCCCTGCAGTACATGTTCTATGCCAGTAAAGAAGTAGCTAAATCTTTAAGCATTTATTTTTAAATTAAGGTTGAGTCTTTGATTTCAACAATACCATTTGAATTTATAATTCTCATCTAAATATTATTATGTATGTAAAATGTATTAATGTTTTATAATATAGCACTTTTATTTCCTTTGTGAAGTTGGCAAACTTGTTACATTTTTGAAGATTTTTAAAATTTATTTATGATAAACATCTTTTGATTATTGCAAAATGATTAATTTGGGTGGAAAGAAAGTCGAGAGTTTTTTATCCAAAACGACCTATTAAATCTCTCTTCCTCATGCCAGCGTGAAATCTGGCTACACAACAGTTATATAGTTATAAGCATACTATTTTAAACATATTGTGGGTAAAGACATAAAAACTGAAAATTCTATTGGGGCAATAGCTTACGAAAGTATTCATGGGCTATTGCCAAACCACTGGTCTGTGTGTATTTAAATTCTACTCAGAATTGTAAAATTTTTATCATTTTGGCATAGGTGCAGGCAACTAAAATCAAACTAACTTATCCAGAAAGTTTGTTTTCAAAAGTCGCAAGTTGTTACTTTTTGTGAATTATGTTACACAAGTTTGTTTAATATAAATAATCTTGCAAATTATGCACATATTTTAATTATTCAGGAGCGTCTGTCCAAATTTAAAAACTACCAAGAAAAATAGAAAATACTCATTTTATTTTAACATTATTAATTATAATGTTGTCACAATTTTAAATATTGGTAACATTTTTAATCCAGTTGCGATATTCAGGATTGTTGATTCGACTGTAGGTACCAGGGTAAACACCACATGGTTTAAACGACCAGGAAACTAATCCATATGTGGTACCATTTATTACATATGGGCTTCCAGAATCTCCCTATAAAAGAATATTCACAATGTATATAAAAATTCTGACACTGATTGTAAGTAGCACTAAAATATACAAAAGTGAATAACTGTTTTGGTGAAAGCTTGATTTGTTTAGAAAAAAGTGTAAAGAGTCTCCCAAAGAGTATTAATACATTCAAATTTTTTTTTCTTGATTTAATGGGATTTAATAATTAACCTGCATAAAACTTGAGTACAATTTTACGTTCCTGGGTATAGTTTAACCCGCTTTTGTATTTAGTGCTGTATATAATAGAAATGTTATATACAAATCTCTTTTATGATAAGTAAATAGCTAACCATTTTTGCTGACATAATTTGATCCGGAATTTGCTTAATTGGCATCTATCTATATATATATATATATATATATATATATATATATATATATATATATATATATATATATATATATATATATCAAGGACAATCAGGAAATTTATTTTTCACAACTTCCAAGGATTCAAAATGAATTTTCTTCATACATTTAGATTTTAAAACTTACTGCATCGGTAATCTATTTTTGACATTCGAGATGTGCTAATCATTGAAACTATTAACATAGAAAGAAAACAATTTAGCTTATCAGTCTCGAGGTTTAGGAAAAATAATGAAAAATTCGGCTGCGGCTAGCGGCTCATACGTAGAAAATTCCGCTGAAGTAATTGCGTTTCCTGTTAAAGCTTTATGTTCTAATTACCTTTCTAATCTTTCCAATTGATGAAAGACAACCTTGATGTTTCTTTTCGAAATATTAATCTCAAAAATATAGTGTATTAACCAAAAATGCTGATGAATTTAACCGTATTTCCAGAATATGAGTTATCTATTTGTTAGTGTGTAGGACATTCGATAGTTCTACTTATTTGCTCAAAATTATTGCATATTTTTAAGGTGGTTATGGTTCGCGTAAGTATTTTTCCATAAACGGTGTTTGCAACTATATTTTATTTAATAAAACTAGAATAATATTGCAAATATATAAGATTTTATAAATAATTATACATACGTAACATTCTCCATTCCTGTAGTCGTCACTACATAAGTCGTGCGTAGGATCAAAACTGCCCTCTTGATGATCATTAATAACCTTTGAACATTCTGCATCTGTTAAAAGTTGGAGATTAATTTTTTGTAAATATGATGGTAGCTCTCCCCAGATATTATGTACTCCCCATCCACTTAAGACACCCAGTACGTGGAAGGGAACTGATTGATTTGCTTCTGGTAATTTTATTGGCTGAGCTACGTTAGTAAAGTTGATTGAATTTTCTAGCTAAAAAATTTTTCCTTTATTATTTCGTCATAACATCGATATTAATCAAAACAAGACAGAGAATGTTATTTTAGTGTTAACAAATATACATCAAATTAATAAATTTTAGTTAAGTTTATTATATCCTTGTTTTCTGAAGTATTTTGGTATGTAGATCGATGTCATGATTCGTAATATTTTGTTCTTATTTAGTTTCCTGTTTATTATTTTTAATATATCTAGCTAATAAATTATTGGTTCTATAAATAAAGTTTACACCTTTCTATTTTAAAATCGTGTTTCAGTTCTATAAATTTGATCATAATATACTGCATTTAAATCTCTAAAAAATACACTAAAATCTTATTAGAAGATTGATAATAAAAAAATCTAAATTAAACAAGTATATAGATTTCTTGTGAACTTTCCCAGTGATTTACTTTTGTAGCAGTATTTCGTTTTAACTGTATATTTTACTACTACTAGTATATATAAAAATATACTATATATCTATATGACCAGTAACCAAACAGTATCGACGAGGTTTTATATATTTTAGAAACTAGTGCCAAACGAATTGGGATACTCGATATTAAAAACAGTTAAATCAGTGGTAATATCATCTATAACCAGAATTCCTCACTTAAGCAATTTGTAACGTATTCCTAAGAATAATTCGAAGAAAAGTAACCACTTAGACAGATTGGTTAGTTTTAAGCAAAATTCATGATAGTACGTTTTAACACCATTTTACATCAAAAATCCTCTGACATAAAGAAAACAGTCGTTGATCTAAAAATACTAGTTTCGCTAAACAAAATTACTCCCCGTAATTTTCCGTTTCATATTAATTCTGAATTATGTATCGGACTGCGTAGCTAGTACTATAACGTCAACTTGCTTATAGTTTGGAACACAAAATTCCTTCTTAATCATGTGCAAGCAATAAAATATTCAAAATATTTTGTGAGTAACTTTAATAAGGACATTATTTTTAAGATTAAATTCATATTCAATATACTATATTAGACACTTGCGTACTATCTAGTGTCACATATAGAAAATTTAAGCAAATTCATTGATGATAGCTATCTCATAAAGAAACCATGTTAATAAATTATTATCATGTTTTAAATCAACTTCATCTGTCTTCTAATCGAAAATTAACCTGCATATCTGGTAGTAGAGGAAACCAGTTTTTACCTCTTCGATCTTTTAGACGTTATCTAACTAAAGCTATAATAATAATATAAAAGCACTACAGGCCATGAAGGCCTAGGGCTTAGTAAAACTTGTGTCCTTTTCCCTCCTTCCCTCTTCCATCATCCGGCGTCCAAGTATTGTTGGATCGTATGTCTCCATTCTATTCTGTTCTGCGCCTTCGTCCTCCAGTCTCTGACCCCTATGGCTCTTAAATCCTCCTCAACATGTTGCAGCCATCTTCTCCTCGACCTTCCCCTCCTTCTAGCACCCACAGGCTTCATCGCCAGCACCATTTTTGGCAGTCTCTCTCTTGTCATACGTTGTACGTGTCCTAACCATCTCATTCTTTGTGCTCTTATAGAAGATGTGATTCTAGTCATATAAGTCTTCCAGTTCCTGATTTGTCCGCATAGTCCACCTTTCCGGTGTATTTTTTCCTCCGTAGATCACTCTTAACATCCTTCTTTCCCATCTCTCTAGCGTCTCTTCCTCCAATTTATTCATTACCCATGTTTCACATCCATAGGTGACAGTAGGTCTCATGACTAAAGCTACTGTAGTAAAATATGAACTCAATACTAGTCGAATCTATACTGTAATTTCGTTATTTTAGTTATTTGTGCAGAGATATTTTTGTGGCATTAATCTTTGATTTCAATATTTTTCCATATGGATCGCCCGGGTATGTATATGGAGGATAGTATATTCAAGGTAGTATCCTCCAGCACCCATGGTTAGATAGATAGATAGATATTAGTTGTAAACTTTTAATACAATAGAAAAACACATCTATTACTACTTATAAAACATATTAAGAGCATGTAAAAAGTAATTATTACCTGCAAAAGACCGACATCATATATGGGAATTCCTTCGGGATGGTATTGAAATTTGGGATGCAGGAACCAATTCTTTACTTTAATAGAGGTATTGGGATAGCTACTGTCAGAGTTATATAACTGGTTTGTTCCATATACTATTGAATCACTAAAAGGATTTAAAAATATTAGGGAACTTCAAACTTACATTTTAAATGTTTTTTAATTTAAAATTAAAATGTTGAATAATTTCAAAATATCCTCTTGGAATATAAAACTTTTAAGGCTATAATCTACAATATAACTTATTTTAGGATCTCTAGATCATGATAACCATAGATTTGAATATTTGTCTTGTCTTTAAAGTACGAAATCATATTTACCTATACCACAATTTTCTTGAAATTTATACGCACCACGAGAGATTTACTACTATAAGAGGCCAACATACCATATTATCTCTTCCCAGGAGATCAGCCACCCATTAAAAAATTGCAATGAATGCGATGAAGACAAGTAGAAATAAGTAAATAAATTGCCTGCCTGTCTTGTACAGAAAAATACTCTGCATTCGTGCAGTACTTCCAAGAAGACTGGATGGTACTCTCACCTCTTATAGAAAACAACTTGCCTTGAATGCGCTCTGTGTTGCTACTTAGAATTATCAAATTAAATAGCTCATTTTGTGATCATGTGATTATATAGAGCTTATTAAAAAACAAGTTTAAAAAATATTCAGCTGTATATATATATATATATATATATATATATATATATATATATATATATATATATATATATAGCTGGATATTTTTTAAATTTGTTTCAAATTTCGGATGGTTCTACTTAATGGAATTTCATTATAAATATATAATAAAAGACTGTTTTTAGTCAATTTCCACTAGTTTATTGCGATGACGCGTTTCGCTGTAGATGCAGCTTCTTCAGGTCTACATTTTACACTGTTAAGTTAGGTTTAATGTTTACAATTTTATATAATTTCTTAATTATAATATTACACCTAATTAAATTATATTGATGGTATTGGAAAACCCACACGGACTATATTATACAATATATATATATATATATATATATATATATATATATATATATATATATATATATATATAAAGGTAGCATTAATAGCAATAGACAAAATCGAATATATTAATAAAATGTTAGATTTTTTCAAAACAGGAAAGTAGGTATCATCAATTTAAATTAATAGATATGAATCCCCAAATCCCACAACTTTATTCATTCATAAAAGCACACAACCTTGACCACCTAATCAGACCAGTTGTTTCCTTTATTTCTGCTCCAGCATATAATCCTTTTTCATTGATTTAATCAAATATCACAGCAAATTTAAACCTAAATACAGTATCAAAAACTCGTGGATAAAATTAAGGATATAACAATACCCGATAATTCTAAATTAGTTTTTTTAATGTCAAAAACTTATTTCCTAGTGTTCCCCCAGACGAAACAGTAATTTTAATAGAGAATCTATTAACAAAAAAATAAAGTAAATGAAGTTATAAAAATGGACATAATTAATTTATTAAGAACTTGCCTAAGTCAAAATTATTTTTCATTTAACAATAAATTCTACAATAGTATGGAAGGGTTAATTATGGGGAGTCCATTAAGCCCATTACTTGCTGAAATTTGTATGAACAGTATTGAAACAATGATATTTAACAACTATAACAACAATACCACAGTAATAATCGTCTATACTGGTATCGATACGTAAGACGATATTATTGTTTGCTTTACAGGTTCGGACAGACAATTAACTCACTTTTACAGTACGTTAATTCTTTACATAGAAATATCAGTTTTACAATGGAAGAAGAAGTCGAAGGGAAAATCAACTTCCTAGACTTAACAATCAGTAAAACCATGAAAAAACATAAATTTGCAATATATCACAAACCTTGTCATACAGATACCACCATTCACAATAGTTCTCACCACTCTAACAATCATAAACTCGCGGCTTATCATAGCTTTATACGTAGCCTAACTAATCTCCCTTATCAGAAGACTATTTTACTAAAGAATTAAACTACATAAAACAAGTAGCCGTTAACAACGGGTATTTAGTTACTTTAATCGATAACATCGTTAGGAATAAACTTAGAAACAAGGCTATCTCAGAAATATACCCATGTTTTAAGGACAGAAAAACCACATTTAAATGCTTAACCTATTTTGGTAAATCAACAGAAAAACCGGGAAAATTTTTAAATCAAAAAAATATCAACATAGCTTACAAGACTAACAATACTATAGGGAAATACCTCAAAAACTACAAACTGCAAATCAATAGATACAATAAATCAGGGGTATATCAATTAACATGTGGTTCCTGTCCTAAAATATACATAGGACAAACTGGACGTACATTTATACAAAGAACTACAGAACACGAAAAAAGTTTCATCCATAGAAAGTCTAATTCAACATATGCTAATCATCTTTTAACAGAGAATCACACATTTAATAAGAATTTCAAAATTTTACATACTTAACAAAAGGGTTTAAAACTAAACCTTTTAGAGACACATACAAATAAATCGACTAAGGACTACAGGTATTTTACTCAACGAACAGATAGATTTAAAGAATTCACCATTATTAAATTTATTCTCCTAATTTCATGTCTGTGTGGGTTTTCCAATACTATCAATATAATTTAATTAGGTGTAATATGATAATTAAGAAATTATATGAAATTGTAAACATTAAACCTAACTTGAGAGTGTAAAATGTAGATCTGAAGAAGCTGCATCGAATGCGAGACGCGTCATCGCAATTATAAATAAACTAGTGGAAATTGACTAAAAAGAGTCTTTTTATTATATATTTTTAAATTTGTGTTTTAATGGTTCTATATAATCACATAAAATAAGCAATTTAATGTGATAATTGTAAATAGCAACACCGAAGCGCATTCAAGGCAGATTGTTTTCTGTAAGACATTGGGTGACTAGTCTTCTTAGAGGTACTGCAAGAATGCAGAGTAAGGTATCTTTTTGTATAAGATAGGACCTTTCATACACGTGTTGATATAGCTGCTGACCATATCCAGGAGTCCATTTCTAGTGTATTTATTTTTCTTCTAAACGTTTACTAGTAAACGAAGTTTTATTGCCATATAAAATAATATTCTTAACAAGATTGTTTTAGATGCCTCTCTTCATTAGATTTGATATGTTCCAAAATATTGAAATTAGTGCTGTTATTGCTTGTTTTTCTTTTGTTATTCGACGCTTTATTTCCCTTTTTGTCTTTCCACTCTGATCTAATTTTGTTCCGAAGTATGCATACTCCTAGTATGCATTTATTTTTTCCGTTGTTCAAAAAAAGATCTTCCTTTTCACCGCCAACACACAGGTTTTCAGTTTTGGCCACGTTTACTCTTAGACCCCACTTCTCGTATTGTTCTATGAATTTTCTAGAGACGTACTCTAAATCGTCTTCATTTTGTGCGATCACCTGATCGTAAGCAAAATGTAGAATATATAGAGTTGTATCATCTGTCAATTCACATTTCGTAAGGAATGTATTCTTTTTCAACTACTGCCGGTTGCTGCCTTCTTTTCTGTTACTTAAGTTATAATAAATATGTTGTCCGCACATATTCTTTCTGCTCTGAAGTAAGATTGTTGCTCAATTTCGTAAGGGGTATGCTTCTTCAACCCTGTTCCTCAGAACCTTTTTATACAACCGACCTAATGCTAATAACCGTCATGTATCTGTAGTTATTACAGTATTTTCTGCTACTATGAGAAAAGTGTTATTCAGCCCAACTTACAACTCCCAAGTATGGAGTCTCCATTTGCAAGTTCCTGAAAGATCGATGCAAACATTTAAATTAATTTCCTTGGCCCACACGTTATTAGTTCTATGGAGACCCCTTCGAGACAACAAGCTTTTCCATTTTTTATTTTTGTCAGGGCTTCATTAATGCTGGCTGCAGAGATCTCGATTTTAGGTCCTTCTACATGGAGTGCTATCGAAGACTGTATTAAATATTCTGGCCTATATTCTGTGAGTTCATTTTTATAATGACCTTCCTCCATGCTAATTGAGTTTAAGGTAATCTTTTGTGTGTTACATTTTTTAAGAATCTTAAAACATACATATCTGAATTTATCTACGTTTATTCCCCCATGAAGCATTTTTATTTTCGTTAATTGCTCGCTTTTTTTATTTTCGTTGTTCTTCCAGATTCTCATCCCATATCAGCATGTTGTTTTCTTTATTTCTTTGAGATTCGTGTATACCGGGAGCTCTTCTCACATATTCCTGGACCACTTTTATCACTTCTAAGTATCTTGCTGCGTTATTAATTTATTGTCTCATGTTCGTGATTGAGCCTTGATTGATAGAGATGCTTCTTGCCGTGCTTTAGGCCTTCGATGTTGTAGTGGATTTCTTTTTGTTCCGTCCTTTTAGTTCTTCTGTTGTTCTTTGTTCTACTTAATAATTTAGAGATACATAAATTTTCGATAATAGGGGATAATAATCGAAATCGCAGTCCATTCCTCTGTACATGCCTACGTCTAAGGTCTTCTACCTATGTTTACTGTCTTATTAGTGCCAAGTGAATTTATGAATATAAGGAAAAAAACCATTTAGGGGTTTTAAGTTGGTCTATTAACAAATTTTACCATTATCATTAAGAGTTTCCTCTCCACGACTCTCTGCAACTTTGTTAAGTTTTTCCTTCCGGACTTCCAATATTATTCAGGGTATAAAAATATACATTCTTTTCTTCAAACTGTTCATCATCGTTGGTTCGGTGGCCACAATGATATCAACTCTTACTCATAAATTTAACATTATTTACTTTTATCTCTATTAGCTAAAACTATGCAATTCCTTCTACTAGACTTTTAATGATATTTTAAAAACCGGTGGACTAATTAATTATTTACTTAATTTTAGAAGTCAGGCAACACCATAGATGTGACAGATTCGATAATAGTAGATCTAGTCAATTAATTTTAAGAACGGGTTAAATATGTGGTTGTGTTAATGTGATTGATGGTAAATTTGAAAATACTGTTAAATATCCTGATTACTTACAATTCCAATGTAAAATTAAACAATTCTTGATACAAAGTTGTTTTTATGCAGTCAATGAATATATAGAGGCGACATCTGAGGTTTAAATTTCTTGTGATTTGACACAATTTTTATATACTACACTGGTCAGCAAAAAAATCGACTCAAACGATTTTACTTCATTTAACATCGATCTTTGAATTTAATTTCCAAACTGTGGTATTATTTTTGATATCATTAGAATGTTGATTTTCTATCCTTTCCAATATTACCAAGAACATTTCGATTTCCAAAAAGTTTCCAAAAGTTCAAAAAAAAAAAACTGTTTTCATTCCTTTAAAAACACATGCAACTGCATTTTCCTGTCATTCCGTTATCGGAATTTGAACCGTCAACAACTTTGCTATACCTGTTCATCATCGGAAAATAGATACTACGCCAGAAGAAACGGCACAAGTCATTGCCTTATTGCAAGAAGGGCATAGCCAATGTGTAGTCGCTGCGCAACTGTATCTGAGCCTATCAGCTAGTTCCAGAATCTACAGACCAGGATCAGAAGGAAGAAGATGTACCTCGGAGCGAGATGACCGCTTCATTGTCAACATAACTCTAAGAAATCGTCACTTGACTGACGTTGAGATCCAACAGGAGCTCCGACAAGTTCGTGGTTGGGCTGTCAGTTATTGGACAGTCGGAAGGAGATTTAAAGAACCTAACCTAACCCCGAAAAAACCAGCTAACGGACCCAAATTGATAGCAGCCCATCGACAAGCGTGCCAGAGAACGTTCACTGGACCTTGAACAATGGCGCCCCTTTTTCTCTCCGGCGAGTCCCGAATGTGCCTACATGGCAATGATGGAAGAAGCCGAGTCTATAGGAGGGCTGGGGAGCACTATGCGCAGGACTACATTAATGAAATGGACGCCTACGGAAGAGGTTCTGTCATGGTGTGGGGTGGCATCTCATTGGATGCGAAAAACCGATTTGGTTTTCGTGACTGATGTGACTCGTAGCAGCGGATTAACTGCTCACCAGTACATCGTTCAGATCCTGTAGGAACCCGTCCTACCATACTTGGGTTTGTTGGCGATAGCTTCGTGCTAATGCACGACAAAGGGAGGCCATATGCTACTACATCGGTGTGGCAATACCTGGCGGAAGTGGAACTATCAACATTAGACTGGTCTACGAAAAGTTCTGACCTCAATCCAATCGAGCTCAAAAGAAGGGTTCGAGCCAGAAATCCAGCTCTTTCATCGCTGAGGGACTTAAAGGTTGCGATAGCGGAAGAGTGGGGAAGAGCCCACAGGCAGTGGTAAAAAGCTCACCCTCTCCATGAAAAACCAGCCGGAAGCAGTAATAAGGGCTAGGGGCTAACACAAAATATTGATTTTGGTTTCTATCAATAAGTTTAATTATTAAACTTAAAATTTGTTTAATTTTTCCTACCTCTTACCCCTGTTTTCATTTCTTGTTCTCCTTGTTTCAATCATTTTAATCAGTAAAAAAGCATGAGGTATGCTATGGAATTTGGTATCATTAGAAAGAGAATAGAATGGGCTTTCAAATGAAGATGACTAAATTCTAGGATCTGTGGTGAATGAAGCCAAATAGTTTGAGACGATTTTTTTGCTCACCAGTGTCTATACTATAGTATTATTTTCTATATTTTATTTAAATGAGTCTTTATCCTATTTGCTTTATGTATTACTTCTATTCTTATATCCATATAATAGTTAAGTAAGTTATTGTCATTTTTATACTGATTTACAAGAAACCATTTATTTATAAAGCTTTCAAATTAAACTACACTTATCCATTTATTCAAATACCCGATTGCCTGTACTGTGATACTTCTAAAGGAAAGAAAATGTCGATTTAAAATTTGTTACACATATAATAATTTCTATGAGGAAACTCTCGTAATTTTCTTTAAGCAACATGACTTGAGCGGGAGGAGATGGAGGTTGTGGGGTCTGATACATTTTACAGGATTTCAGGGCGCAACGTACATTCAATGTAGAAGAAAACTTACATTTCCTCGCCCCTAACACAGTGTCCGGCTGTCAAAATCCATTCTGGCCCTATTATTCCTCCTCCGCAGGCGAAAAGACCATCACTCTTCCGCAGTTGCACCTAAAATTATTATAAATCAATTCAGATTAGTACAACAGTTCCCAAGCCACAGTATATTGATCGCATTAATATTAATGTTTTTAACATTTACGAACGGAACGGGAACGATTTAGTTTAAAACATCTACATCGATTTTAAAAAATATCGTATTGGAGAGCAATTAATTTATAAATTATATTAGCAAGAAAAATACGATCTTTATAATTGAATCGTTCATTTCAAAAACCACATAAGTCAAAAAAGTAAAATTTTCAGTAGGCGAAAAAAAACTTTATTAAACTAAAACTATCCTTTATAAGAGGAAAAAAATTTAATTTAATTCAAATTATTTAAGTAGTTACATAGTTTATCACATAATACATGTAGTTTATTTTCGTTGTTATTAAGAAAAAAAAATTTTTGCACTGAATATAATTTTAAAGTTATCATTTTCCTTCTTTAAAAGAAAACAAGTCAACAAACTGTCAAAAGGGTTTATTAAAAATGCTTCAAAATACAAACAAACAATAATATTCCTGATTTTAATAATTAATTAAGGCACATAATCAAACTCGTGGTCATTTTCGACATAATATTCTTCCTGGTTCTGTCCTTCCGCGGTAGGCCAGTGGAAAATCCCGTCATAAAATGGAATATGCTGTTCAAGGATACTATTTCTAACTTGCTTAATATTTTCTATTTTTTTGGGGTTTATAGGAACATTGCCACTGGGATAAGCCTTTACGGTCGGTAGGGATATATCGATAGCTCTATTTCGAGCTAGATTAAATGTGTGGCAAGTTAAACCGTCAATATATTCTTCAGTAACTACAACTCCGTTTTTATTGTGGTCATAGTGAAATGCCATATAAGAACATGGTGAGAATGATATTTTGCGTTCCTTAGGTATATTTTTTCCAAAACTTTCATTGGATAAACATGTTCTTTTATAATATATGGTCCACCGTTTTGAGAACTCCATAATCTGACTTGTTGACAACATAAAGACGGTAAACTTTGGACTTGCTTCCGACATAATGGTATAATATTCCTGAGGAACATATATGCGATCACACTTTTTAATTTTTTTCTTTATAACACCAAAGTCTTGGTCATTGGATAAAAATGAGTGGCCTCTTACAGGGAAGTAATGTTTAATTTTTGAAAAACGCTTGGTATCTGTCAGAGCCAATAAAAATCTAATCACCGTATGGTTCTTATTTTGACCAGGACAATTATCTGAAAGTAGATACAACTCAGAAATATTTTCGTCCAAAAATTTGTCCAGGGAATGTAGAATCATAGAGCAGACTTCGTTAGCACCTTTGCGAGCCAAGCCTTCATGATAAACATAAAAAACTGATTCGTTGGTTTTCAGGTTCTTGATTCCAAAGCAGTTGACCCATAGTTGTCTTAAATAAAATAGTTCCTGTATTGGTAGGTTTGGTAAAGGCAAATTCTGCATAAAGTCGATTGTTAAAGCGGCCACGTCGTTACGAGATTTGCAGATTTCTTTTACGGCAGATATTTTATTGTAAAATTTTTTGGCCCTTCTTTTATGAACCATAAGTTCTGCCTCAGTTGCTTTTTTTTTGCATTCTGTCCTAAAGTAAGGCTTCGTATTTTTACCGACTTGCGGTCTTCCAAATCTTAAAGAGAATGTACTTTTAAAATAATTGGCGTAAAATGCATACTTTACATTTAACTCTGGGTGTTTCCTCCTAAACAAGTCATACATATTTTTCACATTTAAACGGGCATCTAAATATTCTATATCCCTGCCTGAGTAGTGGGTCCGCTTTCTAGGAAAAGCAAGAATATGATCATGGATAACTTTTAAAACTTCTGGGGGAGTGGTGTTCGGCTTTTGATGCTGTCCTCGTTTATCATGGGGAACTTGGGATCGTTGAAGTAAAGTTGAAAGGCGTCTAACACGATTTTCCGTTACACCATTAGCAGAGCAAAAAGCTTTTTTACAAACGAGTACTTTTTTACTTTCTGTAATAATAGAATATTTACAAGAAAATTGCCTTGGTACTGTTCCTTCTTTACGTGGTCTGTGACATTTTACATTTTTTTTTTCTATGAGCTGTTGCAAATAAATATCCTGCTCATTTTTATTATGAAATGTATTCATCTTATTGATACAGAAATCCAAATCATCTTGAGTTAATTGTTCGAAACAAGCCATTTTACATCTTAAAACAAAACAATATCGCATTAATAATATTTGCCTACAGTATTTATGTAAAATTATTACCTGCAATTGGCTCCAGTAACACGTGCCGGCAAGACTTTTCCCTTCCAATTTTTATGTTCCAGTCCCTTGACTTTTGCATTTCTGATAAAAAACCTTTTATATTTCTGTGGATGTCGTTGTCTCTTTTTTAAAGGTTGTAAGTCCTCTCCGTCACTAGATAAATTCGATTGATCACACATATTTTGTTTTTTAGACGGCAACTAACTTGTCACGCTCAAAATCGTACACACTTCTTACTGTAGCCGAAAGTAACTGTTAACGAAACAGTAAGAAACGGTTTTAAACCGTTGCAAATCGTCCGAAACACGTGCTTTTTCCTAAATGTCCCCATATCAAAGTGCGCATGAGTTGGATAGTTTGGGTTCGGTTTGCCATCAATTTGACTGGTATCTGAACAGAGATAACACTTTTTATCTCCCACTCAACTCAAACCCTCGCTAGAAAATCCGTGCAAAAACAACATAAGTCTGTGACTAATGTGGTTTTTGCAACAAACGGTGGAAGTGGATAGGCGGCAATTCGTTAACCGTAAATACGACTTACGTGGCTTTTGCATATAATATGTAGGTACCCTTGAGGAGACGTTTCCTAGCAAAAACTCAATTTTGCTAAATTTTGACTTATGTGGTTTTTGAAATGAACGATTCAATTCGAAACTAAATTTTTATTGCATGACGGTTGATGTAAGACATATTCATCAGCAACATTCCTAAGTTTTTAATTTCTTTTATAAGGGTGGTTAAAAGTTAAATGCTTGATGATCTTAGTAATTGATTACAGTGAAAGTATAATAAATAAGATATATGTACTAAATTTATTGTAATTAGTCACCTTAGCACTAAATTTTGTTAAAATAGATTTACTAGTTTTAAAGACAATCCACCGTTCTAGTAATTCTTTCTCACCTCGTAAATCAAATTGTAACCAATATAAAATCTGCACATACGATTATGTAGCAAATATTCGTAGAACCAAAAACAATCATTTTTAAAATTTATTGTAAGTTTTTTGCTATTGGGGTACAGTAATCATTGGGTTAAGTTATAGGCGATATTCTGTCAATACAGAATGATATAACGAGTATTATAAGTCTATTGTTTTAAAATCTAGGTTTAAAAATCTGGTTATTGATATGTCTATAACACGTATATAATTCACAGAATATACAAGGTTACAAGCAGGAGAACTGTATGCATTTGCTAGTCTGTGTTAAAAAGAAACATAAAAATTGTACTAGAATTTTTACTGAAATGTGAACTCAGTGTAAAAATATAAATATTTTCACATACGCACCATGTACGGGAATTCGCCATCTTCAGCTGTTGTTCCATTAATAATTTTTAGAGGTGACCTTGCAACAACTATAAAAAAAAATATATTACATTCATAAGAGAAATCCTTCTTAAAACTACAACTGGTTATCGCGACTTTCATAAACTTAGTAAATATGTGTCATATGTAGATTTTATCCAGGATTTTAGTGTCACAGTACCGAAGAAGGCACAGATGTATACAACATGTGACAGATGAAATGTAGATGCTCTCATCAGTCACCGTTTATTAACCTTTTCCTACCAGTGTAGCAAAAAATCTATTAATTTTTATGTATAGTTCTTACTAAAATAAGTCGCTTCACCAAATATGACAAAATACCTGAATAAGAAAGAAGTTTTTTTTACGTAGTTTTTTATTTTTAAAATTGATAAATTTCCTCCTCAGAATAAAATGTCGTTTAAAGCACATTTCTGTTTGGTAGGTAGTAAACTACCATCTTGATGGTACTTGGCAATGCTACGCTAGAAATTAATAATGTTTTCATACTGGACTGGGACATAGTGCACATTTTTATCTTGTGTCACGAAGATCCTTGTCAAAAACATGTGCATAGGTATTCAGTCGTTATTAAAATCAGACAGCGTGACGGCTTGTTTGTATTCATCAGTGTTATTATTATTATATGTGTTATCAGTGTTATTATATTATATGTATTATTCTACAACCGTGAGAGGCGATTTTGCGTATAGCTTCTTCAGAAAAATACCGTGAACGCAGATTTTGATCTATGAAACAAAACTTCCCAGAAACTTACATATTGGCTGTGGAAAATATCCATATATTTCTCCGATTTAATTTTTAACAAGGAATTTCAATAAATGTACAGGTTGGCATTTTTTTCGGCTTGCTTATTATTAATAATTATTATTAATAAATAATTAATATTAATTGTTATTAATTATTATTAATTTGTGATTAAGTAAGCTGCTTCAAATTTTTTGCTTTTCTCCAGAATGACCGGTCTACATTACTGGTGTATGTTTTCATGATAAGCCTTTTGATTTCTCCATCATAATGCGACTTCAAATTTTAGTAGCGAACTTACACGATTATTTAAATTTCGTATTTCCCAACAGGCTAGAACGAAATATTATATATATATATATATATATATATATATATATATATATATATATATATATATATGTATATATATATATATATATATATATATATATATATATATATATTTCAGGATCGTTATTTTGCGATCCCTTTTAGTTTTGCCTCTAGTATTTTAGAAGTTGAACATTTTAAAAATTTAATATGATAAAAGACCTACGCGAACGTATATAAAATATTACCGAGACAAGTCCAGATTATTTTGCCAATTTCTTTTACGATTCTTCTTCTTCCAGTGCCCTATCTATTTCAGACGCTATTAATATAGCAATTCTGACCTTATTGACGGCGCTTCGAAACAATTGAATAGACGTAAGATCGAACCATTGTCTTAGGTTATATGACCAAGAGTGCCTTCTTCTCCCTCGACCTCGTTTGCTATCTATCTTTCCCTGTATTACCAGCTGCAAGAGATGGTTCAAACTTTCGCCCCTTAGTTGTCAGTGCAATTTTTTTGTCATTGTCTATTGGGCGAAAAACTTCTAATTTGGTGATATGTTCGGTCCACGAAATCTTCAGAATTCAGTGGTACGAGGACTTGTTAAAATACCATTTGACTAATCTAACTTTTAGTCAAAGGGACAAATCATTGCATGTAAAGAAGTCTTCTCATACCATTAAAAATGCTCGAGCTTTTTCGATTCTTGACTTAATTTCAACAGATTAGTCTCACTTTGCATTAACCACTGCCCTCAAGTATATATAGGATTTCAAAAGCTTGATTATTTGGCTATTTAACTGAAATCGTCTTGCTGCTTGTTGAGATTGTTTATTTTCATCCACTTGTATTAGATATACATACTCTTCACTAACTCTTTGCACCCTTCAAGATCTTGAAGTTCATCGATGTTACTGGCCAGCAAGAGGATATCATCGGCGTATCTTATGTTGTTAATCATCGCCATTTATTTTGATGCCTTTGTTAACTGCCTCTAGTGCTTTGTTAAATATTTCCTCGAAGTATAGGTTAAAGAGGAGAGATAAGATACAACCCTACCGTACGCCTATTTTGATCACAACGTTTTCAGATTAGGAAAAAGCAAACCTTTTTGGCCAATAAAATAGTAACTACGGCGAAATAAATGCATTAAGGGGTATATGGAAGACGGAGGTCACTAAAAGTCTCCATACACTGTGCCCTTAATATAGTGCTTTATAACAGGAAGGTTTTGTTTAGCCTTTTACTAATTTTTACAGTAATAATAATAATAATGAGACCCAACTATTACAGAAGAGAGACGCAGGAAATGCCACCAGCATAAAGACACGATGGAACACATAACGAGCGGATGTAAAATATTAGCCGGAATATAATACCAGCCAGACATGACTCAGCGGCAAAAGTAGTTCACCAAGCACTAGCCACAACATACAAACTCATAGAAAACACAGATCCCTACTACAAATACACACCAATATCCATACTTGAAAATAAAGATTACAAGCTCTACTATGACATCAATATCCATATAGATAAAACAGTCTCCGCCAATAGACCCGGTTTACTTTTCAATACAAAAAAGAAAAAGTCACCTATCTAATTGATGTAGTTGTCCCCAACAACATAAACATCCAAAGGCAACACAACAAAATCTCCAAGTACACCGACCTTGCTACAGAAATAAAAAGGCAATGGAAACAAGAAAAAGTCATTAATGTCCCCCTCGTCATATCAGCCACAGGCCTTTCACCAACAACATTCACACCACACTTAGTCAGTGATTTTGAAAACATGTAACGCTGTCAGGTTAGTTCCTTAATTCACAATGGTAATAGCGTTTGTGCATGTAACCACATTGACTAAATGTGAAGAAGAAGCATAATAATAACCGGTGACTTTTAGAAGGGGAACTTTCAAAGTGCCTCATTAAGCCAACTTTTGTTCTATACGCGCACTTTACTGCTTCCTCTTTCAGTTACTCTACGCCAAACCCGTAGGTATAACTGTGGTCCACCAGGAGATTGCAGGCGTAAGGTCACTTATCTGTTTTATATGGATGACCTTAAACTTTATGCTGCTTCAGAACGGGACTCAAGACAAGAGTAGTTGAAGAATGCACGCGAAATATTGGTATCGAATTTGAATTGGACAAATGGCATCACGCAAAAAAACCACAGCATGGAGTGTCTTATAGGAACATCGATTCGTTGCAGCTGTCGAAAAAACTAAGATTTAGTTTTTTACAGTCTGCAAGTCTTAAGTCAGAGACCGAGGAATTTTTACTAGCTTATCGAGATGGTATGATTAATACCCTGTTGTATCGTAATCGATTTACCAAACTAGCAGACATTAAGTGTTCCTAAAGAACCTTAAGAAGATAACAGCTTGCTGTGCCTCGGCTGGTTCATTAACAATGAAGATGCAGAGAGCAGCTATCCTTGGGTCGCTCAGATCGCTCAGGATGATGAATCTGGTATATGGTCATTAACCGAACGGACATGAGGCGTGATCGTCATTCTCGGAACATACCGCGTGACAGCCAGGATTTGTCACATCGGATTCTTTCTTCTCTTTCAGGTGATTAATAATAATAATTTAAAATAAAGTCTCCTCCCTGAAATTTAAATCAGAGTATGCGATGATATAAAGCATAGAGAATAATACCTACAAGTTAAATTATGACATTCCGATTCATACAGATAAAATTATACCAGCTAATAAGCCAGATATGGTACTGCATGACATTCTTTATAGACGTTACACATCCGAAAGACCACAACATAAAAAGAGCGGAAGAAGAAAAAATAAAGAAATCTGTACCATTATCTACAGAGTGTAAGGAGATCCATAAATTAAAAATTGGTACAAATAATTCCTATAGTACTACTTAGTATATATCACCACTACACCAAACACTTTATTTTTGCACTCGACGCGCGTTTCGCTAACCATGTTAGCTTCATCAGGAGCGATGATTGACTAAAGCTAAACTGCCAAATCTACCCTATTTATACTTAGCCTAACCCTTGAATTACTCAAGCGGAACTAATGACATAGGCAAGGCTATCAGTTCCGGTCAAGTAACCAGTAGAGGGGACTATAAGGAATAGGCCCTCTGTCTTTGTTTAAACTACTTTTACATTTTATGATTTCCATACTTTCGTATGCGTTCAACAATCTCCTATCAGATACATTTTTTATTAATCTTAGATTATCTAATGTTACAGTATGATCAGCTTCAAGAGCATGTTCGGCAATGCTAGACTTTTCTGTTCTGTTGTATTTTAAGTGTGCTAAATGTTCTTTAAATCGTGTTCTAATTGACCTTTTAGTTTGCCCAACATACTTTTTGTCACAATCATTACGACTAATTTCATAAATTCCACTTTTCTCACAATTAGGAATCTTATCTTTGGGATTTCCTAAGATATTCCTCAGATTGTCTGATGCCTTATAGACTAAGGTGAGGCCTACCTTATTAAATACCTTATTGAGTCCCTTGCTATATTTCGGATTATATGGTATGGAGACATACTTGGTGTTATTTTCTTCGCGTGTAAAAAAGGTGGAATTCTGAATATTAAACCTAAACTTATGCCTATTAATTAGCTTATTTACTAAGTCATCGTCGTTAATGGTTATGACGATGACTTAGTAAATAAGCTAATCAATAGGCATAAGTTTAGGTTTAATATTCAGAATTCCACCTTTTTTACACGCGAAGAAAATAACACCAAGTCCCATACCATATAATCCGAAATATAGCAAGGGACTCAATAAGGTATTTAATAAGGTAGGCCTCACCTTAGTCTATAAGGCATCAGACAATCTGAGGAATATCTTAGGAAATCCCAAAGATAAGATTCCTAATTGTTAGAAAAGTGGAATTTATGAAATTAGTTGTAATGATTGTGACAAAAAGTATGTTGGGCAAACTAAAAGGTCAATTAGAACACGATTTAAAGAACATTTAGCACACTTAAAATACAACAGAACAGAAAAGTCTAGCATTGCCGAACATGCTCTTGAAGCTGATCATACTGTAACATTAGATAATCTAAGATTAATAAAAAATGTATCTGATAGGAGATTGTTGAACGCATACGAAAGTATGGAAATCATAAAATGTAAAAGTAGTTTAAACAAAGACAGAGGGCCTATTCCTTATAGTCCCCTCTACTGGTTACTTGACCGGAACTGATAGCCTTGCCTATGTCATTAGTTCCGCTTGAGTAATTCAAGGGTTAGGCTAAGTATAAATAGGGTAGATTTGGCAGTTTAGCTTTAGTCAATCATCGCTCCTGATGAAGCTAACATGGTTAGCGAAACGCGCGTCGAGTGCAAAAATAAAGTGTTTGGTGTAGTGGTGATATATACTAAGTAGTATCATTGTGCCAAAGATTCCACATTCCCAACTTAATTCCTATAGTGATAACAGCGGCTTTGTCAACAAAAATTTGCCTCATTCACTGGAAAAACTAAAATTGGACACCAACCTTAATTCAGCAGAAAAATGTTATCCTTGAAACTTGTCACATCGTACGTATAGTCCTAAATATGCTAAATGAAAATATAGAATAAGGTCTGCCTAAATAGCCCTTTATTTCTTAAAACCATATGTTTAACTCTGAGACCAATATAGAAAATAATAATAAATAATCATG
Source organism: Pachyrhynchus sulphureomaculatus (assembly GCA_019049505.1). Classification (NCBI taxonomy): domain Eukaryota; kingdom Metazoa; phylum Arthropoda; class Insecta; order Coleoptera; family Curculionidae; genus Pachyrhynchus; species Pachyrhynchus sulphureomaculatus. The sequence continues at coordinate 101,099,075 of CM032446.1, read as the reverse complement.
ATATTCAAAATAAATAAATAAAGTTTATTTTTAATGTGGATTATTATAATAGCTTTTCTGGAATATCGTTATATAGGCTATATCTGATGAAATAACTGATAAAAAGTACCATTCTCGTGAATTTTGATAAAAAGAACATAAACTGCTCTTTGGCAACTTTAAAAACAGTCCTAAATTATTTATAATATACAAATGTATAAATAATATAAAAATATTAAACAGTCAGCTAAAACAAAAAACTTCTAGCTTCAAATTCGAAAATACAAATTTCATTTTTTATGGTGGTCTATGCAAATGTAAATTTTTTAAAAATGTTATCACTTTTTTCTAGTAATAGTTTTTAATTTTGGCTTTTTTTTCTCTTAACTAGTTTTAACATGTTCTGAACTCTGGAATATTTAATAAAAAAACTAAAATGAAGGAAAAAAGCAAGCGAGTCGAGAAAAAATCCTTTGTGTGAAAACAACGTATTTAAAATTTCTTCAACGTATTTCTTACGAGAAGACAGAAAGAGCATTATGTTAGAGAAACACGCGAAATAATTTGGTTTTCAGGGTATAATGAATGTTGCAACGTAGCTTCTCGCCGCATGCAATCACGTGTTATTTATAATAACATTGAAAGTTCGTGCAATGCATATATGTGATTCAAAATTAAAAGAACGTGTGCGTTCGCACGCGCAGTCCTCTTCTAGCTACGTTGCCACAGTGAAAATTCACTACATCAAAAAGTAATATTTATCTAATATTTTTTCAACTAGGAGGTAAACTGCCTTCATATTTTAACAAATGAAAGCAAAGTAATTTACCATATATATATATATATATATATATATATATATATATATATATATATATATATATATATATATATATATATATATATATATATATACATATATATATATATATATATATATATATATATATATATATATATATATATATACGAGTATGTATATAAATACATATTTTTTTGTGACTTTTTACTTTTTAATGCATACACCATAACAAAAATTGTAAAAAAACGCATGCTTTTGATCGAAGAAACAGTATGGATTCCTGTCTTTAACGTGTTAAATATCTCAGACTTTTACAATTAATTATGGCAAACCGCCCGGGGAAACCATCTTTATATTGAAGCTAAAATTTATTATTTCTCAAAATCTCACGCAAAACTACTTTTAAGAGTTAATCGTAAGAAAGACCTCAAATAAATATTTTGTTCTGAGATATAAATGTGTCTGAAAACTGAAATCTGTATTTATTTTTCCAAAAAATAATTTAAGAAAAAAGTTGTATCAGAAAATTTTCCAAGATTAAACTATTTCTAACTAGTGTTAAAATTCTTCAGAATTTTAGACGTTAGGTTATAACCATATTTTGTCTTAAATATTAAAAAAACTGTTTTTAATAAAAGCTAAATCAAATTATTAAGTTTTTTTTATAAATGTTTTTATTAGCCAAGTTGCTTTTTACTCCCTGTAATATTTGTATTTTTAATGCAATATTTATTTCACAAATTGCTAGCAATTGTATTACAAACCATGTTCTTTAATTCTAGTACGTATTTTTGTGCTCGTTTCAATGCTATAAGTTTTACCACAGCTACATGGAGTACTACAGACATTAAATTTTTAAAGAAAATCTTATTTTTGATAGATCTAAGATCATATTATTTTGTAATCGTGTATTTGTTTCCGTCCAATTTTCGAAATGCGGTCTGAGATATTCATAATGTATCGAAGGATTATAATTCCAAGAGTCTGATCTATTTGACTTCTAGTCTTCGGGGACACCTGTGGAGATGTATGTTTTTGAATCTTTGTACTGGAAATTACTTAATTAAAGACGGAATTAAGGTGTTCTGATTGAAGAAATTGTGGCTGAGAAAGTGATACAGCTCTATCAATAAGAAAGTTGACGAATTAGTGTTTTTGGGGGATAATGATGTAAGGAAGCATTTAAATATCTATTCTTGCAAGTGGGCTTTCTTTATGCTGAGTGGCTTAAAGTTATATTTAACTTTCGATTAATAAGAACATCTAGGATAGAGGAATTAATATTTGTTTCAATATCAAATCTGAAATATATATGAAAAGTTGAGATAATTAAGAAAACTTTGAAGCGATTGTTGGCCTCCAGATTCTCTTTGATTAGTCATAGATTCTGGCAACAAAATTCATTTTTCTATCCTTAGAAAATTCAAGAGCTCATCAAAATATCTAAACTTCCCAACAACCTTAATCATGACAGTGGTCTTTACCTCTCACCAATCTGGGAACGGATCATCAATGAAGCTTCGCCCCTCCCCCCGTTCCACTAATTTAAAAAGCTTTTGCTAGAGAAAATAAATCAGTTTCATGCTAGATTCCGAAGAAGTTAGAAATTGCAACATTGAGGTAGATAATAAATTGAGATGGGCATTCTTATAGAAGAAAACTCAAAAATGAAGACAAGGCCTAAACTAAGTAAAGAATGAGTCATAAAAATAGATGTACAATAAGTCATAATGGTAATTTGTATTGATTTTGTTAAATAAGACAAGTTTCTATTTCTTATTAATATTTTAAGTCGATATTTTGATTACATTACTACTAGGTTCAAAGCCAAAACTAGTACCTAATAAACCTATGATGTGTTATCATTTATATTTTACATTCTTCCCAAAATTATTAAAAACCCAAAAATATTTAATGGCATCTTCAGTTGATATACAAGGATATATATAATTATTTTACTCAAATAAAATCTGAACTTTCGAAAATCAATCCAAATTAGTGGTCAATCTAAAATAGATGTCATCGACAGACCTATGTTATATCAGTTGAGCTGAATTTTTTTCAAAGATGGCTTAAACCTCAATAAATTGAGACATATGCTATATAGTAAATTTCCAAAGTTACTTAAAGAAATATATATATATATATATATATATATATATATATATATATATATATATATATATATATATATATATATATATATATTTTATAATTATCCAGTCCAGTTTGATGCAAATCAATATCACATATAATGATATCCAAGATAATTATCATGTATTCTTTTTTAATTGATCTTTGTTTCTAACAATGTTGTTATAAAAATAGTTAATAAGTGATTCCATAAAAACTCACATGATTTTCAAACTGTCTTTAAAATTTGTTTTGTAAACATTGGCAGGTTCCTAATGTTGTCAAAAACAAACAATATTTATTTTTTCGTACTGTTATCTTATATAAAATTTATATTATTCTAGTAATGCGATTTAAAACCGCCTAGTACTTAAAAAATCGTTTAGGTATAAAACTACTTAAGATCTGTGAAATTTGTTTACCCCTAAGGGCCCAAAAAACTGATAAATCCGACGTTTACTTTATCCCCAAAACCTCATAACAAAAGGTTTGTTATGAAAATCCCTTCAGGTTAGTTTAAAATATCACTGTCGATCGTCAAAAAATTCTTCAAATAGTTGATAAATATCATTTTTTATTAGTAAGCCACAGCAAATGTGAAATTATATTAATTCGCAATAATCCCATACTGCACATTGAATTATTTCGTGTTTAGTACAAAACTATAGTACAATGATAAAAACTACATTTGGAATAAATGGGCCATAGATTCAAGGTAAGGCTTAACAAGATTATTTAATTAGAGAGAGAAAAAAACTGCGTTTGGAAAGTGACATTGACGACCTTGTAAATGAAACCGTTTTAATGCTAAAATTATTTAAAGTTTGGATTTTAAGCAATTTAAATTTCTAAATATTGGGAGTAGCAGTTAAATTATCTTGATTACTTTATTAGATGTTATATTAGCTATACTCAAAAATCGTATAAAAGTAAAACATTGAATGAATTTTAGAGGTAATTATCCAAAAAACTGTTGATACTTAACATAATAACCCACGGTTTTCTAGAAATTCTCGGAAAAAAATAGGTAAAGAAGAAACAAGAGTTATGGTTTAGGCGACAGAAATGCTAGAGGTACTAAAATATTGAATTAACTTCAAGAGAACTCCAAGAAATTAGATATTAATAAGCTCTAACGAAACACCCAAAAATGAACTCGCTTAGATATTGTGTTCTGATAAATCAACAGTATTGATTTTTTCATAACACGCGTCGCCCCTGTAGCACTTTAGGCCCAGCTCCGATGCTATGTTCTTAAAAAAATAGCTATATTACAGCTGACGGCGAACATAGATTGATAAGGGAAAAAATATGTTTTAATAGCTCACTAAAATTTATAAGCTGAATGAGGGGTGATATACAATAACTAGACATAAAGAAATTAAAATAAAAAAAACAAATATAAAGGAAATATACATGAACAACTTACACAAATCTTAAACATAACCAACAGAAAGGTAGATTAGTAAATTATAAATTAATGAACAGAATGCTTGTAGTATCCAGACAAGTAACACAAAGAAAGACAAATAAATCTACATATCTAAAAAGGTAAAAGAACTTACGAAAAAATTTCTTATGAGAGGTAAAGAAAATCTGCAGAACTCACAAAAATTATTAAACTTATTAGAATAAATATAATGGAAGCTAAAATAAGAATTCGGTAGAATAAAATAACGAAAATTAATAAGAAGAAGAATAATTTAAAGTGTTTAAGACCTTGGCACACTTAAAATAAACAAAATGAAAGATGAAAATCAAATTGAAAGATGAAAATCAAATTGAAACACGCAGACTAAATCTTAAAAGATGTATACATATGTAATTCAGAATAGTCAAGAGGAACAGAAAATTCATCCGAAAATAATTACGAAAACGAATTGATGATGCGACCAGAAATTAGTAAATCAAAAATTCAGAAGGCGTTGAGTGAAATGAAAAAAAATAAAGTGCCAGACGACATAACCACAGAAATATAAATGAATATCTGTACAACTTTAATAAAAGTTTAATAATAGTACTGCACGCAAAAGGGGCAAAACAGATTTTAAAAACCGCCTTACTATAAAATTCCTTTTAACGTACTCTTTACTAAAATATTAACAAACCGAATATAAGAAACGCCATGCAGAATAGCCATATTGAAATGCAGATATACTTAATTAACTAATATATATATATATATATATATATATATATATATATATATATATATATATATATATATATATATATATATATATATATATATATAAGCTATAACATGAATCAATATGCAGGCAGTCCAAAAAATCGCCATACACCACCTGTTTTCTATGCTATTTTTCTCTTAAGTTTAACTAATTAATTGGAACTATGAGAAAACATGTCTAAAATATTTGAAACTTAACCAACGAGGATTAGTATTAAAAACAAACCAACGAGGATTAGTATTAAAAACAACTACGGAACATTTTATTTAGAAGTTACATCATTGTTATAAAAACGTAAACAAAATGTCAAAAAAGTCTCCATATACTCAAGAACTGCATTGAAAAAAACACGTTATAATCAGTCGCATTTTATCAAGCTACCTATTACTCACTAAACTGAAAACAAATAAATCATTTTGGGCCATACTTTATAATCTGTCACTTGTAGCTAATAATTTTGCCGTGGGTTTTCAAAGTAGTATTAAAAATGAGCGAAAGAAATTTTAAAATTCCATTTCCATTCCAAGTGGAAAGATGGAAAATAGTACATAATTAAAGGAAAAGATTTACTATTTAGTACATTGCAAACCAGTATAAATCAACGAGTTCCTATAAACTTCGACCACGCTCCGGTCGTCCCAAGAAACTGACTCCACATGAGGAGGCCAGTATTGTTAGACAAATAATTATGGATCCCAAGAACAGTGCACCAAAATTAAAAGAAGAAGTATGGGAACTATTTTCGAAAAACGTTTGTTCACAAACAGTGAGAAATTGTTTACACAAGGGGTGTGCAGCCAGGAAGAAGCCGTTGATTTCGGAAGCTAAACCTCCTGAATTTAGGGAATCCTCAATTTGTAGTGATGAAACTAAAATTAACCTTTTTGGGTCTGATGGCAGAACTAAAGTTTGGAGAAAGAAGAATGCCACATTCGATATTAAAAACATTTGTTCCACTGTGAGACAAGAAGGTGGAAGTGTTCTGCTTTGGGTATGCATGTCCGCTGGTGGGATTGGAAATTTACATTTTAATAATGGTACCGTGAATCAGCATGTTTTATCTGAACAATTTGAGAGACAATTTAAGAGAGAATCTCTAAAAATTAGCACTCGAAAAAAGACACGTTTTCCAACAGGACAATGATCTGTAACATACTGCAAATTTGGTATGAGAATGAATGATCCTTAATGTGCGCAGCAGCTTTATACACCTCCGCAATCAAACGATATTAACCTTATCGAGCATTTATGAGAGAAACATAAACGGCGTGTTTGCAAACATAATTTTTCAAATAGAGAAGAATTAAAAAAAACAGAATATTGAACAAATAGGAGAACATGCCAGCAGAACTTACTAGAAAGTTGGTTGCAAGCATGAAAAAAAGGTTACAGGAGATTATCAAGGCCAACGGCGGTCCCACTAAATATTAGTTTAAACAAAGTTGTTATTTCCCGTTAAACTCCTTCAAACTATTATTGGTAATAGTTAAGTATATGGAGACTTTTTTGACATTAGTTTTGGTTACTTTTTTACAATAATAATGTAACTTCTAAATAAAATGTTCCGTAGTTGTTGTGTTGAGACTATTAAAATAAGGATGTATATTTTTTATTTATTAAAATACTATCTTACCTTCATTTTGAGAAATGACAAATATTGTCAAAACTAAGGAAACAATCAAAGATCTACTCATTTTGTGAGCTGAATAACACCATAGAATATTAGGTATTCCGTTTAAATAGCAGTTTGTACATATTGTAGAGAGGCACTTCAAAGAATTTATCTTATCATTAATTCTTTTTAGAATACATACAAGTATATTTTTGAGAATATAATTCCAATTAGACCATCACAATGCATATTTTTATCGTATTATGACTTCTAACTACTCAAAACAGGAAAAGAAATTGTGACGCTGAACACTGAATCACCACCCTACGAAAAATACAGTACGACAAAAACTTGGTGCTAGGGATAAGAAAACATAAATCAATGTATTTCGGTACTAATATTAATTATAAATACTCGTACTTTAATTGAGGTAAGTATAGAATGAAAATTTTTGAATTAATTATAGAAATTTTTACAAAAAATAATACGATTTTAACATTTCTCCGCTCCAATAATTCCAATTCCTCTCCCCACCTCATTTACTTCTTATAATTAAACGATAATAATGAAAAAGTAACACAGTTTTCAGTTTCCTGGACTCTAAGAACATTTGAAGGAATGCATTACATAATATATATGACGCCACATATAAATATAAATAATTATGTTTAAATTTTTCTATTACCATAAAATAATATTGAAAATATTAAAATATTATTGACTCTATCAGCCTACCTTATTTGACATTGATATTTCATTTATTTCGAGAGTTATCGTGCCTACAGACGGATAGACTAACTGGAATAAGTTACCAGACTAAAATGTAAAAAAAATGAAAACATCTCGAAAGGTATACACAAATAAAATAATTCCCCTCAGCAAGGAAAATAGACGTTGAAGTTCATGTGTATCCAAATTTTTATGCCAGTAGCCTCTGACACGATATTAAAAAAAACCGGTCAAGTGCAAGTTGGGCTTGCGCAATTAGTGTTCCGTACGTTGTTTGCTTTTAAAATAAAAAATTTTCGTTAAGGAGGTATAAAATGATCAATAACTTCAAAAAATACTTCCCAAATGAGTTTTCAACAAAGTTTTTTTTCGATCTTTACTGAAACCTGATAACCTTGAAATGTTTTTTTCTATATAAATTATTAAAGGTAATACACTCGTGATAAATTTCGTTCAGTCTACACCTTGTGGAGAATATTTCAGATTTTTTTCAAAATTTTTTGATCAGTACTTTTCGAGATAAGGAGAGCGGCAGCGATTTTTTGCAATTTTTTAAAAATAATACAAAAAAAGTGTGCTCGAGCATTACATTATATATATTTTTGAACTTGTGTTTTTACAGGCTTTTATTTGACACCCAACTCGTAAAAAAAAATTCTCACTTCCGATTCTCCCAAACTAACCCCTCAAGTCAAAATTTAACTTTCATAACTGCACGGCTCTACTAAAGCAATCAGTTCTTATATTAGTGCCAAATTTCAACTTTCTACGTCAAATAGTTTCGGAGAAAATCGAATGTGACAGACAGAGAGACGGACGTCCGATATGTAAAAACTAACTCGTATAGAAGAAACTCCACAATGTAAAATTTACGTCACCCACTTTTTAATCTTTTGTATAATGGAAAATACTGAGAAGCTAAATTAGGGCAAAATTTTGTTATTCAATTCTTATTAAAAAATATGGAAAATTTCCAAAAATATTCGAAGAAAAACGAAATTGGTATAGCTTAATTTTATTCTGCCACGATAAAAATTTTAATAATTCAGACAGCTAAAGAGAATTTTAAACATTTAAACGGAAATAATATAAAATAAAAATATTTGATATTATTTCCAACTTTCGCCCCGAAGATATGCACAACAGTTATCCTCACCACACCAAATACTTTCTTCATTCTGGCTCTCTAGATGCATTTTGCAAGTCGAGTGTGTTTGGAGCAATATTAACAAACGTTGTCTAGTATCATTGTCTCATATTTTCCAACACAGTTGAAATTCTAGTCTTAATTTTTGAATACGAATTTGTATTATTGGCACATTTTTTAACCCTTTTTCTAGAGCACAACCACTCTCAACAAAAGTTTGTAGTATTTTCTAATAAATTATGTCTACAAGGCTTGAAACCTATGAAATACTACTCGTTTGCTAAATAGAAGTATCGTGAAAAAAACAACTTCTGGGATTCTTTCAGTGTCTCACAAAAATAACCTTTTCAGAATTCTTGGAGTAGAAATCTGGAAAATGTGTTATGCTTCCAATTTTAACAGAAGTTGTATATATAGTAATATTTCAGGTTTTATTTGTAAATATCTCGAAATCTCTTACTTTCCTCAAATTTTTTCTGATTACTACCTTACAATACCAATTACTTACGTAAATATTGACCTGTGGTGTATTTAGATCGTGCCACTTTTATCCGGCAATTTCGACTAAAATAAATTGCAGTGTAGATAAAATAAGTGTGTAAAATACGTATATTATATACACATATCTAGTAGTAAGAATTATTAAAATAGACAATCATTTTCCATTTCTAAGATAATTTTTATATCCTCTGGAATCATGATGATATTTTTTAAAATTCCGAAATGCTGTTATACCATAAAGCTTAATATTGTTGTACAAGGTCCACAGAATTGCTAATGTTTTGTTCTGAGGTAGAGTGAGTAATTTTTTAAATCTCATACTTTAAACTGAGAGCAATTACGAATCTTTGTTTTGGTTGTAAATATGTTCCATATTATGTCTGTCATTGAAATGCGAGAAGAGCCCTTCTCTTCAAATCGCATATCAGGTGAACGTATATTAGCACTTGGCGGAATTTAACCATTTTATTGACATTATTAACAGCAAGGTAATTAAGGCCAGCGATTGAGAATTTTAAAATTACAGAAGAGTATCTTTGTAATTGGGGTAATTTAGTTAGAAAATTTACATTTAAGGTCCTAATCACGCTCATGTTATTCACTTGATTAGTTGGGAGTCTTGAATGAA
>CM032446.1:101059352-101084352 GCA_019049505.1 Pachyrhynchus sulphureomaculatus | reverse complement strand
ACGAAACAGAACTTGATGAATTAAACGTACAAATAACCGACGGCCTACTCATGACTACAAAACAAATAGCAACATTGAAAAAAGAGAAAACACAAAAATTAAGTAAAGAGACACAAAATCTTATGAAACAGAGAAGGCTGTTGAGAAATGATCATACACATGGCAGATTAGAACATCTAAACAAATAAATGAATGAAGGGAGGCATCAAATAATAAAACTTATAAATAACGATAACTAAGAGATCGCATAAATCAAAGAGATAAAGGAAGCTACAGAGAAATATTATCAAACGCTATATGACACGAAAATATCGCTAACGCCCGGAAAAGAAAAAGGAAATAGAGTGATATTAAGAAATGTAGGATCTGAAGAAATTCCCGATGTAACAACGGGTGAAATAATCAATGCCCTACAACATATGCACAACAACAAAGAACCAGGGGACGATGAAGTAACAATAGAAATGACAAAGTATGGAGGGGCATCGATAATACAATCTCTTCAATCTCTATTTAACAGGTGCCTAATAGAAACTAAAATACCAACATCTTAGGTAAATGCCTTGATTGTGCTTATTTTTAAAAAGAGGAACAAATTTAAATTGGATAATTACAGACCCATCAGCCTGTTATCCGGTACTATACAAAATCCTCACTAGAATCACAACCTATAGATTAATGAACAAATTAGACAGGTATCAACCACGTGAGCAAGCGGGATTTAGAAGTGGATACATCACTTTGGACCATCTTCAAACAATTAGATTACTAGTGGAAAAAGCAAATGAATATAAGGTCACCTTGTGGATAGCAATGGTTGATTACAAAAAAGCATTTGATTCCGTAAAGATATGGGCAGTCCTTAACGCCTTAAGTAACTACAGAGTCGATGAAAGATACACAAATGTTCTTGAATACATATGTAATCATAAATAATGCTGGAAGAAAAAACAAATAATACCAAAATTAAAATAGGAATTAGACAAAGCGATTCGATATTCCCGAAGCTGTTCATGATGATTCTAAAAGAAGAATCGATATAGTGGGAACATAAAGGAATACTACTAGACGGTGAACAATTAAATTACTTAAAGTTGGCAGATGATGTCACTCTGATCGTCAACACAAAAGAAGAATTGCAAGAAATGCTGATGGAGTCAAATAACAAGTCTCAAGAGATAGGTCTAAAAATAAACTTCACTAAAACCAAAGATCTGAAGAACGAAAGTGAATAAAACTGCCATTACCTGTTAATAGAAGGTGAAAGAATAGCAAAGGTACAGACATTCATATAATTAGGACAAAAAATCGAAATATCAAAAAATAATTTAAAGGCTGACTTGTATAAACGAATCTCGTTAGCTTGGTTTGCGTTCGGAAGGCTACAATCTACATTTAAATTAGACATCCTAAATACAATAATAGCCAGAGTATTCGATCAATATGTGCTGACGGTATTAACATATGGCACTGAAAGGTGGGTTTTAAATAGAAGTATAATAAATAAACTCAGGTAACCCAAAGAGCAATGGAGAGAAGAATGCGAAATATTAGACTCCAAGATTGCATTCCTAACATCGAGGTAAGACTATGTATATTAAGGTCGAATTGGGCGGGGTATGTCGCAAGGATGAATGATAACAGATAGACACGCTGTAATGGAGACTTAGATAGCACAAAAGATGCAGAGGTAGACCACAGACAAGATGGACGGACGACATATAAAATTTAGCACTGGATGCAAAAAGCAAACAACAAAGTTCATTTGGGACAACTTGGGTAGGCTTACATCTGAGTATGGATGGAATAAGCTAATGATGATTATATATATATATATATATATATATATATATATATATATTATATATATATATATATATATATACATATATATATATATATATATATATATATATATATATATATATATATATATATACATATATATATATATATATATATATATATATATATATATATATATATATATATATATATATATATATATATATATATATATATATGTATGTATATATATATATATATATATATATATATATATATATATATATATATATATATATATATATATATATGTATGTATATATATATATATATATATATATATATATACATATATATATATATATATATATATATATATATTATATATATATATATATATATATATATATATATATACATATATATATATATATATATATATATATATATATATATATATATATATATATACATATATATATATATATATATATATATATATATATATATATATATATGCATATATATATATATATATATATATATATATATACATATATATATATATATATATATATATATATATATATATATATATATATATATATATATATATTTATATATATTTTTTAAATAAATAAATAAAATAAAAATGTATTTATTCCTGCCGACAAATGACTACATAGTTGTTACACTTTAAATTAAATTTAATACTACGAGAACCAATACAGGGAAAGATAATTTCCCTAACAGTAAAACCAAATTACAAGTCAAAAATAAATTTTAGGCGATGCAAAATTTTCTTAAAGAAGAATGTGCGTGCATCACCATTTAATGAACTACTATGAGTGCCATTACAAATCTGCTAGAACCATCTTATTTTAAATACGTACTTTATTTATTTTGCTTTATATACATATAATAAGTATTTCTTGGGTAACCACTGCCTAATCTGATAAAATCTAAAATACATTTTTCGAAGTTTACTTGTTATATAATCTATGTCAGAATCCCAAATTAAATGCGAATCTAGGTATACACCCAAATATTTAATGTTATCGGTGGAGCAGATCTTGAGATTCCAATCACAAGCAGCAAAGTTATTACAGCCAGGTTCATGAATCTTTATGAAATTTTTGTAGGGATAATTCCTGTTGTTAAACGTAAGGGCTATAAATTTTGATTCATCAATATTTAAGGTTAATAAGTTCAAATCCAACCACAACCGTACCTTACTCATAGCCAGTTCAACCTTCTTAAAAACCCGGCTCCATGTTTTATCCTGTAATATTATGACAGTATCGTCGGCATAACAAACCATAAATCCTGGAGATAAAATACGGAAAAGGGTATCTATGTTTATTGTGAATAATAATGGCCCCAAACACTGTACCTTGCGGCACACTGTAAGCAACTGGAAGTGATAAGCTCATTGATTCTCTTATTTTTACTTGTTGCCTACGTCCGATCAATTATGATTTTATTAGATCATACGGGATAGCTCTAATTCCAATATGCTCAAGTTTCTCCATCAATATGCGGTGAGATACAGTGTCAAAAGCCTTTGTCAGGTCCTAGAATATTTAAAGTGATTTATGGCCATTGTCGAGGTTCTCAGAAATATGGTTTGCTATCATTATGAGAGCATCTTCAGTGCCCAACTTCTGTCTAAAACCATACTGCGCATCGGATATTAATTTATTTTTATTTAAGTAATCGTCCAGGCGCTATTAAATTCATCTGCTTTGAGTTTTTCGTCTAGAATTTCAATTCCTTTATCATTGGACATTACTCCTATTTTCTGATTATTTTTTTTGACTGCTGCTAGCTGACTTTATTAAATTCCAAATTTTTTTAGAGTCACCTAAGTTTAGCTGAAGTAAATTAGTGTAATAATCAACTTTGGTTTTATTTATTAACTTAGTCAACATTTTACGGTGACTTTTATACATATAAAGAGCTACAAAATTCTCAGGGTCTCTAGAAGATATTCTTTTAATTTGTCACGCTGACGTATAGAATTGAGCAATTTTTGAGTAATCCATGGTTAAATTTTACTCTTATTGCATACAATATATTTGCGAAATGTTGATCTATCAATAACAGACTTTAGTTTATTTATAAAAATATCCGTACAGGGTGGTCCAAAGTGGACACTTTTAAAGGTAAACCCCTTTATCTAAAGGAGATAGACGAAAACTGATGTCGTGGTCTGAGACTCAATTTTATGATAAACTCAATGGTGAAAACCGCATATCGATATCTAGTACCGTTTCAGATATACAGGGTGTTGTTCAAAAATTTGCATTTTGGAAAAATGTTTGTAATTCTTTTCCTATTGAAAATTTTTGATTTCCCAAAATACTTTTTCACGTAGATTTCAGCAGCGTAAGTTACATTTTTTTACAACTAATATTTTAATAGTTATTAACGCAAAAATATATTTTTTAAAAGGGATAAGGGATTTTTCCTTATCCGAATAGAGCTTAAATTACCATTCTAAAAATATAGCACACTTATATTTTGCTTAAATCTACTTCAAAATATAAAAGTTTTCAGTTTTTTTAGGCTTTGGACGGAGCGGCAATATCAATTGTTTACCGATAGCAGTCAAATCGTAAAAAAACAATTCCCAGAAGTAACTCTAAGAGTCATAACTACAACGAAATTTACTAAATGCTATAGCATTTTAAACTATGTAGAAAATAAAACAAAATTACAATAAAACAATTTATTCCGAATAGAGCAAACTTAAACAAAACCATTTTCTATATTGTTCGAAATGTCGATCAGTTTTATTTACACATAGGCGGCACCTTTTCTGGACACTTCTTACCGAGTTGATTAGTTCAAGAGGAGTGAAAGCTGCAAAACGTTGTATCACTGCCGATAAAAAATGACTGATAACTGCAGCGTTATGAGGGTGTTGAAAGAATATATTTCTAAAGTCCATTAACGGCAGTTCATCAACAAGAGGTTCTATTTGCTGCCTTAAAATTTGAGTGTTCCTTCGTAAATAAATGGACCTATAACCCTGCCTCTAAAAATTCCTGCCCTGATTTCTTTGCTCCACAACTAAATGAGCCCGGCTGATTGGCGCAGTGGATTAAGGCGTTAGACTTGCCCACTGTTGTCCGAGAGGTCCGCGGTTCGATTCCGTGTCTGGGCTGGGTGTTTGTGATTTGTTGTGTGAATGTGTAAATTTGTGTGTCCAACAAAGAGAGATGCTGGCTAATTGGTTATACGCCAATGCCATAAAACACATGTAAAAAAAAAAAAAAAACTAAATGAGGTTTTTCTTATGCCCACATATAAGAATTGTAACGGTTAAAAATACCTGCATTGCTTACATAAGCTTCGTCTGTCCAAATGCAATTTAATGAAAAATTCGGAACAGGGTTACAATTCTCCAGAAATCATTGGCAAAAATCCATACGCTGTTGAAAATCTCCGTCTCTAAGGTGATGAACTTTTCTTGTCCTATATGGCCTGAATTCTTGAACTGTCGGGTTGAAGTGTTGGGATTATTTCCGATAGTTCCTAAAACTACTATTTCTTCTAACTTCTTATCCCTGTTTGACGCATAATTTTTGAGTCGTTTATTTTAAACTGGCCACTATTAACTAGGTTATGTCGCAATCGAGCGAATATATCCTGGAAGGGTTAACGCCTTTCTGAATACCGTTCGTGGTACAAATTACTTGCCGCTTCCAAATTTTCTCCGGTTTGTATGAAACACACTATCATATCCGATTTTTCGTAATTTTCAAACTTCATTGCGATTTATTTGACAATTCAATAACTTATCCTGAAGTAATTTGACAACTACCAGTAAACAATTA
Organism: Pachyrhynchus sulphureomaculatus; assembly: GCA_019049505.1. NCBI lineage: Eukaryota > Metazoa > Arthropoda > Insecta > Coleoptera > Curculionidae > Pachyrhynchus > Pachyrhynchus sulphureomaculatus. Next base: position 101,078,725 of record CM032446.1, on the reverse strand, counting down.
AATTAAACCATATGGCTGATCCGTCCAAAGCCTACTTCACAAAATATGCATTTAAAACTCGCGTAAAAACTGAAAACCTTTATATTTTGAAGTAGATTTAAGCAAAATATAAAGTGTGCTATATTTTTAAAATGGTAATTTAAAGCTCTATTCGGATAAAAAAAAAACATACAGATAAAAATAAAATATTTTTGCGTTAATAACTATTAAAATATTAGTTGTAAAAAAATGTTACTCACACTGTTGAAATCCACGTGAAAAAGTGCTTTGAGAATGTTTTTACAGAAATCAAAAATTTTCAATACAAAAAGAATTACAAATATTTAGATAAAGGGGTTTACCTTTAAAAGTGTCCAATTTGGACCACCCTGTACATTCCTTTACATCCTCACAGTTCAAAACATTCAACCAGTGTTTCCCCTTCCAAAATTTGTTTTACTTTAGTAAAGTCTATTTTATCAGCAAACTTTTTAGACATTAAATTTTCTTTTATCTTACTTATATTCATATTTAAAAGAATAGGAAAATGATCAGTAAAGCTGTGGTTCAGAATCACTCCATGAACTGCACACCGCTTCCCGTGCTTTACAAAGAAATGATCTATAAAAGTTGCACTGTTTCTATCTTTCCTGGTTGCTTGATTAATTACACAATTAAAACACTTTTCATTTAAAGAGTCTATGTAATTACCAACAATTAAACTATTTCTATAGAGAAGGTTTATATTTGTATCTCCGCAAAAAATTTTATTATCATAAAAATGTAAATTTTTGTCATTTAGGAAAATTTCCAGACAATTCAAAAATACATCAACTTGGCCAGATGGAGGTCTATATATAGCAGTCGAACATAAAGTTACATTGTTTTTACATACTGTTACCCTCAGAAAATTGCAGATATCAATCCTAATAATTTTACAGTCAACAAGTAACGCACTTCTAATGTACACTATGTATCCATCACATTTGTTATTCTTACTTTCATTATAAACTATTTCTTATTGTTAAATATTGAAATCTCGAGGATTATCCACCGTATTGGTTTCGGAGCAGACTATATGGTAATATCAAAGTTTTTGTTTAGCGACTCAAGATACAATAGTAAATCATTATAATTTTTACGAATAATTCTAACATTAACGTGAATCACATTTAAATCATTTATTGGGTTGTGAAAAAACTTTACTTCTTCAATATTATCGAAAAAGAATTTTATAGTTTAAATCATCATCACACAGTGTATTGTAAAACATTGCAACAGTTCCAACAATGTATCGCGTATTGGACATGGGTTTGTCCATGCAAGAGAAGTCGGCATGTTAGATAAGGGAAGTCAACTGATCCAGCTGAACAATCCTAATGACTTTAGAGTCATCTGTTACTAGCAAACATCTTGCCATACTTACACCAAACATAATTATAACCTTTATATTTAAAATTTTAGCTTGCAGAAATAACTCCTTCAGTTTCTTTAACCATATCCTCATTCAAATATATCACTTTCCTTATCCCACGAAAGCCACATGTAGTAGTGTCAAGGGAACGTATAATTTTCCTTCTTTCTAAAATTTATCTCTTATTTGCATGTTCCTTAAAGTTACCAAAATGGAAGTCTGAGTACCGGCAAAAGCGTTTTTTCTCATAATTTTCATGCCGAAAAGCTGGATCCAACGACTAAAACACCTTTTGAAAGTCTTCCTGAACATTATCTCCCTTGGGCAAGCCAATAATAACGATATTTAGGTTTTTTTTCCTGGACTTCACCTCTTGAAATATATATACATATATATATATATATATATATATATATATATATATATATATATATATATATATATATATAAATATATAGATATATATATATATATATATATATATATATATATATATATATATATATATATATATATATACATATATATATATATATATATATATATATATATATATATATATATATATATATATACATATATATATATATATATATATATATATATATATATATATATATATATATATATATATATATCAGCTTATTACATCAGAACATCATCTCTTTGGAATAATTTGCCCAGGACTATGTTTCCCAACGAGTACAATTTACAGCGATTCAAGAACAACGTAAATCGCTTTTTCCGCACACGTGTCGCTCCTGTAGCGCTTTAGGGACTTCCCTGTAGCACGTGTGCTAAACCCATAAAAAAAAAATGGCGTTTGTCACAACTTTTTTTTGTGAATCAAACGAAGGATATAATACTTAATAAGAAAATATGTAAATTACCTTTTTATTTTTTTTATAATTATAGTCTTAGAAATATCCATATAATGAAATAGCTATAAGTTCAATTTTATGAACTATCTATATGCCGATTGTTATTTAAAAGGTCTATGTTACACTGCATGGTGTTAATTAAAAATGAACAGATATTTGATTTTCGTTCAGTTCTAACATTTGTCAATTCTCGATATAAAGGTAAGCTTTTATTTTAGCAGTATATTTTTGAAGTAACACTCAAGGTTAGCTTAGTCAAGACTTTCTCGGCTCCTTTTCTTGGTCTCTAGTAAATTTAATCATGGTTTCTGATAATGGAAGTTTTCAGGGATTGGAGTAAATGACAACATTGCATGTCGCCCAATGTGCAGAGTTATTCCTGATTTCACTTCAAATGGTGATATTTTACTTCCTCTATTAAAAAGAAGTATTACATTCGTGGAAAAATCATTACCCGAGAGTTTTTATGAACTCCCATTTTCGCTAGGCTACATGTCTGTCGGTTTATTGGCACCATAAACCTAGAATGCAAAGATATATCGGAAACTGTGCTCTCATGTATCATGAGAATTTTTTTGAGTGTTCTGGTTTAGATAATGAACAAATTTTAGGCAAAATGATTTATAGCTAAGCATATATAGCGTTTAAAAGTGAAGGGAGAGGGTAGATGATTGGTACAGATTTTAATATATCTTGTTACATATTCTTTTCAAGATTTTTAAATTAAAGAAATCTAAAAATTATAATCTTAATTTTAGATTATTTCCAATCTTAGCAAAAATAGCATGTAAACTGATGTGATTATAGAGCGACTCCAAGAAAAAAATTGATTACGGGTTGTATTTGCGAGGTAACGGGTAACAACTGCACCGCTTTTCAAAGCCGATATTATTACGTTTCGTGTCAAGCCATATGCCAAATCAAAAATACAAATTTTAACTCCTAACTATGTACCAAATCAAAAACACAATTTTTCACTCCCAACTTACCTTTCTTGTTTTGCAAAAGACATAGGCGCCACATCGAATTAATTCTAAGTAATACAAGTACTTACATTTTAATTAAGTGTAAAAGCAATTTGGATTTTTCAACTGAACTGAAATCTTACGCCTCGTAATTTCTCTTGTATCGAATTCACAGCACTGGACATATTATTTTTTAGACTATTCCGTATGCCCCTCAATCCACATCTTGAGGCTGTTTCACTCGGTGATAATAATAAGTTTTATGGTAGAAATTTGCCTTTTTTAATTTGGTAATGGAAGGAAAATTTTAGCCTCTATTGCCTGTAATATCTAATGAGAAATTCCTATAGTATGTAATTTATGTTACATTTCCCGTTATGAACCTAAAACCTCTTAGATTTAATGCCATTTGGTAAAAAGGATTATAATGACATCTTGAAACTAAGAGTTTCAATTCCATGCTCGATGAGTCAGAATATCCATACTGCTATAATACATATATATATATATATATATATATATATATATATATATATATATATATATATATATATATATTTATATACATATATATATATATATATATATATATATATATATATATATATATATATATATATATATATATATATATATATATATATATATATATAAGGTAGGGATTTCATACCTGCAGTAGGAAGAATGTAGAAACTGTTATTTATATTTAATAAGGGCTCCAGAAAGAAGTTGCCATAAACAATTTTTTATATTATCCAAATTTTTAAGAAAATTCTACAGAGTAAATTATTATTTGAATCTACATAAAAAATTAATTCAAAATACCTTTCCATTTCGCTGGAAAAATGATGTACTCTTTTATTTTAAATAGATTGCCCTGCGACTCTAAATAACTTTGATGAATCACTCTCTATGTTAAAGTTTTTGAGGTAGAAGCCTATGAAAACCACTCGTTAGAAAAAAAAATGGACCAAGTTATTCTAAATTTCACTAATTTAATTTACCTCGAATTCAAAACTTTAAACAAATAAAGCATTAAAACGATTGAAATAAGTAGATACTGTTCTTATTCATTTTTTTCTCATCCTACAACCAATTTTGAAAACATAAAAATTTCAAATAAATATTTCCGCGTTAAATCTATGCTCGAAATTGCAAGACATTCTTCATATTTCTAACATAATATTTATATTAAGAATAGCTTCACCACGTGAATAGCATCAAGCAGAGCTTTTTGGAATAATTTTTTACTGCAAAAACAAGATTAACTATGAACAAATAAAAAACTAAATCAACGAAATATCTTCAAATTAGAAACAAGTTTTGTTCCATCATTAAAAACATATTTGGAAATGATGATTGTAAAACTACCAACAGTACAACGAATTACCACAGGGTAGCCGCAAGGCATATTGTATCTGTAAAACTTGACAGAAACTGTAACTCAATGTACAGGGTGAGTCAACGATAGAATAAAGTTCATTATCTCATTTGTTTCGGGAATGACGAAAAAATGTTAAATACAATAGTTTTAGGGAATATTATGGTGCTCAGTTTAAAATTATTTTTGAGTATACAGGGTACTGTAAAAAAGTGTGGCCGATATAACATATATTATTTAATACTTTTTTATTAATAATGTTATATTCCTAAACCTAGTAGTTTTTCTAATATATTAACTTTTTTTTTAAAATAGTAGTTTTCAGTTTAGTAAAAAATTGCCAGTAGTGTCATTGTTTCTGATGGTGGAATACTCATAATTGGGACGAGCATTCTACAGAGATGAAAAAACATATATATGTAAAGAAATTTGAGTTAGTTGCTACAGGGTGTTCAAAATAAATTTATACATTTCGACTATTTTAAATTGAAAAAATCTCCAATTTTTTAAATGGCACATCCTGTATATTATTATTTTTTCTGATAGATTTTATAAGTCAGTAAGTATGTCATATACCTATTTCTTATAGTTTTCGATTTATTTTGAATTATTCAATTTTTACTCCAATTTTAAACTCTCGTATTTATCATTTTTCGTCATTCCCGAAACAAATGAGATAATGAACTTTACTCTATCGTTGACTCACCTTGTACATTGTAATAATAAGATAAAGAGATCATTGACTTTGTCTTTGAGATAATTAGTTATTAGTCGATTTATCTTACAAAAAGTGATAAATTAATTATAAAACCATTTAAAAATTTTTAAAAATGATGGCAGCGAAGATTATTTCAGGTACGAGTATTTTTTCCTGATCGGTTGTCGGTTTTGATGTATGTTATTTGCAAATACTTGAAAAAATAAAATAATAAACACTTGGTTAAAGTGTATTATTCTATTGTTTTCAATTATCTCATTAAGCAATATGATACAGTTTAGGCAGTCTAATGAATTAAAAGGCTGATAAGCTTCCCAACTAATTTTGTATAAAGGTACTCTAATTTGAGATATTATTTAAACATTTTTGCTGATTATGATTATAAGCTAAAATTCTATGTAATCGATGAAAAAAATAATTCAATTACATCAATCTGTAGTTGATATACTTTTAGACTATTTTTCCTAGAACCTATGTTTTAAAATAGAAATCTTCTTTGTTAAAAATCCCACCAAAAAACTTAAGTTCTATTTCTTGGGTTTATTTTTTTCTGCAAATGCAAAACTATCAATTGAGCAATGTCTAATTTTTGGTAAACTCATCAGCTATATTTCTGAGAAAATAAATAGCATAGCGGTAGAAAGCAGAAATATGAGAAATTAAAGTTATTGAAATATAAATGGATAAAAACGTATACAAATAAAAGATCTTTATATTCACTCACATGATGGCAACTCAACAAGAACAAGCGCCTATTTTATTAGGCCATTTTTTGTCACATTCTACATACTATATATTGTAATATGTCCTCGCCACCGTTGTTGTTATTTGTCACTAAGGAATGATTCTGTTACATTTACCTTCTCACTATTCGGTTGTCTAAAATTTTGGGTTTGGGTTACATGGTCTTAAAGGATATAATAAAATGATTTCTTTTATCCCTTAATAGATGCTTTAATAATGCTGACACAAAAATGAAAAGGATGAAATAGAATCTTAACTGCTACTTATTTAAATTTTCTCAAACTATAGAAAAGAGAATTACCTCCATTTATCGTTACATTCTCCGAACTTTTTTTTTCCCTATTTTTGTCACCTCTGCCATATTTAGCGTGTCTTGTTAGATCTCTATGCTTTAGGGAATCAACTCTGAAAAGTAATTTACTTGTAAAATATCGCTTCTTTTCCGAGTTTTTTTATCTATTACGTGTAGAATTTGTATTTGTGAACTCACCAATAACATTCGATCATTATACATTATTACATTGATTAGTAATGCTTTACTTAGTGATCTTTAGGCTAAAATTTTGAATAGCTAACGCCTTTAATACCGACGATATTGAAATATCAATTGATAGCTCGAGTGCCTTTAAAGAAAATAAATGAAAATATTGTTAATTTTTACATCATATTTTACAAATATCTAAACTGGATATAGTGGGAAAACTTATTTTTGCTTCTTCACAAGACTATTATCTGAAAAGCGGAAAAATCCCAACTCCAAAGACTTAGCTATATTACTTATCTTCGCTTATTTAAAAGATTATTTCAATATTTAAACAGTAAAATATTTCAATTCTCAGAAACAAAGTAAATATATATCATCTTTTGGGACTCACGGCAGAATTTCATTTCAAAAATTGAAAATGTACAGGCCTCTACTCGCACGGCTGCATCCTCAAATAAACGAATATGAAAACAAGAAAGATTCATTCAAAAATTTAGATATGTGTTGCAGGACGCAATTCTTTCAAGCACAGTTAAGAACACTTTTAAATATTTTAAATCGAATTTGCCCTGCGTCCAAACTGAAGGCGATATGTATATGTATATATATATATATATATATATATATATATATATATATATATATATATATATATATATATATATATATATATATATATATATATATATATATATATATATATATATATATATATATTATATATATATATATATATATATATATATATATACGAGGCTGGTTTGAAAAGTCCGTGCAAAAATAAAAACTACTTATGTGTTTAGGGTAAACCTTTTTTATTTTTCGACATAGTCTCCTTTTAGGCTTATACACTTCGTCCAACGATGTTCTAGTTTGTTGATCCCTTCCGAATAATAGGATTTGTCCAAGTCTGCAAAATATCCATTAGTGTCTGCAATCACCTCCTCGTTTGAATAAAATCTTTGTCCCGCCAGCCATTTCTTCAAATTGGGGAACAAATAGTAGTCCGAGGTAGCCAAGTCTGGAGAATAGGGGGGATGTGAAACGAGTTGGAATCCTATTTCCATTAATTTTGCGACCACAATTACTGAGGTGTGTGCTGGGGCGTTGTCGTGATGGAAAAGGACTTTCTTGTGGGCCAATTGAGGGCGTTTTTCTTGCAGCTCGGTTTTCAAACGGTCCAATAACGATGAATAATATTCACCTGTAATAGTTTTACCCTTTTCCAGATAGTCGATGAGGATTATCCTTTGCGAATCCCAAAAGACAGTCGCCATAACCTTTCCGGCCGAAAGAAGGGTCTTCGCCTTTTTTGGTGCAGATTCCCCCTTGGTAACCCATTGTTTAGATTGTTGTTTGGTCTCAGGAGTATAGTAATGTATCCATGTGACGAAACGACGTTTAAAGTCCTCCGGATTCTTCTGGAACAGCTGCAAACCATCCTTGCAGCACTTCACACGATTCCGTTTTTGGTCAAGCGTGAGCAATCGCGGCACCCATCTTGCGGATAGCTTTCTCATGTCCAAATGTTTATGCAAAATATTATGTACCCGTTCAGTCGAGATGCCCACAGCACTAGTAATCTCACGCACCTTAACTCTTCTGTCATCCATCACCATATCATGGATTTGATCAATGATTTCTGGAGTCGTAACCTCCACAGGCCGTCCAGAACGTTCAGCGTCACTTGTGCCCATATGGCCAGTCCGAAAATTTTGAAACCACTTATAAACTGTATAAACTGTTCTAATCGAAGGTGCAGAGTCACCATAATGTTTATCAAGCTTCTCTTTAGTCTCCTGAGGCGTTTTGCGTGTCTTTCATAAAGTAATGTTTAATTACCACACGAAATTCTTTTTCGTCCATTTCTGGAAAATCACTCGACTTCCTTGATTCACACGAATGCCAAACACAAAGAAATAGACCAATATGGCTGAAACTTGGTGGGCGTTCATTCAAGAGATCCTAATAACTAAACATGACCTCGATGCGCGCCTTTGGTGCCATCTCTCGGACTTTACATGAACTTTTCAAACCAGCCTCGTATTTATATATACATACATATATACGTATATGTATATATATATATATATATATATATATATATATATATATATATATATATATATATATATATATATATATATATATATATATATGTATATATGTATATATATATATATATATATATATATATATATATATATATATATATATACATATCGCCTTCAGTTTGGACGCAGGGCAAATTCGATTTAAAATATTTAAAAGCGTTCTTAACTGTGCTTGAAAGAATTGCGTCCTGCAACACTACATTATATCTAAATTTTTGAACGAATCTTTCTTGTTTTCATATTCGTTTATTTGAGGATGCAGCCGTGCGAGTAGAGGCCTGTACATTTTCAATTTTTGTAAATGAAATTCTGTCGTGAGTCCCAAAAGATAATATATATTTACTTTGTTTCTGAGAATTGAAATATTTTAGTGTTTAAATATTGAAATAATCTTTTAAATAAGCAAAGATAAGTAATATAGCCAAGTCTTTGGAGTTGAGATTTTTCCGCTTTTCAGATAATAGTCTTATGAAGAAGCAAAAATAAGTTTTCCCATTATATCCAGTTTAGATATTTGTAAAATATGATGTAAAAATTAACAATATTTTCATTTATTTTCTTTAAAGGCACTCGAGCTATTAATTGATATTTCAATATCGTCGATATTGAAGGCGTTAGCTATTCAAAATTTTAGCCTAAAGATCACTAGGTAAAGCATTACTAATCAATGTAATAATGTATAATGATCGAATGTTATTGGTGAGTTCGAAAATACAAGTTCTACACGTAATAGATAAAAAAAACTCGGGAAAGAAGCGATATGTTACAAGTAAATTACTTTTCAGAGTTGGTTCTCTAAAGCATAGAGATCTAACAAGACACGCTAAATATGCCAGACGTGACAAAAATAGGGAAAAAAACGTTCGGAGAATGTAACGACAAATAGAGGTAATTCTCTTTTCTAGAGTTTGAGAAAATTTAAATAAGTGGCAGTTAAGATTCTATTTCATTCTTTTAATTTTTGTGTCAGCATTATTAAAGCATCTATTAAGGGATAAAAGAAATCATTTTATTATATCCTTTACGACCATGTAACCCAAACCCAAAATTTTAGACAACCGAATAGTGAGAAGGTAAATGTAACAGAATTATTACTTAGTGACAAATAACAACAACGGTGGCGAGGACATATTACAATATATAGTATGTAGAATGTGACAAAAAATGGCCTAATAAAATAGGCGCTTGTTTTTGTTGAGTTGCCATCATGTGAGTGAATATAAAGATCTTTTATTTGTATACATTTTTATCCATTTACATTTCAATAACTTTAATTTCTTATATTTCTGCATTCTACCGCTATGCTATTTATTTTCTCAGAAATATAGCTGATGAGTTTACCAAAAATTAGACATTGCTCAATTGACAGTTTTGCATTTGCAGAAAAAAATAAACTCAAGAAATAGAACTTAAGTTTTTTGGTGGGATTTTTAACAAAGAAGATTTATATTTTACAACATAGGTTCTAGGAAAAATAGTCTAAAAGTATATCAACTACAGATTGATGTAATTGAATTATTTTTTTCATCGATTACATAGAATTTTAGCTTATAATCATAATCAGCAAAAATGTTTAAATAATATCTCAAATTAGAGTACCTTTATACAAAATTAGTTGGGAAGCTTATCAGCCTTATAATTCATTAGACTGCCTAAACCGTATCATATTGCTTAATGAGATAATTGAAAACAATAGAATAATACACTTTAACCAAGTGTTTATTATTTTATTTTTTCAAGTATTTGCAAATAACATACATCAAAACCGACAACCGATCAGGAAAAATACTCGTACCTGAAATAATCTTCACTGCCATCACTTTTTAAAAAAATTTTAAATGGTTTTATAATTAATTTATCACTTTTTGAAATATAAATCGACTAATAACTAATTATCTCAAAGACAAAGTCAATGATCTCTTTATCTTATTATTACAATGTACAAGGTGAGTCAACGATAGAGTAAAGTTCATTATCTCATTTGTTTCGGGAATGACGAAAAATGTTAAATACGAGAGTTTAAAATTGGAGTAATAATTGAATAATTCAAAATAAATCGAAAACTATTAGAAACAGGTATATGAAATACTTAACAAAAGTTGGAGGGCTTTATAAAATCTATCAGAAAAAATAATAATATACAGGATGTGCCATTTAAAAAATTTGAGATTTTTCAATTTAAAATAGTCGAAATATATAAATTTATTTTGAACACCCTGTAGCATCTAACTCAAATTTCTTTACATATATCTGTTTTTTCATCTCTGCAGAATGCTCGTACCAATTATGAGTATTCCACCTTCAGAAACAATGGCACTACTGGCAATTTTTTACTAAACTGAAAACTGCTATTTTTAAAATAAAAATTAATATATTAGAAAAACTACTAGGTTTAGGTATATAACATTAATAATAAGAAAGTATTAAATAATATATGTTATATCGGTCACACTTTTTTGAAGTACCCTGTATACTCAAAAATAATTTTAAACTGTGCACCTTAATATTCCCTAAAACTATTGTATTCAACATTTTTTCATCATTCCCGAAACAAATGAGATAATGAACTTTACTCTATCGTTGACTCACCCTGTACATTGAGTTACAGTTTCTATCAAGTTTTACAGATACAATATGCCTAAAGACACATCAGCCTTGCGGCTGCCCTGTGGTAATTCGTTGTACTGTTGGTAGTTTTACAATCAACATTTCCAAATATCTTTTTAATGATGGAACAAAACTTGTTTCTAATTTGAAGATATTTTGTTGATTTAGTTTTTTATTTGTTCATAGTTAATCTTGTTTTTGCAGTGAAAAATTATTCCAAAAACTCTGCTTGATGCTATTCACGTGGTGAAGCTATTCTTAATATAAATATTATGTTAGAAATATGAAGAATATCTTGCAATTTCGAGCACAGATTTAACGCGGAAATATTTATTTGAAATTTTATATTTTCAAAATTGGTTGTAGGATGAGAAAAAAATTAATAAGAACAGTATCTATTTATTTCAATCGTTTTAATGCTATATCTGTTTAAAGTTTTGAATTCGAGATAAATTAAATTTGTGAAATTTAGGATAACTTGGTCCAATTTTTTTTTCTAACGAGTGGTTTTCATAGCTTCTACCTCAAAAACTTTAACATAGAGAGTGATTCATTAAAGTTAGTTAGAGTCGCAGGGCAATCTATTTAAAATAAAAGAGTACATCATTTTTCCAGCGAAATGGAAAGGTATTTTGAATTAATATTTTATGTAGATTCAAATAATAATTTGCTCTGTAGAAATTTCGTAAAAATTTGGATAAAATAAAAAAATTGTTTGTGTTGTTTATGGGAGAAAATCTGGCAGATAATTTTATGGCAACATCTTTCTGGAGCCCTTATTAAATATAAATAACAGTTTCTACATTCCCCCTACTGCAGGTATGAAATCCCTACCTTATATATATTATAGCAGTAAGGATATTCTGACTCATCGAGCATGGAATTGAAACTCTTAGTTTCAAGATGTCATTATAATCCTTTTTACAAAATGGCATTAAATCTAAGAGGTTTTAGGTTCATAACGGGAAATGTAACATAAATTACATACTATAGGAATTTCTCATTAGGTATTACAGGCAATAGAGGCTAAAATTTTCCTTCCATTACCAAATTAAAAAAGACAAATGTCTACCATAAAACTTATTATTATCACCGAGTGAAACAGCCTCAAGATGTGGATTGAGGGGCATACGGAATAGTGTAAAAAATAATATGTCCAGTGCTGTGAATTTGATACAAGAGAAATTACGAGGCGTAAGATTTCAGTTCAGTTGAAAAATCCAAATTGCTTTTACACTTAATTAAAATGTGAGTACTTGTATTAATTAGAATTAATTCGATGTGGCGCCTATGTCTTTTGCAAAACAAGAAAGTTAAGTTGGGAGTGAAAAATTGTGTTTTTGATTTGGTACATAGTTAGGAGTTAAAATTTGTATTTTGGATTTGGCATATGGCTTGACATGAAACGTAATAATATCGGCTTTGTAAAGCGGTGCAGTTATTTACCCGTTATTGTCCTCGCGAATACAACCCGCAATCAATTTTTTTCTTGAAGTCGCTCTATAATCACATCAGTTTACATGCTATTTTTACTAAGATTGGAAATAATCTAAAATTAAGATTATAATTTTTAGATTTCTTTAATTTAAAAATCTTAAAAAGAATATATAACAAGATCTGTACCAATCATCTACCCTCCCCCTTCACTTTTAAACCCTATATATGCTTAGCTATAAATCATTTTGCCTAAAATTTGTTCATTATCTAAACCAGAACACTCATAATACGTGAGAGCACAGGTTCCTTTCGTATTTCAAGTGGTATATCTTTACAATCGATCGATATATCTTTGCATTCTAGGTTTATGGTGCCAATAAACCGACAGACATGCAGACTAGCGAAAATGGGAGTTCATAAAAACTCTCTTGTAATGATTTTTCCACGAATGTAATACTTCTTTTCAATAGAGGAAGTAAAATATCACCATTTGAAATGAAAATCAGGAACACCGCTGCACATTGGGCGACATGCAATGTTGTCATTTACTCCAATCCCTGAAAACTTCCATTATCAGAAACATAAATTTACTAGAGACCAAGAAAGGGAGTCGAGAAAGTCTTGACTAAACTAACCTTGAGTGTTACTTCAAAAATATACACCTAAAATAAAAGCTTACCTTTGTATCGAGATTTGGCAAATGTTAGAACTAAACGAAAATCAAATATCTGTTCATTTTTAATTAATCCCATGCAGTGTAAGATACACAGTTTAAATAACAATCGGCATATAGATAGTTCATAAAATTGAACTTATAGCTATTTCATTATATGGATATTTCTAAGACTAAAATTTAAAAAAAAATAAAAAGTAATTTATATATTTTCTCATTAAGTATTACATCCTTCGTTTGATTCACAAAAAAAAGTTGTGACAAACGCCATTTTTTTTTATGGGTCTAGCACACGTGCTACAGGGAAGTCCCTAAAGCGCTACAGGAGCGACACGTGTGCGGAAAAAGCGATTCACGTTGTTCTTGAATCGCTGTAAATTGTACTTGTTGGGAAACACAGTCCTGGGCAAATTATTCCAAAGAGATGATGTTCTGATGTAACAAGCTGAATCTCATACGGATGTGAAGTATGTGCGTGACGTGTACTTTTAACATGCACCGCTCTGGAAGGAATTAAGCGGGCCACATCTCTCGAACACTTTTCATGGAAATACTTGTAGAATAGGCTCAAGTCGCCAACCGTTCTTTGATGTTCCAGCGAATCAAGGCAGCCGTTCCGTTCCGGGTCTCCAATCAGACGAATAGCTCTCCTCTGAACAGAATCCAACAAATGCAGTGTATGTTTAGGAGCGGAGCCCCAAACATGGAGGCAGTATTCCATAGTTGGTCGAATTTGAGCTTTATAAAGAATTAACAGTTGTGAAGGTAAAGCTTTCTGGTTCGAAATAATATTCTCAACTTTTGAGAAGCTCTCTTTGCTATGCCTGCAACGTGTTCATGCCAGGACATATTTGCTCCCAAATTAACGCCCAACAAATTGAGCGAAGATGCTAGAGGAATGGAGTGCCCCGACAAAACTATGTCGGTTTCAGCAACGTTAATTTTTTTAGAAAAAACTGCTGCTTGGGTTTTCGTAACGTGAAATTCCACTTGGTTACTGTCACCCCAAGATAGAATTTCTTCCAGGTCTTTGTTAAGTTGAATGACTTCCTGCTGTCTGCGTATATTCGTCTGAGCAGCCGATGACCGAGCGTTCAAAGTCAATGAAGAGATAAGCGTACTGTCATCCGCAAAGCTGTAAATTGGAATCCCGGTCTTTTCCACCAGATCGTTAAAGTAAATGAGAAAGAGAGTAGGGGACAGTATGACGCCTTGGGGCACACCGGCGTTGATAGTGAAGATGTTAGAAAGAAATCCGTCGACTGCCACTTGTAAAGAACGCTCTCTGAGGAAACACGAGAGCCACAAACAGAACTTTTCAGACATACTATAAAAGCGTAGCTTAGCCAACAGTCCATCGTCCTAAATACGGTCGAATGCCTTGGATATATCGAGAGCAACCGCTCAAGATTCTCCAAAGTGCTCAATTGCGTTGTTCTAAACATGTGTTACATAAGTCAGAAGATCTCCTGTTGATCTATGTTTACGAAAACCATATTGGTGATCGCTAATAATATTGAATCTTTCAAGATATTTTAGAAGACGCTGATTGATAGCCTTTTCCATGACTTTCGACATTATTGAAAGCAGTGCAACTGGTCGGTAGTTATTTGGAAAAGTCTTCTTGCCTTTTTTAGGTATCGGCTGAACTGTGGCACATTTCCAGCAGGAAGGAAATATTTCCTTTCTGTAGGACAGGTTGAAAAGTCTACAGAAAACTAGTGTTAGTTCTCTCGCACAGCTTTTGGGAACTATGGCAGGTATTCCGTCAGGGCCAGAAGCTTTTTTTGTGTCTAGCTTCATTAAGATACGCTTTATAATACGTTGTCTGAAGACAATATCTGGCATCTTTGACTGCACTCTGGGAATAGTAGGTGGTGTTTTTCCTTGGAAATCGACAGAAGAATGTGAAGCAAAGAGTTCAGCCAACAAGTTCGCTTTGTCAACAGGTGTCGTTGCAATAGAATTATCTGGTCGTGTGAGTAGTGGTATGGTGGATTTGGTGAAATTTTGACTAACTGCCTTAGCGACTGGCCAAAAGGACAGGACACAAACGAGAAGTTTGTTTCTAATTCGTTGATTATGTGCCTCCTTGGTTTCGTCGATAATCTCTTTGCATCTGTTACGGGCACGAACAAAGGTATTACGGCTTATGGTATTAGGATTTTCACGCCATTGTCTGTAGGCAAGATGTTTAGAAGCAACAGCTTCTTTGCATTTTTGGTCAAACCAAGGCTTGCCGTTGGAAGGGCATTTCTTCGAAAGAGGGATGTAAGCTTCCATACGAGCCAAAATAACATCGGAAACCTCCCTAACGCAGTCAGATGGGTCGTCGGATTGAAAACAAACGTCTAACCAAGGAAAAGTTCGAAAATATTTCGTGAGATCTTCCCATTTAGTAGATTTTTAGTGCCAAATCTTGTGCAATTTAGGCGCCCCTCTATGACTGATTGGTAGGATACTCGATGTCGAAAGCAGTTTATGGTCGGATGAACCTAACGGCGGATTCAGGTAACCATGTAAATCTCCGGATTGGTGGTTAAAAACAGATCAAGAAGACTGGCGAACTCCCCCCTCGATCAGGGGGATAATTGACTGTGCTGGTCGATGAACTAACCTTTGTTTCACAGAGAGCGAGTACGTGAGGTTTATTTGATTGCAGGTGTTGGTGCACTGAATTTATGTTTGAGTTTAAACCTCGTATGTTGCAAGAATCTATATTAAAATTATAATCTCTGCATGTCGACGCCCCTGAACCAGTCCCCACCCGGAGATCCGAATGGGGGGCTATTTTACCTCCGAAATTTTTTGTATCCATCATGTTATTTGGTCCCACAGTCCGGGACATCGGCACAGCCACGAAACGTTAAGCAACTTCACGCAGCCTAAGCCCCATGTTATGCTAAACTTGAAAAACTAAAACAAAAACATGTGTTAAATATAATTTACATTTTTTTACGTTCCACGGTCAAAAAACAACTTAATTATTCCTCTCTATTTTATCTGCTAGTCTGTCCACCTGTCAGTTGACCGATAACCCTCAAACAAAATGAGATTTTGACTTTAAATTTGATAGACATCAATACTCAAAGTATGAAAATAGTCTATAGTTTTTGAACGACATTAATTTATGGGAAGGGGGTAAAAGGGATAGTGTTATAGGAATTTTTAGAGGTTTTCAGTTAGATAATGGACAAATTTTAGGCATAGCTCTTTACAGTATACCGATATGAGCAGTTAAGGGGGTGTGAGAGACGTTAAAGTCCTTGCTTCGTATATATCGTTTTCTAAATACTTTCTGAAATTCTTGGAGCCAAGGAATATAAAAATTATGTTATTTTTAAATTTTAGTGTTCCGTATGGAACACTTATAAGATCACTTCGGTGTCTGCCCGTCTGTTTGCCTGTCTGACTGTCACCCGATTTTCTCCGAAACTATTTGATATAGAAAGTTGAAATTTGGACTAATATAGGAATTGATAGACCCGTCAGAGCCGTGTGATTTTAAAAAGTTAAATGAATGAAATCGAAAGTAAAAAACAAAATTTTACCAGCGTCATCGAGGGTGTATCATATGAAAACTTAAAAAAACACGAGTTCGAAAATATATATGAGGTAATACTTGCATACACTTTTCATTTTAATATTTTTAAAAAAATTGCAAAAAATCGCTGGCCCTCTTATCTCAAAAAGCACTCACCAAAAAATTTTTACCATTCTCCACGTTGTAGATTTAACGAAAATTATGACCAGCGCATTACTTCTGATGATTTATAAGGTACATAAAAAAAATCAAGGTCATCAGTTTTCCACAAAGATAAGAAACAAACTTTGTTGAAAACTCATTTAAGGTAATAAATATTTATTTTTTTTTTAAAGCAACTTGCACTTGGCCGGTTTTTTTTATAGAATAGTTTGTAGATGGTATTGCCAGATTTTTACTCTAAACATTTCTGAAAGTCTTCATCTGCACAATTTTATTCTATAAATCACTTTACCGATTTTTTCATATAAAATACGGAGGCTGGCGATAGATACAAATTCAACAATAAAATTTGCCTTTTATTTCATTAGTTCAAAAAATTCCACTTCGAGATTCTGATGTTTTATGATGTCCAAACCCCAACGAAGGAGGCCTGACAAAAATTAGTATGTGTTTCGCTCAAACTACCAAAAAAACTTTTAGGATGATTCTGTTCAAAGTTTATATCTCGTTTTTTTTAGGAATCTAGGGTATTTTTTTTTTAAATTCCTTGTACGCCTAAAATAATAATACAGTGTGTCCCAAAAAGTTTTATACAAATGGAGAAAATGTTTATCTTACATATTACAAAAAAATTATTCTCATTAAAAGTTTAAATTATTTGATGCTATACAGGGAAAATAAAAAATAATAAATTATAATTTTCAAAATAAAATGATATCAGCACAAATTTATTATGGATGTAATTGTTGCAAAGCAGATAAGATGGTTATCAAATTTTTAACAAAAATATGATACAATCAAAATCAGTGCACTAGTTTTTAATTAATTTCATTTTCTTTTATTTAATAAATAATCCAACAGTTACTGAAGTGTTATTGGAGTTTTTTAAATTTTAACTAGGGAGGCTACAAATCTAAACGTGAGCATAATTTTTTAGTTCCATTCAATTAATATTTTGCTCTGCATTTAAATGTGAACACACTTTACTCTTCATTATAAATCATTATTTTTTAGTTTCCATGTATATCATCAAATATTTTAAACTTTTGATGCTTGATTTTGATTTCCATGTGGTGCAGAACTTTTTATCAAGAATAAATGTTTTTCTAATATGTAAGATAAACTTTTTCTCCATTTCTATAAATCTTTACCGCTAGTATCATATAAAATAGACCTATAACAAAACGGTAAGTTAATAAAATTGCTATTTCTTTCTCACATTTCAGATATAGCTAGAATTTATGTCAGTTTTATTTTATCATACATTAAATTTCGACTCACTTTAGTTGAAGGTTAGATAACAAAAAGCACATATTTAAATAATTTCCGTTCACATGTAATATGTTTTTAGGATTATTTGTGTGCTAACAATTTTTTAAACAACAATGACTCTTCATTGTAAAGATAATTTTATGGCATGTCTCAAGTGCAAATCCGCTATGTGATTTTTAGCCAAAGAAAAAATTAGTAATAACCAGTGTCATGAAAAAAAGTCCATGTTTAAATTTTCTTTATAAAAAAAAATATTAATTAAATAGCAATATCATTAGACTAATTTCACTAACTTTAGCCGTTTTAGGGTTATGCTTTTGCACGACATGGAAATATCAAAAAATAATCGTACAAACTCGAACTAGAATCTTTCAGGACTTTATTTAGATTAGAAAATACGGGATTGTACAATATTATATTCGAGTGACTTTTCAAAGTTTCAACCACAACTGCACCAAGCGTGTGCAGAGATCTTAACTTTTCAAGATTAGAATATTATATTATATTCTCTGTCCACATATGATGCGGACCGTAACCTGTCTCTGCATTATGATGGTTAGGCTAAAAATTCCGATTAATTTCCTTGATTTCCGTTTGTAAAAATTAGTGACTGCAACAAGAACTTTGATTTCTCTGACACTGATGTTGTTCAGCTACTGATGATTTTACAATTTGTTTCTTTCTGATATATCTTTCATGTTCCTCAATTTTGCGAATATTGGGCTTTTAATTTCTCCTATATAAATTTTATGAACATAAGAGCCACATGGACAGCTTCAGTTAGATTCCGTCTTGTAAGGATGATAAAAACTGTGCGAATTTTAAATATTTTAGGCAAATTATAATATAGGTATAATATATACATATATATATATATATATATATATATATATATATATATATATATATATATATATATATATATATATGTATATATATATATATATATATATATATATATATATATATATATATATATATATATACATATGTATATA
>CM032446.1:101006852-101056852 GCA_019049505.1 Pachyrhynchus sulphureomaculatus | reverse complement strand
CTTCTGACCATAGATTGAATGAATGTTCTACCAGTTATGAACAAAAAAGTATCTAAATCGAAAAATTCAAGGATTATTTTGAAATTCTTTGCTTGTTTTAGTTTTGATGATCCATTTTACAGTACTGAGGAAATCTTTGTTTATAGTTTAGTCAGTATGGCAGCATATATTCATTTACTCCGATAGGAGATGCAAATTCGTGGTTGTCTGCCGATAGTGGCGTCTAAGACTAATCTCATGAACCATAACCTGTGCAAGAAATAGATGCAAACATATAATTGGCCAAACCAAGAAAGCATAAAAACAGAGAATTAAAAAAAATCTATTGACAATCTTAATGCTTCAAAATATTTCTGATGGCTTATTAAGACAAGTTATCAAAAATTCCAGCAAATTACCTATATAACTACTTTCATTGTCGGAAAAAAACTATTACAAATGCTCGTTGAACTCTGCTGACGTGACTATCTATTTTCAGGGACCTACATCATCACTAGTCAAAAATGTCAGATATTGTTTTCAGACAGCGTATCATCCTAATGATAAAAGCAACCTTAAACGACAATATTCAACTGCTACCAAAGAATATAAAAAGACCATAATAACAACTAGTCTGACCAGTCGAACTACTTTTAGTAAATCAACAACCGTGACAGTAACTAAACAACTGTAACAGTATTAAGGCGCGATCAGTAATATGGTTGCAGAAAGAGAGCGATAGGAGAGATCTTGACATATATCGTACACTACTGAATATTTTGAAGAGTCTTCAACTGTTAAACCTATTATAGGAAAGCAAGTTTGCTGTATCTGACATGACACATTATTTTATGACCTAAGTTCTTATGATATGACTAAAACGTTTTTTTTTGGCTCTCGATTTCAAGTGGCACCTGACGCACTTTGTACTAATACCTTCACTGGTGCTCTGTAGAAATCTATACTGTGCTACTTTCTTTCTTTACATTAGCGATCTAAAAGAAAAGTTAGAGAGATAGATAGAATTTGTTTTAAGACAGCTTTGCAAACCAATTTACAAAATTTGAAATACACCAAAGTACTACAATAAATAGAATGTAACACACATCAAAATTACATGAAACACAGCACACATTGTAAGAATTACATTTATTCAAAATATTTCTGACGTGTGTACGACTCAACTTCTATTAGGAAAATATAACTTTTCTTTTAAAATGCACCAAGGGATTAACTACCCGTATAAGTAAAAATAATGACAGCTTAGTCACTAATATCTGGTAACGTGTGTTTTATATAATATTAATTAAACTGTTCTTCGTTCTTTGATTTTTCGATAGATATTAAAGTTATCATACTTTCCCTGCAACGCCTCTATCTCTTTATATTTTTCACCATTCCACCTACCTTTAACTGTACGAATTTCTTTCTGTATTTGTGTGTGTAGTCTTCTGTGTTCTCTTTTGTTATCTCTGTTTTTGTGTAACCGTCTTTCCTCCATTAGTCTTAGAATGTCATCCATTCTTTATTTTTATATGTTTTATGCTTAGATATTTATTCTTTAGCCGCCATGTTATTTTATTTAACTTTTCTATTTCAGATTCCATGTCTTATAACTCAGTATATATCACCACTACACCAAACACTTTATTTTTGCACTCGACGCGCGTTTCGCTAACCATGTTAGCTTCATCAGGAACGATGATTAACAGTCAATCATCGCTCCTGATGAAGCTAACATGGTTAGCGAAACGCACGTCGAGTGCAAAAATAAAGTGTTTGGTGTAGTGGTGATATATACTGAGTAGTATCATTGTGCCAAAGATTCCACATTCCCAACTTAGTTTCCATGTCTTAGTTTACCTCTGTGTCCTTGAGTTTTTTTTAAGATCTTTTTTAATTACATTTGTTATATTTTTGTCTTCAAGTTGTCGCACAGCGTATATGTTTTTCTGTTTTCTTTTTAACTTTTTCAAGATAATTTTTGGAATCCCCAACAGACCATTGTGATCGGAGTTTATATCAGCACTGGGATATGTTTTTACAGATACAACACTATTTCTAAAACGTTTATTCACTAGAATATAATTTTATTTCTGGTGATATGGTCTGGTGAGCCTAGCGGGGACTTCCACGTGTATAATCATGTGGTAGGTTGAAGAAGGTGTTAGTGATAACATAACCTATTTCTTCACTGAAAATGTTTGGTCATTCGCCACTGTTCTTTCTTTCACCTAGACCATATGGTCCTAGGGAAGTTCTTGACCCACCTCTTTCAATCTTGGCGTTGAAGTCTCCCATTATAACTGTCAAGTCTCGTTTTGGTATTGCTATTAGGACTTGTGCTATTTGTTGGTAAAATTGCTCGACCTCTTTATCCTATTTATCTGCAGTGGGCGTTAAGAAGAGCAAGTTTCGTTCTTATTTGGAGAAGCATTATTCTGTCTGAAATAGGCGTAAAATTTGTAACACATTTATAAGCAGCTTTGTCAACTATAATTCCCACTCCATACTAATGTTTATTTTCGCCCGATCCTAAATAGTATTTGCAACCTGAACTAACCTGAACCTGGCCATCTTACTTCGCTAATTCCCATAATGGATATGCCAAGTCTTTTCATTTCTAGGATCGCATTATGAGTTTATCCTGCCTGGTATAAAGTTTTTACGTTTCAAGGGTATATTTTAATGTTTTTTTAATGTGTTCTTTTCTGATTTAGCAACATTTAAAACTGTCCCCCCTCCGGAGATCCGATTAGGGGACTAGAGGCTCCGGAATTTTTCGCTTTGACTTTGCCATCATGATTTTAACTAAGTATATTTAATTTGAATAATTAATGCAGTGGTTCACCATTTCCTTTGGCGTTCCCATGCCGTTGACAACTTATGTATTTTATCCGCCTTTGGGGGCAATTTCTCACCCTGAGAACAAAAGAGTGCCCTATTACTAGTTTTGGTGCACCTTAAGTATTTGATTTCCTTGATACCGCTCATATCTGAGCAGCGTTTCCCTATCCGCTACCCAGGGAGACGCCCGATGAAGGACTAGCAAGCCGACAATATATAACTTATTTACCAGAATTATCACCTCGCGACTAGAAAATTAACTGGATTTCCATCAACCGAAGGAACAGGATGGATTTCGTTCAGGCTTGAAAACAAACGACCATTTACATACCTTAAAATTGTTATTTAAGAAGTCCGTAGAATATAACAGACCGCTAATGTTTGCTTTTATGGATTTCAACAAGGCATTCGATATCGTTCAAATGGATATTATTATGAAAGCACCCATTGAAAGTAGCATTTTTCTATACGTCATCTTCATTCAAAACATATGTAAATTGCATGAACTTACAAATAACATCAGAATTGAGCGAGGAGTTCGGCAAGGGGACACATCATTTACCGTCCGTAAATATGCTTTCAGGAAGCTAAATTGGGAGAATACCTATTAATAGAACTTAACCAACTACGATTACTTGGTCGTCATTGCCAACGATTGAGATGTCAATTATGTTAAAAGGACTATCTGTTACCTGTGCATGCATGGGTCTAAATATTAAGTCTAGAACAATAAAATTTATGACTAATTTTGTGCAGTCTAGTATCTTTGACAAGGAAATCTACCAAATAGTTACTCAAATACATATATTTGGGTCATGAAATAAGCATCCTCGACCAACATCCGAAATGAGAAGAATCGGTTTAGCTTGGGCATCGTATAAAGCTCTAAAGGATGTATTTAAGAAGGACATTTCAATTAGTCTAAAGAAGAAAACATTTAGCCCGTACATCCTTCCGGTCTTCACCTATGGAATTGAGACGTGTGAATTTACTTTAGAATTTACAAGCAAACTGATGATTGCACAAAGGCGCATGGAGAGGTAAATGCACTGAAGTCACAAATGTCATCAAACGTGTAGCTAATTCAAAATGGAAATGGGCAAAAGACATGGCCATACTTCGAGATATGAGACGCGCAAAACATTAGAATGGAGACTAAGGGCAGATAAGCTCAACAGAGGAAGACCACCGACACATGGTTCAGATGATATTAAGAGAGCCGCTAAAAACTGCTTGCAGATTGCCCAGGATAGACAGAGAAGAAATTCTGTAGGGAAAGCTTATGTCCAACAGTAGACGCACAGGATTGATTGATGAAGATGTTGTTGTATTATTCGTTAAACAGAATGAAAAAAATAAACGAAAGTAGTTGCTCAGTTTTTGAAAATTTGATATGTTTAGAAATACATCAAATAACAAAATTCCTTTTCTGATGTGACTTTTTCAATTGTCACGTTATATTAACCTACTATCTACATAGTAAAGAATTAAATGGAAAACATACTGATTATTCATATTCAGATCCAGAAAAACTTAATACTTTGGATATTCTTACCATTTTCTTTTTTAGGAAATAAGTTTAAACTATGGCGATACCGATGGGTAAAATCATTTTCATCTAATCGAACCAATAAATTATGTTACATGCATTATATAATGAACCTACACAAGGTTTTTAGTGTCAATTTTATAATATTGGGTTTATTTTTTAGTTTGTTTGTATTAGCAATATTCTTTAAATTAAATCAGTTACTAATAATTTCGCTGACATAATTTTACTCATAATTTGTATATCAATAAATCAGAGACAATCAACAAATTTTCTTCAACCTCCAGAATTTCAAATTCTATCCAAATTTCAGCATTATTATTTTTACTATGAAAATTATTTATTTTTTAATTTTTAAAATTTACTACAATATTTTTGCATTGTTCATTTTTAGAATTAACATAACTCTTGTTTATATGAAAAGAAATAAATTCTATCTCATTAAACTAGATGATAGATAAATATTTCTTCCATGATCCTCTGAACTATTGTTTAAAGACTATACTTAATTTGTAGAGAACTAATTCAGCGTTTTTTTTTATTATTAAGTAAGTATCTAGATCTCACATAGTTTTGGTCTTATTCAGTTTTTTATATTACACATGATTTTAGTAGAGCTAGATTCATATCGTAAATACAGCTTTTGTAAAAAAAAACTATACATAATTATTACTAGATAAGTTGTGTGTCAATTTAAAACTGCGCCTTTTATGACTTTAAAAACTCTCCATCGGTTAAGAAATCTCCTTGTAAATAAGGTAGCGATAGTCAACAGATCTCATTTAGTTGCCAACTGAACATGAATGTGGACTTAACATATTTTTTTTGATTTTAGAATACTGCCGTCAAAATATTTATTAACTATTAAACTTATTAACTATTTTGTAAACTGGCGATTAAACACTACGTACTTCGGACCTATAAAAAAATCTATTACTACTTTAACGTAACATATACATGATAAATTCGGAACTGAAGCTACTACAGTAAAATGTGTTGTGCAGCACCAGGTATATTTTTTTCCTGTGATATCTGAAATAATTGGTCCTGCTGAACTGTTTAAAAATGTAATTTTATTTTTACTTGAATCTTTTTTGGGGGTCTATACTGGGGCTTTACTTAGAGGCACTGAAGACCAAGAAAAGATAAGTTTTTGTTTGAATGAGGCTTGAAACACTCATTTCGAAGTTTTAAGACTCCAGCCACAACGGTAAGCTTTTATTACTATTAATATTATTACTCATAATAATTTTATTATTACCATAAATTTTAAAATATTAACATGTTAACCCACATAAAAAATAATATTACAGGCAGAACACAGACATCATATACGGGAATACCTGTGGGATGGCAGTGAAATTTGGAATGTCGGTTAAAAATTTTAACTTCTTTGTTCCATACATTATGAAAGTACTTAAAAAATTGTTTTTTTGGCAAGTTTAATAGTAAATTTCACACATTAATTCAATTTCTTTTTTTTTAGTTGTTAAGTACTAATAAAATACAATTTTAAATTGAGCGAAGTAAAAAATTATTACATCCCTTACCGTATTAAAAGGTTCTTAAGCAAATAACAACAGAAACATGTTCTTGCACCAATCGGAAATTAAAATTTTATATCAATTCAAAAAACTCTCGATTTTAATATTAATCTTAAGCTGTGTTCGGCAACGTAACTTCTTATAAAATTATCTTTAAGAGAGTTTCTGGACTACTGAGGTTAGCTCCAGGATTCCTATATCAAGAGCAACCCTATTTTTATACCTGCTGGTTAACACTCCTTGTCTTTGAGACTGCTGCATGACAAGTCCTAAATAAAATGATATCAATTTGAAACTTGATCTCCATGGTATAATTAATTTGGGGACTTCCTTTAAAACTGGCGAACCTATTTTATATATATTTGGTGCTGGAAGATAAGGAAATACAGTAAATTCACCAATTATATTAGCAAAGTTGACTAGTTTCGTATCATTTTTAAAATTCCCCATTTTCTTATTTTAAACAAAATTTCTTACCCAATTTTTAAAACTTCCAGTTTTTAATTTCTATTCACTTTTGAGACATGACGATTATACATTATTAGGATAAATACAGAGACAAGCTTTATAATCAGAAACTTGAATAAATATTAGGTATAACCAAAAATCGTTCACAAATGACACAAATATACATTTGAAAGAATTTACATTATTTTAGAGGAACAACTTCCCTTTTATTTAATACTTTCCATTATTCTTTACGTTTCAAGGATCGAATTTCACATGTTTAACTTTAATTTTGTTTCTTTCAATATTTAAAACAAAAAAAGATAAGCTATCAAATCACTTAAAAGTACTCAAGGTACGCATTTTCCGTTAGGGATTTTCCCAAACTGTACCTATTTTCACACGTTTAAAAAGTAGTGCAGGATTTACCTCTTTGTTCATAGCACATCGATATAAACAAATCTTTTTAGTGTTCCGTACGGAACACTTATAAGATCACTCCGGTGTCTGTCTGTCTGTCTGTCTGTCTGTCTGTCTGTCTGTCTGTCTGTCTGTCTGTCTGTCACACCCGATTTTCTCCGAAACTATTTGACATAGAAAGGTGAAATTTGGTAATAATATAGGAATTGATGGCCTCATCAGAGCCATGTAGTTTTGAGAATTAAATTTTGACTTAAGGGGTTAGTTTTGGGGGGTGAAGTCGGAAGCGAAAAAAAAATTTTTTTACTAGGTCATCGAGTGTAGTGTCAAATGAAAGCTTGTGAAAACACGAGTAAAAAATATATATATAATATTATACTTGCGCGCACTTTTCTTTGTATTATTTTTAAAAATTCGCGAAAAATCGCTGTCCCGGGCCTTATCTCGAAAAGTACTTATCAAGAAATTTCGAAAAAATTCTGGAATATTCTCCACGGGGTGTAGATTGAACGAAAATTATCACGAGTGCATTACCTTTAATAAATTATATGGTATATAAAAAAAACAAAAATTTCAAGGTCATCAGATTTCAGTAAAGATTGGAAACAAACTTTGTTGAAAACTCATTTGGGGTGTGTTTTGTGAAGTCACTGATCATTTTATACCACCGTAACATAAATTTTGACTTAAGGGGTTCGTTTTGAGGGGTGAAATCGAAAGTGAAAAAAATTTTTTTTTTACTAGGTCATCGAGTGTGATGTCCAATTAAAGCTTATGAAAACACGAGTAAAAATATATATATATATATATATATATATATATATATATATATATATATATATATATATATATATATATATATACATACATATATATATATATATATATATATATATATATATACTCGTATATAATGTAATACTTGCGCACACTTTTCTTCGTATTACTTTTAAAAAATCGCTGTCCCCTACCTTATCTCGAAAAGCACTGATTAAAAAATTTTGGAAAAATTCTGGAATATTCTCCACGGGGTATAGATTGAACGAAAATTATCACGAGTGCATTACCTTTAATAATTTATTTGGTATATAAAAAAACAAAATTTCAAGGTCACCAGTTTTCAGTAAAAATTGGAAACAACCTTTGTTGAAAACTCCTTTGAGGTGTGTTTTGTGAAGTCACTCATCATTTTTATACCACCCTAACAAAATTTTTTATTTTAAAAACAATCAACGTACGGAACACTAATTGTGCAAGTTCAGCTTGCACTTGACCGGTTTATTTTTGGTACCAAATGTTATAAAAAATACGTTTAAGATTACAAAAAGCAGGAAAAGTTTCCTGCAACCATGAGAATAGGTACAATATAAAAGTCTATCCATTTTAAAAACAATCCTGAGTTCAAACGTCATTTGACAAATTATCATGTGCTCGTAAAACGGTTATTTTAATGTCGTTTTCTTTAGTAAAGCATTACGAAACGAAATATTTACTTCTGCTCTATCTTTGACATATGTTTGAGCTAGATACGACAATGTATATACATTATGGGCGACGTGGCCAAGTTTTTTCTTTATTATTTATTTATATGATCAATTCAATATATATTTTACTTTAAAAAATTCATATAATAATAATTATCTAATATCCCACTCAATAACTAAGAAAGAATCTTCTAATTCTATTCCCATGTTACTGAAAATAATTTTAAAAATGTAGTATTTCAATTCTTTGAACCCCAAAAAAAACTATAACTGATCAATACGAACTTTTGCACCTCTCTTCTCCACATCTTTGGTCTCTTATATATGCTTAAAATTTACCCATTTTCCCATCTAAAATACAATACAAAATTCTCCGATCTCTTTCACCCTATTAGAACTGAAAGTAAAACTTAATTTTCATATTCCTACAGTTCAAGAACCCTGAAAAGGATATATAGCACGACATATGTGAAGCAACCCATCTAACCCCATCTCCCATTCCACAAACCTCTTATATATTTACTATAAATAAAACTTTCCAAAATCCTATTGAAACTATACAATTTAACGGCCCCCACCCCTTTCACCTCCTTCTTGAGTTAAAATTAAGTAATAAAAACATAACCTTATTTTTGAATTTCTCGGCTCCAAAAACCCAAAAAAAAACATACATCGCTCTGTATAGGAACTCCCCTAATCTCCTCTTCCACCCCTTTAACGCCTTTATTTAGGTTTACTATAAATACCTGTAGGTAATATTTGTTTATTATCTAAACAAAAAACTAGACCAAATTTTCATATTACTGTTAGAACCATATAAAATATTCCCCCTCTTCGTCTTGAGCGATATCGCGGTTATAGGTTTGATTCCTTTATTAGGTACTATATATGCGCCAAGTTTGAAATTGATATCTCATATTGTTGGATGGTTATCGTACCACAAACAGACAGACGGAATAGATGATTGACATGATTTTCGTAACCTAAGAACCCTAAAATGTAAAGAAAATCAAGAATCTCGAAATGTATATGAGTAAAAACTTAGTGAGAAACTGGTATTAAAGTAAAAAAAAACCGGTCAAGTGCAAGTCGGACTTGCGCAATTAGTGTTCCATACGGTGCCGGTGATTGCTTTTAAATTAAATTCAAAAAGTTCCTGACATGTCTACATCTTAAGATCCAATATGTATTTTCACCTTTTTTTCTTAGTCAATAATGTATAATAGTTATAGCATCTTAGCTACCTAATAGACATAAAACAGTTATAGCATCTTAGCTACCTAATAGACAATAAATCAATCTAGCTCAATATAGAATCTAGTAGTAAAAGTATAAAACAAATATTTATTACTTAAATAGTTGTTTAACCAAATAAAATAAAAGTATTTTGTCGGCAGAGGAACGACGCGTGGTACTGAAAATATATTTATCGCCACCATACTATCGGAAAACCTCCTCGATACTGGCAAGGCACATAGTTTTTTTTTATACCAGATGAATTATCAAACGTAATGGACTCGTGATAATTCTTGCTCAATCTACAGTTTATAAAGAATATTCCAGAATTTTTTCAGAATTTTTAATCAGTACTTTTCAAGATAGGGTGGGTGGACAGGTTTTTTTTTTTTTAAATGATGCAAAGAAAAATGTGGGCAAGTGTTACATCATATATATTTTTGAGCTCGTGTTTTCACGTTCTTTCATTTCACACCCCACTCGATCACCTGGTAAATTTTTTTTTCACTTCCGATTTCTCCCCAGATATACCGGATATATTATAAAATGTAATGCACTTGTGATAATTTTCTCTAAATCTACAGGTTATGAAGAATATTCCAGAAATTTTTCAAAAATTTTTTATAAGTACTTTTCGAGATAGGGTGCGGAGATTTGGATGGATGGATATTTTTCTTTTAGATGGCAATTCTTTGTTTAACTGCTTTACGAAAGAATAATTCTTTATTGACTATTCTTCGTAATAAGTTTCTTGCGTTTGCTTGAGTCGTAGATCCTAAAACTATACTTTGATATATTTGTTGTAACTTTCGTATTGCTCTTTGACATTTTAAGAACTTTTTTGCTGTTTTGAATCCTCATTAAATCTTCTCTTCCATACTGTTTTTACACTGAGCAATTTAAAATTGTAATATCATTATTTATCATTTTCAAAAGCATTTACTTCAGATTCTAAAAGACACTACAAGAGAAAAGAAAAAAAAACGTTCCACTTTTCTTAACAAAATAATCTTGAATGGAAACATTTCTTCTCTTTACTTACTACAGTCTTCTCGTTCTGGAAGTTTTTCCCTGCAGGATATTTGTGAGGTGCTAGTATATTTCTTATATTTCTACTCATAGACGATCCTTGAAACCTTTATTAAAAGTTTATTAAGACGAATTAAATTTTTTTGTAATTTTGATAGTAAATTTTTACACAATGCAGCAGAAATTTGGTTAATTTGTTTTTATTCCATTATACGCTAGGACTACTTAAACCACATCTGGTAACATAACTTCCCGTGGGGAAGCGGGATAGAATATCTCCCCGGGTATGTTCTGCCTGTCGTTGAAAACGACTGAACGAACAATTTAGATGATAGATGCCCAGATCTCATCAGGCATTGCCCGATTTGATACCATCACATCGGCTTAGGCTGCGTGAAGTTGCTTAATGTTTCGTGGCTGTGCCGATGTCCCCGGACTGTGGGACCCAATAGCATGATGAGACATCTGGATATAAAATTTTCGGAGGTAAAATAGCTCCCCGTTCGGATCTCCGGGGTCAGGGAAGTCAAAATGCAGAGATTATAATTTTAAAATAGATTTTTGCAACATTTGAAGTTTAAACTCGAACATAAATTCAGTGCACCAACACCTACAACCAAACTGAGCTCCGTTACTCGCTTTCTGTGAAACCAAGGTCAGTTCATCGACCAGCGCAGCCAAATATCTCTATCCTGGGTACGACTTTTATTCCTGGTTTAGGCGTAACCTTGGAATCTGTCTTTTTGTCAGAAGCGACCTCTGTTGCCATCGAGAGGAGGCGCCCCGAAACTATGATGTTATGTGGTTAAAAATAACGACTCAACAAATTACAAAGTTCCTCTGCATCTTCTATCAACCACCAAGAACTTTAGAACACTTTTCGCTTCTCTTACAGACACCATAGATTATTTACCTTTAAGTATCCAAATGCCGAAATTGCCATCCTGGGCTACTTTAATGTCCTAAACATTAGCTGGCTTAAGTATTCAAATACTACCGTTGAACAAGGTCGTGAAGCAGAATCATTAGCTTATTGACGAAGCAACATAAATACCTGATCGTGACAGAGAGTTCTCCAGTCTTCTTGATCCATTTTTAACCACCAATCCAGAGATTTACACTGTCAACGTAAATCCACCGTTAGGTTCTTCCGACCATGAACTACTTTCGACATCGAGTATCCTACCAATTAGCGACAGAGGTGTGCGTAAATCGCGCAAGATTTGGCACAAAAAATCTGCTAAATGGGAAGAACGACTGGCATATTTCCAAACTTTCCCTTGGTTAGACGTTTGTTTTCGATTCGACGACACATCTGACTGCGCCAAAGAGGTCTTTGATGTTATTCTGGCTGGTATAGAAGCTTACATCCCTTTTTCGAAGAAATAGCTTTCTAACGTCAAGCCTTGGTTTGACCGAAAATGCAAAGAAGCTGCCTACCAACATTGGTATGGTCATAAATCGTAACATCTTTGTTCGCACCAGAAACAGATGCAAAGAAATTATCGACTAAACCAAGGAGGAACACAATCAACAAATTAGAAACAAATTTCTTGCTTGTCCCAACAATTCCACATCCCTATGGTCAGTCGTTAAGGCAATTAGTCAAAATTTCACCAAATCCACCATACCACTACTCACAAGGCCAGATATTTATATTGCAACAACACCTGTTGAGAAAGCGAACTTGTTGACTAGACTCTTTGCTTCACATTCTACTGTCGATTTCCAGAAAAAAAAAAACACCACCTACTATTGTCTTCAGACAGCTTAACATTAAACGTATTTTCATGAAGCTAGACACCAAAAAAGCTTTTGGCTCTGACGGAATACCTGCCATAGTACTCTCAAACTGAGCGGAGGAAATAACACCAGTAGACTTTTCAATCTATCCTACAAAAAAGAAATATTTCCTTCTTGCTGGAAATGCGCCACAATTCAGTCGATACATAAAAAAGACAAGAAGACCAAACAACTACCAACCAGTCGCACTGCTTTTAATATTATCGAAAGTCATGGAAAAGGCTATCAATCAGCATCTTCTAAAATATCTTGAAGGACATTATTAGCGACTATCAATGTGGCTTTCGCAAACATAGACCAACGGGAGATTTTTTAATTTATGTAAAACAAGTTTGGAACAACGCAATTGAACACTATAGAGAGTCTCGAACTGTTGCTCTTGATATATCCAAGGCATTTGACCTTGTTTGTCACGATGGATTGTTGGTTAAGCTACACTCTTCTGGTATATCTGAAAGATTTTGTTTGTGGCTCCCATATTTTCTCAAGAAGCGTTCTTTACGAGTGGCAGTCGACGGATTTCTTTTACCTTCACTATCTACTCCGGTGTGTCCCAGGGCTCCACACTATCTCCTACTCTCTTTCTCATTTACATTAACGATCTACTAGAAAAGACCGGGAATCCACGCTTCAGCTTATCTCTTCATTCACTTTGAACGTCAGACATAGGCCACTCAGACAGCAGGAAGTCATTCAACTTAATAAAGATCTGGAAGAAATTCTATCTTGGGGTGACAATAACCAAGTGAAATTTAACTTTACAAAAACCCAGGCGGCAGTTTTTTCTAAAAAAGTTAAAGTTGCTGAACCCGACAGAGTTATGTCGGAGCACTCCATTTCTCTAGCATCATCCCTCAATTTGTTGGTCGTGAATTTGGGAGCAAATATGTCTTGGCATGAACATGTTGCAAGCATAGCCAAGAGAGGTTCTCGAAAGCACGGAATATTATTTCGAACTAGAAAGCTTTACACTTCACAAGAACTGTTAATTCTGTACAAAACTCGACCAACGATGAAATACTGCTCGGATGTTTGGGGCTCTGCTCCCAAACATACGCCGCATTTGTTGGATTCTTTTTAAAAAAAAGATGTCGCGATGTTACTAGTTTTGATAAGGTGTAAGGCCAACGCACACAACGTGAACACCAATATCCCGGGAGACGTCCTTCTAGAATTTCTGGCATACATAAACCCAGATATATTTAGTAGAAATAGCAAAGCCATTTTCTTCAAAAGAATCCGGAAGGAGATAATTCACATCACGCTAGTCTCAAGGGGTTTAGTTGACGAGGAATCAGGCTGGCGAGTGTCAAATGATATTCGATTATCATATAATTAAAATGGAGCTTACGTCTGACGAAAAAAGAGCCAATCCGAAACAGAACCCTAGGGCCGCAGCGAGAAGTTGACAGTGTAGAAGTACTGGAAGAGGAAGTTAACATCCTCAGTGAGCATATTATCTCAGCTTATGACTAGAACATGTTCACTTGTGTCATCGATCGATAGGAGGGTGGTGAAGAAATTGACTTCGTACTGAAATCTACGCAATTGGTAAGAATTCTGAGCTACAAAACTACAGGGCTTATTAATTTATATATATATATATATATATATATATATATATATATATATATATATATATATATATATATATATATATATATATTATATATATATATATATATATATATATAATATTTTATATATACATATATAACACATGGGCTGAAAAGTCCCGGGCCTAACACATAGATGGCGCTAGTTTTATTGCAGTCACCTTTTTTTCAGTTAATACTAACCTTCAAAAGACAGCTGTTAAAATTTCATGATATTCTATTCATTAGTTTGTGAGTTATTGTGCTAAGAGTGACGCTACTTTTGTTATTTTCAAAACAATGGATCAAAAACAATTTCGTGTTTTAATTTTACACTGCTTCTTGATGGGAAAAAATACCGTTCTAGCGAAGCAATGGCTTGAAAAGTGTTATGGGGACTCCGCTCCATCAGAAACAACAATAAAACGTTGGTTTGCTGACTTCAAACGTGGTCGTAGAGACACCGATGATGCAGAACGCAGTGGACGTCCAAATGAGGCGGTAACACCAGAAAACATCAAAAAAAATCCATAAAATCGTTTTGAATGATCGAAAAGTGAAGTTGCGTGAGTTAGCTGACATCGTAAAGGTATCAAAAGAACGTGTTGGCTTTATATTGCATGAGCATTTGACTATGAGAAAGCTCTGTTCAAAGTGGGTGCCGCGTTTGCTCACTGTTTATCAAAAACAAGAACGTGTTGATGATTCTGAGCAGTGTTTTGGCCATTGTTAGAGCGGCGCTGGAATGATTACGTTGCTCTTGATGGAGATTACGTTGATGAATAAAGCTAATTTTGAACCAAAAAAACCGTGTTTTCTTTGTTAGGCCCGGGACTTTTCAGCCCATGTGTTATATATATATATATATATATATATATATATATATATATATATATATATATATATATATATATATATATATGTATGTATATATATATATATATATATATATATATATATATATATATACATATATATATATATATATATATATATATATATATATATATATATATATATATATATATATATATATATATATATATATATATATATGTATATGTATATATATATATATATATATATATATATATATATATATATATATATATATATATATATATATATGTATATGTATATATATACATATATATATATATATATATATATATATATATATATATATATATATATATATATATATATCATATAAAATGCAATATATATAATATGTATAAATAATACAAATAAAGAGTAAGTATGAAGACTACAAATAAGTTAACGCTATGTGCAGTTTCGAATATAGCAAAATAACTACAAAAAAGACTTGAAATATATCTCATATCAATATGGAAAGAAATTACGTTCGGCAAATAGAAATTGCCTGATCTTTACAAAAAGAAGAAACTAAGATACACAAAGATAACTTTTAAAATCCTTAGATATGACATTGTAAATAGAAAGAAAAAAATTATTGTTATACAAAATAGATATGAATAAATATGAGAGTACACTTATGTAAAAAATTGTCAAAAAACTTATTTATCCCTTATGTCAAGAAATTCAATTGAAAATAGTAAATTTTCTTCCAAAAATTGTTGCTTATGGGGAACGTGAAATTGCACAAAATTTGATGTCATAGCATCGCTACAATAATTGACACGATACCTTAAACAAACGACTGGTCATCAGCAAAATTTAACACGAATTGGTCCAAAATTCACACTTTTCTCACTCAATTACTTAAGAAACATAATTAGATTAGATAATGATGACATATTAATAGTAAAACTATAAAAAAATATTTTTGAAAGGGCTGGATATGTTATTATAAAATTTCTTATTACCTAATTATATATATATATATATATATATATATATATATATATATATATATATATATATATATATGTGTGTGTGTGTGTGTGTGTATATATACTTTTTATATTGAGTGTTATATATAATAGAAATGGTATATACAATAGAAATCCCTTTTATTATAAATTAATAGTTAATAAATTTTTTGCTGACATAATTTGACTAAGAATTTGTCTAATTGTCATCTCTATATTCAAGAAGTATTAGCAAGTTTATTTTTCATAACTCTAAAAGTTTCAAATTGCATCTTCTTCATTTATCTAGTTTTTAAAACTTAGTACTAGAATTATTGAAATTATCAATATGGAAAAAATAATTTAACTTATCAATCTCGAGGTTTAGTAAAAATAGTTAATAATGAAAAATTCCAAGCTAACGGTTAACATGTAGAAAATTTAGCTAGAGTATTTGCGTTTCCTGTTACAACTTTATGCTCTAATTATTTTTTTAAAACTTCCCAATTGATAGAAGCCAGACTTGAGATTTTTTTTTGAAATATTGATCTTATAAACTTAGTGTATGAGCTACGAAATGCTGATGAGTTTATTGATATTTCCAAAATCTCTTCTCTCATCAGTTCTCTGTTTACTAGTTTGTAGAAATATCGAAAATACTACTTATTTAGTCAGAACCTAAACCTGAACTATTGCCTGTTTTGGTTCTCATGTGAACAAATAAAGTTTTATAAATAATTTTACATATATAACATTCTCCATTCCAGTAGTTGTCACTACATAAGTTGTGTGTAAAATCAAAACTGTCCTCTCGGTCATCATTAAGAACTTTTGAGCATTCTTCATCTGTTAGAAGTTGGAGATCAATTTTTTGTAAATATGGTGGTGAGTCTCCCCAGGTTTCATTAACTCCCCATCCACTTAAAAACACTCAGTACGTGGAATGGAACTGATTGATTTGCTTCTGATAATTTAATTGGTTGAGCAACGTCACTAAAGTTAATGGGTTTTTCTAGCTAAAAATATTCTTCCACTATTATTTTGTTATTACATCGGTGTTGATCAGAACTAGATAGACAATGTTATTTTAGGTTTAAAAAATATACATCAAATCAATAAATATTATAGTATCAATTATCCTATCGTATAAAGGCCATACTTGATAGAAAAGCATCCTAAATTGGTAGAAATTAAACAAATGTTTACTAAGATTTCCACTTTATTGTAATTACTCTTATGTGATGACGATCGTTTTGACAAGAGTATATTTTCTTTGGATGGTGTACAACTACTAAAGATTTTTAAGTCGACTTTCATATTACGAATGTATTAGAAACACGACAACATAAAATAAAAATATAGAAATCTTTAAAACTAACAAAGGCTTAATAAAACTGAGTTATTAACAACTAACTGGTCCTTAAAAAGGATGTTTTAGTTTTTAGATTTATTTATTTTATTTATTTAATGAATTCTAGGTAGTTCTCTAGTTCACACTTTTCTGAAGTATTTTGGTATTTGGATTGACGTCACGATTCGCAATATTATAATTTTGTTTCTTATATATTGCCTATAAATATAATTATCTAAAAAAAATCA
Source organism: Pachyrhynchus sulphureomaculatus (assembly GCA_019049505.1). Lineage (NCBI taxonomy): Eukaryota > Metazoa > Arthropoda > Insecta > Coleoptera > Curculionidae > Pachyrhynchus > Pachyrhynchus sulphureomaculatus. The sequence goes on along the minus strand of CM032446.1, from coordinate 101,039,488 downwards.
TACTAAATTCTTTATTACAAGATTGATGGTAAAGAAAATATAAATCAAACAAGTACATTGGTTTCTTGTCATTTCCACTTTACCATTAATTTACTTTTGTAGCAGTATTTCGTGTTAACTGTATATTTTACTAGGACTCGTATATATTAAATTAAAATTTTAATCTTTCTAAATCTCTAAGAATTGTTAAAGCATATATGATTCGATCCTAAAAGGAATACTATGTGGCCATTCTTCTTCTTCTTCATGTGCCATATCCGGTCGCCCGGACGTTGGCGATCACTATGGAGAGTGCTTGTCTGTCTTCGGCCAATCTAAAAAGATCTCCAGCGCTTTGGATTCCTGTCCACTCTCTGATGTTCTTTAGCCAGGACATTTGTTTTCTACCAACTCCGCGCCTTCCCTCAATTTTTCCTTTCATGATGAGCTGGAGAAGACCGTACTTTTCTCCACGCAGTATATGTCCGAGATAAGCAATTTTGCGACATTTTATAGTATTGATCAACAGTCTTTCAGAGTTTGCTCTACGCAAGACTTCCTCATTTGTCAGCAAGTCAGTCCACGGTATTCGAAGCATTCTACGGTGGATCCACATTTCAAAAGCTTCCAGTCGGTTCAATGTGCTTATTTTTATGGTCCAGCACTCCACTCCATACAACAACCCTGACCAGATATAGCATTTGGCCATCCGTTGCCTCAGTTTGAGATTCAAATTGTCATTGCATAGAAGAGTGCTCATTTTTCTGAAAGTTGTACGAGCTGTTTCAATTCTGCATCTTATCTCTATGTCGGGATCCAAGTCATCTGTTATTATATTTCCAAGATATTTAAATTTATGAACCCGCTCTATCGGTGAGTGGTTGAGTGTCAACTTCGCATCATCATGTTGGCTTCGACTAAACACCATAAACTTGGTTTTGCCAACGTTGACATTCAGGCCCAGACCCCGTCCAGCCTCATCAATTCTGTTTACCATAGTTTGCAGACCGTCCAGTCTATCGCACATAATGAGGGTGTCATCAGCATATCTTATTGTGCTCAGCACAACACCATTAACCCTAACACCCAGCTCCACATCCTCTAATGCTTCCCTGAAAATCCTGTCCGAGTATAGGTTGAACAAGAGTGGCGACAGGACACAGCCCTGTCGGACCCCGCGCTTAATTTTTATGTTATTTGTTTTCAACTCTCCTATGCGGACTTCGGCTGTTTGTCCCCAGTATAGGTTTTCAATTATTCGAATGTCCCTGTCATCCAGCTGTAGTTGTTGTAGTATTGATATTAGTTTGTCGTGTCTAACCTTATCGAAAGCCTTCTCATAGTCGACAAGCAGACGAACACATCCTTACGCTGATCCCGACATTTCTGCAAGAGCACATTGACACCGAACAAGGCTTCGCGCGTGCATTTCTGAACCCCATCTGACTATTGTCTAGATCGAACTCACACTTTGTACGAATTCTGGAATGGATGATCCGTAGAAAAACCTTTAAGAGGTGACTCATTAAGCTGATTAAGCGGTAATCACTACACTTTTTGGGATGTGATTTTTTGGGGATTGTGATGAATGTTGATTTTAACCATTCTTCTGGTATAGTGCCTGTGCTGTATATTAGATTAAACAGTTTTGCAATTTGTCCTATATTTTCTTCTGCTATAAGTTTGATGACTTCAATGGGAATTTCGTCAGGTCCTGTGGCTTTCTTATTCTGTGTAATAGAGATTGCGTGAAGGATTTCTTCCTTTAAGATTTCGGGCCCATTTAAACAGTTGTCATTGTTTCCTTTGGAAGCTCTGTTGTCATCAAAAAGTTCGTTGATATATGTTTCCCAAGCTTCTTTGATTTCTTCATCCCGTATAATAGGTTGATTGGATGAATCGAATAATACATAGGCTGGTTGTTTTCGATACATACCAGTTATATCTCTCACCTTTCGGTGCATTTGGAAAATATCATGTTTCTTTTCCATTTCTTCCATCTGTTCACACATCTCTATCATCCATCATTCTTTTGCCATTTTTACTTCCTTTCGAATCACTTTACTTAGCCTTTTATATTCTTCCCTATTCGCTTTAAACCAGTCTCCTCTTCTCCATTAAGCTTAAAATGTCTGTGGTCATCCATCTCTTTTTCCGTGTTCTGGTATCGGATTTCAAGTGTCTATTACAAACGTTTATTAGTTTGCCCATGAGACTATTCCACAGGATGGGACATCGCCGCTGGTGGCCATTAACCAAATAATATCGCCGAGGTTTTATTTATTTTAGAAACTAGTCCGGAAGCCCTTAAAAAAACAAATTTGCATACATAAAATTACAAACAGTTATATCAGTGGTAATATGGCCTATAACAAAAATATAATTTCTCACTTAAGGAATCGCTAGCGTATTTTAAGAATAATTCGAAGAGAAGTACACACTCAGAATGGTTAGGTTTATGCTGATTAATTTGTGCTGAATACGTTCAAATGCAAAACTCATGTGAGTAAATTTTAATACCTTTTTGCAGCAAAAATCTTCTGGAAATAAAGAAAACAATCATTGATCTAAGAAAACTAGTTTCGCTAAACAAAATCAAACACTTCCCCTAACTCTCCATGTTATATTAATTCTCAATTATGTGTTAAATTGTGCAGCTAATACTACAAAGTTAAAATTTACAACTTGACCTATAGTTTGAAAAACAGGAGCCCTTCTTATTCATGGGCAAGCAATAAAGTATTCAAAATATTTTAATAAGGAAATTATTTTTAAAACATAAATTCATATTCAAAATACTAGAAACTTATCTAACGTCACGTATAGAAAATTTAGGCAAATTCATTGATGGTGCCTATCTTATAAAGAAACCATGTCGATGAATCTTGTTTTAAATGAACTTCACCTGTCTTCGAATCGAAAATTATTCCGTATATCTGTAGTTAGAGTATACAAGTTTTTAACTATTGGGTCTTTTAAACAATACCTAGCTAAAGCTACTGCAGTAAAATATGAACTCAATACCGGTTGAATCTGTACTGCACTTTCGTTCTTGTGGTTGGGTCCGCAGAGACTTAGTGTGGTGTTAATATTTGATTTAAATATTTTTTCACATGGATCTTCCCGTATATATGGAGATTAGTATATTCAAAGTAGTATCCACCGACATCCATGGTTAGATAAATAGATACATATAAGCTGTAAACCCTTAATACAATAGCAAGACAAATCTATTACTACTTATAAAACTTATTAAGAGCATGTAAAAAATTAATTTTTACGTGCAAAAGACCGAGATCATATATGGGAGCTCCTATGGGATTGTATTGAAATTTGGGATGCCGGAACTAATTTTTTACTTTAACAGAGGTATTAGGATAGCCACTGTCATAATCATATAACTGGTTTGTTCCATATACTATTGAATCACTAAAAGGATTTAAAAATATTAGGTAATTTCAAACATAATTTTTACATGTTAATCTAAATTATTTTTTAAGTTGTTGTGTGAAAAAAAAAAATATAAATTTCAATTGGACAAAGTCTAAAACAACCTTCACTAAATCGAGAAGTAGTTAAGAAAATTAGAAATACGAAAATCTTTTTACATAAATTGAAAATTAAACAATATAACTTATTTTACTAAGTTACTATAACCTTTCTTCGTCTACTAAAAATAATTTTAAGATCCCTATTTCACAAGAACCATAAATTTTTCTTTTTCTTTTCTGTAAAGTATGAAATTGTATTTCGTAAATCGTATTTACCTGTAACACATTTTCTTGAAATTCATAAGCACCACGAGAGATTTACTACTGTAAGAGGCCAGATATGGTACATACAATCAATTTTACATAATAGCGCAGGTTTATCCGCGCATATCATGGAAGAATTCGCTACCCCCCAATTCAACCACCCATTAAAAAATTTCAATAAATGCGACGAAGATAAGTAGAATAAGAGCTTCCGTACACTACCGCTAAAAAAACTGAATGGTCACCTGCGGTCTTACAGAAAAAAAACCCACCTTGAATCCGCACCGGTGTTGCTAATTAAAATTAAATTAAATAATTCGTTTTATGTGCTTATATAGAACTTATTAATATTCGGATGTATATATATATATATATATATATATATATATATATATATATATATATATATATATATATACGCTCTTTCTAATGATACCAAATTCCATAGCATACCAAAAATAATAACAATGTTTGAACATTAAATTCAAGGATCTTAAATGAAGCAAAATCGTTTTAATCGATTTTTTTGCTCACCAGTGTATATATAATATATATATATATATATATATATATATATATATATATATATATATATATATATTATATATCACCAAGCACTAGCCATAACATACAAACTCATAGAAAACACAGATCCCTATTACAAATACACACCAACATCCATACTTGAAAATAAAGATTACAAGCTATACTGGGACATCAGCATCCATACAGATAAAACAGTCTCCGCCAATAGACCCGATATTACTTTTCAGTGAAAAAAAGGAAAAGTCACCTATCTAATTGACATAGCTGTCCCCAACGACACAAACATCCAAACGAAATACATAGAAACAATTTCCAAATACACAGACCTTGCAACGGAAATAAAAAGGCTATGGAAACAAGAAAAAGTCATCATTGTCCCCCTCATTATATCAGCCACAGGCCTTATACCAATAACATTCACACCACACTTAGTACAATTAGGACTCAACACAAACATACACTGAAACATTCAGAAGTCAGTGATTTTGAAAAAATGTAACATTGTCAGGTCATTCCTTAATACATAATGGTAATAGCGTTGGTGCTGACTTGGCTTTGGCCCGGTAGCCAAACATGGAACCATATTGACCAAATGTGAGAAAGAAGAACTTTTTTGTAATAATAATAATAATAATAATAATAATAATAAACCCCCCGCCGCATGCAAAGAAAGACTTACCATCGAGAGGAAGGCAGGAGGAAGAGGAATTATAGACATCAGATCATTACACACAAAACAAATACAAGCACTTAGGAAATTCTTTCACACTAAGCAAACCAGCCTCCATACAGCAACAGTCAAAGCAGACAAAAACTATACCCCACTCGACTTATCCCGGGTAGACCACCCAGTAGATACACACAGTCACACCCAATTACAACATGAAAAGATGAAAACGTGGTCAGAAAAAACACTCCACGGAAAACACAGATACCACATAGAACAAGACCACGTAAATAAAAAACAATCATACACCTGGTTGCGGGATGGGCAGCTATTCCCGGAAATAGAAGGCTTCTTACTTGCCATCCAGGATAAAGTCATATTAACCAGAAACTACCAAAAGCATATCATCAAAGACCCAACTATTACAGAAGACAGATGCAGAAAATGCCACCAGCAGGTCATTCCTTAATACACAATGGTAATAGCGTTTGTGTTGACTTGGCTTGGGCCCGTCAGCCAAACATGGAACCACATTGACTAAATGTGAGAAAGAAGACATTTTTTGTATAATGATAATAATAATATGCTTTATTTTTAAAAGAAAATCAAATTACAATTTACAATGAACCTAGATGCACAATTAATTCCGAGAATTTGTGCGTGCACCTATTGAAGAGATTTAAAATTTATAATTTACATTCTTTTATATACACAATAATACATGAAACAAATTACAAACAAGTCAGATAACAAATCGATTCAACTATACTAAAGTCAAGAACAAGTCTTCCCTTAATTGAAGTAACCATGTGGTGACTTGTCTCTTTATTTTTGAAAATGGTTTATTTTTAAAGGATCGTGGCATGGCGTTATATATTCTAGGAGCTGTAAAAAGCAAGTTTTTTTGTACTGAAGTAAATTTTATCCTAGCTGTACTTATGGAAAGTTTTTCCTTATATCTTGTGTTTATTGAGTATTCAACGATATTCTTCGCGATTTTGTTATTACAAAACAACCGTATCACGGATTTTATATATAGCCTAGAAACATCTAGAACTTGTGCTTCTTGAAATAGAGTTTCCGCAGGAAACCGTTGAATAAACGGTTTCCGTTCTTGAATAAAGCTATTTTTAAGATTTTCTCTTTTGTGTTAATTAGTATTTAATGTGGTATCATAGGCAGCCCCCCAAATACACACGCCATAACTAATAGTGGATTCCACGAGAGCTTTATAGAGATTTATGATAGATTTCTGCGATAAGCTTTGCCCCAATATGCTGAACTTATACATTAACTTTCTAATTTTATTACAAACATAATCTATGTGAAAGTTCCACTTCAAATGTCTATCAAAATAAACACCAAGATACTTCACTTTTTCCACAGAACTTATTTTTAGTTGGCAATCACAGTTATTATAATTCTTACAATCATGATCGTGCACTTTGATGGCCTCCACATTATCCATCCCCGCCCTGGTCATAGAATAGCAAATAAAATGAGACTTCTCGATATTTAATAACAATAAGCTCTTGTCAAACCAAATTTTGGCAGTACTCATAATTTTCTCGGTCTCAACAGTGACTTCCTTCCAGATATCTGGTGATATGGTAATAGCTGTGTCATCAGCATAACGGATCACACTGTCTCTAGGTAGGGCTGAAAATATTCCATCTATATAAATGGTAAAAAGTATTGGCCCAAGGACCGTACCCTGTGGCACACCACACCTTACTGGCCGGGGTCCACTGAGTGTTTCGCCAATCTTAACTTGCTGTGAACGGTTTTCCAAGTAAGACTGAAAAAGTTGTTTCGGTAAACCTCTGATTCCTTTTTCCTCTAAACGATCCAGCAAGATATGGTGCGACACAGTATCGAAAGCTTTTGCTAAATCTAAAAATATTGATAGACATTTTTTTTCGCTTGTTAAAACTATTGACAATGCAATCTGTCACCCTAATGAGAGCATCCTGAGTACTGAAACACCGCCTAAAGCCATACTGATTGGCCGCCAAAAGGTGTCAAGAAGCTAACCAGCCTCATTCTAATGCACCCCTCCACAACCTTTGAAACATTATTAATGAGAGCAATGGGCCTGTAGTTCCGAGGCTGGTCCGTAGCTCCCGCTTTGTGAAGCGGGATCACAACAGAATTCTTCAGTGTGTCAGGGAATATTCCCGTTGCAAAAATCCTGTTATTAAATGCTGCAATGGTTGAGTTAAATAATTACTAAAACTTTTTAAGACATCCGTTCACCGGAAACCACCGTACCATCTCCGCGAACAACATTCGCTATAGTCGGGGCACTAGCAACCTCATTGGTAGCCTGCTTTATAGTTTTCCATGTTTCTTTGGCATCTTTAAAATTTTTTTCAAAAAGGTTCTTAAAATACATAGCTTTAGCCTTACCCAGTAATTTAGTTAACATTTTTTTATATTCTATGTAATTATTTTTGGCTTCTAAATTATTTGGCTGCATTACGCTGAGTTTTTTGAGTTTATCTCTCCTCACGGACGTTATTAAACCCAGAGTAATCCAAGGTTTTTTACGTCTGTGTTTACATTTTATATATTTTACTTCTGTAGAAAGAGAAATATGTTTATTTAATATATGAATAAAATTGATTCCCAGATGTATTAGAATCCATTGCATTCAAGACATCCTCCCATGTCTCGTTTTCCAATAATGCATTAAGACGTATTTTATTAAGTTTTTTATAGTATCTTTTGTTGTTCTGTGTGCTACTTTTCAATATAATATTAAGAAGGATAGGAAAGTGGTCAAAATGACTGCCTTGTAGTATGACTGCGTGAGAGATTTTATTTGACTTAATGAAAAAATGGTCTATGCATGTTTTAGATGCATCTCCGATTCTTGTTATATTATTAATCTAGCTTTCAAAACCCCCAGCAGGAAATATATTAAGGTAATTACATATATTTACAGAAATATTCAGGTTTTCTCTCCTGAGATTCAAAATATCAACGTTAACGTCCCAACAGAAAATTTCTGTTTCACATTTATTTTCAAGAATTTGATAGTACTGTTCGAGGCCACCAATGAAATTGACCTGCTCTATGTAGTGGCATCTATAATATCCAGTAAGTCCCATGCTACAATCATTTTTGTAAAGCTTAACTCAAAGAAATTAACTATTATTTACTTCCACTACATTGATAGATTTTAAAATACTGCACCTAACATAAAAGACCAAGCCATCACATTTATTAACAATACTAAAATTATAATATAACTGATAACCAGGAATATTCAAATTTAGATACTTCAAAGTAATATCATTTGTCCCAGAAAGAGCTATCACATCAAAACGTTTGTTTAGCGGCCCTAAATATGATAGTAGATTTTCAAAATTTTTGCTTAAACTTCGAACATTCATATGAATAATATTAAGGTCCCTATCACCAAAATTAAAATAATCAGTTTTATCAATCAGATCTAAAGTTTCTGTCTTATACACCTTTATTTCATCACAGAGTGAGTTCTGGCCCATGGGAAAGGTAAATAACTTCAGCCATTACTTCCAATCACGCTGCAAGGAGGATAAAGATTTCCCCTCATGATCCAGCCATGATTTCCTGTACATGGTAAATGTTTAATATTTTTTTGCAGGATCGCCCTCTTTTAAACCGAGCATAAATTGATCCATTACGGGCCATACAAACTTATAACCTATATTTTTAAGCTTGTTTGCTTCATGTAGCAAGTTGAAAGACATGAACGTTAATTCTTCATTGATGTAGATTCTTCCGGCTTCTTTAATGCTACACAACCCGCCCGTTAATTGCCCAAGGTTTTTGCGGCTCTTAACAATGGAATTTCTTTTCTGTTCACTGTCGAGAGTCACAACCACAAGGTGTTTGTGTGCCTTGGTTTTTGCACTCGAATTGCCTTGATATTTTCTCTCTTTATATTTTCATCTAGGCGTCGAATTACAGCAATGGTTTTTCTTTCGGTGTCTTCTTTAAATTCTTTCTCGTCGTTGCAAATCCCGGTAATTACAAGATTATTTTTTATTCTCTGATGCTCGATGTTGTTGACATATGAGGTAACAAAGCCCAATTCTCTTTTCAGTGAGTTATTCTCTTTTTTTTTCAGGTCACCCACTATCTCAGAGAGTATCTTATTTCCCACCCTTTTTCGGTTTCAAAGAGGTCACTCATATATTGCAGTGAAGTCTTTATCTCCGTAATTTCTGTTTTTAGATCCTTTATTTCAGTAACAAGCAAAGAAAGCTGCACTAAGTCGCGCCCTTCTTCTTCGTCCCTTTTCTGTCGGTTAGCATGGTGGTTTTTTGTTTTGTTTGAGTTAATTTCCGATTGGTTACTAGTATCTCTGCAAGCACTGCAACTCCAGGTTTTTTTCTGTTGGTGGAATACTTTCTCATCCACCTCACTTATTCCTGCACAAGGAAGGTGCAAGTAATGTGTGCAAATCCCACATTTTATTTTACTAAATATTAGTTTTCTAAAGAATTCATAAGAAAAGTGCTTAAGATATACACGCCTATTGCATGTTAATAACGTGCACTTTAATTGTGAATATCTCGGTTCATAATCGGTCAAAAATTTGTTTATTTTTTTTTAATAAAAAGAAAAACATTTAGATTAGCATCATATTTCAATTTTATCAAATTCTTAAAACTGGATTTACGAGTGAACTACCTTAAAAAATGGTATATTATTATTGTAATTACTAGTATCACAAAAGGAAAGCTGATAGTAAAGAAACAGTTCTCTAAGGTTCACTTAGGCTTGGCAAGAGTTTATGTGATTTGGATTATATCAGTGCCAAAAAGAATTGGCTAGTATGGTGAGAAATACTGACATTTTTGGATTTAAAGTAAAGATTAATAAACTTTGAATTCTTTTATGAGCAATATATTATCATATTACTTGCCTAAAGCCCTAAATAAGGAAGATAACAAAACTAGACACTAATGAGGTGGTAAGAACCACGCATTGGCTCTATACAGCGATGGTTAGACCAAGAGTCAGTTGTGGCTTAGTAGTCTGGTGCTAGCTGTCGAGAGGACTACGATGTGAACGAATTTGGGGAGAATTCAAAAATTAACCGACTTAAATATTTTAGAAGGGCTACGCCTATGTCTGCACTAGATACCCTGCTAAGACTGCCCTGGGCTATTTGTTTGGATGCAGAACTCTGGATTGTGGAAAGGAACTGGTAACTTAGCATACAGAAGAATCACCCCAAGACCAGGGGTGGTGATCCCAGTGCTGTCCTTTTGGGCGATAACGACAGAAGATTGGTTGAGATATAACAGGTCCTTCTAAACTACAATCCCTAGCCGAGATCAATGGAAGAAACAGCACAAAGCAGTCCTTCAAATGAAGTACCGCATCCTTTTATAATGATTTACCCAAGACCGTGTTTTCCACCGACTACAATTTACGGCGACTCAAGACCAGCGTGAATCGCTTTTTCAGAGATGCGTCGTTCCCGTAGAGCTTTAGGGATTTCCCTGCAGTACATGTTCTATGCCGGTAAAGAAGTAGCTAAATCTTTAAGCATTTATTTCTAAATTAAGGTTGAGTGTTTGATTTCAACAAGACGATTTGAATTTATAATTCCCATCTACATGTTATTATATATGTAAAATGTATTAATGTTTTTTAATATAGCACTTTTATTTCCTTTCTGAAGTTGGCGAATTTGTTATATTTTTGAAATTTATTTATGATAAACAGCTTTTGATTGTTGCAAAATGCCTAATTTGGGAGGAACGAAAGTAGAGAGTTTTATATCCAAAACGACCTATTGAATCTCTCATCCTCATCCCAGCGGGAAATCTGGCTACACAACAGTTATATGGTTATGGGCAGACTATTTTAAACATATTGTGGGTAAAGACATAAAAACTGAAAATCCTATTGTGGCAATAGCTTATGAAAATATTCATGGACCATTGCCAAACCACTGGTCTGTGTGTATTTAAATTCTACTCAGAATTGTAGAATTTTTATAATTTTGGCACAAGTGCAGGCAACTGAAATCAAACTAACTTATTCAGAAAGTTTGTTTTCAAAAGTCGAAAGTTGTTACTTTTTGAGAATTATGTTATACAAGGTTATTTAATATAAATAATCCCGCAAATTATGCACATATTCTAATTATTCAGGGGCATCTTTCCAAATTTAAAAACTACCAAGAAAAATAGAAAATATTCATTTTATTTTAACATTATTAATTATAATGTTGTCACAATTTTAAATATTGGTAACATTTTTAATCCAGTTGCGGTATTCAGGATTGCTGATTCTACTGTAGGTACCAGGGTAATAACCACATGGTTTAAACGACCAGGAAACTAATCCATATGTGGTACCATTTATTACATATGGGCTTCCAGAATCTCCCTATAAAAAGAATATTCATAATGTATATAAAAATTCTAACACTGTTTGTAAGTAGCACTAAAATATACAAAAGTGAATAACTATTTTGGTGAAAGTTTGATTTGATTAGAAAAAAGTGTAAACAGTCTCTCAAAAAGAATTATTACACTCGAATTTTTTTTCTGGTTTAACTTAGAAAATTTCTCATTAAATGGGATTCCGATTGTCACATCGATCTCAGTGTATAGTAACAAATAAAGCAAGATATTTGATCCATAAGCACATTAAGAATACGCGATTCCAACGATTCAAAATGAATTTTCTTCATACATTTAGATTTTAAAACTTACTGCATCGGTAATCGTTTTTTGACACTCGAGATGTGCTAATCATTGAAACTATTAATATAGAAAGAAAATAATTTAGCTTATCAATCTCGAGGTTTAGGAAAAATAGATAATAATGAAAAATTCGGCTGCGGCTAGCGGCTCATACGTAGAAAATTCAGATAAAGTAATTGCGTTTCCTGTTAAAGCTTTATGTTCTAATTACCTTTTTAATCTTTCCAATTAATGAAAGCCAGCCTTGATGTTTCTTTTCTAAATATTAATCTCAAAACCATAGTGTATTAGTCAAAAAATGCTGAAGATTTAACCGTATTTCCGCATTATGGTTCGCGTAAGTATTTTTCTATAAACGATGTGTGCAACTATATTTTATTTAATAAAACTAAAATATTGCAAATATATAAAGTTTTGTAAATAATTATACATACGTAACATTCTCCATTCATGTAGTCATCACTACATAAGTCGTGCGTAGAATCAAAACTGCCCTCTTGATGATCATTAATAACATTTGAACATTCTTCATCTGTTAAAAGTTGGAGATTAATTTTTTGTAAATATGGTGGTAGCTCTGACCAGTTATTATGTACTCCCCATCCACTTAAGACACCCAGTACGAGGAAGGGAACTGCTTGATTTGCTTCTGGTAATTTAATTGGTTGAGCGACGTTACTAAAGTTGATTGATTCTTCCAGCTAAAAAATTCTTCCTTTATTATTTCGTCATGACATCGATATTGTTCAAAATAAGATAGAGAATGTTATTTTGGTGTTAACAAATATACATCAAATCCATAAATTTTGATTAAGTTTATTAGACCATGGTTTTTTGGTATGTGGATCGATGTCATGATTCGTAATATTTTGTTCTCATTTAGTTTCCTGTTTATTATTTTTAATATATCTAGCTAATACATTTTTGGTTCTATAATAAAGTTTACACCTTTCTATTTTAAAATCATGTTTCATTTTTATAATTTGATCATAATATACTGCATTTAAATCTCTAAAAAATATACTAAAATCTTTATTAGAAGATTGTCAATAAAAAAAATCTAAATTAAACAAGTATTTAGGTTCCTTGCGAACTTTCCCAGTGATTTGCTTTTGTAGTAGTATTTCGTTTTAACTGCATATTTTACTACTACTCGTATATATGAAATTAAAATTTCAATCTATATGACCAGTCACCAAACAGTATCAACGTGGTTTTATATATTTTAGAAACTCGATATTAAAAACAGTTAAATCAGTGGTAATATCGGCCATAACCAGAATAGAATTCCTCACTCAAGGAATTTGTAACGTATTCCTAAGAATAACTAGAAGAAAAGTACCCACTCAGACAGATTGCTTAGGTTTAAACAAAATTCATGATAGTACGTTTTAACACCTTTTTACAAAAAAAATCCTCTGGACATAAAGAAAACAATCGTTGATCTAAAAATACTAGTTTCGCTAAACAAAATCAAACACTCACCGTAATTTTCCGTTACATATTAAGTCTGAATTATGTATCGGCCTGCGTAGCTAGTACTATAACGTTAAAATTTACAACTTGCCTTATAGTTTGGAACACAAAAGTCCTTCTTAATCATGTGCAAGTAATAAAATATTCAAAATATTTTGTGTGTAACTTTAATAAGGAAATTATTTTTAAAATTAAATTCATATTCAATATACTATACTAGACACTTGCGTACTATCTAATGTTACGTATAGAAAACTTAACCAAATTCATTAGTTGTAGCTATCTCATAAAGAAACAACGTTGATGAATTATTATCATGTTTTAAATCAACTTCATCTGTCATGTAATCGAAAATTATCCCGCATGTCTGTAATTAGAGTAAACCAGTTTTTACCTCTTGGATCTTTTAGGCGGCATCTAACTAAAGTTACTGTTGTAAAATATGAATTCCATACTATTCGAATCTATACTGTACTTTCGTTCTTTTAGTTACTTTTGCAGAGATATTTTGTGGCATTAATATTTGTTTTGAATATTTTTCCATATAGATCGCCCGGATGTGTATATGGAGGATAGTATATTCAAGGTACTATGCTCCAGCACCCATGGTTAGATAGATAGATAGATATTAAAATTATATAAAAACACTATGTTTTAATTTCCAATTTATTTAAAGTAACTTGACAATTGTTTCACCATACAGTGGCTTCTTCAGAAGTAAATAAGTAAAATTCTTATTTACTTCTGAAGAAGCCATTGTATGGTGAAACAATTATCAAGTTACTTTAAATATATTGGAAATTAAAACATAGTGTTTGTTTTTATATAATTTTATTATGAATTTCCAACAAGTATCGGCTAACCCAATCAAAGAAAATTGATATTAGTTGTAAACTTTTAATACAATAGAATCACAAATTTATTACTACTTATAAAACATATTAAGAGCATGTAAAAAATTAATTATTACCTGCAAAAGACCGACATCATATATGGGAATTGCTTCGGGATGGAATTGAAATTTGGGATGCAGAAACCAAGCCTTTACTTGAATAGAGGTATTGGGATAGCTCCTGGAGAGTTATATAACTGATTTGTTCCATATACTATTGAATCACTAAAAGGATTTAAAAATATTAGGTAATTTCAAATTTAAATTTTAAATGTTTTATAATTTAAAATTAAAATGTTGAATAATTTCAAAATATCTCCTCAGAATTTAAAACTTTTAAGGCTATACTCAACAATATAACTTATCTTAGGATCCCTGGATCATGATAATTACAGATTTGAATATTTGTCTTGTCTTTAAAGTACGAAATCGTATTTACCTATACCACAATTTTCTTGAAATTTATAAACACCACGAGTGATTTACTACTGTAAGAGGCTAACATTCATACAACCAAAAACATTTTACATACCAGCGGAGATAAACCATATCATCTCTTCCCACGAATTCAGCCAACCATTAAAAAATGGCAATTAATGCGACAAAAACAAGTGAGTAAATTGCCTGCCTGTCTTATACAGAAAAATACTCTGCATTCGTGCAGTACCTCCAAGAAGACTGGATGGTCACCTACTCACACCTCTTATAGAAAACAACCTGCCTTGAATGCGCTCTGTGTTGCTTCTTAGAATTATCAAATTAAATAGCTCATTTTGTGAACATATGATTATATAGAGCTTATTAAAAACAAATTTAAAAAATATTCAACTATATTATATATACATATATATATATATATATATATATATATATATATATATATATATATATATATATATATATATATATACATATATATATGAATTCCACCTTTTTTACACGCGAAGAAAATAACACCAAGTATGTCTTCATACCATATAATCCGAAATATAGCAAGAGACTCAATAAGGTTTTTAATAAGGTAGGCCTCACCTAAGTCTATAAGTCATCAGACAATCTGAGGAATATCTTAGGAAATCCCATAGAGAAGATTCCTAATTGTGAGAAAAGTGGAATTTATGAAATTAGTTGTAATGATTGTGACAAAAAGTATGTTGGGCAAACTAAAAGGTCAATTAAAACACGATTTAAAGAACATTTAGCACACTTAAAATACAGTAGAACAGAAAAGTCTGGCATTGCCGGACATGCCCTTGAAGCTGATCATATTGTAACATTAGATAATCTAAAATTAATAAAAAATGTATCTGATAGGAGCTTGTTGACCGCATACGAAAGTATGGAAATTATAAAATGTAAATGTAGTTTAAATAAAGACAGAGGGCCTATTCCTTATAGTCCTCTCTACTGGTTACTTGACCGGAACTGATGGC
The DNA here is from genome assembly GCA_019049505.1 of Pachyrhynchus sulphureomaculatus. Classification (NCBI taxonomy): domain Eukaryota; kingdom Metazoa; phylum Arthropoda; class Insecta; order Coleoptera; family Curculionidae; genus Pachyrhynchus; species Pachyrhynchus sulphureomaculatus. The sequence goes on along the minus strand of CM032446.1, from coordinate 101,024,024 downwards.
CTGGCCTATGCCATTAGTTCCGCCTGAGTAATTCAAGGGTTAGGCTAAGTATAAATAGGGTAGATTTGTAGTTTAGCTTTAGTCAATCATCGCTCCTGATAAAGCTAACATGGTTAGCGAAACGCGCGTCGAGTGCAAAAATAAAGTATTTGGTGTAGTGGTGATATATACTGAGTAATATTTTTAAGTTGGTCTGTTCACAAGTTTTACCATTATCATTAAGAATTTCCTCTTCGCAACTCCCTGCGACTTTGTTAACTTTTTTCCCTCCGGGCTTCCGATATTATTCAAGGTATTAAAATATACATTTTTTCTTCAAACTGTTCACCATCGTTGATTCGGTAGCCCACGGTGGTAATGCCTTCCACTAGACTTTTAATGATATTTTGAAAACCGATGAACTAACTAATTACTTACTTAATTTTAAAAGTCAGACCACACCGTAGATGGTACAGATTCGATAATAGTAGATCTAGTCCATCCATTAATTTTAAGAACGGGTTAAATATGTGGTTGTGTTAATGTGATTGACGGTAAGTTTGACAATACTGTTAAATATCCTGATTACTTACACTTCCAATGTAATTAAACAATTCTTGATAGAAAGTTGTTTTTATGCAGTCAATGAATATATAGAGGCGATATCTGAGGTTTAAATTTCTTGTAATTTTTTGTCTTTCTTTATAATACAATTTTTATATACTACACTGGTCAGCAAAAAAAAATCGACCCAAACGATTTTACTTCATTTAACACCGATCTTTGAATTTAATTTTCAAACCGTGATATTATTTTTGATATCATTAGAATGCTGATTTTCTATCCTTTCCAATATTACCAAAAACGTTTGGATTTCCAAAAGTTCCAAAAAAACTGTTTTTGCTCGCTCAGAAACGTACTCGTTGCACACTATTCATTCCTTTAAAAACACATGCAACTGCATTTTCCTATCATTCCTTTATCGGAATTTGAACCGTCAACAACTTTACTATACCTGCTCACTAATTACGTCATCGAAAAATGGATACCACCCCAGAAGAAACGGCACAAGTCATTGTGCCAACGTGTAGTCGCTGCGCAACTGCTGAGCTGAGCCTATCAGCTATTTCCAATATCTACAGATCAGGATCAGAAGGAAAAAGGTGTACATCGGAGCGAAACGACCGCTTCATGTCAACACAACTCTAAGAAATCGTCACTTGACTGGCGTTGAGATCCAACAGGAGCTCCGACAAGTTCGTGGTCGGGTTGTCGGACATAAGAAGATTTAAACAAGCTAACCTAACTCCGAAAAAACCAGCTAACGGACCCAAATTGACAGCAGTCCATCGACAAGCGCGACTCAGATTTGCCCGAGAACATGTTGACTGGACCTTGAGCAACTGCGCCCCGTTTTACTCTCCGACCAGTCCCGAATGTACCTACATGGCAATGATGGAAAAAGACGAGTCAATAGGAGGCCTGGGGAGCGCTATGCGCAGTGCTGCATTAATAAAATGGTCGCCTGCGGAGGAGGTTCTGTCATGGTATGGGGAGGCATTTCATTGGATGCGAAAACCGATTTGGTTTTCGTGACTGAAGAGACTCGTAGCCGTGGATTAACTGCTCACCGGTGCATCGTTCAGATCCTGTAGGAACACGACGTTCCTTACTTGGGTTTGTTGGCGATAGCTTCGTGCCAATGCACGACAACGCGAGGCCACATGCTACTACATCGGTGTGGCAATACCTGGTGGAAGTGGGAATACCAACATTAGACTGGTCTACGAGGAGTCCTGACATCAATCCAATCAAGCTTAAAAGAAGGATTCGAGCCAGAAATCCAGCTCCTTCATCACTGAGGGACTTAAAGGTTGCGATGGCGGAAGAGTGGGGAAGAGTCCCACAGGCAGCGGTAAAAAAACTCACCCTCTCCATGAAAAGCCAGCCGGAAGCAGTATTAAGGGCTAGGAGCTAACACAAAATATTGATTTTGATTTTTATCAATCAATTTAATTGTTAAACTTAAAATTTATTTAATTTTTCCTACCTCTTACCTCTATTTTCATTTCTTGTTCTCCTTGTTTCCTCTTTCAATCATTTTAATCAGTAAAAAGCATGATGTATGCTAGGGAATTTGGTATCATTAGAAAGAGAATTGAATGGGCTTTCAAATGAAGATGACTAAATTCTAGGATTCGTGTTAAATGAAGCCAAATAGTTTGAGATGATTTTTTTGCTTACCAGTGTCTATACTATAGTATTATTTTCTATATTTTATTTATGAGTGTTTATCTTATTGGCTTTATGTATTACTCCTATTCTTATGTCTATACAATAGCTAAGTAAATTATTGTCATTTTTGTACTGATTTACAACAAATCATTTATTTATAAAGCTTTCAAATTAAACTATACTTATCCATCTATTCATATACCCGATTGCCTGTACTATTATCTGTTGCTGTGATAATTCTAAAGGAAAGCAAATGTCGATTTAAAATTTGTTACACATATAATAATTTCTATGAGGAAACTCTCATAATTTCTTTTAAGCAACATGGCTCGAGCGAGAGGAGATGGAGGTGATGGGGACTGATACATTTTACAGGATTTCAGGACGCAATGTATATTCAATGTAAAAGAAAACTTACATTTTCCCGCCCTGAACACAGTGTCCGGCTGTCAAAATCCATTCTGGCCCTAATATTCCTCCTCCGCAGGCGTAATAACCATCACTCCCCCGCAGTTGCACCTAAAATTATTATAAATCAATTCATATTAGTAAAACAGTTCCTAAGACACTGTATGTTGGCCGCATTAATATTAATGGTTTTAGCATTTATTGAGGGAACGAGAATGATTTAGTTTAAAACATCTAAATCGTTTTTAAAAAATATCGTATTGGAGAGCAACTAATTTACAAATCATATTAACAAGAAAAACATAAAAACGATCTTTATAATTCGAAACCATATGAAATATTGTCACAAAATTTTTATTTCATGACGGTTGATGTAGGACATATTCATCAGCAACATTCCTAAGTTTTTAATTTCTTTTATAAGGTTGGTTAAAAGTTAAATGCTTGATGATCTTACTAATTGATTGCAGTGAAAGTATAATAAATAAGATATAGGAATGTTCTAAACTTATTGTAATTAGTCACCTCAGCACTAACTTTTGTTAAAACAGATTTACTGATTTTAAAGACAATCGACCGTTCTAGTAATTTTTTCGCATCTCGTAAATAAAATTATAAACAATATAAAATCTGCACATACGATTGTGTAGCAAATATTCGTAGAACCAACCACTATAATTTTTAAAATTTATTATAAGTTTGTTTCTGTATCACTTTTAAACGGCTGTGCCGTTTTTTGCTATTGGGGGTACAGTAATCATTGGGTTAAGTTATTCGATGTCAATACAGAATGATATAACGGTATTATAAGTCTATTATTTTAAAATCTAGATTTAAAAATCTAGTTATTGATATGTCGATAATACGCATATAATTCACAGAATATACAAGGTTACATGCAGTAGAACTGCATGCATTTGCTGGTCTGTATTAAAAAGAAACATAAAAATTGTACTAGAATTTTTACTGAAATGTGAACTCAGTGTAAAAATAAAAATGTTTTCACATACTCACCATGTACGGGAATTCGCCATCTTCAGCTGTTGTTCCATTAATAATTTTTAGAGGTGACCTTGCAACAACTATAAAAAAAAAATATTACATTCATAAGAGAAATCCTTCTTAAAACTACAACTGGTTATCGCGATTTTCATAAACTTAGTAAGTATGTGTCATGTAGATTTTTTTATCCAGGATTTCAGAGTACCGAAGAAGGCACAGATGTATACAACATGTGTCAGATGAAATATAGATTCTCTCATCAGTCATCATTTATTAACCTTTTCCTACCAGTGTAGCAAAAAATCTATTAATTTTTAGTATAGTTCTTACTAAAATAAGTCGCTTCACTAAATATGACAAAATACGTGAATAAGAAAGAAGTTTTTTTACGTAGTTTTTTATTCTTAAGGTTGATAAATTTCTTTCTCAGAATAACATGTCGTTTAAAGCACATTTCTATTTGGTAATTAGTAAAGTACCATCTTGATGGTACTTGGCAATGCTACGCTAGAAATGAATAATGTTTTCATACTGGACTGGGATGTAGTGCACATTTTTATCTTGTGTCACCAAGATCCTTGACAAAAACTTGTGCATAGTTATTCAATCGTTATTAAAATCAGACAGCGTGACGGCTTGTTTGTATTCATCAGTGCAGTCTTTTATTTTATTCTACAACCGTGCGAGGCGATTTTGCATATAGCTTCTTCAGAAAAATACCGTGAACGCAGATTTTGATCTATGAAACACAACTTCCCAAAAACCTTACATATTGGCTGTGGAAAATATCCATATATTTCTCCGATCAAATTTTTAGCAAGGATTTTCAATAAATGTATAGGTTGGTATTTTTTTCGGCTTGCTTATTATTAATATTTATTATTAACAAATAATTAATAATAATCGTTATTAATTATTATTAATTTGTGATTAAGTAAGCAGCTTCAAATTTTCTGCATTTTCTCCAGAATGACCGGTCTGCATTACTGGCAGGTGTATCTTTTCATGATAAGCCTCTTGATTTCTCCATCATAGTGCTACTTCAAATTTTAGTAGCGAACTAATACGATTATTTAAATTTCTTATTTCACAACAGGCTAGGACAAAATATTATATATAAATTTATAACACTTCAGGATCGTTAATTTGCGATCCCTTTTAGTTTTGCCTCTTGTATTTTCGAAGTTGAACATTTTAAAAATTTAATATGGTAAAAGACCTACGCGCACGTATATAAAAGTCAAGTCCAGATTATTTTGCCAATTTCTTTTCCGATTCTTCTTCTTCCAGTGCCCTATCCATTTTAGACGGCGCTTCGAAACAGTTGAATAGACGTAAGTCCGAACCATTGTTTTAAGTTATATGACCAAGAATGCATTCTTCTCCCTCGATCTCGTTTGCTACCTATTTTTCCCTGTATTACCAGCTGCAAAAGATGGTATTTATTATGTCTCATGACGTTGCTAAGATATTTAAGCTTTCGCCCCTTAGTTGTCAGTGCAATTTTTTTGTCATTGCCTATTCGGGGCAGAACTTCTGATTTGGTATTATGTTCGGTCCAGGAAATCTTCAGAATTCAGTGATACGAGGCCTTGTTATAATAGTGTTTCCGTCATCAATTCTACACCATATAGCAATACAGAATACGTACCATTTGGCTAATCTAACTTTTAATCAAAGTGACAAATCATTGCATGTAAAGAAGTCTTCTCATACCATTAAAAAATGCTCGAACTTTTTCGATTCTTGACCTAATTTCAGCAGATTAGTCTTACTTTGCATTAACCACTGTCCTCAAGTATATATAGGATTTCACAGGCTTGATTATTTGGCTATTTAACTGAAACCGTTTTGCTGCTTGTTGAGGTTGTTTATTTTCATCCACTTGTATTAGATATATTCAGGTGAAGACCATACTCTTCGCTAACTCTTTGTACCCTTCAAGATCTTGAAGTTCATCGATGTTACTGGCCAGCAAGACGATATCATCGGCGTTGTTAATCATCGCCATTATTTTTGATGCCTTTGTGAACTCCCTCTAGTGCTTTGTTAAATATTTCCTCGGAGTATAAGTTAAAGAGGGGAGATAAGATACGCCTATTTTGATCACAACGTTTTCAGATTAGGAAAAAGCAAATCTTTATGGCCAATTAAATAGTAACTAGGGCGAAATAAATGCATTAAGGGGTATATCGAAGATGCAGGTCACTAAAAGTCTCCATACACTGTGCCCTTAATATAGTGCTTTATAACAGGAAGGTTTTTTTAGCCTTTTACTAATTTTTACAATAATAATAATAATAATGAGACCCAACTATTACAGAAGAAAGATGCAAGAAATACCACCAGCATAAAGAACACATAACGAGCGGATGTAAAATATTAGCCGGAATATAATACCAGCCAGACATGACTCGGCGGCAAAAGTAGTTCACCAAGTACTAGCCACAATATACAAACCCATAGAAAACACAGATCCCTACTACAAATACACACCAATATCCATACTTGAAAATAAAGTATGCAAGCTCTACTGAGACATCATTATCTATATAGATAAAACAGTCTCCGCCAATAGACCCGGTTTACTTTTCATTACAAAAAAGGAAGTCTTTCAAAATGCCTCGTTAAGCCAACTTTTGTTCTATACTCGCACTTTGCTGCTTCCTCTCTCAGTTGCTCTACGCCAAACCCGTGGGTATAACTGTGGTCCACCAGGAGATTGCAGGCATAAAGTCACTTATCGATTTTATATGGATGACCTTAAACTTTATGCTGCTTCAGAACGGGACTTAAGACAATCAGTTAGAGTAGTTGAAGAATACACGCGAAATATTGGTATCGAATTTGAATTGGACAAATGGCATCACGCAAAAAACCACAGCATGGAGTGTCTTATAGGAACCTCGATTCGTTGCAGCTGTCGAAAAAAACTAACATTTAGTTTTTTACAATCAACAAGTCTTAAGTCAGAGTCCGAGGAATTTTTACAAGCTTATCGGGATGGTGTGATTAATACCCTGTTGTATCGTAATCGATTTACGGAACTAGCAGACATTAAGTGTTCCTAAAGAACCTTAAGAAGATAACAGCGTGCTGTGCCTCGGCTGATTCATTAACAATGAAGATGCAGAGAGCAGTTATCCTTGGGTCGCTCAGATTTCTCAGGATGATGAATATGGCCGATGGTCATTAACCGAACGGACATGAGGCGTGATCGTCATTCTCGGACCATACCGCGTGACAGCCAGGATTTGTCACATCGGATTCTTTCTTCTCTTTCTGGTGATTAATAATAACTTTATAAAGTCTTGTCCCTGAAATTTAAATCATAGAATGCTATGATATAAAGCATAGAGAATAATACCTACAAGTTAAATTATGACATTCCGATTCATACAGATAAAATTATATCAGCCAGATATTGTACTGCACGACATTTTTTATAGACGTTACACATCCGAAAGACCACAACATAAACAGAGCGGAAGAAGAAAAAATAAAGAAATCTGTACCATTATCTACAGAGTGTAAGGAGATACATAAAATAAAAATCGGTACAAATAATTCCTATAGTGATAACAGCGGCTTTGTCAACAAAAATTTACCTCGTTCACTGGGAAAACTAAAATTAGACACCAACCCTAATTCAACGGAAAAATGTTATCCTTGAAACTTGTCACATCGTACGTACAGTCCTAAATATGCTAAATGAAAATATAGAATAAGGTCTGCCTAAATAGCCCTTTATTTCTTAAAACCATATGTTTAACTCTGAGACCAATACAGAAAATAATAATAAATAATCATAATATTAAAAATCAATATATAAAGTTTATTTTTAATGTGGGTTATTATAATAGCTTTTCTGGAATATCGTTATATAGGCTATATTTAATGACATAACTGATACAAAGTACCTTTCTCTTGAATTTTGATAAAAAGAACATAAACTGTTCTTTAGCAACTTCAAAAACAGTCAGCTAAAGCAAAAAACGAAAATACAAATTTCATTTTTTATGGTGGTCTACGCAAATGTATATTTTTTAAAAATGTTATAACTTTTTTCTAGTAATAGTTTTTAATTTTGGCTTATTTTTTCCTTTGTGTAAAATCAACGTATTTCTTACGCTTACGAAAACAGAAAGAGCATTATGTTAGAGAAACAATTTGGTTTTCAAGGTATAATGAATGTGGCTACGTAGCTTCTCGCTTGCTTTCCGCCGCATGCAATCACGTGTTATTTATAATAACCTTGAAAGTCCGATCAGTGCAATGCATATATGTGATTCAAAATTTAAGAGAACGTTTGCGTTCGCACGCGCAGTCCCCTTCTAGCTACGTTGCCACAGTGAAAATTCATTTCATCAAATACATCAAAAAGTAATATTTATCTAATATTTATATATATATATATATATATATATAAATATATATATATATATATATATATATATATATGTATATATATATATATATATATATATATATATATATATATATATATATATATATATATATATATAAATATACTTTTTTGTGACTTTTTACTTTTAACGCACACACGATAACAAAAACTGTAAAAAACGCATGCTTTTGATCGAAGAAAAAGTATGGATTGCTGTCTTTAACGAATTAAATATCCCAAACTTTTACAATTAATTATGGCAAACCGGCCGGGGAAACCATCTTCATATTGAAGCAGTGAATGCACGATGCTAAAATTTATTATTTCTCAAAATTTCAAACAAAACTACTTTTAACAGTTAATCGTAAGAAATACCTTGAATAAATAATAAACTGAGGCATAATCTTTATTTATTTTTCCAAAAAATAATTTAAGAAAAAAGTTGTATCAGAAAATTTTCCGAGATTAAACTACTTCTAATTGATGTTAAAATTCTTCAGAATAAAATCTACGTTTAGATTATAGCCATGCTTTGACATAAATATTAAGAAAACTGTTTTTGATAAAAGCTGAATCAGATTATCAAGTTTTTTTTTATAAATGTTTTCATTAGCCAAGTTGCTTTTTACTCCTTGTAATATTTGTATTTTTAATGTAATACTTATTTCACAAATTGATAGGGGGGGGGGGGGGGGGGGGGGGGGGGGGGGAGGGCAATTGTATTACAAGTCATATAATGTTCTTTAATTCTAGTACATATTTTTCTGCTCGTTTCAATGCTATAAGTTTTACCACAGCTGCATGGAGTACTACAGACATTAAATTTTTAAAGAAAATCTTATTTTTGATAGATCTAAGATGTTGTGAGAGTTTAGGATACGTAGAGAATCGTATTATTATATAATCGTGTATTTATGTTTCCGTCCAATTTTCGAAGTGCGATCTGAGATATTCGTAATGTATCGAAGGATTATAATTCCAAGAGTCTGATCTACTTGACTTTTAGTCTTGGGGGACACCTGTGGAGATGTATGTTTTTGAATGAAGGGAAGAAGTCCTATATCTTTTTACTGGAAATTACCTAATGAAAGACGGAATTAAGGTGTTCTGATTGAAGAAATTGTGGCTGAGAAAGTGATACAGCTCCATCAACAAGAAAGTTGACAAATAAGTGTTTTTTGTGGGATAATGAAACAAGGAAGCATTTAAATACCTATGGGCTTTCTGTATACTAAGTGGCTTAAAGTTATATTTAACTTTCGATTAATAAGAACATCTAGGATAGAGGAATTAATATTTGTATCAATATCAAATCTGAAATGTATATGAAAAGTTGAGATGATTAAGAAAACTTTGAAGCGATTCTTGGCCTCCAGATCCTCTTTGATTAGTCATAGATTTTGGCAACAAAATTCATTTTTCTATCCTTGGAAAATTCAAAAGATCATCGAAATATCTAAACTTCCTAACGACCTTAATCGTGACAGTGGTCTTTACCTCTCACCAATCTGGAACAGATCATCAATGAAGCTTCGCCCCTCCGCCCGATCCACTAATTTAAAAGGTTTTTGCTAGAGAAAATAAATCAGTTTCATGCTAGATTCCGAAGAAGTTAGAAATTGCAACATTGAGGAAGATAATAAAATGGATGAGCATTCTTATAAATGAAAACTTAAAAATGAAGACAAGGCCTAAACTAAGAAAAGAATGAGTCATAAAAATAGATGTACAATAAGTCATAATGGTAATTTGTATTGATTTTGTTAAATAAGACAAGTTTCTGTTTCTTATTAATATTTTAAATCGATATTCTGATTACATTACTACCATGTATATAATTCGAAGCCAAAACTAGTACCTAATAAGCCTATGATTTGTTATCATTATATTTTACATTCTCTCCAAATTATTAAAAACCCAAAAATATACAATGGCATCTTCAGTTGATATACAGGGATATATATAATTATTTTACTCAAATAAAAAATCTGAACTTTCGAAAATCAATCCAAATCAGTGGTCAATCTAATATAGATGTCATCGACAGACATATGTTATATCAGTTGAGCAGAATTTTTTTCAAAGATGGCTTAAACCTCAATAAATTGAAATATAATATAATTATCCTAAATCCAGTTTAATGCAAATCAATATCACATATAATGATGTCCAAGATAATTATCGTGTTTTCTTTTTTTAATTGATCTTTGTTTTTAACAATGTTGTTAGAAAAATAGTTAATAAGTGATTCCATAAAATCTCACATGATTTTCAAACTGTCTGTAAAATGTTTTGTAAACATTAGAAAGTTCCTAATGTGGTCATAAACAAACTTTATCAGATCTGTGAAATTTGTTTACCCCTATTGGCCCAAAAAACTAATAAATCTGACGTTTACTTTATCTCCAAAACCTCATAACAAAAGGTTTGCTATGAAAATCCCTTCAGATTAGTTTAAAATATCACTGTCGATCGTCAAAAAATTCTTCAAATAGCCACAGCAAATGTGAAATTATATTAATTCGCAATAATCCCATACTGCACATTGAATTATTTCGTGTTTTAGTACGAAACTATAGTACACTGATAAAAACTACATTTGGAATAAATAGGCCATAGATTCAAGGTAAGTCCTAACAAGATTATTTAATTAGAGAGAAATAAAAAAACTGCTTTTGGAAAGTGACGACCTTGTAAATGAAACCGTTTTAATGCTAAAATTATTTAAGGTTTGGATTTTGAGCAATTTAAATTTGTAAATATTGGGAGTAGCAGTTAAATTATCTTGATTACTTTATTAGATGTTATATTAGCTATATTCAAAAAATCGTATAAAAGTAAAACATTGACTGAATTTTAGAGGTAATTATCCAAAAAACTATTGATACTTAACATAATAACCCACGTTTTCTAGACACAAAGAAATTAAATTAAAAGAAACAAATATAAAGGAAAGGTACATGAACAACTTACACAAATCTTAAACATAACCAACGGAGAGGTAATTTAGTAAATTATACATTAATGAACAGAATGCTTGTAGTATTCAGACAAGTAACACAAAGAAAGACAAATAAATCTACATATCTAAAAAGGTAAAAAGAACTAACGAAAAAAATTCTTATGAGAGGTAAAGAAAATCTCCAGAACTCACAAAAAATTATTAAAATTATTAGAATAAATATAACGGAAATAAAAATTCGGGAGATTAAAATAAAGAAAATTAATGAGAAGAACAATAATTTAAAGTGTTTAAGACCTTGGTACACTTAAAATAAACAAAATGAAAGATGAAAATCAAATTAAAAGATGAAAATCAATTGAAACGCGCAGACTAAATCTTAAAAAATGTGTACATATGTAATTCAGAATAGTCAAGAAGAACAGAAAATTCATCTGAAAATAATTACGAAAACGAATTGATGATGCGACCAGAAATTAGTAAATCAAAAATTAAGGCGTTGAGTGAAATGAAAAAAAAAGATAAGAGTGCCTGGCCCAGACGACATAACCACAGAAATATTGAAAAATGAATATATTAATAATAGTACTGCAAGCAAAAAGGGGCAAAACAGATTTTAAAAACCACCGTACTATAAAATTCCTTTTAACGTACTCATTAATAAAATACTAACAAACCGAATATAAGAAACGCCATACAGAATAGCCATATTACAACGCAGATATACTTAACTAACTAATATATATAAAAGCCACAACATGAATCAATATGCAATCAGTCCAAAAAGTCTCCATACACCACCTGTTTTCTATGCTATTTTTAACTAATTAATTGGAACTATGAGAAAACATGTCTAAAATAATATTTGAAACTTAACCAACAAGGCTTAGTATTAAAAAGCAAACCAACGAGGATTAGTCGTAAAAACAACTACGGAACATTTTATTTAGAAGTTACATCATTGTTATAAAACGTAAACAAAATTAATGTCAAAAAAGTCTCTATATACTCAAGAACTGCATTGAAAAAAAAACACTTTATAATCAGTCGCATTTTATCAATCGTCACTAAACTGAAAAAAATGGATAATTTTCTGCCATACTTTATAATCTGTCACTTGTTGCTAGTAATTTTGCAGTGGGTTTTCAAAGTAGTGTTAAAAATTAACGAAAAAAATTGTAAAATTCCATTCCATTCCAAGTGGAAAGATGGAAAATCGTACATAAATATAGGAAAAGTTGTATATTTAGTACATTGTAAACCAGTAACGAGTTCCTGTAAAATTCGACCAGGCCCAGGTCGTCCCAAGAAAAACTGACTCCACATGAGGAGACAAGACAAATAATTATAGATTCAAACAATGCACCAAAATTAAAAGAAGAAGTATGAGAACTATTTTCGAAAAACGTTTGTTCACAAGCAGTGAAAAATTGTTTACACAGGGCAGGCTATAAGGGGTGTGCAGCCAGGAAGAAGCCGTTAATTTCGGAAGCTAAACCTCCTGAATTTAGGGAATCCGCAGTTTGTAGTGATGAAACTAGAATTAACCTTTTTGGGTCTGATGGCAGAACTAAAGTTTGGAGAAAGAAAAATGCCGCATTTGCTATTAAAAACAATTGTTCCTAGGTGAGGCAAGAAAATGGCAGTGTCTGCTTTGTGTATGCATGTCCGCTGAGGAGGTTGCAAATTTACATTTTCTTAATGGTACCATGAATCAGGATGTTTATCTGAACAATTTGAGAGACAATTTAAGAGAGAGTGTCTAAAAATTAGCACTCGAAAAAAGATACGTTTTCCAACAGGACAATGATATCAAATATACCACAAATTTGGTACGATCCATAATGTGCGCAGCAGCTTCATACACCTCCGCAATTAAACGATGTTAACCCCATCGAGCATTTATGGGAGGAACATAAACGGCGTTTTTCCAAATATAATTTTTTAAATAGAGAAGAATTAAAAAAAAAAACAGAATATTGAACGAATAGGAGAACATGCCAGCAGAGCTTACTAGAAAGCTGGTTGCAAACATGACAAAAAGGTTACAGGAGATTATCAAGGCCAACGGCGGTCCCACTAAATATTAGTTTAAACGAAGTTGTTATTTCCCGTTAAACTCCTTCAAACCATTATTGGTAATGGATAAGTATGTGGAGACTTTTTTGACATTAGTTTTGTTTACTTTTTTATAATAATGATCTAACTTCTAAATAAAATGTTCCGTAGTTGTTTTTAATACTAATCCTCGTTGGTTAAGTTTCAAATATTAATTTAAACATGTTTTCTCATGGTTCCATTTAATTAGTTAAACATAACAGAAAAATAGTATAGAAAGTAGGTGGTGTATGGAGACTTTTTGGACTGAATGTAGTGCGTACACAGAGTTAAAAAGAATTAGCTATAAAAAGTTGTGGGCAGCACTCAAACCACTAAATATGTATCGACCAAGTAGACCTAGTTACGGATATAAAAGCAGATTTAATGAAAAGACTTGAGAAAAAAGACACATAAGCCAAAAAATAGGCCTACACATGAACTGCAACAAAATAACATTTTTTATAGCAATTGATGCTATATAATAAACAAACAGAACTACAGTTTAAAAAAATATCCACCCTACCTCAAAACTGTTTAACCATTCTACGTTTTCATGAATCACAAATTTGGATACTGACAAGTAAAAATACATACAGATGATTATTACTAAACAGGAAAATGTAAAACAAAACTTATAGGTGAGAAGTGTATAAAAAGGAACATAAGAAAACAGATCTGCAAATTCTATACGAAAAAGTATAAGAGACTATCAAAATAAGGATGTATATTTTTTATTTATTAAAATACTAGCTTACCTTCATTTTGAGAAATGACAAATATTGTCAAAACTAAAGAAACAATCAAAGATCTACTCATTTTGTGAGCTGAATAACACCATAGAATATTAGGTACTCCCGTTTAAATAGGTAGTTTGTACATATTGTAGAGGGGCACTTCAAAGAATTTATCTTATCATTAATTCTTTTTAGAATACATACAAGTATATTTTTGAGAACATAATTTCAATTAGACCAATACAATGCATATTTTTATCGTATTATGGCTTCTAACTACTCAAAACAGGAAAAGAAATTGTCACGCTGAACAATGAATCACACTACGAAAAATAGAGCACGACAAAAACTTGGTGCTACGGATAAGAAAACATAAATCAATGTATTTCAGTACTAATAATAATTATAAATACTCGTTTTTTAATTGAGGTACGTATAAAATGAAAATTTCTGAATTAATTATAGAAATTTTACAAAAAAATAATACGATTTTAACATTTCTCCGCTCCAATAATTCCATTTCCTCTCCCCACCTCATTTACTTCTTATAATTAAACGATAATAATGAAAAAGTAACACAGTTTTCAGTTTCCTCGATTCTAAGAACATTTGAAGGAATGCATTACATAATATATATGACGCCACATATAATTATAAATAATTAGGTTTAAATTTTTTTGTTACCATAAAACAATATTGATAATATTAAAAAATTATTGACTCTCTCAGCCCTCCTTATTTGACATTGATATTTCATTTAGTTCGAGAGTTATCGTGCCTACAGACAGATAGACTAACGGGAATAAGTTACCAAACTAAAACATAAAAAAAAATGAAAACATCTCGAAAGGTATACACAAATAAAATGATTCCCTTCAGCAAAGAAAATAGACGTTGAAGTTTATATGTATCCAAATTTTTATGCCAGTAGAATCTGACATGATATTAAAAAAAAAAAACGGTCAAGAGCAAGTTGGGCTTGCGTGTTCCGTACGTTGTTTGCTTTTAAAATAAAAAATTTTTGTTACGGAGATATAAAATTATCAGTGACTTCAAAAAATACTTCCCAAATGAGTTTTCAATAAAGTTTTTTTTCGTTCTTTACTGAAACCTGATAACCTTAAAATGTTTTTTTCTATATACTAGATAAATTATTAAAGGTTATACACTCGTGATAAATTTCGTTCAGTCTACACCATGTGGAGAATATTCCAGAATTGTTTCAAAATTTTTTGATCAGTACTTTTCGAGATAAGGAAAGGGACAGCCTTTTTTTGAAATTTTTTAAAAATAATACAAAATAACCGGTCAAGTGCAAGTTGAACTTGCGCAATTAGTGTTCCGTACGTTGATTGCTTTTAAAATAAAAAACGTTGTAACGGAAGTATAAAATGATCAGTGACTTCACAAAACACACCTCAAATGAGTTTTCAACAAAGTTTATTTCCAATCTTTACTGAAAATTGATGACCTTGAAATTTCTGTTTTTTTATATACCAGATAAATTATTACAGGTAATGCACTCGTGATAATTTTCGTTCAATCTACACCCCCGTGGAGAATATTCCAGAATTTTTTCAAAATTTTTTGATAAGTACTTTTCGAGATAAGGCGGGTGGACAGCGATTTTTCGCGATTTTTTAAAAATAATACAAAGAAAAGTGTGCGCGCAAGTATTATATTATATATATATTTTTTGCTCGTGTTTTTTCACAAGCTTTCATTTGAAACCACACTCGATTACCTAGTAAAAAAATTTTTTTTTCACTTCCGATTTCACCCCCCAAAACTAACCCCTTAAGTCAAAATTTAACTTTCAAAACTACATGGCTCTGATGAGGCCATCAATTCCTATTTTATTACCAAATTTAAACTTTCTACGACAAATAGTTTCGGAGAAAATCGGGTGTGAAAGACGGACAGACAGACAGACAGGCAGACGGACAGACAGACACCGAAGTGATCTTATAAGTGTTCCATACGGAACACTAAAAAGTCTGTTCAAGCATTACATTATGTACATTTTTGAACTTGTGTTTATACAGGCTTTCATTTGACATCCAACTCGTAAAAAAAAATTGTCACTTCCGATTCCCCCAAACTAACCCCTACTGGAAAGCTAAATCAGGGCAAAGTTTTGTTATTGAATTATTATTAAAAAAAACATGGGATATTTCCAAAAATATTCGAACAAAAACGAAATTGGTATAGCTTAATTTTATTCTGCCACGATAAAAATTTTAATAATTCTGACAGCTAAAGACAGACAGACAGAAATAATATAAAATAAAAATATTTTATATTATTTCCACCTTTCGCCTTGAAGATATGCACAACAGTTATCCTCACCACACCAAATATGTACTTTCTTCATTCTGGCTCTCTAGATGCAGTTCGCGAGTCGAGAGTGTTCGGAGCAATACTAACAAACGTTGTCTAGTATCACTGTGTCATATTTTCCAACACAGTTGAAATTCTAGTCTTAATTTTTAAATACGTATTATTGGCACATTTTTTAACCCTTTTTCTAGAGCACAACCACTCTCAACAAAAATTTGTAGTATCTTCTAATAAATTATGTCTACAAGGCTTGAAACCTATCAAATTCTACTCGTTTGCAAAATAGAATAGAAATGTCGTGAAAAAAAAAAACAACTTCTGGGATTCTTTCAGTTCCTCATGTCTCACAAAAATAACCTTTTCAGAATTCTTGGAGTATAGAAATCTGGAAAAATGTGTCCAATTTTAACAGAAGTTGTATATTGAGTAATATTTCAGGTTTTATTTGTAAATATCTCGAAATCTCTTACTTTCCTCAAATTTTTTCTGATTACTGCCTTACAATACCAATTACTTATGTAAAATATTGACCTGTGGTGTATTTAGATCGTGACACTTTTATCCAGCAATTTCGACTAAAAAAAATTGCCGTGTAGATAAAATAACACATGGGCTGAAAAGTCCCCATAACACTTTTCAAGCCATTGCTTCGCTTGAACGGTATTTTTTCCATCAAGAAGCAGTGTACAATAAATCACGAAATTGTTTTTGATCCATTGTTTTGAAAATAACAAAAGTAGCGTCACTCTTAGCACAATAACTCACAAACTAATGAATAGAATATCATGAAATTTTAACAGCTGTCTTTTGAAGGTTAGTATTAACTGAAAAAAAGGTGACTGCAATAAAACTAGCGCCATCTATGTGTTAGGCCCGGGACTTTTCAGCCCATGTGTTAAGTGTGTAAAATACGTATATTATATATACATGTCTAGTAGTAAGAAGACAATCATTTTCCATTTCTAAGATAATTTTTATATCCTCTGGAAACATGATGAGATTTT
>CM032446.1:100921852-100991852 GCA_019049505.1 Pachyrhynchus sulphureomaculatus | reverse complement strand
CCTACTTCACAAAACGTGCATTTAAAACTCGCGTAAAAAAAACTAAAAACCTTTATATTTTGAAGTAGATTTAAGCATAATATAAAGTGTGCTATATTTTTAGAATGGTAATTTAAGGCTCTATTCAGATAAAGAAAAAATACAGGATATCCCATTTAAAAAATATATGTTTGCATTAATAACTATTAAATATTAGTTGTAAAAAAATGTAACTCACACTGTTTAAATCCACGTGAAAAAGTGCTTTGAGAATGTTTTTACAGAAATCAAAAATTTTCAAGAGGAAAAGAATTACAAACATTTTTCCAAAATGCAGATTTTTGAAAAACACCCTGTACGGTACTAGATATCGATATGCTGTTTTCACCATTGAGTTTATCATAAAAATTGAGTCTCAGACACCGACATCAGTTTTCGTCTATCTCCTTTAGATAAAGGGATTTACCTTTAAAAGTGTCCAATTTGGACCACCCTGTACATTCGTTTACATCCTCACAGTTCAAAACATCCAACCAGAGTTCCCCTTCCAAAATTTGTTTTACTTTAGTAAAGTCTATTTTATCAGCAAACTTTTTAGACATTAAATTTTCATTTATGTTACTTATAATCATATTTAAAAGAATAGGAAAATGATCAGTAAAGCTGTGGTTTAGAATCACTCCATGGACTGCAAACCGCTGCTCGTGCTTTACAAGTTGCACTATTCTATCTTTCCTGGTTGCTTGATTAATTATACAATTAAAACCCTTTTCATTTAAAGAGTCTATGTAATTACCAACAATTAAACTATTTCTATCTAGAAGGTTAATATCTGTATCTTCGCAAAAAATTTCATTATCATAAAAATGTAAATTTTTGTCATTTAGGAAAACTGCCAGACAATTCAAAATTACATCAACTTGTACAGATGGAGGTATATATAGCAGTCAAATATAAAGTTACATTGTTTTTACATACCGTTACCCTCAGAAAAATTTCAAATGTCTATCCCAATAATTTTACAGTCAACAAGTAAAGAACTTCTAATGTACACTATGCATCTACACATTTGTTATTCTTACTTTCATTATAAACTATTTCGTATTGTTCAATATTGAAATCTCGAGGATTGTATTGGTTTCGGAGCAGACTATAATATCAAAGTTTTTGTTTAGCGACTCAAAGTACAATAGTATCATAATTTTTTGCGAATACTTTTAACATTAACGTGAATCACATTTAAATCATTTATTGGGTTATCAAAAAACTTTACTTCTTCAATATTGTCGCAAAAAAATAGTTTTATAGTTTAAATCATCATCACACAGTGATTTGTAGGACATTGCAACAGTTCCAACAATTTATCGCGTATTGGACATGGGTTTGTCCATGCAAGAGAAGTCGGTATGTTAGATAAGAGAAGTCAACTGATCCGGCTGAACAATCCTAATGACTTCAGAGTCATCTGTTTTTCTAGCAAACATCTTGCCATACTTACAACCAAACATAATTATAACCTTTATGTTTAAACTTTTAGCTTGCAGAAATAACTCTTTCAGTTCTTTACTCATATCTTCATTCAGATATATCATTTTCCTTATCCCAGGAAAGCCACATGTAGTAGTGTCAAGGGAACGTATAATTTTCCTTCTTTCTAAAATTGTATCTCTTATTTGCATGTTCCTTAAAGTTAGCAAAATGGAATTCTGAGCACCGACAGTTGCAAAAGCCTCAAAATTTTCATGCCGAAAAGCTGGATCCAACGTCTGAAACACCTTTTGAACGTTTTCGTGAACATTATCTCCTTTGGGCAAGCCAATAATAACTATATTTAGGTTTGTTTCCTGGATTTCACCTCTTAAAATATATAGACAGATATATATATATATATATATATATATATATATATATATATATATATATATATATATATATATATATATATATATATATATATATATATATACATATCGCCTTCAGTTTGGACGTAGGGTAAATTCGGTTTAAAATATTTAGAGACGTTCTTAACGGTGATTGAAAGAATTGCGTCCTGCAACACTACATTATATGCAAATTTTTAAATGAATCTTTCTTGTTTTCATCTTCGTTTATTTGAGGATGCAGCTGTGCGAGTAGAGGCCTGTACATTTTCAATGTTTGTAAATGAAATTCTCTCGTGAGTCGCAAAAGATAATATATATTTACTTTGCTTCTAAGAATTGAAATATTTTACTGTTTAAATATTGAAATAATCTTTTAAATAAGCGAAGATAAGTAATATAGATTGTTCTTAAAATTAGGAGTCAAAATTTAATTTTCATAAATTTGGAGTTGAGATTTTCCCGCTTTTCAGATAATTTTACCGACTGTATACAGTTTATCTTCAATTTAGATATTTTTAAAATATGATGTAAAAATTAACAATAGTTTTATTTATTTTCATTAAAGGCACTCGAGCTATCAATTGATACTTCAGTATCGTCGGAATTGAAGGCGTTAGCTATTCAAAATTTTCGCCTAAAGATCACTAATCAATTTAACAATGTATAGTGATCGTATGTTATTGGTTAGTTCGAAAATACAGATTCTACACGTAATAGATAAAAAAAACTCGGAAAAGGAGGGATATTTTACAGGTAAATCACTTTTCAGAGTTGGTTCTCTAAAGCATGGATATTTAACAACACACGCTAAATATGCCAGAGGTGACAAAAATAGGGAAAAAAACGTTCGGAGAATGTTACGATAAATGGAGGTATTTCTCTTTTCTATAGTTGGAGAAAAATTTAAATAAGTGGCCGTTAAGATTCTATTTCATCCTTTTGGTGCAATTTTAAGTTTTTTTCTTATTTTAGCTTTTCATTTATTTTGTTTTATTAATGACTTGCTTGTCGTTTACACACACATTCTCATTTATGTTAAAATAGAGATCGCGACTAACACAGATCACACCTTTGGAAAACATTTTATGGGACGGCGCATCGTAATGTTCAGGTTGTCAGGTAGAATAAGAAAGACTAATGACCGATAGAAAACCAAGCTTTTCTAGGGCAATCAGCAGTCCAGGTGTTTACCCTATTCATTTCAGGTAATTATTTTGACTGTTTCTTTTCTTGCCCTTTAGCTCTTAAGAAGTTTAGAATTATATATTTGTGTCAGCATTACTAAAGCCTCTGCTAAGGGATAAAAGAAATCATTTTATTATTTCCTTTAAGACCATGTAACCCAATGTAATATTTTAGACAATCGAATAGTGGGAAGGTAGATGTAACAGAATCAGTCCTTGGTGACAAACAACAACAAAGGTGGCGAGGACATATTACAATATATAGTATGTAAAATGTGACAAAAAATGTACTAATAAAACAGGCGCCTGTTCTTGTTGAGTAGTCGTCATGTGAGTGAATACAAATATCTTTTATTTGTATACATTTTTATTATAGCTGATGAGTTTACCAAAAATTAGACATTGCTCAATAGACACTTAAGTTTTTTGGTTGGATTTTTAACAAAGATGATTTATCATAACATACGTTCTAGGAAAAATAGTGTAAAGTATATCAACTACAGATTGATGTAATTGCATGACTTTTATTTTTTTCATGGATTATATAGAATTTTAGCTTATAATCATATTCAGCAAAAATGTTTAAAATATATCGCAAATTAGAGTACCTATATACAAAATTAATTGAAAAGCTTATCAGCCATATACTTCATTAGACTGCATAAAACGTATCATAATGCTTAATGAGATAATTGAAAACAATAGTATAATACACTTTAACCAAGTGTTTATCATTTTATTTTTTCAAGTATTTGCAAATAATATATATCAAAACCGACAACCGATCAGGAAAAAATACTCGTACCTGAAATAATCTTCACTGCCATCACCTTTTATTTTTTTTTTTGTTTTATAATTTAATTTATCACTTTTTGTAATATAAATCGACTAATAACTAATTATCTCAAAGACAAAGTCAATGATCTCTTTATCTTATTATTACAATGTACAGGGTGAGTCAATGATAGAGTAAAGTTCATTATCTCATTTGTTTCGGGAATGACGAAAAATGTTAAATACGATAGTTTAAAATTGGAGTAAAAATTGAATAATTCAAAATAAATCGAAAACTATTAGAAATAGGTATAAGACATACTTAATAACAGTTGGAGGGTTTTGTAAAATCTACCAGAAAAAATATTAGTAGCATCTAACTCAAATTTCGTTTATATATATATATATATATATATATATATATATATATATATATATATATATATATATATATATATATATATAAACATATATTATATCGGCCACACTTTTTTGAAGTGCCCTGTATACTCAAAAATAATTTTAAACTGTGCCCCTTAATATTCCCTAAAACTATTGTATTTAACATTTTTTCGTCATTCCCGAAACAAATGAGATAATGAACTATACTCTATCGTTGACTCACCCTATACATTGAGTTACAGTTTCTTTCAAGTTTTACAGATACAATATGCCTAAAGACACATCAGCCTTGCTGCTGCCCTGTGGTAATTCGTTGTACTGTTGGTAGTTTTACAATCACCATTTCCCATTTCAAATATGTTTTTAATGACGGAACAAAACTTGTTTTTAATTTGAAGATATTTTGTTGATTTCGTTTTTTACTTGTTCATAGTTAATCTTGTTTTTGTAGTGAAAAATTATTCCAAAAAGCTCTGCTTGATGTTATTCACGTGGTGAAGCTATTCTTAATATAAATATTATGTTAAAAATATGAAGAATATCTTGCAATTTCGAACATAGATTTAACGCGGAAATATTTATTTGAAATTTTATATTTTCAAAATTGGTTGTAGGATGAGAAAAAAATTAACAAGAACAGTATCTACTTATTTCAACCGTTTTAAAGCTTTAGTTGTTTAAAGTTTTGAATTCGAGGTAAATTAAATTTGTGAAATGTGGAATAACTTGGTCGAATTTTTTTTGCTAACAAGTGGTTTTCATAGGCTACTACCTCAAAAACTTATAGAGAGTGATTCATTAAAGTTATTTAGAGTCGCAGAGTAATAAAAGAGTACATCATTTTTCCAGCGAAATGGAAAGTTATTTTGAATTAATATTCTATGTAGATTCAAATAATAATTTACTCTGTAGAAATTTCGTAAATTTTGAATAAAATAAAAAATTGTTTGTGTTGTTTATGGGAGAAAATCTAACAGATAATTTTATGGCAACATCTTTCTGGAGCCCTTATTAAATGTAAGTAACAGTTTCTACATTCCCCCTACTTCAGGTATGAAATCCCTACCTTATATATATTGTAGCAGTAAGGATATTCGGACTCTTCGAGCATGGAATTGAAACTCCTAGTTTTAAGATGTCATTATAATCCTTTTTACAAAAAGGTATTAAATCTAAGAGGTTTTAGATTCATAACGGGAAATGTAACATAAATTACATACTATAGGAATTTCTCATTAGATACTATAGGCAACAGAGGCTAAAATTTTCCTTTCATTTCCAAATTAAAAAAGACATTTGGTTTAGAAATGTCTACCATAAAACTTATTATTACCACCGAGTAAAACAGCCTCAAGACGTGGATTGAGGGGTATACGGAATAGTGTAAAAAAATAATATGTCCAGTGCTGTGAATTCGATACAAGAGAAATTACGAAGCGTAAGACTTCTAACACTTCAGTTCAGTTGAAAAATCCAAATTGCTTTTACACTTAATTAAAATGTGAGTAATTGTATTACTTAGAATTAATTCGATGTGGCGCCTATGTCTTTTGCAAAACAAGAACGTTAAGTTGGTAGTGAAAAATTGTGTTTTTGATTTGGTACACAGTTAGGAGTTAAAATTTGTATTTTTGATTTGGCATATGGCTTGATATGAAACGTAATAATATCGGCTTTGAAAAGCGGTGCAGTTATTTACCCGTTATTGTCCTCGCGAATACAACTTGTATTCAATTTTTTTTCTTGAAGTCGCTCTATAATCACATCAGTTTATATGCTATTTTTGCTAAGATTGGAAATAATCTAAAATTAAGTTTATAATTTTTAGATTTATTTAATTTAAAAATCTTAAAAAGAATATACAAGATATATTAAAATCTGTACCAATCATCTACCCTCCCCCTTCACTTTTAAACCCTTTATATGCTTAGCTATAAATAATTTTGCCTAAAATTTGTTCATTATCTAAACCAGAACACTCAAAAAAATTCTCATGATACGTGAGACTACAGGTTCCTTCCGTATTTCAAGTAGTATATCTTTACAATCGATCAATATATCTTTGCATTCTAGATTTATGGTGCCAATAAACCGACAGACATGCAGACTAGCGAAAATGGGAGTTCATAAAAACTTTTAATAGAGGAAGTAAAACATCACCATTTGAAATGAAAATCAGGAATACCGCTGCTCATTGGGCGACATGCAATGTTACTCTCTGAAAACTTCCATTATCAGAAACCATGATTAAATTTACTATGAGTTAGAGATCAAGAAAAGGACTCGAGAAAGTCTTGACTAAGCTAACCTTCAGTGTTACTTCAAAAACATACTGCTAAAATAAAAGCTTACCTTTGTATCGAGAATTGGCAAATGTTAGAACTAAACAAAAATCAAATATCTGTTCACTTTTAATTAACACCATGCAGTGTAAGATACACCCTTTAAATAACAATCGGCATATAGATAGTTCATAAAATTGAACTTACAGCCATTTTATTATATGGATATTTTTAAGACTAAAATTTAAAAAAAAAATAAATAAAAAGGTAACTCATATATTTTCTTATTAAGTATTATATCCTTTGTTTGATTCACAAACAAAAGTGTGTGACAAACGCCATGTTATCCTAACCTTGAAAAAATAAAACAAAAAAATGTTTTAAATATAATTTTCATTTTTTTACGTTCCACGGTCATAAAACAACTTAACTATTCCTTTCTATTTTATCTGCTAATCTGTCCACCTGTCAGTTGACACGATAACCCTCAAACAAAATGAGATTTTGACTTTAAATTTGATAGACATCAATACTCAAAGTATGAAAATAGTCTATAGTTTTTGAACGATATTAATTTAGGGAAAGGGGGTAGAAGGGATAGTGTTATAAGAATTTTTGGAGGTTGTCAGTTAGATAATGGACAAATTTTAGGCATAACTCTTTACAGTATACCGATATGAGGAGTTAAAGGGGTGTGAGGGACGTTAAAGTCCTTGCTTCGTATATATCATTTTTTAAATACTTTCTGGAATGCTTGGAACCAAGGAATATAAAAATTATGTTATTTTTAAATTTTAGTGTTCCGTATGGAACACTTATAAGATCACTTCGGTGTCTGCCCGTCTATTTGCCTGTCTGACTGTCACACCCGATTTTCTCCGAAACTATTTGACATAGAAAGTAGAAATTAGGACTAATATAGGAATTGATAGATCCATCAGAGCCGTGTGATTTTGAAAGTTAAATTTTGACTTAACGGGTTAGTTTTGGGGGATGAAATCGAAAGTAAAAAAACAAAATTTTACCCGCATCATCTAGTGGGGTGGGTATCAAATGAAAACTTGTAAAAACACGAGTTCGAAAATATATATGGTGTAATACTTGCACACACTTTTCCTTGTTATATTTTTAAAAAAATTGCAAAAAAATCGCCCCTTATCTCGAAAAGTACTCACCAAAAAATTTTTACCATTCTCCACGTTATAGATTGAACAAAAATTATGACCAGCGCATTACTTCTGATGATTTATACGGTACACAAAAAAATTAAGGTCATCAGTTTTCCACAAAGATGAGAAACAAACTTTTTTTAAAACTCTTTTAAGGTAATAATTTTTTTTATTTTAAAAGCAATCACCGTACAAAACACTAATTGCGCAGATCCAACTTGCACTTGGCTGTTTTTTTTTTATAGAATAGTTTGTAGAAGATATTGCCAGATTTTTTACTCTAAACATTTCTGAAAGTCTTCATCTGCACAATTTTATTCTAAAAATCACTTTAACGATTTTTTCACATAAAACACAGAGGCTGGTGATAGATATAGATGCAACAATAAAAATTCGCCTTTAATTTCATTAGTTCAAAAAATTCCACTTCGAGATTCTGATGTTTTATGACGTCCAAACCCCAACGAAGGAGGCCTGACAAAAATTGGTATGTGTTTCGCTCAAGCTACCAAAGAAACTTTTAGGATGATTCTGTTCAAAGTTTATATCTCGTTTTTTTTAGGAATCTACGGTATTTGTTTTAAAATTACTTGTACGCCTAAAATAATAATACAGTGTGTCCCAAAAAGTTTTATACAAATGGAGAAAATGTTTACCTTACATATTACAAAAAAATAATTCTCATCAAAAGTTTAAAATATTTGATTATATACAGGGAAAATAAAAAATAATGATTTATAACTTTCAAAATAAAATGATATTAGCAGAAATTTATTATAGATGTAATTGTTGCAAAGCAGATAAGAAGGTTATCAAATTTTTAACAAAAATGTGATACAATCAAAATCAGTGCACTACTTTTTAATTCATTTCGTTTTCCTTTATTCAATAAATAATCCAACAGTTACTGAAGTGATTACTGGAGTTTTTTGAATTTTTAACTAGGAAGGCCACAAATCTAAACGTGAGCATAATTTTTTAGTTCCAATCAATTAATATTTTGCTCTGTATTTAAATTTTAACACACTTTACTCTTTATTATATATCATTATTTTTTAATTTTCGTGTATATCATTAAATATTTTAAACTTTCGATGCTTGATTATGGATTTCCATGTGATGCAGAACTTTTTATCAAGAATAAATATTTTTCTAATATGTAAGATAAACTTTTTCTCCATTTCTATAAAACTTTTTGGGACACACTGTATATTAATACTAAAATTTAAGAAATTATTTCATTTAATTTTTCTTTTACAAGATTCCGTTATATGCATTCCTGGAAACTTTTGCGCTATTATCTACTCAGGTAAACATTCGCAAATGTTGGACGTTATTTTCTGCACTAAGAGAGAACAAGTTTAAACACTTTCTGAACGAAAAAAGAATTTTAAGACAAAAACCTTCAGCGGGGAAGTCTATATAAAATCTATATCTCTTTTAATTTCTGATAGTGTGTAGGATTTATAACATAGGAAAAATTGTTTCTAAATTTTTTTCCTTACAATATTTCCCTACATTATGTATTGGGATAAACTGTTCCTACTTTAACTTAAATTCAAAAAAAGCAATGTTAATATTGAATTACTATTATCTTAGCTTTTATGGCAGTAACTACGTACATAATAATACAACAATAATTTGTAATCCTTAATTATATTAAACAAAATGTACAAGTTATACATGATCATGGAAGTTACTGTCATAGTCCTTTGTTTTTTGTTCGTTAATATTCACAATGTACGGCCAGAATTACTCCATTTACGATTTAGGATTTTCTAAACCGTAAAATATATCGGCAGGCGAAATTTCGTTACTTATTAAAATCAAATTAAAAATTTGAAAAATTATTTTTATTTTCGGAAGTATTCGAAAAAAAGCAAAATTATGATTTTATTTTGAAGATTATGATGGTTAATATTAATATTATAGAAAAATAACTATAAATGAAAATATTTGATAGAATTATAAGTTCTCTTCGGTAAGAAAATATCATCTAGGCTTAATATTGTAGCATCTGGCGTACTTTTTTAATACATTGTCAGTCTTCAATGCCATCAAAAATGAGTTACCACTAGTATCATATAAAATAGACCTATAACAAAACTGTAAGTTAATAAAATTGCTATTTCTTTCTCACATTTCAGATATAGCTGGAATTTATACCAGTTTTATTTTATTATACATTAAATTTCGACTCATTTTTAGTTGAAGGTTAGATAACAAAAAGCAGATATTTAAGTAATTTCCGTTCACACGTAATATGTTTTTAGGATTATTTGTGTCCTGCTTTTTAAAACAACAATGAATCTTCATTGTAAAGATAATTTTATGGCATATCTCAAGTGCAAATCCGCCATAAAAAATTATTAATTAACTAGCAATATCATTAGATTAATTTCACTAACTTTAGCCGTTTTAGGGTTATGCTCTTGCAAGACACGGAAACATTAAAAAATAATCGTACAAATTCGAACTAGAATCTTTCAGGACTTTATTTAGATTAGAAAATACGGTTCTTGGGATTGTACAATATTAGATTCGAGCGACTTTTCAAAATTTCAAAAACAACTGCACCAAGGGTGTGCAGAGATCTTAACTCTTCAAGATTAGAATATTATATTATATTCTCTGTCCACATATGATGCGGACCGTCACCTGTCTCTGCATTATGATGGTTAAGCTAAAAATTCCGATTAATTTCCTATACTTCCGTTTTTTTTCCTTTCAAAAGAACAGGCAGGTTTCCGCTCGGGGTATGGAACAAACGACCATCTGTTTAGAGTAAAAATCCTCTTTGAAAAATGTATAGAATATAATAAGCCTCTTGTGGACTTCGAAAATGCTTTTAATTCTGTAAATCAGCAGAGACTTTTGAAAGCGCTTGCTGAGTGTCGTATTGATCATCGATTTTCCAATGTAATTAAATATATATATGAAAATGCCACCACTCATGTTAAAATATAAACTAACCAATTCACCAAAAAATTTCGAATCGAAAGAGGAGTGTGACAGGATGATGTGCAAACTTTTCGTAACACTTCTAGAACGTATTCTACAATCAATAAACTGGGAAAGAATGGGACTTAACATTGACGGTGAAAAGTTAAATCACCTCTGTTTCGCCGACGACATTGTCTTAATAACAGACAAAATACAAGAAGCACAAAGTATGCTGCACATGCTTCAAGAAGCTTCAGGAAACGTTAGTCTAGAATCCATCTATCCAAGACCCAGTTTATGACAATTGAATTAAGCGACACTCTAAAACTGAATAACGTAGATATAGAGCGAGTGTACCAATATAAATACCTGAGACATGAAATTAGCATAGGACGAGATAACCAAACACATGAAATTCAGCGGAGAATAGGTCTCTCCTGGGCTGCATATGACAAACTGGCCTATGTATTCAAATATAACCTTCCTAGATGTATACTCCTCATTCTTACGTATGGAGCTGATATTTTTACAATGAAGAAGAAAAACACCAATAAAATATGTGTCATGCAACGAAAGATGGAGAGGTCATTATTGGGGGTTAATCTAAGGGATCATATTTCAAATCACATTATCATGTTAGTTCAGGAGTAGAGGTAGACCACCAAGTCGGTGGACTGATGATTTGAAAAGGGTGGTTGGAAATTGGGTACAAGCGGTCCGTAACAGAAAAAAGTGTCAAGATATATATATATATATATATATATATATATATATATATATATATATATATATATATATATATATATGTATATATATATATATATATATATATATATATATATATATATATATATATATATGTATATATATGTATATATATATATATATATATATATATATATATATATATATATATATATATATATATATATATAATATATATATATATATATATATTGTCTACTGATAGATCCTTGTTACTATTTTATTTGGATGTGGGGTTTTTCAAAGTGTTTAAAAGGACCCTTAATATTACCAATGCAATATCCATTGCTTTTTAGAACCCAAGGCAGTTTTTAAGTTTATGATGAGATAGAATATTTATCATATATTGATAAAATCCCAAATACCCGTGTTATTGGTACATAAGTTTTAGGAGGGCTGATGGTATGAGTAAGCATTCGGGTATCTATTAGTATGACTTTTTTTGTTAAACGAATATTCCAAGATGCTGTTGTTTTACCTACGTATCAGTACTTCAAGTGTATGTATATACAATATTTCCATAATTTAAATACTATTATGCTTTAAGAAAATGTTTAGAATAGAAGTACGATTAAGTTTCAGCTGATTATTAAGGCCTGTTGTTTAAAAAAAAAAAAAAACAGATTTGTTACTGACGAAAATCCAAAAGTAGCAAATTTAATATTTTCAATAAGCGAGTTTCAGTCTGTATGTTAAAGTTGATCTATTCTATAATAATATTATTTCTGGGAAAGTTCGTATATATATTTTAAACTTTGGAAACACTTTAACCTGATATATTCATGCACGCCTGATTTAATGGCAAAAAACATTTGGATTTCGGGATGGCCAGTTAAAAGACGCTGCCATACGCAAATTGGAATATTACGGTAGATCGTTGCATTATAAGACTTTAAATATTAATTAGGTAATAGCAACTCAACTTATTACTCGTGCTTTGCAATACTAAATCACGATATCCTAAAAACCACTTTTATTTTCGGCTTAGACGTAACTCTGAAATTTGTCATTATGTTGGGAGTGACCCCTTTTATTAACAAAAGGAGGCTACCAAACCTAGGTATTTTGGATTTTGGGTTAAAACACCATTAGTTTCATTTACTACCTTTATCAACATCCTGTTTAGAGTACTTTTCGCGTCTCTGTGATAGATGATCGATATTTTACTAAATGCTCAGATGGCTCAACTGCCCTAATTGCCATCCTAAGCAACTGTCCAACAACATAACTGGCATAAACATTTAAATACCAATGATGAATAAGGCCGTGAAGCTGAATCTTTTGCTTAGAATTGCCTTACTCAGTTTATCGATGAAACTACACAGATACCTCCAGTCTCTGTGTTTACACTATCACGATCAATTCTCTCTTGAGTTCTTCTGACCATAGATTGAATGAATGTTCTACCAGTTGGAACGAGCCTAGAGATACTTGCCCTCTCGGAAACCCAGAATGGCAACTCTCATATCTTCTCAAAACAACGAAGAACAAGAGATACAAAAATAACTTTTAGGGACAAGCCAGCAATAATAAGCACAAGAAAACACACCGAAACTATTTACCTTCTACTAACAGGCAACCCAATGTCGGGACACTTTGAGCTTCTGACACCACAAAACACTAAAAACATCCCAAACAACAGTAGAGCAATAAAAGAGGCATCGGGCGAGCGACGTAACGGTCGAGGACGTCGCGGGAATTGGCAACTCGACCAAAACGATGAAGACCGGGCAAGTGAAAATGGACCTGCCAAAAGTGTTATGCCGGCCAGTAAGCCGACACCCACCAAGGCGGGAAAATCAAAGCAACGCGTGAGTTACACTACAGGAACAAACGAACACACCATGCGTTGCTTTAATAAAAGCACAAGTCCTGACAAAGAAACCACTAAGAAGGGAATCACTCGCCGCCTAGACCCACCACCATCAATCCCAAACGCAACCGACGAAGTATTTAATCAAAAACTCTCGCAACGACAAAGAAATCCCAACAACACAAAACCAAAATTCAAGCGGCAAATAAGAATAGAAAACAAAATCAACAACTTTAGGAGATATCTAGGACACCTTACCCAGTTTATCAATGGGAACGTGTCCAAATGAGTCACACAGAGTATAGACAAGATCAAGTCCGGGTCTCCCGACAGAACACTGCCAGAAATCCTGGATACTTTGAAACAAAAATTATCCGTACATGCCGCAAGACTCCGTAGATACAAAGAACCAAACGAGAGGAAAGACACCAACAACCTCTTCCGAAGAAGCGACGCAGTTCTACCGGAAAACTATGCACAGCAAACAGACAGCAGTGACCGAACCACCAAACAAACAAGAACTCACAGATCATTGGAAAAGTATCTGGTCAGAACCCAAACTACCCAATAATAACACCCCCTGGATCAAAGCCAACGAAGGCAAAGATAAACATGTGACAGAACAGGAAAATTCCACATTAACTACTGTGGGACCAAAGAGCATGATGAGGCGCCTGGATGCAAGAAGTTCCGGAGGTAGAATGGCCCCCCGTTCGGATCTCTGGGTGGGGGCTGGTTTGGGGGCGTCGATTTGCAGACGTCATAATTTTAAGATAGATTTTTGCAACATACGAGGTTTAAACTCGAACATAAATTCAGTGCATCAACACCTGCAATCAAATAAATCTCATGTACTCGCTCTATGTGAAACCAAGGTCAGTCCATCGACCAGCACGGTCAACTATCTTTATCCTGGGTACGACTTCTATTCCCGATTTAGGCGTAACTTTGGAATCTGTCTTTTTGTCAGAAGCGACTCTTGTCAACGAGAAGAAGCTCTGGAGCCCCCAAACTTTGATGTTATGTGGTTAAAAATAACGACACAACAAACCACAAGGTTCATCTGTATCCTGTATCGACCACCAAGTGATACGAATTTTCGAACACTTTTCGCTTCTCTTGCAGACACCATCGATCATTTACAAATTAACTATCCAAGTGCCGAAATTGCCATCCTGGGCGACTTTAATGTCCACAGTATCAACTGGCTTAAATATTCAAATACTACCGACGAACAAGGTCGTGAAGCTGAATCATTCTCAATCTGTTATGGCTTAACTCAGCTTATTGACGAACCAACACGGATCCCTGATCGAGACGGGGAGTTTGCCAGTTTTCTTGATCTGTTTTTAACCACCAATCCGGAGATTTACACGGTCACCGTAAATCCGCCGTTAGGTTCTTCCGACCATAAACTGCTTTCGACATCGAATATCCTGCCAATCAGTGACAGAGAGGAGGCCGCGCAAGATTTGGCACTACAAATCTGCTAAATGGGAAGATCTCATGGAATACTTTCGAACTTTCCCTTGGATGGACGTTTGTTTTCGATCCGATAACCCATCTGACTGCGCCAGGGAGGTCTCCGATGTCATTTTGGCTGGTATGGAAGCTTACATCCCTTTTTCGAAGAAATGCTCCTCCAACGGCAAGCCTTGGTTCGACCGAAAATGCAAAGAAGCTGTTGCTTCTAAACATATTGCCTACCGACAATGGCGTGAAAATCCTAACACCGTAAATCGTAACATCTTTGTTCGTGCCCGGAACAGATGCAAGGGAATTATCGACGAAACCAAGGAGGCACACAATCAACGAATTAGAAACAAACTTCTCGCCTGTCCCAACAATTCCAGGTCCTTTTGGGCAGTCGCTAAGACAGTTAGTCAAAATTTTACCAAATCCACCATACCATCACTCACACGGCCAGATAATTCCATTGCAACCACACCTGTTGAGAAAGCGAACTTGTTGGCTGAACTCTTTGCTTCACATTCTACTGTCGATTTTCAAGATTGTCACCTACTATTCCCATATTGCAGTCAAGGATGCCTGATGTTGTCTTCAGACAACGCATCATAAAGCGTATTTTAATGAAGCTAGACACCAAGAAGGCTTCTGGCGCTGACGGAATACCTGCCATAGTTCTCAAAAACTGTGCAAGGGAACTAACACACAGTTTTCTGTAGACTTTTTAACCTATCCTACAGAAAGGGAATATTTCCGTCCTGCTGGAAATGTGCCACGCTTCAGCCGATACCTAAAAAAGGCAAGAAGACCTTGCCAAACAACTACCGACCAGTTGCACTGCTTTCAATAATATCGAAAGTCATGGAAAAGGTTATCAATGAGCATCTTCTAAAATATCTTGAACGATTCAATATTATTAGCGATGATTTTCGTAAACATGGATCAACAGGAGATCTTCTGACTTATGTAACACATGTTTGGAACAACGCAATTGAACACTTTGGAGAATCTCGAGCGGTTGCTCTTGACATATCCAAGGCATTCGACCGTGTTTTGCACAATGGACTGTTGGCTAAGTTACGCTTTTATGATATGTCTGAAAGGTTCTGTTTGTGGCTCTCATGTTTCCTCAGAGAGCGTTCTTTACGAGTAGCGGTCGACGGATTTCTTTCTAACACCCTCACAAGTTTTTTCTCTCTTGCTCACATCCTAATTTACAACCACGTGGCGGAGAGGACGTTCTGTTATGCATATTGAACGTTCCAATAAGAATATCTCTAAATCAAACTCTCAATAGTTCAATATTTTGTGAATTTGTATTATAATAAATCTGTTTTCTTTCAGATGGCAGTTCTTTGTTTCACTGCTTTATGAAAGAATAATTCTTAATTGACTATTCTTCATAATATGGTAAGTTATAAATTCGTACTGTTCCTTGACTTTTCAATGACTTTGTTACTATTTTGCATCTTCATTAAGTCTTCTCTTTCAAACTGTTTTAATACTAACCATTTTAACGTTGTAAGATCATAATTAATCATTTTCAAAAGCATTTATTACAGATTCTAAAAGGTACTACACGAGAAAGGTCGATATAAATAAAAATTTTTTGCAAATTCCACTTTTCTTAACAAAATAATCTTGACTGAAAACATTTCTTCTCTTTACTTACCTTACATCTAGGAAGAAAAATTTCCTACAAGCGTTTATGGATAGAATTTTGTCGCGCTACCCATATAATTAGCCTAAGTGCAGCTAATGTATCAGTAGTGACACTGAACTTCATTCATAGCAATCCAATAAGAAAAATAGGACTCCGGACCCACACACAACCATGCACTGCAACAAAATATCGGTCGAAACAAGAATTCTACAGTGTTCTCGTTCTGGTAGGTGTTCTTGCAGAATGGTTTTAAAGTGTTAGTATTTTTTTATATCTCTTCTCATAGACGTTTTTACGTGGTGTTCTCTATAAATATAATACTTTATTTACTATATAAGAACACCATTTGTCCCATAAGTACATTCTTATTTTTGAGGAAGTATTGAGTGGATATTAATACTGAGAAAAAACAAAAATTAAGATGTCAGCTAGCCCGTGTGTTACTGGTAGAGAACATGGAGAACTAGGTAATTTTTGTACGCCTTTTGAAAATGATCTCTATAGTTGGCTAAAGCTTAGTTGTACTGTTTTAGGCACCATTAATTTTATAATAAAAAGAATCTAAGTTCAGCTCAAAAAATGAAAAAATACTGAAGAGTTCTTCAGTTGTTGGTAGAAAATTGGATAAAGTGCAACTTATACGTCCTGTAAGATAAAATGGAAGTTCAGTAAAACACTATGCTAACATAAAGTAAAATATATTAACAAATATAAAAAAAGTTCTTATATTTATTACACCCTTAAGATTAAATAGACTAAATAAATAACCTTTCATGCGATGAGAGTGCAAATGTTCACAGATAGTCTTTAGATTAGAATTATGAAGGTTGTATAGTTTATCGTATCACTTATGAAGAATGGCTTTAAAAAGGTACGGTATTGAAGGTTTGTCCCAGATTCACTTCCGGTATCCTAGTCGTGGGAAGGAACTAAGATATTTAAACGGGTATACTTATTGACTTACTACTTGGCTTTTCCTCGTAAGTTTTCCATCAACTGCTTGGCCTTTCCTAGTGGGTTTCCTATCAAAATATTCCTACCCACACTAGCCCCTGACTTCCATTTGGGTGACTCATAAACACTTGACCCTAAATGTCTTAGGATGTGTGGGATATTTCTGGAACGGAAAAGGGCCTCGAACTTGACGACGGAAAAAAAGACCACGAATTCGTGAATGGCGAAGGGCACCCACTCGAGGGTGGCCCCGAAAAATTGAAAAATGGCTGGTTATATACCCTCCCCCTTTCTCCCTCCGTCAAAGTGAAATCTTCAAAATTTACTAGTTCACTTCAGGAGTATTAAATGAGACAGGAGTGTTAACTTGTAACGTGATAGACAAGGACTGAGGATGCTCGTCCTAATCATTTATACATATTCAAGGCAAATGAAATAAATTAAACCGATCACATACGCTTAGTACAAGTTGAGTTACACTGCTCAATCAAATATGAAAAATGTAATAAAATTCAAATTCACTGCTTGACTTAAGTTAACAATTACTGCATTAATTAAAGAACAAAAAACGGTTGTGTAACATAAGCTTAAAACTTAGGAAAAAAATGAATGTTACAACGTTCCTTGCAACCTTTATTAAAAGTTTATTATAGCGATTTTTTTTTTGAATTCTAAAAGTAAATTTTTACACAATGCAGCAGAACTTTGGTTAATTTACTTTTTCATTATACTTAAGCCACATCTGATAACATAACTGACTTTTGAAAATACAGTTGTTGCTAATTAAGTAATTTTAAAAAGATTTTATTAGCATATGTTTGCCATATGTCTGAAAAGCTCGATGGTATGACCCCACTGCCCATAACGAACCTCCCAAGCTCAGAGAAGTGAGGAGGTAGTTCCATGAAAAAAATCTTCAAAGGCCCATTAAGGCACAAGCTGCTACATAACACGAAGCTCCTCTCTCGGTAAAAGAGGACGTGAAAGGTCATATAAGGTCAATCGCAACCTTCTCAAGACGAGAAAGTAACTTTTAGAGAAAGAGACCGAGCCCTCCTGAGTCACCTGGTAGTGGAGATGATCCGGGCTATGAAAGCGAGCATTGACGGCGAGACTCCTCGTCTGGAATGACATGCAGATCCTAGTTGGTTTTTTGTCCCTGCAAAAAATGAGGTGGCAGTGCTTTGGTTCCTCCAGGCTTACATCCCAATTAATATAGAAGAGGAAACTTTTTCTAGAATTAGAGCCGCAGAAGCCCCTTGCCCGAAAAGTTCGGCTTCTTGTCTCCCAGGCTAGAAGGCCAGAAGAAGAAAAATCTGGAGAGCTCAAGAGTGTACTACGACTGCAAAACAGAATGGAGAGTGAAGGCATGCCCAACAGACGGGAAATCCTAGCAGATAGTTCGTTGTCTTGCCTGTGGACCAGTATATCGCAGGGCTACGGGAGAATTCTAAATGGATCCTCTACTGTGAGTTCATAATTTTCACTGTAGGCAGAGACCTGACTTGAAGTAGACCTGTCTGTTGGGACTCTTTGGAGACGTTAACGTCCATTTCTGGGAAAGGAAAAATGGTCTCGTACCTACTCCATGAATAAGTTAATGGAGACCCTGAGGGTAAGTCAGATCAATCTCCAACAAAATCAGAATGCAACCGCTGAGCTGATATGAATCCTGACCGGTAAAAACGAGATTATCTTAATACTTATGTTTTTAGAAACTGAGTTAGAGGTGGTGTCCAGCGATATTAACGTGATCGTGCTACCCCAGTTGGCATCCAGTGACGCCACTGTAGCAATTCTTGAGTATAAGGTACGTAAGGGTAAGTTGTTAGTTTGTAGTTTATACCTGCAGTATGGCCGCCAGATAGAGAAGACATGAAAAGAGTTACGATGTTCGCCAGAGATAAAAGTTTACTAGTTTTGATAAGGTATAATGGCAACGCACACAGCGTGATCTAGAGCAGCACCAACGCCAATATCCAGGGCGGAGCCATTCTAGAATTTCTGACATACAAAAACCCAGAGATATTCAGTAAAAGTAGCGAAGCCACTTTCTTCAAAAGAATCTGGAAGGAGATAATTGACATCACTCTAGTCTCAAAAGGTTTAGTTGACGAAGAATCGGGCAGGCGAGTGTCAAATGACATCTTAATATCTGATTATCGTATGATTGGAATGGAGCTTACGTCAGACGAAAAAAGTACCAGTCTGAGACGGGACACTAGAGACTGGGAAAATTATCTGTCAGTGCGGAAATAACTACTTAGGGTCAAGTGGACAGTGTAGAAGTACTAGAAGTAAGTTAACATCCTTAATGAGCATATTACCTCTGCCTATAATTAAACCGTACCCACTGGTATCATTGATCGGTCGGAGGGTGGATGGTGAAAAAATTGACTCCGTGTTGAAGTTTGCACAATTGGTAAGAATT
The DNA here is from genome assembly GCA_019049505.1 of Pachyrhynchus sulphureomaculatus. Classification (NCBI taxonomy): domain Eukaryota; kingdom Metazoa; phylum Arthropoda; class Insecta; order Coleoptera; family Curculionidae; genus Pachyrhynchus; species Pachyrhynchus sulphureomaculatus. Next base: position 100,972,143 of record CM032446.1, on the reverse strand, counting down.
CTGAGCTACAAAACTAAAGGGGTTATTAGTCTCCTACGTAGGTAGGATGAATTACATATATATATATATATATATATATATATATATATATATATATATATATATATATATATATATATATATATATACAGTGTGACAATTTAAGTCCGCATCATATTGGATTTTTTAAAAATAATCACTTTAGCCCAGATCTGGTTATGGCATCCATTTGTACTTGAAATAATATCAGAAATAAAGTATAGTAAGTTATTTTTACGCATGACGTCACCCGTCAAAAATGACATTTTCGTAAAAATTTTTGAAAAAAAAACGTGTAATTTGGCCAAATTTTAAAAAAAGTTATTAGACAAAATGGTTTATTTTGTGATTCTAGATCTGTTTGTCAAATTTGAACGGCCTACTACGATTTTAAATTTTTGGCAGTTTTTTGACATTTCGGCAATTGTTTTTCATCTTGATTTATTGCAACCTTATTTAAACCCTTTAATTTGTCAAAAACTAGGCACCTATAATCTATTTAAGAACAAAATAAAGTCGTGTCCATAATTTTTTTTATAGAATATTAAAATTTACACATTATCATGAATAATATTTGATGCAAAGTTCGATTAGCTTTTGTTTTTAAATCGAAAAATGTTTCTCGCTTACGTATTTTGATAGTGAACACACTTAAACGTTTGTAAATTAACACAAATCTTACATTTTGATCTTTTTAGTAATGCATTTAAATTTTTAACAATGTAATGTTTCTTACTGTAAACACCAAATTAACAACTTGCTGCTTTATCTTATTTGTTTTTTTTCTATACTTCAGCTAAAACCACTTTTTAGATCAATAATACATTTTAGATTCTAATTAGCAACCATAATAAAAATATTACACATATTCTAGTCATTAATTTGGCAGTTACGCGTTAATAATACCACCGAAAAATTACATTAAAATGCTTTCGGTGTCATTGTTGACGTAACTGCTAATTTAAAATAAATCCAGCCATATTTTGGTCGTGGCTATCAAAATTAACGTTCGCAAAACTATAAAGACCCTTTATGGTTGTGCCGATTTCCTCCTGAAAACTTACCTTCTACCTTAACACTCTTAGCAAAACTCGATGTTTCTATGCGTTTTTTAATAGTAGGCCCTGGAAACAATTGAGAACTAAAGATCGCAATATGGTGTCGTAAGCTGTCAAATATTTAGTTAGCAATTCAAACTAGAGTGGAACGAAACAGATGGTGTCACAACATGCTTTCTCTTCAAGCAAAAATTGAAATTGTTTTATTGTGTGGGGAAAATACAACTCATCGTACTGTTGCAAATGTTTTTAACGAGCGTCATCCTGAAAAAAACTTACAGCAATCTACTGTGAGCCGAATTACAAAAAAGTTTAAATCGACTGGATCTGTGGGAAAAGTTTTTCGAAAAAATCGTGTTGCATGTAAACATACCGAAGATACTGAGTTAGATGTGTGCTTAAGTGTAGTGGAAGAAGGCAAAACCAGTGTTAGAACTATTTCGAAGTCTAAACCGGAGATTGACAGGGAAAGTGTACGTAAAATTTTACACAAAAATAAATTTAAACCATACAGACCGAAATTGATAAACACTCTACAGGATAGAGATTTTAATAATCAGTTGTTATTTTCATTCTGGTACCAAGAAAAAATAGAAGAGGACTCCAAATTTCCGTACAATGTTTTATGGACTGATGAAGCCAAGTTTACTTCTAACGGAATAGTAAGTTCACAGAATAGTCGATGGTGGGCCCAAGAAAATCCAAACTTCATAATTGAGTGTCGTGACCAATACTCGTTTAAAACTAACGTTTGGTGTGGCATTGTAAATGACCAAATAATAGGGCCATATTTTTTTAGACATAATTTAAACTCACAACGATATTTAGATTTTTTAAATAACGAAATTTTAGAAGTTCTGGATAACAAGTCTGTGGATCTAAGATGTGCTCTATGGTATCAATTAGATGGTGCACCAATACACAATACTTTGCAAGTACGAAACACTTTAAATGAATTTCATGGCAGGGTCATTGGGCGAGATCAGGATAATTGTTGGCCACCTCGATCGCCCGACATCGCCCCACTGGATTTCTATTTATGGAGTTATCTCAAACATAAAGTATACAAGTTTAGACCATTTAGAGATATCGATCATCTACAAACTATAATTAGGCAGTGTGTTCAGGAGATACCTCTCGAGTTTGTGAAAAATTTCGTCAAGGAAAATTCTAGAAGAACCATTCGTTGCATTGAACGAAACGGCGGACACACCGAAATGTAGAATATTGCAATATGCGTGTATTTGATACAAAGTATTTATTAAATAGGTTAAAATAGCCAATTGTTAATTTAGTGTTTATAGAAAGAAACATTACATTGTTGAAACTTTAAATACATCACTAAAAAGATCAAAAGGTGAGATTTGTGTTAATTTATAAACGTTCAAGTGTATTCACTATCAAACTACGTAAGCGAGAAATATTTTTTCTATATAAAAACAAAAGTTAATCGAACTTTGCATCAAATATGATTCATCATAATGTGTGAATTTTAATACTCTATAAAAAAATTATAGGCACGACTTCATTTTGTTCTTAAACAGATTATAGATGTCTACTTTTTGACAAATTAAATGATTTAAATAAGGTCGCAATAAATCAAGATGAAAAACAATTGCCGAAATGTCAAAAAACTGCCAAAAATTCAAAACTGTAGTAAGCCGTTGAAATTTGACAAACAGATCTAGAATCACAAAATAATCCATTTTTTAAATAATCCACTTTTTTAAAAATTTGGCCAAATTATACGTTTTTTTTTTTTCAAAAATTTTTAGGAAAATGTCATTTTTGACAGGTGACGTCATGCGTAAAAATGACTTACTATACTTTATTTCTGATATTATTTGAAGCACAAATGGATGCCATAACCAGATCTGGGCTAAAACGATTATTTAAAAAAAATCCCATATGATGCGGACTTAAATTCTATATATACATATATATATATATATATATATATATATATATATATATATATATATATATGGAATAATTTGCCCAGGACTGTATTTCCCACCGAGTACAATCTACAGCGATTCAATAACAACGTGAATCGCCTTCTCCGCACACGTGTCGCTCCTGTAGCGCTTTAGGGACTTCCCTATAGCACGTGTGCTAGACCCATAAAAAAAAAAAAAAATATATATATATATATATATATATATATATATATATATATATATATATATATATATATATGTATATATATATATATATATATATATATATATATATATATATACATATATATGTACATATATATATATATATATATATATATATATATATATATATATATATAAACTTTGGGACCTGTCTTTTTGTCAGAAGCGATCTCTCTGGCCAATGACAGGAAGCTCCGGAGCCCTGCAACTTTGTTGTTATGTGGTTTAAAATAACTACTCAACAAACCACAAGGTTCATCTGCATCCTCTATCGACCACCGAGTGTTACCAGCTTTAGAACACTTTTCGCTTCTCTTGTAGACACCATCGACCATTTACAAGTTAACTATCCAAGTGCCGAAATTGCCATCCTAGACGACTTTAATGTCCACAACATCAACTGGCTTAAGTATTCATATACTACCGATGAACAAGGTAGTGAAGCTGAATCATTCTCAATCAGTTGTGATTTAACTCAGCTTACTAACGAACCAACACGGATCCGTGATTGAGACGGTGAGTTCGCCAGTCTTCTTGATCTATTTTTAACCACCATTCCAGAAATTTACACTGTCACCGTAAATCCGCCGTTAGATTCTTCCGACCATAAACTGCTCTCGATATCGAGAATCAGTGACAGAGGGGTGCCTAAACCTCGCAAGATTTGGCAGCACAAATCTGCTAAATGGGAAGAACTCATAGAATATATTCAGACTTTCCCTTGGTTAGCGGTTTGTTTTCGATTCGACTTCGCCAAGAAGGTTTCCAATGTTATTTTGGCTGGCATCCCTTCCGTAAAGAAATGTAAAGAAGCTATTGCTTCTAAACACCTTCCCTATCAACAATGGTGCGAAAATCCTAACGGCATAAATCGTAACATCTTTGTTCATGCCCGGAACAGATGCAAAAAAATTATCGACGAAACCAAGGAGGGACACAATCAACGAATTAGAAACAAACTTCTTAGTTATCCCAACAAGTCTAGGTCCTTTTGGTTAGACGCTAGGGCAGTTAGTCAAAGCTTCATCAAATCCACTATACCACCACTTACACAGTCAGATAATTCTATTACAACAACACCCATTGAGAAAGCGAACTTATTGGCTGAACTATTTGCTTCACATTCTAATATCGATTTCCAAGGAAAAACACTACCTACTATAGTCAAGGATGCTCAATATTGTCTTTGGACAGCGTACCATAAAACGTATTTTAATGAAGCCAGACACCAAAAAAGTTTCTGGTGCTGACGGAATACCTGCCATAATACTCAAAAACTGTGCAAGGGAACTAACACCAGTTTTCTGTAGATTTTTCAATCTATCCTGTAGAAAGGGAATATTTCCTTCGTGCTGGAAATGTACCACAGTTCAGCCGATACCTAAAAAAGGCAAGAAGACCTTGCCAAATAACTACCGACCAGTTGCACTGCTTTCAATAATATCGAAAGTCCTGGAAAAGGCTATAAATCAGCATCTTCTAAAATATCTTGATGGATTCAACATTATTAGCAACCATCAATATGAATTTTGTAAACATCGTAAACATAGATCAATAGATCTTCTGACTTATGTAACACATTTTAAACAACGCAATTGAACACGCTGGAGAATCTCGAGCAGTTGCTCTTGATATTTCCAAGGCATTCGACCGTGTTTGGCACGATCGATTTTTGGCTAAGCTACGCTCTTCTGGTATGTCTGAAAGGTTCTGTTTGTGGCTTTCATGTTTCCTCAAATAGCGTTCTTTATAAGTGGCAGTCGACGGATTTCTTTCTAACACCTTCACTATCAACGCCGGTGTGCCCCAAGGCTGTCTCCTACTCTCTTTCTCATTTATATTAACCATCTGCTGGAAAAGACCGGGGATCCAATCTACAGCTTTACAGATGACAGTACACTTATCTCTTCATTCACTTTGAACGCTCGAACATCGGCTGCTGAGACAAATATCCGCAGAGAGCAGGAAGACATTTAACTTAACAAAGACCTGGAAGAAATTGTAACTTGGGGTGACAGACAGGTCAAAAAGTTAACGTTGCTGAACCCGAAATAGTTATGTCGGGGCACTCCATTCCTCTAGCATCGTCACTTAATTTATTGGGCGTTAATTTGGGGTCTTGGCACAAACATGTTGCAAGCATAGCAAAGAGAGCTTCTTGAAGGGAATATTATTTCGAACTAGAAAGCTTTAGATTAAGCAATCTCAGGTTTTATACCATGGATAACATAAGAAATAAGAAGAAATTTGTATATTGGTACACACACATACACCAATATACAAATTTCTTCTTATTTCTTATAGAAATTCGACCACCTATGGAATATTGCTCCCATGTTTGGGGTTCTGCTCCCAAACTTACATTGCATTTCTTGGATTCTATTCAGAGAAGAGCTGTTCGCCTAATTGGAGACCCGGAACTGGCCAGTGGCCTTGATTCATTGTAACACTGATTCATTGTAACATTGAAGAACGGTTTGCGTCTTGAGTCTATTCTACAAGTACTTTCATAAAAAGTGTTGGATGGGTGTAGCCGGCTTAATTCCTCCCAGAGTGGTGAATGCTAGAAATACACATCGTGCTAATACTTCAGATTCGTATGAGTTTCAGCTTGTTAGGGATTTCCCTGTAGCACGAGTGCTACACCCATAAATATATATGGATATATATATATATATATATATATATATATATATATATATATATATATATATATATATATATATATAAGATATAACGGATACCTCGTACTTGGTACTCTGATTCTCTGCAGCCATACTTGCCGACAGAGTGATTAGCAAATTGCCAACACCTCATTACAGGCAGCGCGATTTTTCGGGAGATTCACCTCAGGCATATGCGGTTCAAGGTACAACTGAAAACGGACGAAAGCCCACATTTCAGCAGTCTATATATATATATATATATATATATATATATATATATATATTTGATATATATATATATACATATATATATATATATATATATATATATATATATATATATATATATATATATATATATATATATATATATATATATATATATATATATATATATATATATATATATATATATATATATATATATATATTTGATATATATATATATTATATATATATATATATATATATATATATATATATACATATATATATATATATATATATATATATATATATATATATATATATATATATATATATATATATATATATATATATATATATATGTATATATATGATATATATGTGAAAGTGTATATTTTTTATTTACCAAAATATTGACTTACCTTCGTATTTGGAAATGACACATATTGTCAAAACTAAGAGAACAATCTAATATCCACTCATTTTGTAAACCGAACAAAACCATGCAATATTAGGTAGTCAGTTTAAATAGGAATTTTTACATATTATAGACAGGTACTTTAAAGAATTTATCTTATTATTAATTCTTCTTAGAATACCTACCAGTATATTTCGGAAAACAGAATTTCAAGAAGAGAAACACAATGAATATATTTCTTTCATATTATGGTATCTGTCTAGTCAAAACAGGAAAAGGAATAGTGACGCTGGACACTGATTAAACACTATGAAAAATATAGCACTACAAAAAATTGGTTCTAAGAATGGGGAACCATAAACAACTATATTTCAGTTTTAATGATAATTATAAATCCTCGTTCAGGTAAGTATAAAAACGAAATTTTTTAAATAATTAATAGATACAAATATTACAAATTTAACATTTCTCCGCACCAATAATTCCAATTCCTCTCCCCACCTCATTTTGTTTTTATAATTTAATTGATAATAATGACAGAGTAACACAATTTTCAGATTCCTCGACTCTAAGAACCTTCTAAAGGATGCATAACATAATATATATAACGCCACCTATAACTATAAATTTCGTAACCAAAACCTAAGAGAAATTCCCATAATAATATTGGAAATATGAAAAAATTATCGGCCCCTACCGCTTTTCCCTTATTTGAAATTGATATTGCATTTCGTTCGAGAGTTATCAGGCCAACAGACAGTGTAGAAATAAATTACCAGACTTTTCTTGATCTAGGGACTCTAAAACATAATAAAATGCAAACATCTCAAAGGGTATACACAAATATAATAATTCTCTTTCGCAAGGGAAGTTTACAGTAAGTTCATGTGTATCGAAATTTTTATGGTAGTAACCACTTACATAATATTAAAAAATGTTATTCTAAAATTAATGGAATTCTTCTGGTAAGTCTTTTTATAAATTAAAATACGCAGAAGATAAAATTCATAGACGAACTATACTGGTATTGTCAGACTCGGATTTTTAAAAACTGACTCATATCGATATAAATCCACAGTGAAAAATTTACGTTACGCACTTTTTAATCTTCTATATCATTGAGGATACTGAAATGCTAAATTAGGGCAAAGCATTGAATTCTTATTATATTAAAATTAAACAGTATTGAATATTTATATTATTTTCAAAAATATTGGAACAAAATCGAAATCGGTATAATTTAGTTTTTTAAGTTAAACAGGTAAAGAAAATTTTAAATATTTAAAGAACCTTTAAAATAAACATATTTTTATTATTTCTACCTTTCGCCTTGAAGCTATGCACAATAGTTATCTTCACCACACCAAATTATCCAGTCTTTATAGCATCCATCTTCTGAAAAAATTCAAGTGAAGATTTTCCTTCCCAATTTTCTTTATCTCGGTATCAGAAAAATTGTGTCAAAAGTCCATTGCAAAATCGTGTCGGCAAAAAAAGTTATCGAAGGTCACGAAAATCAGTTTTTCTTAAATAACTCGTAAACGATTGGTTTTACTTGAATTTTGTTATTATGGAATTTGTACATCATTCAAACCGTTTCGAGATATGAGGATGAGCAATACTCCACTATACTTTTACATATAGTGATGTATGCAGACAATATGATGCATTTATAAGTAGAAAAGCCGTTTAATACGCACACAGACACACACACACACACCCGTAATTCTTCCTTTCTGAGGTGTCCTTGAATTGGACCCTTCTTCATAATAATGATAGTAACGACCTTGAGTTGCAGCTGCCTAGAATTCCATTGTAATCTCATGGTCGATGTATACCCGAAAATATTTGACAAAGCATTTTGTCCCTTTTAAAACTCAGTTTAATACTACGTATCATAGAGTTTGGACGTTTTATTCATACCGAAACATTCTGTAATTCTATAACAATGACACTTGTTTCATTTGTAATGAAAGTTTTTCGAGTGGTGCGATCGTGACTGTTGTTCGCAGTTTAGAAACAATTAAAAATGCGAGTGTTGAAAGGAGTGATGAACATATCGATTATTTAAAAAGCGTAAATACTGTGTACATGTTGAGTGTCGTAAAAACTACACAAAGAAATTGAACATTGAACCATCCAAGAAACGTCGTTTGACTGATTCTTCTTCAACGTCTCAATGCTCTCCTCGTAAGCATAGATCAACCTCATTTGACTTTGATACATTGTGTATTTTTTATGGTGAACTAACCAGCGAGAAAGTAGAGTAAAAAAAAGGATAAAAATTATCGATGAAGTATCCGACATGCAAGTTTTTTTTTACGGATCTAGCACATGTGCTGTAGGGAGGTCCCTAAAGCGCTACTGGAGCTACACGTGTGCGGAAAAAGCGATTCACGTTGTTCTTGAATCGCTGTAGATTGTACTCGGTGGGAAACACAGTCCTGGGCAAATTATTCCGAAGGGATGATGTTCTCCATATAAAAGACTACTTGAAAAGCGTTATACGAGGAGTAACAAGCTGAGCCTCATACGGATGTGAAGTATCAGCGCGACGTGTATTTCTAACATGCACCGCTCTGGGAGGAATTAAAGGAGCCACATCCTCCGAACACTTTCCATGAAAATACTTGTAGAATAGGCTCAAGTCGCCAACCGTTCTTTAATGTTCCAGCGAATCAAGGCCCCCGGTCAGTTCCGGGTCTCCAATCAGACGAACAGCTCTTCTCTGAATAGAATCCAACAAATGCAGTGTATGTTTGGGAGCGCAGCCCCAAACATGGGAGCAATATTCCATAGTTGGTCGAATTTGAGCTTTGTAAAGACTTAACAATTGTTGTGGAGTGTAAAGCTTCCTGGTTCGAAATAATATTCCCAACTTTTAAGAAGCTCTCGTTGCTATGCCGGCAACACGTTCATGCCAGGACATATTTGCTCCCAAATTAACGCCCAACAAATTGAGTGACGATGTTAGAGGAATGGAGTGCCCCGCCATAACTATGTCGGGTTCAGCAATGTTAACTTTTTTAGAAAAAACTGCCGCCTGGGTTTTTGTAGGGTTAAATTCCACTTAGTTACTGTCACTCCAAGTTAGAATTTCTTCTAGGTCTTTGTTAAGTTGAACAACTTCCTGCTGTCTGCGGACACTCACCTGAGCAGCCGATGTCCGAGCGTTCAAAGTGAATGAAGAGATAAGCGTACTGTCGTTTGCAAGGCTGTTCGAATGCCTTGGATATGTCAAGAGCAACCCCTCGAGATTTTCCAATGTGTTCAATTGCATTGTTCCAAACATGTGTTACATAAGTCAGAAGATCTCCTGTTGAATTATCATTCAATTATCATTTAAGGATACTGTAATATGAGCAGCAGATGCGAGCAACGACAGTTATGGGAGAACTGTAAAGAATCGTATCAACTTTGAATTCGAATTAGATGGTGCTAATGCGATCTACCATAATATATGTTTTGATCATTTTATTTTGCCAACTTCTGATCGGAAGAAAGGTTGCTCAGCAGACGAGGATATTTCCACTACAATGAATGAAACTTTTTATTATATAGAAAATAATGATGATTGTCAATTCACTCTAGGAGAGCTAAAAGATACACTTAAAACCTATGTTTTAGCCGATAAAACAATAATATCTAAATTGATTGAACGATATGGTCATGATATCATCATTATTCTCAAATTTAAATCGATGACAATTATTTGCCTTCGCGATACTTAGGTAAATGCTTTATGTACTTTGTGGTATGACAATAGAAAAAAAAAATCCCAAAGAAGAACGACATCGGATTTTTGAGACTGCTGCATCAATTACACAAGTATACAAAAAAATCTAGGTCTTTTAAGTGAGACATATGTTTTCGTAAATCATTTTTTATGCTAAATACAAAAAAAATCACAAAAAGAGACATCCACCGTGCGATTTTTTCAGAAAACACACTTAAACTAAATACATTTTAATAAACAATGAAAATCTCTATAGTCATTAAAATTATGGAACAAAACTATTATTTCGGACATCTTTAAATGTTCTGAATCTACATTTCTGATTTAAGTGTTCATGTTTAACAAAAAATACGCATACATCACCTTTAACTAAGCTACGTAGCAAAATGCTGTTTAAAATAAATATGTGCAACCGCTAAATTTAAAAAAATGTTTTTAATTTTTATTAATATTTTAAGATACTGTATCCACAGTTTAGAAGTGAGCATATGATTTTATCTGAGCAGAAAGACTGGGAAATTGAAATGGACATCTAGACGAAAAAAATTATCCCGTATTTTATTCGTCAAAACATTTTTCTCTACGCTAAATCAACACGATTATATCGGCAAGAAATGTTTGAATTAGAGAAGAAAATGGATCCATGTACTTTTAAAAGATTCACTGAAGGATTTTTTACAATTAAAAGAACTGATAAATTTAATTGTGGTCCATGGTCTGATATGATAATTAAGCAAACCCTAATGAAATCAATGAAGACTGAAGGCGGAGTATCTCGTGGAAGAAGCACACAGCAAAGTCTTTTCAGTAAACGGATATATGTGAAGCAATTGAAAATTTCTGTAGAATTCTCTAGATCGTACGGACCAGCATGTTAATGCGAGAGAAACACGCATTACTTGAGATGATAAAGATCTTCAGAAATTGATAGACTGGTTTACAAATCATTATCCATTCCCAGAATTGAAAGATATTGTATCACTGTAGACAGGTGTTATTGGTGACAACAAAATATAAGATCAGTCTCAATTTAATGAGAGCAAATATCGGTAAAACTTTTGATCAAGTAAAATTTGAAAGTTCAACTTCTTTCACTTCAAAAAATGAACAGTGCAGTAAAGGTTCACGATAAAAGTAATAGATCCCTGACTATTTTTTCAGAGAATAAGTTTACATAAAAAAATTCAGCGACAACCTCACACTATGAGTTGAGTCCTTACCTAATGGCGCGGAAATATGCAAAAAACAAAGACTTAAATTTTGATAACATTGCATACGTTATCGACGGGGGGAATTCTTCCCCATCGTGTTATATGGCAAAAAGATTCAAATTTCTATTGCGTCATCGATCAATATATTCATTATCTTCTCAATAATTATGGTTCTAATATAGTTGTAGTGTTTGATGGTTACGATGACAATAGTAAAAAATATTAAAGCAATGGAACAACTTCGTCGGATGAAAACAACTCCAAAATTTGCTAACATATTCTTTGAAGAATCTACGCCCATAACTAGAAATCAAGAACAATTCTTTTCTCATAAATTCCATTTATTACAGGTTTATTTTTCTACTAATTCCCAAATTAGAAACTGTTAATATTAGAAGTAAACAAGCGCAGGATGTGCTGATGTTTTAATAGTCGAAACAGCTTTGGAGCAATCGATTGATAACGCAACAATTGTTGTTGGATAAGATGTTGATCTTTTAATACTTTCAATAAGACACAGTCTCATCTACCAGAACATCTATTTCTTAAAACCTGGGAAAGAAAATATTGAAACAAAAATTTACATTCCCTGGGCCATTGAGAGGTGCGCAAACTGTAAAGATTATATTTTATTTTTACACGATATAACTGGTAAAATAAATTTATTAAAATTATTACAAAAAGACCAGATTTACTTAAAGTAATTTTTTAAGCAAGAAAATTGTTCGCCAGATACTCTAAAAACACACCTTGCGTCTACCTCAAAGGTGGTGCAGAAACGATTTTTCTTTATGGTTCTAGCACACGTGCTACAGGGATGTCCCTAAAGCGCTCCAGGAGCGGCATGTGTGCGAAAAACCACTTGAACCACTGTAAGCATCGTAAGCAACCGCTGAATGCATCGTAATGCCCAAATTTTCTCAGCCTCATATCTCGAGAACTATCAGTCCCAGGCAAATTTTGTATAGAATCTTTTTTACGCAAATTTTAACGGTGAATAAATTTCGTGGTAATAGAAATTTACGTGAAACCAAGAGTTTACGAGATATTGGAGGAAAACTGATCCTCGCGAACTTTGGCATGCGATAACTTTTTTTGCCGACTTGTTCTCGCAATAGACTTTTGACACAATATTCCTGATATTGAAATAAAGATAATCCTGAAGTCTTCACTTTTTTTCAGAAGATTAGTCACTTTTCTATATTAAGTGACTAGACTAAAAAACGAGTTTCGCGTTACCACAACACGAGTCGAGTGTTTTCGGAGTAGTACTAACAAACCTTATATAGTGACACTGTGCCAAAATTTCCAAAATTCCAACACAGCTGAAATTCTGGACTAAACTTTTAAATACGAATGTATATTAATGGCACATTTTCTTAAACCTTTTTCCAGAGCACAACCACTTTCAACAAAAATTTGTAATATTTTCTAATAAACTACGTCTACAAGGCTTGACACCGATAAAATACTACTCGTTTGCAAAGTAGAAGTATCGTGAAAAAAACAACTTCTGTGTTTTTTTTTATTTCCTTATAACACACAAAAACAACCTTTCCAGAATTCTTGGAACCTAGGAATCTAAAAAATGTGTTAGGTTTCTAGTTTTAACAGAGGTTGTATGTACAGCGATATGTCAGGTTTCAGTTGTAAATATCTCGGAATATCTTACTTTACTCAAATTTTTTCTGATTACTACCGTACAATACGAATTACTTATCATGTCATGTATTGACTTGTAGGGGTGTATTTAAATCGTGCTCCTTCTATCCGACGATTTCGACTAAAATAAATTGCAGTTTAGATAAAACAAGCGAATAAAATTCGTAAATTACATACGCATGTCTAGTAGTAAGTAATAATTTTTCATTTTTAAGACAATTTTTATACCCTCTGGATTCATGATGAGATTTTTTAAAATTCAGTAATGCTGTCGTACTATAAAGCTTAGTAATGTCGTACAAGACCCACAGAATCGATGCTGGTAGAGCGAGTAACTTTTTAAATCTCATACTTTAAATTGTGAACAGTTACGAATCTTAGTTTTTGTTGCAAATAATAGGTCTGCCGTTGAAACATCGCATATTAGATGAACGTATGTTTGCACTTGGCAGAATTGAACCATATATAACAATTATTAACACCGAGGTAATTAAGGCCATAGATTGAGAATTTTAAGACTACAAAAAGCATTCTTAGTAAATATGGTTATTTGGTTGGAAAATTTACATTAAAGGTCCTAATCACGCTCATGTTATTCACTTAATTAGTTGGGAAGTCTTGTATTATACGAAAGACAAATCATATCATTCATACAATGGTTTCCCGAAAAATCAATTATATATCAAAATGTTACTTTAAGCTACATCCATGGCAATGCTGCAAGAAAACTGAAAGGTATCTGGTGTTTTATAGTACAAATCATTTTGGATACCGGTATTGGGTATTGCCACACATATTCATTTTAGTGGTAGGTTATATATAAATTAAAATGCTAATTTAGGCAATATTTATTTGTTGGATAAAAAACTATTACCTTCATTACTTTTAATAACATTGTCAAAGCCGATGAACCAAGGAATAAATTTTGAAACTGTAAAAATATTATAAAATTGACCAATTCGTTACTAGCCAAGGTAACTCACCATGATACTTTTCAAAGTAATTCGAGATCTTGATCTACTTACATGCATATGATATAGGTAACATTTATATTAAAAGCCTAGTAACTTTGTGTATCATCTTCCTAAAAATCTAAAATACAATGACAAAATATCTTGTAAAATTGTATATGTGTGAAACATAAACAAAAAAGCTCTCAACACAAAGCAATGGATTAGGAAAAACATATATTTTCAAGACCTATTTTAAATATGTTTTTTCTATAAGCTGTTATCATTAGAAGTACAAACTTTTAAAAAATATATTTATTTTGATTGTGGTTCATACTCTTTTACAGAGAACAATCTTGATTGCGTCGTAAAATAGTTTATTTGTCTCCTACTTTTCTCCTTGCGATATTACTTTCAAGAAATGATGCAGCTGTTTTATTCAAAACAGAGACTCACTCGTTCACATTAAAATATGATATTGGGAGATATAATGTACAGTTTTCACTCGTCAAAGAAATATTTTTTACAGAACAAATCGTTTTAAAACTAAAAAATACGAAATTTTCAGATGTAGCATTATAGAAAATATTGGAAATCTAGATTATGACGACTAGTAAAAAGAAAGAAAATGTCTAAATTACTATGAGACTTGCAGAAAACCGAAGATGTATTTAAACAAAAAACCAACGACTAAACTCCAGATTAATCCCCTAGTTTCGAGTATTACCTCAAAACGTCCAAACTTAGCCTCCGGCAGACTTTATATTTCGTAAGTTTCTAAGTACTAAAATAACAAAAGTTTAGATTTTAATTTCCGGTAAGATATATTTTCAATTTAGTAATTATGTAATTATTAACAATGAAAATATCGTTTAAATTAACAATATAAATCCTCCCAAGTGATGCATCTGTTAATAATTTATGTAATTTTCTACAACAAGTTGGTTATAGTTCCTTTTAAACTTGAAATTTTTTAACAGGATTCAAATTCCTCAGATTATAAAATATATACAGGTATACACTGTTATTAACTACTCATAAACATCAACTTTTGCTTGCTAACATCTATATAACTCTCTATTTATTATGCTATACGAATATATTGTAACTTTTGAAAAAATTGTTGCCCCAAGCTTGGGCGTAATTTTGTAACATTGGAACTTACCCGCTTTAATTTCTGCTACTGAATTGAGTGGACCCTGATTTTAAAAGAACTAAAGAAATTAAACACACACTAGCTCAGTTTTCCTTGGTGGAGAGATATGGGTAAGAGATAATTTTCTTACGTCTTTTTGGAATTTATTTCTATTTTTTAAAAGGCTTTAGCTGTACAAAATTTTGGGCACCATCCATTTTAAAATAGAAAGGATCTAACTTCAGCTAATAAAATGGAAAAATGCTGAAGGGTTTTATGGGTATTACAAAAAAGAATTAGTCTAGTACAACTTATCCTGAAAAGAAAAATAAGTATTCAGTGAGACACTAGCTTTAATCAACTAAAAGAAAATTTATTCATGTTTTTAAAATGAAAAGTTCTAACCTTTACAGTTTTACCTAACAAATTCTAGCCTAACTAGTAGTTGTTACATTAAAATTTTAGACTATTATAACCCCCGAAGACGAGAAATCGTGCTTTACACTTCACTTTTTAGTCTGTTTTACATTGCAGTTAAGGCACTACTCTCGAATAAGTCTATCGAAGGGAGTTTTGTTGACTTACTGTTTTTTATTCCTGCTGTGATCGACTACGCCCGATTTCACACTTTTTCTTAACAAAACACTTAGAAAGCCCACTACGGCTTTTATTGAAGAAACTGGTGCTTTTTTGTTGGTTGTTCTGAGCTTTATTTCCTTTGTTTTTTAGCTCAGTTGAAGGAAGCCTACTTGGCGACTCTCATGACAATTAGCCTGACGGCTAGATGGTAAAATAACAACCTGGCAGCGGCTTGGCGGAAAACAGCCTGGTTGCGGCTAGATGGAAAACCACCTAAATTCAAACTCTGCGGAGCCTTAAATAATCGTGCGACTTTTGCCGGTAATATCACGACGCTCCAATCAAAACTGCGGATCAAACATTTCACCAATCGCGGCGTAGCGAGAGGTTCGGTCAGGAACCCGCACAACACAGTATGTACCGAACGTCTTGGAACTTCTGTTTAATATACCGTTCGATACAAAAATGAAAATAAGTACAATTTGAAATGAAAAATCAGTAACATTACATGGTCTTAAAATCTAGGAAAAAAATGAATGTTACATTTACCCCCTTCCAAAAAGAAATAGACTACACTAGTCTATTAAACTTAGGCTACTTATGAAAAGGTACAAAGTGGTATACTATCACTTAATACTGAGGTCAGAACTTAAAACAAAATTACAAACTTCGGACCTTACTACTAGACTTAATTCAATTAAGCACTAATATTAAGTACAATGAAAACTAAATAAAAATCTTTTCATGTACACAAGAATCTTATAACTAGACTTAACTTAATTAAGCACTAAGGTTGAGTACATCAAAAAAAGTAAATAAAAATCCTTGCATGAACATAGGAAATACCTTTCCGAAATAACAATCGCGGTCTTCTTATATAAAAGAATCAGCTCCGTTATTGTTACCAAAACAAAAAATATAACTTTGTCTAGACTCTTGTCTAAATCAAAAAAAGTGAACTGAAATAAAATATGAACACCCCCCTTAAAATCTTTTAAGGATTGTCTGAAAATTTTCTATTTCAGCAAAAGAAATTTATAAAAATTCTTAAATAAAGAAAAAAAATAAAAAATGATTCTAGTGCAAACACTTACACTAAAAAGAAAAAGTCTTGTAAGACCATTTAGCACTAGGCTAAGAAAAACATCTGGATAAATATCCAGACAAACGCTCGGGACGTGCGACTTTTGCCGGTAATATCACGACGCTCCAATCAAAACTGCGGATCAAACATTTCACCAATCGCGGCGTAGCGAGAGGTTCGGTCAGGAACCCGCACAACACAGTATGTACCGAACGTCTTGGAACTTCTGTTTAATATACCGTTCGATACAAAAATGAAAATAAGTACAATTTGAAATGAAAAATCAGTAACATTACATGGTCTTAAAATCTAGGAAAAAATGAATGTTACAATATCTATTTAATTAGCTATTTTTAAGAAGAAATTTACTTGCATACCAAATTAGCTTTTTTTGGTTATTATAAACCTTAAAGCTATTATATTATTATATATATATATATATATATATATATATATATATATATATATATATATATATAAATATATATATACATTTTATATATATATATATATATATATATATATATATATATATATATATATATATATATGTATATATATATATATATATATATATATATATATATATATATATATATATATATATGTATATATATATATATATATATATATATATATATATATATATATATATATATTTTCGCGTCAACGGGGCCACCCCAATACCCAAAATAGAATTAACGAAAAAAAATTTCAGGGTGTCAGTTTCTTCATTGAAACGTAAGCTTTCAAACGCAACTTGACCCTTTAAAAAAAACAAGGTGGCGGCTCAATATGGTGGCTAGAAACAAAAAATCATGATTTCTAAGCGGAGTTAATTGAACTTCAAAACTGAGACAAAATGGAATATTGATGTAATAGTTAGACTCACCAATTAATTTTATGTAACACCAACATGGCGGATCTAATATGGCGCCTAAAACCGAAAATTACTCCGGCCAGAAAAAGTGCTATCTCACTACGAAATCTCCATAATTACTCATTTTTCGTCTAATATATATATATATATATATATATATATATATATATATATATATATATATATATATATATATATATATATATATATATATATATATATATATATATATATATATATATATATAAATATATATCTATATATATATATATATATATATATATATATATATATATATATATATATAAATATATAATATATATATATATATATATATATATATATATATATATATATATATAAATATATATATATATATATATATATATATATATATATATATAGATATATATATATCGCTTTCAGTTTGGATGTAAACATTATATCCAAATTTTTAAATGAATTTTTTCTTGTTTTCAAATTTGTTTTAGCTGAGGGTACCGCCATCCGAGTACGGACCGGTACATTTTCAAATTTTATAAATGTCATTTTGACGAAATATTTCACGGTTTAAGTATTAAAATAATCTTTGAAATAAGCGTAAGACAAGTAATACACGTAGATCGGTCTGTTGCAGATGGTTTTTAAAATTATAAGCCCTAAATTTAATTTTCATAAATTTACCATTGATAACGGCAAAGTCCTTGGAGTTAAGGTTTTTACGCTTTTCCGATAATAGTTTTGTGAAGAAGCAACAATAATTTTTTCCACTATATCCAGTTTATCTTCAGTTTAGAATTAGATATTTATATAACATGATGGTGTAACAATTCACAATCGTTTCATTCATTTTCTTTTAAAGACACTCGAGCTATCGATTGATATTTCAATATGGTCTATCTTGATGGCGCTAAGTGTTTATAATTCTCCTAAAGAGGTCATCACCAGTTGAACCATCACTAGTTAGACCTAGTACCCACTAAACGAATGTTAAAGGTTAGTTCGAAAAAAACATTCTAATAAATAGAAAACTCGTTAAAGCCCAACATACAGTCAACAGCTTCAATCACAAACATCAGGTTAGAGCTGTCTTCCTCGACGTGTCCAAGGCCTTCGACCGAGTCTGTTACGACAACCCATCCTAAAGTATATCCACCACGGCTATCCCACAAATATCACCACCATTTCCGAAGTTAGGCCCATTCGAACCGGAGTCCTCCAAAGCACCGTCCTTTCCTCCAGTTATTTAAAATCTACATGGCCGACATACCCAAGTCGGACCACATTTCTCTTTTTATGTACGCCGATAACACCGCCATCACAACCGCCTCCAATGCCATCTCAACGTGCTAGTCCCTTGGTTCGAACACTGGCGAATCTACCTCAACACAACGAAGACCCAAACCATACTGTTTTCAAAGGCCCGCTACTTACTGTCCGAAAACCACACTCTCCAAGAAAACCCGACTCCGATGGTCAAACAGCATCAAGTACCTAAGCCTCCACTACGTCAAGCGGCTAGTATGTAAGGGCCAGGTTACCGCCTCCGCCAAGAAAACCCAGCCCAGCAGGGTGCCAGATGTCACGCATCCGCAGGTCTACCCTCCAGACCATCCAAAACAAGGTCCACCGCATTATTGCCAAAGCCCCATAGTTCATCCGCAACAGCCAACTCCCCCGAGACCTCCAGATGCCCACAATCTATGAATTCATCAGCAACGTACGGACCAAATTTCTCGACAAAGCCAACCACCACCCCAACCCCACAGTCAGAACAGCCTACTGCCTCCCTCCACGCCATGCCTGCCGCCGTCTGCCAAAATCCAGCGACCCTCTGCCTCCGGATTAACTTAAGTTAACCTTAATTAATTTCTTTCAATACATTTATATAAATTCGTTACCTAAGCTAATTAGGTCCTTGCCACATCTTAAGTTCTAAACTGTTAGTCATGTTCTATTTTATGATTGTAATAATAGTTATAGTTATAGACTAGCTAGTTGTCAATAAATGAAATGTTCAAGGTTAAAAAGGAATATTTACAAGCAAATCGCTTTTTAGAGTTGGTTCTCCAAAGTACGGGGATCTAACAGGACACGCTAAATATGCCAGGGGTGATAAAAATAGAGAGAAACACGTTCGGAGAATGTTACGATAAAGTTGTTTGGGGAAGTGAAATAATTTATAGAAATTATAAACACAGTTAATTCTCTTTCTTTATAGTCTGGGAAAAGTTAAGTTATTGGCCGTTAAGATTTTATTTCATTTTTTTTGTGCTATCTTTAAACTTTTAGTTTTTACTTATTTTTGCTATTCATTTATTTTATTTTAACTTATTTTGACTTATTTTAACTTATTATAACTTATATCTTTTAAACATTTCACATTTTTATTTATATTAATATGAAGACCGCGACTAATATAGTGCCCATATTTGCCTTTGAAAAAACATTTTATGGGACTTTGCATCGCAGTGTTCAGGTAGTCAAGTAGGAGAAGAAAGCAGACTAATGACCGATAGACAATCAAGCTTCTCCAGAGCAATCAGCAGTCCAGGGTCAGCCCCATTCATTTCGGTTAATTATTTTGACTGGTTCTTTTTTTGCCGTTTTGCTCTTAAGAAGTTTATAATTGTATCTTTTTGTCGGCATTATTAAAGCATCTGCTAAAGGATGAAAGAATTTCCTCTAAGACTATCTGACCATCTACCAATAATCATTGAATATGGGAATATTGCAGATAAGAAAAGTAAACGTGTTTCAAAAAGAGAATGAATTGGCAAAAGTTCTAAAATCTTTTAAACTAAAGCAAGTTCATACGTCCTACTCGCAATAATGGGGACATTGCATTGAAACAGCTGTAAATACAATTACTAATAACATTATTCTAGCTTATCTACAATGTTCTGAAAAAAATAATCAGCTAGTTTCAAAAATTTAATACAATTAATAAAAATAATAAAGCAAAAAAGAATTCGAAATTTGAGAACACTAAACCCCAAACCTAAAAATCAAAGGAGTCAGTCAGAGAGTCAAAATCAAAGAAGTTATCAGCTCTTTAATTAGGGCACTCATAGAGGCATATCTGAATCCGAAGATTTAGTAAATACATTTTAATAAATAAAACAAATTAAAAAGTAGAAGTGTTTGTCAACAATTTCAATAAGTAATTCTTATAACAAATATCGCATGAGTAGTGAGAATCAAACAATAAATCGTAGGACTACTAACCACACAGGAATAAATGAAGATAAGATTAAAAACTTTAATATTAATTTTGATTACAAAAATGCCTCGTCTTGATTGTATTAGAAATAAAATCCTCAAAAATTTACAGAAAAAAAAAGCATAAGTAAATCACGATTTACTATAACTATTTTAATATAGAGCTACTTGCCTAAAAGTTAGAAAATAAGAAAAATAATTCCCGTAAAGTGGAATTGGAAAAATCCCTGGCGGACAGCTATGGTTCGATCGGCTCCTTAGCCAATCTCGGTAAAATTATTGAAAGTCTAATATTGTTAAAAAATAATAATTTTGTAATAAGTAGAAATATATTACCAAATAAACAGTTACCTTTTAGAATCGACCGCCATAAATCAAACAACGAGACTGACTTCAAATATTCTAAGGAATTTTAATCGTAAATTTAACAAAGGTACAATATGACATTTGTTTGGATGTGAGCAAAGCCCTTGATAGTAACATGATGGCTTTTTCATAAAATTAATTAGCATTCATGGTGTCCTTAACGTGGATATAGTTGGTAAAAGATAGTGGGAATGAGGACGGCGGTAAAAGATATTTATGTCGATTCTTTATTTTAATCTTTATCCAGCTTCCACTAATAGAAAAAGTATGCCTGATGATGAAACTAGGATAATCCTCGATACTAAAGTTATTCGTCCCTTACCTATAACTCAAGTTAACTAGTTAATAAAGAAATTACTTGTTATTTTGAAATAAAATATGTACAGCTTTATTTTCATAAGAAAACAATCACTATGATACTAGTCTAGGTTGTGTATCTTGTAAAAATATTGTAACAATCTCTAAGTAGCTTTTCGTATATTTATATATACAGTTTCTGTGGTTTGCTCGATGGTCGTTCTATATCAAAAATGAATAAAAGTTAAACGGTGAAACGTTGAGATTCCATTACAAGGGACATTCAACAAGATATCTACTCCGATTTCATTGTTGGAGAGGTGAGTACGCGCTAGATAGTACATATTTCTGCTTGTTATGTATACCCAGATATTAGTCGGTCTGCAGCATTAGCTTGAGTTGAGACGATAGCAAATGCAATGCCTAACTAAAAACCTACACTGAATATCTCCTAATATGTATTAGTATTCTAACTGAAATTTTAACTAACCCAAATCTCCATATGTCCCATGCAAGGAAATTCGCGATCTAGAGCTGTGGTTCCATTTACGATTTTTAGAGGTGACTTTACGACAACGATAAAAATTATACTATATTACTAAATAAAATATTATTCACTATTCACACATAATAGTTACTAGGTTATTTTACGTTTGAAAGCAAACCAGCCCTATATTTTTGCTTGAAGATATCGATATTCGGTTAACCGATCAGATAATATACTGATTTTTTTCAAATATTAAATTTATCGGTATTCGGTATTCATTCATACTAAATACGTAAAACGTTTGGAACCTCTTACGGACTCGGTCAGATGAAGAATCGTGGTTCCAAGCGTTCGAGTATGTCAATTTGGCGTAACTTTCCGACGTTTTGATACATTTGCTCAAAGCTTCATCACGCATTTCTACTCTTCGGGCATAAAACACTAAATTCAGTGGTCTTATCTTGAAGAACAAAAATACCTGAAAATGTCTCAAAAGCTATTCAAAATTATTATAACCTAATTTCAAAAACCACAATTTCTCAAGTATAATGTGTTACATAAAAAATAAAATCAGAAAGCATACCACAAACATCTAAACAATTAGAAATTTTTTTTGAAACTTTTACAAAGGTTAAAGGCAATAATGCCCATTTTTACTCATTCCTTCGAAAGATCTATGCTAATCTAACAACTTTTAGATATAATGTGAATGCCATAAAATGTTTTATACTATTATTCAATATACCCTGAGTAACCGGAAAAAGTTTTTGCTATTCCAATACAATCTTAAGTCCAAAGTTCTACACCAAAAATATTGCTTTACTCCTATTAACATTATCTGCTTCTTTTGCCCAAAATATCTTTAATGTGCACTTAATCTAAGATAACCAAAAGCTATCTTGATACTCTTTACCTATACAACTATTTTGCTATATAAGTTAATAAAACGACACATGTAAGTAAGGGTAAAGATAAAACATTTTGTAGACGATAAACATAATATTTATAGATTAAATAATATGTGCTTTTAATTAACAAAGCATACATATTTGTGATGAAATTATAAATGGTCCTATAAAATATGAGCACGTGTCTTTAGTAATGGTAATTTTAGATCTTTAGTCATTCTGTCTGGCACTGTGATAAAAAGTTCTTTTTAACACTTTAATACCTACGTAGTTATTAAAATTCGATTTAGTAAATAAAAAATGTGTTTAATAAAATTGAAAATTGATACATGCAACATATACTTTCTAAAAAAGTGCATGTTTAGTTTATAATATTTTTTGAACTGCCCTGTTTAGATAAAAGTTTTGTAGAATCCTGTAGGATTCAGTTAGTTCACTCTGAACCGTCAAATTCACTACAAGCCTGGTTCATGTAAAAACTTGGTTTATGATAAATAAGGTTTGTAGCCATGAATATAACTATCCTTTGGTATTTAAGAAGCACCATGGGCCATATTCGCACGTATTTCTCGGTGCACGCATCTTAAAGGATGTTATTCGTTGCAAAGTCACTACGTTTCAAATTCGTTTCAACTTTTAAGTAATGTTTTCAATTTTTGTTTAATTTTTGTAGAATGTATTTTTGAAAGTATTATTTAAATTATATCAAACTCATTTTTTCATATCCTACTGACTATAAATAGAGATAATAATTTAATAAATAAATAAATTTCGTAAAAATTTGACAAAATAAACAACTGTTTGTGTTATTTATGGAAGAAAATCTGAAAGATAATTTTATAGGAGTATCTTTCAGGAGCCCTTATTCAATATACATAACAGTTTCTACATGCCCCCTACTTCAGGTATGATATCCCTCACTAACATATAATTAGTAATGAGGATGTTCTGACCCATCGAGGTTGGAATTGAAACTTTTAGTTTCAAGATTTCATTATAATCCTTTTTACAAAAAGCTATAAAAACTAGTAGGATCACATTTAGGTTCATAATGGGGAAATATAACATAAATTACAGACTATTTCTATTTCAATTACCAAATTAAAAAGGAAGTTTGGTTTAGAAATGTCTACCTTAAAACTTATTATCACCGAGTGAAACAGCCTGAAGACTTGGATTGCGGGGCGTACGGAATGGTGTAAATAATAACAAATATGTCCAGTGGTGTGGATTCGATACAGGAGAAATTACGTGGAACTACTTCTTACACTTCAGTTCAGTTGAAAAATCCAAACTGCTTTTACATTTAATTAAAATGTGAGTAATTTAAATACTTAAAATTAATTCGCAGTGACGCCTTTGTCTTTTGCAAAACAAGAATGGTAAGTGAGGCGTTAAAAATTGTGTTTTTGATTTGGTACATGGTGGTGTGTGGATTCGATACAGGATAAATTACGTGGAACTACTTCTTACACTTCAGTTCAGTTGAAAGGTCCAAACTGCTTTTACATTTAATTAAAATGTGAGTAATTTAATTACTTAAAATTAATTCGCAGTGGCGCCTATGTCTTTTGCGAAACAAGAATGGTAGGTGGGGAGTTAAAAATTGTGTTTTTGATTTGGTACATGGTAACGAATTAAAATTTGTATTTTTAATTTGGCATACGGCTTGACATGAAACGTAATAATGTCGGTTTTAAGTTGTGCTATTATTTACCCGTTATTGTCCTCGCAAATATAAGCTGTAATCAGTATTTTTTCTTGAAATCGCTGTATAATTACATCAGTTTACATGCTATTTTTGCTTAGATTGGAAATACTCTAAAATTAAAATGATGATTTTTAGATTCCTGTACTCTAAAAATTTTGAAAAGAATATATAACAAGATATATGAAAATCTACACCAATCATCTACCCTCCGTCTTCACTTTTAAAACCCTATATATGCTTAACTATAAATAATCTTGTCTAAAATTTGTTCATTATCTAGACCAGAGAGCCTAAAAAAATGTTCATGATACCTGACACAAGTTCCTTTCGTAGTTCAAGCAGTATATGTTTACAATTCGGAATCATATATCTTTTCATTCTAGGTTTATGGTGCCAACAAACCAATGGACCAATAGACATGCAGACTAGCAAAAATGGTAGTCCGTAAAAACCCTCATTTGATGATTTTTCCACGAATGCAATACTTCTTTTTAACAGAGAAAGTAAAACATCACATTAGAGATGAAGATCAGAAATACCGCTGAACATTGGGAGAATATACAATGTTGCCATTTACTCTAACCACTGAAAACTTCCATTACCAAAAACAATGATCAAATTTATTAAGTAGAGACCAAGAGAAGGAGTCGGAAAAGCCTTGACTAAGCTAACTTTAAGTATTACTTCAAAAAACAGACTGCTGAAATGAAAGCTTATCTTCGTATTGAAAACTGGTAAATGATGAAACTGAACAAAAATTAAATATCTGTTCATTTTTAACTAACACCATGCAGTGTAAGATACGGCATATACCATAGATAGTTTATAAAATTGAACTTACAGCTATTTTATTATATGAACATTTTTAAGACTAAAATTTTAAAAACAAAAACGTAATTCATATATTTTCTTGTTAAGTATTATATCCTTTGTTTGATTAATTCAAAAAAAAATTGTAACAAAACGTCACATTTTGGTAAACATGGAAAACTAAAAAAAAAAAATGTTTTAAATATAATTTACATTTTTTCACACTCCATGGTCCTTAAATCACAAAAACTTAATTTCCATTTTATCCGCTGGTCTGTCCATCCGTTAATTGGCACGATAACCCTCGAACAAAATGAGATTTTGAATTTAAGTTCGATAGATACTTCAAGTACGAAAACAGTCTTTTATGGGTCTAGCACACGTGCTACAGGGAAGTCCCTAAAGCACTACAGGAGCGACACGTGTGCGGAGAAAAGCGATTCACGTTGTTCTTAAATCGCTGTAAATTGTACTCGGTGGGAAACACAGTCCTGGGCAAATTATTCCAAAGGGATGATGTTCTCCATATAAATGACTGCTTGAAAAGCGTTGTACGAGGAGTAACAAGCTGAACCTCATACGGATGTGAAGTATTAGCGTGACTTGTACTTCTAACATGCACCGCTCTGGGAGGAATTAAGCGGGCCAAATCCTTCGAACACTTTCCATGAAAATACTTGTAGAATAGGCTCAAGTCGCCAACCGTTCTTCGATGTTCCAGCGAATCAAGGCCACCTGTCAGTTCCGGGTCTCCAATCAGACGAACAGCTCTTCTCTGAATAGAATCCAACAAAAGCAGTGTATGTTTGGGAGCGGAGCCCCAAACATGGGAGCAGTATTCCATAGTTGGTCGAATTTGAGCTTTGTAAAGAATTAATAGTTGTTGTGAAGTGTAAAGCTTTCTGGTTCGAAATAATATTCCAACTTCTGAAAAGCTCTCCTTGCTATGTCTGCAACATGTTCATGCCAGGACATATTTGCTCCCAAATTTACGCCCAACAATTTGAGTGACGATGTTAGGGGAATGGAGTGCCCCGACATAACTATGTCGGGTTCAGCAACGTTAACTTTGTTAGAAAAAACTGCCGCCTGGGTTTTTATAGCGTTAAATTCCACTTGGTTACTGTCACCCCAAGATAGAATTTCTTCCAGGTCTTTGTTAAGTTGAATGACTTCCTGCTGTCTGCGGATATTCGTCTGAGTAGCCGATGTCCGAGCGTTCAAAGTGAATAAAGAGATAAGTGTACTGTCATCTGCAAAGCTGTAGATTGGATTCCCGGTCTTTTCCAGCAGATTGTTAATATAAATGAGAAAGAGAGTAGGAGACAGTATGGAGCCTTGGGGTACACCGGCGTTGATAGTGAAGGTGTTAGAAAGAAATCCGTCGACTGCCACTCGCAAAGAACGCTCTCTGAGGAAACATGAGAGCCATAAACAGAACTTTTCAGACATACCATAAGAACGTAGCTTAGCCAACAGCCCATCGTGCCAAACACGGTCGAATGCCTTGGATATGTCAAGAGCAACCGCTCGAGATTCTCCAAAGTGTTCAATTGCGTTGTTCCAAACATGTGTTACATAAGTCAGGAGATCTCCTGTTGATCTATTTTTACGAAAGCCATATTGGTGATCGCTAATAATGTTGAATCCTTCAAGATATTTTAGAAGATGCTGATTGATAGCCTTTTCCATGACTTTCGATATTATTGAAAGCAGTGCGATTGGTCGGTAGTTATTTGGCAAGGTCTTCTTGCCTTTTTTAGGTATTGGCTGAACTGTGGCACATTTCCAGCAGGAAGGAAATATTCCCTTTCTGTAAGATAGGTTGAAAAGTCTACAGACAACTGGTGTTAGTTCCCTCGCACAGTTTCTTCTGAGAACTATGGCAGGTATTCCGTCAGCGTCAGAAGCCTTTTTGGTGTCTAGCTTCATCAAAATACGTTTTATGATACGCTACCTGAAAACAATATCGGGCATCCTTGACTGCACTATGGGAATATTAGGTGGTGTTTTTCCTTGGAAATCGACAGTAGAATGTGAAACAAAGAATTCAGCCAACAAGGTCGCTTTCTCAACAGGTGTCGTTGCAATAGAATTATCTAGCCGTGTGAATGGTGGTATGGTGGATTTGGTGAAATTTTGTCTAACTGCCTTAGGGACTGACCAAAAGGACCTGGAATTGCTGGGACAAGCGATAAGTTTGTTTCTAATCCGTTGATTTTGTGCCTCCTTGGTTTTGTCGATAATTTCTTTGCATCTGTTCCTGGCACGAACAAAGGTGTTACGATTTATGGTGTTAGGATTTTCACGCCAATGTCGGTATGCAAGATGTTTAGAAGCTTCTTTGCATTTTCGGTTAAACCAAGGCTTGCCGTTGGAAGGGTATTTCTTCGAAAAACGGATGTAAGCCTCCATACCGGCCAAAATAACATCGGAAACCTCCTTGGCGCAGTCAGATGGGTCATCGGTTCGAAAACAAACGTCTAACCAAGGGAAAGTTCGAAAATATTCCATGAGATCTTCCCATTTAGCAGATTTGTAGTGCCAAATCTTGCGCGGTTTAGGCGCGTCTCTGTCACTGATTGGTAGGATACTCGATGTCGATAATAGTTTATGATCGGAAGAACCTAATGGAGGATTTACGCTGACAGTGTAAATCTCCGGATTGGTGGTTAAAAACAGATCAAGAAGACTGGCGAACTTCCCGTCTCGGGGAGGGACAGTTTTTGAACGACATTAACGACGGATGAAAAGGTTAGTGTCACAAGAAAACTTTTTGAGATTTTTAATTAGATAATGGACAAATTTTAAGCTAACTGTTTACAGTATACCCATATTTCTAGGATTCTTAGAGTAAAGGAATATAAAAATTCTGTTATTTTTATTTTTTCTCATAGAATAGTTTATAAACGATAATGCCAGGTTTTTACTCTAAATATTTCTGAAAGCCTTCATCTTCAGAATTTTGTTCTAATGATCAATATTTCAACTCATTGCTTAAATGATAAATTAAATTTTAGGGAGAAAAAGTTAAACACGCATACTTACCCTCAGGGGCTAGTAGATCCATTCTACTAGTACGGGGAGTGACGTCCCCGAGGTTCCCGAGTCTCGTTTGTACTGTCCAGTGAAGTCCTTAAATGTTAAATCGGCAATCCTAATGTGTGAGTCACCGTGCAGAGAGGATGTATGGCTTAGTCGGTAAATAAGTCTCGAACGGTACCTATCAGAAACCGGGCGAAATCTGATAGAAGCTAGCCTTACTGGAGTATCCGAGCTCTGCTCCAGCGGACGTTTTATTTCTCAGGTCACTCGTGGGAACTACATGTTCACTACTCAAAATTTTCCTCCACTAACCGGTTGTAAAAGACCGAGAATACAGTCTCCTACTCATTCAATAACAGAAGATTATGATAGATTTTTCAAGATCTCGTTAACAGAAGGATCTTTCAAAGCCACATCTCCATTTCTTATAAATAAATGTCTTCAAGCACACTTCGGAACCTTAAAAGATATCAGAAAAGTTAGCAGATGGATCGTTATTGATTGAAACTGCAAATGAAAAAACAGTCCTCCTTGGCAATCTCATTTAAAAAACTACACACGTATGAAGTTTCTACAGTTCCTCACCCTTTTCTCAACATCGTAAAAGGTATAATAACGTGCTCCGACCTTGCAAATTGCGACGACCAGGAAATCTTGGAAAACTTAGCGGATCAAGCAGTAGCATCAGTTTACAGGATACCTCCCAAGAAGGGCTCCATCAGACCATCGTCCACATTTATATTATCATTCAGATTACATCAATTACCCAAAACAATAAAAGCAGGTTTTTACTCACTCAGAGTCAGACAATATTTCCCAAATCCAATTAGATGTTACAACTGTCAGAGATTTGGACACACTTCAACAAAGTGCTCCAATCAAGCTATATGCCCATCATGTGGTCAGATTAAACACCCTGAATCAGAATGTACTTCGGTTCCCATCTGTATAAATTGTACAGAAAATCACTCCCCAGCATATAGGGGCTGTAGAGTCTACAAACATGAATTTGAGATCCAAAAGATAAAAACTCTGGAAAACATTCCTTACCATGAGGCTAAAAGAAAAGTCAAGGATATGATCCCATCATTGAACCAACCATACAATGTAATTACGGCTAAAAAGCCACAAATGATATCTCAATCAACCCAGTGTGATCTCTCTCTCCCTTCAACAGCAGGGGAGACAGCTCCAACACAAAACCAAGTCACCTTAACATCCTCCCCTTTGCAACCCCATCCTTTCCCCCATCCCTCAAAAACCGATGCTACTTCTTCCTCGAAAACCCATCCTCCTCACCTCCCAACCTCTAACCCCTCAGACAACACCCCTTTGGAGAAATCCAAGGGTTACAATTTTACGAAACATCATTCTAACACCCCAACCATAAATCTAACCAGGATAGCCCCAAAAACAAACAAAAACCTTCAATCTAAGACAACAACGTCTTCGGATAAGAAAACTCCCCGCACCAAAGACCCTCCAAAAAATCCAAGATCAAATAAATCTACTCCCAAAACTACCCCTAATTCTTCAAGAGAATCGATCTTGGAATTGACATCTCCAGATTCCATGGATTTGGAACCATCCCAATGATTCTAAATCCGGGCAACTTCGAATTACATATTCCACATTCAACCCAATCATTCAGTGGAACTGCAATGGGCTTTCTCCGAGACAAGAAGATCTCAATCTCTTATTAAACACATTCAAACCTGCCCTCATAGCCTTACAAGAGACGAATTTCAAGCAACAGTCTAAAATAAAACTAAATAAATATAATCTAGAATTCAAGAACAGAATAAATACAGCTAGAGCGTCGGGAGGCGTCGCACTGTATATTCACAGTTCTCTGGAATATGAAAACATAAAAATCAACACAGACCTCGAAGCCATCGCAATTCGCTTACACTTCCCATCACCCACAACTATATGCAACATTTACTTACCACCATCCGACCCCATTCATGTGCAAACCATCCATTCCTTGATTAATCAACTCCCACCTCCCATGCTACTCTTGGGTGATTTCAACGCACACAATCCCCTGTGGGGTTCCCTCTCAACTTCTCCTCGAGGTAAAGATATGAAACAAATAATAGAAGATTTTAACCTAAATATTCTTAATCAACCAACTCCAACTCACATCAGCTCTGCTACAGGCACCTTCTCCGTCTTAGACCTGACTCTGTCGAGTCATTCTATATCTCATGCCTTCAAATGGGACATTGCTCCAGATACATTCGGGAGCGATCACTACCCAATTATCATCTCGCACTCCCTCTCCCATCCCTACACTCGTCAGATTCCCGCTTGGAACCTCAAGAAAGCAGACTGGGATAACTATGCTAGTACAATTACTCCCCCAACTACTCCCATTCAGAATACTGACGTCTTTCTCGAGGAATTAACCACAGCTATGATTTCGGCAGCAGACGCCTCTATCCCTCTTCTTCCTACTTTCCGCAGACGACAGGTTCCTTGGTGGACGAGAGACTGTGAGAAAGCCGTCAGAAAC
Source organism: Pachyrhynchus sulphureomaculatus (assembly GCA_019049505.1). Classification (NCBI taxonomy): domain Eukaryota; kingdom Metazoa; phylum Arthropoda; class Insecta; order Coleoptera; family Curculionidae; genus Pachyrhynchus; species Pachyrhynchus sulphureomaculatus. The sequence goes on along the minus strand of CM032446.1, from coordinate 100,941,010 downwards.
AGAAAGAGAGCACTTACACAATTAAAAAGACATCCTTCTCCTGATAATTTAACACAATTCAAAAAACTCAGAGCCTACGCGAAGAGAACATTAGCACAAGCCAAGAGAGAATCCTGGCAGAAATTTGTCAGTTCCTTAAATCAAACTACCACCTCGTCTTACCTTTGGCAATCCATCCAAAGAATGAAAGGTTCACCAACTCGTTCAATAAATATAATTCTTGACAATAAAATTCCAAAGGATGATCCGACAGAAATTGCAAATTTGTTCGCCTCTTTTTTCCAACAAAAATCCAATCATACTCATTCTCCATTTCCGAAAGCTACCACCTTTAACTTCAATACATCAACTTTACACAAGTATAACAATCCATTTTCAATGACAGAACTAAATAACTCTCTCAAACAATCAAAAAATTCAGCACCGGGACCGGACAAAATCCTGCTTCCTATGATAATTAACCTTCCACTGCCCATCAAAAAAATTCTATTAAATTTTTACAATCATTTATGGAAAAACAATCTTTTTCCAGAAGCATGGCTCCAATCTACAATCGTTCCTATCCATAAGGTGGGAAAACCGAAAACCATGATAGAAAGTTATCGTCCAGTTTCCCTTACCAATCATTTGGGAAAGGTGATGGAGAGAATGGTGAATGGCAGGCTCTCATGGTATCTTGAATTCAAAAACATTCTATCACCATATCAATTCGGCTTCAGAAAATATAGATCAACGATCGACCATCTATTACTACTTTCACAAGAAATCATTCAATCAATTAACCGTAAACATCACCATTTAATAGTTGCATTGGACTTGACTAACGCGTTCGATCTCACTGATAAAAATGTCATTCTTTGCAAATTAAATGACCTAGGTTTCGAGGGTTCCCTTCCTAAGTACATACACAACTTCCTCAAACAGAGGTCCTTCACAGTCAGAGTCAATGGTCAATATTCAAGTCCACACATACTCACCAGGGGCGTCCCACAGGGATCAGTGTTGAGTCCCACACTATTCAACATTGCAATGATTTCCCTTATTGATCATTTACCCAACAACATCAAGTTTCAACTCTTTGCAGATGACATCATCCTACACCTCTCCTCTCCACAAAACTCCACCCTCACCTCATCCCTTCAACGTAGTTTAAATCACATCGAAAATTGGGCAAAAGACTATGGTTATAAATTCTCTCCCCAAAAATCCTCTGTATTGCATGTATGCCACAAACGAAATTGCACTAAATTAAACCCTCTCAATCTAAACAACACTCCCATTTCGGTCAAAGCTCAGCTGAACATACTAGGACTCACGTTCGACAGTCAACTAAATTGGGTTCCTCATATTAATTCACTCCGCACAAAGACTACTCAGGACCTGAATCTATTACGATCAATTGCAAATAAAGATTGGGGTGCAGACTTCTCTTCTCTCCACAACATTTACAGAGCCCTCATTTTATCTAAACTAAGCTATGGAGATATGATCTATGACACTGCATCTGAAGCAACAAAGAAAAAACTGGAAACAATACAGAACGAAGCATTGAGATTGATAACGGGAGCATACAAAACCTCACCAATTCCAAGTCTACAGTCTATTTCTTCTATTTCTCCCCCTTTCCATTAACAGACAAGAATCATTAATAAAGTATTATTCTAGGGCACTACACCGCCCTCACATGAAATTGCTACTGCACTTAGAAAACACCCTCTCTTCTCTCCCGTTCCATCCAAACTCATTCAAAGCCAGAGTCAGAACAGTCTTTAGATCTCTTTCACTCCCGAATCCGGCATATGATTATCCTTTAATTACAACTTTCCCTCCTTGGACACTCCCTCTCCCTCAGATTGACTTTTCACTACAGGTATTTCCCAAATTAAAATACAACTCGAGATACATACAAATAAAATTCCACACATTGATAGATCTAAAGTACTCAAACCATAATTTATATTATACAGATGGCTCTAAGACTGATCAAGGAGTTGGATCCGCTTATTATTCTCAAAATCACTCTAGAATATTTCAACTCCCCCATCATTTTTCAACATATGCGGCGGAACTATATGCAATCAAAGAATGCGTAAGGTATATAGTTCAATGTGAAAAAAAGGAAAGATACCTGATAGCCTCAGATTCATACAGTTCTCTTCAAGCGATGAACACTGGGAACTTACAACAAGCTTACATCAGACAAATATTGGATCTACTTCACATAGCCAAATTAAAAAACAGAGTGATATCCTTTTTATGGATCCCAAGTCATGTTGGAATACTCGGAAATGAAAAGGCTGATAAATTAGCCAAACTAGCTATATCAAAAGGAACAAACATAAAAAGCGAGAATCATCCCAAAGAATATCTTAGATTATTAAAAATAAAACACAATGAACTCTTCCAACTACAATGGGATTTATTGGAGCAAACAAATAAACTTTGGGAAATTAAACCTCTAGTTATACCTCCATTTCAGCTTAACCATCTCACTCGAAGAGAGAATTGCATTTGGAGGAGGCTATCCATTGGTCATACGTATATCACACATAATCATTTACTCAAGAATGAAGCTCCTCCGACATGCCAGACTTGTGACAGTCCACTCACGATCAAGCATCTCTTTGAAGATCCACGACACTCACACGACAGAATAAGACACAATATCACAACTCATAGACTCTCTCTACTATTATCCATGGAAAAAATCTCTAAAAATATGCCCAAAATAACAAATTATCTTAAGAGTCTACAACTTCAAAACAAAATCTAATTTACTATATCTCCATCACAGGCGCTATATGACCCTAGCAGTCGATGCGCCCAAATCCTCCATACAATCAATCAATTAAAGGAATATAAAAATTCTGTTATTTTTATTTTTTCTCATAGAATAGTTTATAAACGATAATGCCAGGTTTTTACTCTAAATATTTCTGAAAGCCTTCATCTTCAGAATTTTGTTCTAATGATCAATATTTCAACTCATTGCTTAAATGATAAATTAAATTTTAGGGAGAAAAAGTTAAACACGCATACTTACAAGGAATGTACGGAAAAAATCACTTTACCGATATTTTCACAGAAAACACAAAGGCTGGTGAAACAGATGCAACAATAAAAACTCGCCTTTTATTTCATTAGTTCAAAAAACTCTACTTCGAGATTCTGATCTTTTATGACATCCAAACCTCAACGAAGGAGGCCTGTCAAAAATGTAAAGTATGTATCTCTTTTTTTTTGGAATACCCTCGGTTATTTTTTTAAATTTCCCAGTACGTCTCAAAATAATAATATACTGATACTAAATTTTAACAAATATTTTATTCAATTTTTCTTTTACAAGATTCCTTTATATGCATTCTTCAAAACTTTACAAATAGATGTTGGATGCTAATTTCTGCAATAATAGCCCAACGCGTTCTAATATAAAACAACTTTAAACAGTTTTTGAACAAAAAAATAATTTTAAGACAAAAACCTTCAGCGAGGAAGTTTATATAATGTACCCTTTATTTCCTCTAATTTCTAATAGTGTGTGGAATTAATACTACAGGAAAAATTGTTTCTAGAAACTTTTTTCTTACAATATTTCCCTATGTTATGTATTAGGATAAACTACTACTACCTTACCCTAAATTCAAAAAAGCAATATTATTATAGAATAACCATTATTTAAACTTTTATGGTAGTAACTACGTACATAAAAATAATACATAATAATTTGTAATTGTAAATTATCACAAACAAAATGTACAAGTTATACATGACCATGGCAGTTATTGTCATAGTACTTTGTTTTTTGTTCGATAATATTCACAATGTACTGACAGAGTTACTCCATTTACCAATTAGGATTTTCTAAACCGTAAAATATGCCGGAAGGCGAAATTTCGTTATTTATTAAAATAAAGTTAAAAATATGAACAATTGTTATTTTCGAAAGTAATCGAAAAAAGGAAAGTTATAATTTTATTTTATTTGGAAGATTAACTTATTAGTATTACAGAAAAATAACTATAATTCAAAATTCATACTTCTTAAAAATCTTTAAAATAAAATTTTTTTATACGATTATAACTTCTCTTCGGTAAAAAAAAAACACTTCTACGCTCAATCTTGTAGCATCTAGTACATTTTTTTTTAATACATTGTCAGTCTTCAATTGAATCATAAATGAGTTACCACTGTATCATAGAAAATAGACCTAGAACGAAACTATAAGTTAGTAAAATTGTTATTTCTTTCTCACATTTCAGATATATAGCTGGGATTTGTGCCAGTTTTATTTTATTACACATTAAATTTTGACTCACTTGAGTTGAAGGTTAGATAACAAGAAATACGTAATATAAGTAATTACCGTCCACATGTAATATGTTTTTACGATTATGTGTGTGCTATTAATTTTCAAGAAAACAATGATTTTTCATTTCAAAGATAACTTTAACAAATGACTCAAGTGCAAATTCGCAATACGAATTTTAGCCAGAGTAATAACCAATATCATGAAAAAATAGTCCATAAATAAATATATACATTTTCTTTATAACAAAAATTATTAATGGGAATAGCAACATCATTAGATTAATTTCACGAACTTTAGCCGTTTTAGGGTTATGCTTTTGCACGACATGGGAACATCAAAAAATAATCATACAAACTCGAATTAGAATCTTTCACGACTTTATTTAAATTAGAAATTACAGTTCTTAAGATTGTATAATATTAGATTACTTGCTGACTTTCCGAAGTTTCAACCACAATTGCAAGAAGCGTGTGTAAAGATCCGATCTCTTCGAGATTAGAATATTTTATTATACTCACTGTCCACATATGATGCGGACCGTAACCTGTCTCTGAATTATGATAGTTAAGATTATAAATTTCGCTTAATTTTCTATACTTTCGTTTGTGGAATTTTGAGATTGCAGCAAGAATTTTGATTTCCCTGACACTGATGTTGTATCCTGTAGAATGTTGTTGTTCAGCTACCGCCGATTTTACAATTCGTTTCTTTCTGATATATCTTTCATGTTCCTTAATTCTGTGAATATTGGTCTCTTAATTTCTCCTATATATACTATATGACCATAACAGACACAGGGACACCTTCAGATAGATTCCGTCTTGTAACAAGTAACAATGTTGAAAATTGTGCAAATTTTAAATATATACCTTACATATATATATTTATATATATATATATATATATATATATATATATATATATATATATATATATATATATATATATAACGTAAAATTACATTGTCTACTAATATACTCTTAATACTATTTTATTTGGATGTCGGGTTTTTCTAAACGTTTAAAAGGACTTCTAATATTATCATTGCAATATCCATTGCTTTTTGGGACCTTAGGCAGTTTATCATATATTGATATATGGTATATGGTTCATAGATTTGGGAGGGCTGATGGTATGAGTAAGCATTCGGATATCTATTAGTATGAGTTGGGTTTTTGTAAACCGAATATTTCAAGATGCAGTTATTTTACCTACGAGTGTGTATCAGTGCCTCCAGTTTATGTACATACAATATTTCCATAATTTAAATACTATTAAGCTTTAAGAAATTATTTAGAATAGTAATACGATTAAGTTTCAAATGATTAAGGCCTGTTTAAAAAAAAAAAATAGATTTGTTGCTGAAGAAAATCCAAAAGCAGAAAATGTAATTAAAATTTCTACATATGTCTGCAGTTTAACCATACATATATTTTCAATAAGCGAGTTTCAGTCAGTACATTAATCAAAATCTATTCTATAATAACATTATTTCTGGGAAAGTTCGTATATGTATTTTAAAATTTGAAACCACTTTAATATTCATGCTCTCCTAATTTAATGAAGGAAAACATTTGGATTTCTGGGTGGCCGATTAGAAGACGTTGTCATCCACAAATTGGAAGATTAACGTAGATCGTTGCAACATAAGACATTAAATATTAGGTAATAGTATCAACCTCAACTGATGTTCTCGCGCTTTTACGAAACTTAATTCTGATATCCTGAAAATCACTTTTATTTCCGGCTTAGACGTAACTCTAAAATTTGTCTTTACATTGGAAGTGACCTCTTTTATCATTTTGGGTTTTTTAGTTAAAACATCATTAGTTTCATTTACTGCCTTTATCGACATCATCTTTAGAGCACTTTTCGCGTCTCTAGGAGATGAAAAAAAACATAAAGCTGAATCTTTTGCTTAGAATAGCCTTACTCAGATTATTGATGAAAATACATGGATTCCTAATCGTATTGGAGAGTTTGCTAGTCTATACCCCTAATCCTTGTATTTACACTAACACCATCAATTTTCTCTTAAATTCTTCTGACCATAGATTCAATGAGTGTTCTACCAGTTACTGACAAAAAAAGTGCCTATATCGAAGAACTCAAGGATAATTTTAAAATTCTTCCTTGGCTGAGCGTTTGTTTTAGCTTTGACGATCCATCTGACAGTACGGAGGAAATCTTTGTTTATATTTTAGTCAGTATGCAGATACAAAGTCGTGGTTGTCTACAGATAGTGGCGTCTAAGACTAATGTCATGAATCGTAGGTTGTGCAAGAAATACAAGCAAATAAAAAATTTGCGAAACCAAGAAAGTATAAAAACAGGGAATTAAAAAAAAACCTATAGACAGTCTTAATGCTTCAAAACATTTTTGATGGCGTATTAAGACATGTTAACAAAATTTCAGCAAATTAACTGTATAACCATCTCCATTGTCAGAAAAAACTATTACAAATGCTCGTTGAACTATGCTTTACACGCAACTACGGCGGGACCTACGCCATCACTAGTCAAAAATGTCGGATAATGATTTCAGATAACTTATTATGAAGTGTATCTTAATGATGTTTGTCACCAAGCAACCTAAAAAGACAATATTTCCTTCTTAATGGAAATACACTTCAATTCAATTGATACCAAAGAATATAAAACGACCATAATAACAACTAGTCCGACCAATCGAACTGTTTTAAGAAAATTAACAACTTGACAGTAAATGAACAACTGTAACAGTATCAGTATGCGATCAGTAATATGGTTGCAAAAAGAGAGCAGTAGGAAATATCAACATATATCGTACATCACCACTGAAAATTTTGAAGAGCCTTCAACTGTTAAACTTAATCTAGGAAAGCAAGTTTAGTATATCTGACATGACACGTTGCATGTGCTAAGTTGTTATAACACGTTGCATGAGCTAAGTTCTTTTTTGGCTGTTGAGTTTTCGAGGCGATTTTTCCTTTCAAGTGGCGCCTGACGGATTTTATACTGATACCTTCACTAGTAACTCTGGTGCTCTGCAGAAATATATGCTCTGCTACTTTGTTTCTTTACATTAGCGATCTACAAGAAAAATAGAGAGATCGATAGAATTTGTTTTAAGACAGTTTTGCAAACCAATTTCCAAAATTTGAAATACACGAAAGTATCACAATAAATAGAATGTAACACACAAAAATGCACGAAACACAACATACATTGTAAGAATTACAATTATTCGAAATATTCCTGACGTGCGTAGGACACAGCTTCTATTAGGAATAGATGACTTTTCTTTTAGAATGCTTAAAATTGCTAATGCATTTTACACCAGAGGGTTAACTATCCGTATTATGAAAAATAATGACAGCATAGTCACTATTATCTGGTAACGTGTGTTTTGTATAATTTTGTATGTTTTAAAAGAGTTAAACTTCCATGGAAGATTGTCAAAAAATAAATATTTCACCATGTACATATATATATATATATATATATATATATATATATATATATATATATATATATATATATAATCGGTATGAAAACAGACTACTTGGAGACGGCTCTGGGAAACTTTGGAACCCCAGGAAAAAAAGAAAGAGGCGAAATGTTGCTTGACTTCTTACTGAAAAATAACCTCTTTCAAATGAATAGCTTCTTTCTTAAAAAGCTACACAGGGGATGGACTTGAAAAAGTCCGAACTGCCAAACTAGAAATGAGATCGATTTTACGATCAGCGATAAAAAAATATTTAAGAATCTCGCAGTTATCAATCAATTCACAATAGGTAGCGATCATAGAATGGTACGAGCTACAGTTGAAATAGTTTTCGGCAGTTAGAGATAGCGTTTGGTAAGGATAGTCAACACACCAGTTTCGACAAACCTGAGCAATATTGAAAAATGCCAAAAAGACATTAGCGAGAGTGTAATAAATCCAGTAAATAAAAGCATAGACGATATTAAGAAAGAAATACCAATAGCGGTTCAAAAAAGCGAGCAAAGACATTGTAAATCTAGAAAACCAGATGAAAGACTTAGTCCCAATATACATAGCAAGGTGACAAATCAGGGACAGATACGATAATACTGCAAAAACATAACCAAAGAGATATCGAAAGCTATTAGGAGGGATAAGAGAACCGATCTTTTAAGGACAGTGGAGGACTATTTTTTTTATGGGTCTAGCATACGTGCTGCAGGGGAGTCCCTAAAGCGCTCCAGGAGCGGCATGTGTGCGAAAAAAGCGATTCACGTTGTTCTTGAATCGATGTAAATTGTACTCGGTGGGAAACACAGCGCTGGGGAAATTATTCCAAAGGGATGATGTTTTACATATAAAAGACTGCTTGAAAAGCGTTGTACGCGGAGTAAGAAGCTGAACCTCATACGGATGTGAAGCACCAGCGCGACGTGCATTTCTAACATGCGCCGCTTTGGGAGGAATTAAGCGGGCCACATCCTTCGAACACTTTCCATGAAAATACTTGTAGAACAGACTCAAGTCGCCAACCGTTCTTCGATGTTCCAGCGAATCAAGGCCGCCGGTCAGTTCCGGCTCTCCAATCAGACGAACAGCTCTTCTCTGAATAGAATCCAACAAATGCAGTGTATGTTTGGGAGTGGAGCCCCAAACATGGGAGCAGTATTCCATAGTTGGTCGAATTTTAGCTTTGTAAATAATTAACAGTTGTTGTGTGTTCCTAACTTTTGAGAAGCTCTCCTTGCTATGCCTGCAACATGTTCATGTCAGGACATATTTGCTTCCAAACTAACGCTCAACAAATTGAGCGACGATGCTAGGGGAATGGAGTGCTCCGACATAACTATGTCGGGTTCAGCAACGTTAACTTTTTTAGAAAAAACTGCCGCCTGAGTTTTTGTACCACTTGGTTACTGTCACCCCAAGATAGAATTTCTTCCAGGTCTTTGTTAAGTTGAACGACCTCCTGCTGTCTGCGAATATTCGCCTGAGCAGCCGATGTCCGAGCGTTCAAAGTGAATGAAGAGATAAGCGTACTGTCGTCTGCAAAGCTGTAGATTGGATTCCCGGTCTTTTCCAGCAGATCGTTAATGTAAATGAGAAAGAGAGTAGGAGACAGTATGGAGCCTTGAGGCAAACCGACGTTGATTGTAAAGGTGTTAAAAACAAATCCGTCGACCGCCACTCGTAAAGAATGCTCTCTGAGGAAACATGAGAGCCACAAACAGAACTTTTCAGTCATACAACAAGAGCGTAGCTTAACCAACAGTCCATCGTGCCAAACACAGTCGAATGCCTTGGATATGTCAAGAGCAACCGCTCGAGATTCTCTCTCTGTTCAATTGCGTTGTTCCAAACATGTGTTACATAAGTCAAAAGATCTCCCGTTGATCTATGCAGAACTGTATGGAAATCACCATGAAAACCCAGCACAACAGCAAATATCGAGAAGAAAAGAAATCAGTTAAAGGTCAGAAGAAATTCTGGATATGTGAACTAGCGAAATAAGGCGTGCACTAAAGAAAATGAGAGAAAATAAAGCTTTGGAGCAAGATGGTATGGTAATCAAGGCCATAAAGCATGGTGGTTATGTTCTACTTAATAAAATTAAAACCCTCATTAATTTATCCTGCATGGTGTCTCAATAGCAACTAAATAGAACATTGCCGTAGCTATGCTGTCACATAAAAAGGAGACAACTACCAACCTACCAACCCTCTGAATCATTTATATAAATTATTTACTAGAATTATCACCTACCGACTAGAAAATAAACTGGATTTCCATCAACCGAAGGAACAGGCTGGATTTCGTTCAGACTTGAAAACAAACGACCATTCACATACCTTAAAATTGTTATTTAAGAAGTCCGTAGAATATAACAGACCGCTAATATTTGCTTTTATGGATTTGAACAAGGCATTCAATAACGTTCAAATGGATATTATTATGTAAGCACTCATTGAAAGTAGCATTTTCCTATACGTCATATTCATTCAAAACATATGTAAGAACGCCACAATGGCTGTTAAATTGCATGAACTTACAAATAACATCAGAATTGAGCGAGGAGTTCGGCATCATTAACCGTCTCTAAATATGCTTTCAAGAAGCTAAATTGGAAGAACAGATGTATTAATGGAACTTAACCAACTACGATTACTTGGTCGTCATTGCGAACGATTGATATGTAAATTATATTAAGAGAACTGTCTGTTACCTGTGCATGCATGGGTCTAAATATTAAGTCTAGAACAATAAAATTTATGACTAACTTGGTGCAGTCTAGTATCTTTGACAAGGAAATCTACCAAATAGTGACTCAAATACATGTATTTAGGCCACGAAATAAGCATCCTTGACCAACATCCGAAAGTAGAAGAATCGGTTTAGCTTGGGTATCGTATAAAGCTATAAAGGATGTATTTAAGAAGAACATTTCAATTAGTCTAAATAAGAAAACATTTAGCCCGTGCATCCTTCCAGTCTTCACCTATGGGATTGAGACGTGTAAATTTACTATGGAATTTACACACAAATTGATGACTGCACAAAGGCGCATGGAGAGGTAAATGCACTGAAGTCACAAATGTCATCAAACGTATAGCTACTTTAAAATGGAAATGGGCAAAAGACATGGCCATACTTAGAGATATGAGACGCGCAAAACATTGGAATGGAGATTAAGGGCAGATAAGCTCAGCAGAGGAAGACCATCGACACATGGGTCAGATGATATTAAGAGGGCCGCTAACAACTGGTTGTAGATTGCCCAGGATAGACAGAGATGAAATTCTCTAGGGAAAGCTTATGTCCAACAGTAGATGCAAAGGGCTGATTGATGATGATGTTATTGTTGCATTATTCGTTAAACAGAATGAAAAAAATAAACGAAAGTAGTTGCTCAGTTTTTGAAAATTTGATATGTTTAGAAATACATCAAATAACAAAATTCCTGATTTGACTTTTTCAATTGTTACGTTGTATTAACCTACTATCGACACAGTAAAGAATTAAATGGGAAACATACTGATTATTCATATACTGATCCAGAAAAACTTAATACGTAAGATATTCTTACCATTTTCTTTTTTAGAAAATAAGTAAAACGACGGCAAGCCCACGGGTAAAATCATTTTTATCTAATCGAACCAATAAATTACATGCATTATATAAATGAACCTACACAAGACTTTAGTGTGAATTTTATGATATTGGGTTTATTTTTTAGTTTGTGTATAGCAGCAATATTCTTTAATTTAACTCAATTGCTAATAATTTTTGCTGACATAATTTTACTCATAATTTGTATATCAATAAATCAGAGACAATCAACAAATTTTCTTCAACCTCCAGAATTTTAAATTGCATCCAAATTTCAATTATTATTTTCACTTCGAAAATTATTTATTTTTTAATTTTTAAAATTTGTTACAGTATTTTTGCATTGTTCATTTTTAAAATTGAGATTACTCTTGGTTATATGAAAAGAAATAAACTCTACCCCATTAAACTAGAAGATAGATAAATATTTCTTCCATGATCCTCTGAACTAATGTTTAAAGACTATACTTAATTTGTAGAGAACTAATTCAGTGTTTTTTTAATTATTTAGTAAGTATCTAGACCTCACATAGTTTTGGTCTTATTCAGTTTTTTATATTATGTATGATTTTAGTAGAGCTAGATTCATATCGTAAATACAGCTTTTGTAAAAAAAAACTCTACGCAACTATTACTACACAAGTTGTGTGTCAAATTAAAACTGCCCCATTTATGACTGTAAAAACTCTCCATCGGTCAAAAAATGAAAATTATCTCCTTGTAAATAAGGTAGCGATAGTCAACAGGTCTCATTTAGTTGTCATTCACTTAATACATCCCGTACATGAAATGGAACTCGTTCATTGCTTCTAATAATTTAACTGGCTGAGCGATATCACTAAAGTCGATAGGTTTTTCCAGCTAAAAATCTCCACTATTATTACTTCGTCATAGAACTACAAAAAATATAAAAAGTAACCTCATAAATAACCAGGATGATCAATAACAGATGATAAATTAAAATAAATTACTTTTTACAAAAGAGAAAGATACTGTTTACATCATAATTGTGATGTTATTTTTTCTTAGGAACAAATATAAATTCTATACTTCCTTAATTAAAGGCTATAGAGTTTAAATTATATAGATGTCTTAGATGTTTTTGTTGTATTTGCATAAATATCGTTTAATTATCAGCAGTATTATCTAAAGAGATTTTTAGAGCTATAAAGTTATAATTATCAGCTCTACTTAAAATTTTGGACAAAGAATTTCTAATAGCTACTTTTCACCATTTCTCTTATGTACTTTAAAAAAACATATACCAAAAAAAAGTCAGTATTCTTTGGCTTTAAAACTGATAAATTTACCACAGACGAAACATTTAGTTCCTAAAATCTCGTTAACTAATAAGGAAAGTCTCTTATTAAGGTCTTCCTAACATTTTCTCTCTTTAAATCTAATTAGGAGCAGATAATATAACTGAACATGAATGTGGACTTAACATGTCTTTTTGATTTTAGAATAAATGTAAACTTATTAATTATTTTGTAAACAGACGATTAAATCTCAGTACACTACATATTTCGCACCTATAAAAAAATCTATTACTAGTTTAACGAAACATGTACATGATAAATTTGGGAACTAAAGCTACTACAACAAAATATGACATACAGCATCAGGTATATCTTTCCTGTGATATCTCTCTAATAATTAGTCCTGCGGAACCGTTTAAAAATGTAAATATATGTTTTCATTTTCACATGAATCTTTTTTGGGGTCTATACTGGAGCTTTACTTAGAGGCACTGAAAACCAAGAGAAGATAAATTTTTGTTTGATTGAGGTTTTAAACAGTTTTATTTATTGCCTTATTTCGAAGTTTTAAGACTCCAGCCACAATTTTATACTAACGGTAAGCTTTTATTACTATTAATATTATTACTCATAATAATTTTATTATTAATATAAATTTTAAAATATTAACATGTTAAACCCACATAAAAAATAATATTACATGCAGAAGACAGATATCATATATGGCAATACCTTTGGGATGGAAAATTTTACTTCTTTGTTCTAGAATTATGAATGTACTTAAAAAATTGTTTTCGGCAAGTTTAATAGTAAATTTCATAACATTAATTCAATTTCTTTTTTTTAGTTGTTAAGTGCTAATAAAATACAATTTTAAATTGAACGAAGTAAAAAATAATTACACCCCTTACTATATCAAAGTGTTCTTAAATAAATTACAACAGAAACATCTTATTTTAGCAACCGGAAATTAAAATTTTATATCAATTTAAAAAATTCTCGATTTTAATATTAATCTTTAATATAAGCTGTATTCGGCAACGTAACTTCTCATAAAATTACCTTTTAGAGGGCACTATAAACTTTCTGGACTACCTACTGAGGGTAGCTTCAGGATCCCCATATTATGATCAACACTATTTTTATTACCTGCTGGTTAACACTCCTTGTTTTTAAGACTGTTTCATGACAACTCCTAATTAAAATGATGTCAGTTTGAAACTTGGTCCACATGGTATACTTAATTTGAGGATTTTCTATAAAACCGGCGACCTTATTTTAAATAATATTGAATATGAATGAAATGAATGAATATATGAATAAATATTACGTATAACCAAAATTTGTCGAATTTTTAGTTAGATTATCGTGTCGGAAAAGAATGAAACCGTTTATAAACGACACAAATATGCATCTGAATGAATTTACAAAATTTTAGAGGGACTTTCTTTTTATTTAATACTTTCCATTATTCTTTACATTTCAAGGATCGAGTTGCATATCTTCAACTTTAATTTTGTTTCTTCCAATATTTAAAACAAAAAAGGGAAGCTAACAAACTACTTAAAAGTACTCAAGGTACGTATTTTCCCTTAGGGATTTTCCCAACCTATACCTATTTTCACACATTCAAAAAGTAGTGCAGGATTTGCCTCTTTGCTCATAGCAAATCGATATTAACAAATCTTTTTTTTGGTACCAAATGTTATAAAAAATACGTTTAAGATTACAAAAAGCAGGAAAAGTTTACTGTAACCATGAGAATAGATACAATATAAAATTCTACCTATTTTAAAAACAATCATGAGTTCAAACTTCACTTGTCAAATTATCACGTGCTCATAAAACGGTTATTTTGGTGTCGTTTTCTTTAATAAAGCAATACGAGACGAAATATTTACTTCTGCTCTATCTTTGACATATGTTTGAGTTAGATACGACAATGTATATACATCATAGGCGACTTTGCCAAGTTTTTTCTTTATTATTTATTTATATGATTCAATATATATTTTACTATAAAAAATGCATGTAACAATAATTATCTAATATCCCACTCAATAACCAAGAAAGAATCTCATAATTCTATTGAAACGATACAAAGACCCAGCCCTTTACACCTCTAGCACTCTTCTGATGTTAATAAAAATAATAAAAAAAAAGTAGTATTTCAATAATTTTTGTACCTCCCCTCTCCACCTCTTTGGCCTCTTATAAATGCTTAAAATTTACCATTCTCCTATTTGAAATACCTGGAAAACTGTTCATAATTATGTTAAAACCAGACAAAATTCTCCCGTCTCCTTCACTCTGTTAGAATTAAGAGCACTTAATTTTCATATTTCTACAGTTCAAAAACCCTGAAAAGGATATATAGCACGACATATGTGAAACAACCCGTCTAACCTGATCTCCCATTCCACAAACCCATTATATATTTGCCATAAATAATATGCTTAAAACGTATCAGTTACAAAAACCAAAAAAAACTTTCAAAATCCTATTGAAACTATACAATTTTATGACCCCCACCCCTTTCACCTCCTTCTTGAGTTAAAATTAAGTAACAAGAACATAACCTGATTTTTCAATTTCTCGACTCCAAAAACCCGAAAAAAGACAAACATCGCTCTATATAGGAACTCCCCTAATCTCCTCTTCCACCCCTTTAACACCTTTATTGAGCTTTACTCTAAATACCTGTACATAATATTTATTTATTGCGAGGATGGATTAAAAAAGTTCGCGGCCTCACCAAAAAATAATTATAATATTTTTATTATAGCACCCTGAATAAGTTCATACTTTCTTTGGTTATCACAGTGTAAAATTTTGTTGCTGTAGAATTTGTGGTTTTTAGGTTAGAACGAGCTTAGTGAAACCAAGTGCAGCGTTTTTAGAAAAAAGGAAAAAAAAATGAACAACGTGCGGCCCTCAAGAACCTGTTTAAAAAAAGATTAACACCAAAAGAGTTCCATGATGATATGAAAACAACACTAGGGGAATCTGCTCCATCATATACCACTGTGAAAAAATGGGTTGCAGAATTAAAAATGTGTGATCTCGTATTGAAACACCGTAAATTAACTACTAGGGAGATTGCAGACACTATAGGCATCTCGTATGAACGAACACAAAACATCATTGCCAACGAACTCGGATTTTCTAAGGTTTCCGCTAGGTGGGTCCTCAGATTGCTTGCAGTTAAACAAAAACGAATTTGACTCATTTTTTCTCGCCACTGTTTGGAGATGTTTGAAGCTGATCCGCAAGGTTTTCTTAACAGGTTTGTGAGAATGGACGAAACCTGGGTTCACCACTGTACTCCAGAGTCAAAACAACAATCCAAGCAGTGGAAAAAAATCTGGTGAACCGATCCCAAAGAAAGCAAAGGCAATTCTGTCGGCTAGAAAAATGATGGCGTCAGTTTTTTAGGATGCTAAAGGTATTATTATGGTGGACTACCTTCCGAAAGGCGAAACAATAAACTCGACTTACTATTGCACCTTTTTGCGTCGTTTAAGTCAAGAAATTAAAGAGAGAAACACCCAGTATTACTGAGAAAGAAAGTTTTGTTCCATCAGTACAACGCTAGCGTTCACACGTCTGTTGAGTCTATGGCTCAAATTCGTGATTGTAGTTTCGAATTGCTGCCCCACCGGGCTTATTCTCTTGATTTGGCATCTTCGGACTTTCATCTATTTCCAAACCTAAAAAAACACACACAGATAAATCGTCAAACGTAATGGACTCGTGATAATACTTGCTCAATCTACACTTTATGAAGAATATTCCAGAATTTTTTCAGAACTTTTTAATCAGTACCTTTTCGAGATAGGGTGGGTGGACAGACCTGCACTCGTGATAATGTGAATCTACAGGTTATGAAGAATATCCAAGAAATTTTTCAAAGTTTTTTGATAACTACTTTTCGAGATAGACTGGAGGGACAGACATTTTTTTAAAATAATACGAAGAAAAATATTCCCAAGTATTACACCATATATATTTCTGAAATCGTGTTTTCACACGCTTTCATTTGACACCCCACTTGATGATCTCAGAAAAAAAAATGTATATAGTGTGAGTGAGGCAACCATAAATAATTTTTTAAATTGTTTTGAAGTTATTTTCCAATGTTGCTACGCAACTATATAAAATAGTGGAATAGTAAAGGAATTAATAGCTTAAACGTATTAAAAATATTTGTTTAAAACATATTTGATCCATTTCATTACATACATTTTTTAGGGGTTAAAATTACCCCTAAATCAACTGCCTTCTCGGACTACAAACCCAACTACTGCATATACGTTTGTACTATGACATGTAAAATTTATCACTAATTCTTATTATTCTCGAAAAATAACGTCCTATAAATTCTGTACAAAAACCGTCACACATTTCCTTGAGTACTTATATTCATAAAAGCCGCTCGTTCTTACAATTTTGTGAACGAGTCGACCGAAAGAACGTGGTTCTCGAATGCGTCAAAGACGTCATTGCTAAATTGTTTGGGTGTTATTAAAATAAAGATGGATTACAAATAATGCTATTTTTCTTTTTTTTTTACTAACATTACATATCTTAGAGTGTTTATTTTCCGTGCGGCCAGGATGCTATTTGATAAATTTCTTTTAAATTAAATTTCGAATTAATTATATTTCCCTAATTTTTCAAATTGTTTTATTTAAGCTACAATCTACACACAATTGTTTTATTTAAGCTAGAATCTACACATAGTCCTACACGACAAGATTTTTATACTTCATAAAAGAAAAAGCGGGTCCAAAACTCTAATCAACTTTTTTCCCTGTTGATCACATCCTAACTGACAAACACGTTGCGGAGAGGAAGTTCTGTTGTATATGCATATTGAACATTTCAATAATAAAATCTCTGAATCAAACTCTCAACATTTCAATATCTTCTGAATTTGTATTATAATAAATCTTTTAGATGGCAGTTCTTTGTTACACCACTTTACGAAAGAATAATTCGTTATTGCCTATTCTTCGTAATAAGTTATCAATTTCTTGCGTTTGCTTGAGTCGTAGATCTTAAAGCTATTCTTTGATATATTTGTTGTAACTTTCGTATTGCTCCTTGATTTTTTAAGGACTTTATTGCTGTTTTGAATCTTCATTAAATCTTCTCTTCCATACTGTTTTTTACACTGGCCATTTTAACACTGTAATATCACTAATATCATTAGATTCTATAAGAGAAAGGTCGAAAAAAAGAACGTTTCGCTTTTTGACAAAATAATCTTAATTGGAAACATTTCTTCTCTTTACTTACTACAGTCTTCTCGTTCTGGTAGTTATCCCTGCAGGATATTTGGAGGTGATAGTCCATTTCTAATATCTCTACTCATAGACGTTCCTTGAAACCTTTATTAAAACTTTATTAAGGCTAATTAAATTTTTTATAATTTTGAGAGTAAATTTTTACAGAATGCAGCAGAAATTTGGTTAATTTATTTTTATTCCATTATACACTAGAACTACTTAAGCCGCGTCTGATAACATAACTTCCCGTAGGGAAGCGGTATAGAATATCTCCCCGGGTACGTTCTGTCTGTCGTAGAAGGCGACTTAAAGAACAACTTAGATGATAGATGCCCAGATCCCACCAGGCATTGCCCGACACATCGGCTTAGGCTGCGTGAAGTTGCTGAAAGGTTCGCGGCTGTGCCGATGTCTACGGACTGTGGGGCCAAATAGCATGATGAGGCACCTGGATACAGAAAATTCTGGAAGTTCGGTTCGGGGAGGCTGGTTCAGGGGCGTCGAAATGCAGAGATCATAATTTTAAAATAGATTTTTGCGACATACAAGGTTTAAACTCGAACATAAATTCAATGCACCAACACCTGCAATCAAATAAAGCTCATGTACTTGCTTTCTGTGAAACTGAGGTCAGTTCATCGACCAGCACAGCCAACTATCTCTATCCTGAGTACTACTTCTATTCCCGGTTTAGGCGTAACCTTGGAATCTGTCTTTTTGTCAGAAGCGACCTCTGTTGCCAACGAGAGGAGGCGCCCCGAAACTTTGATGTTATGTGGTTAAAAATAACGACTCAAGAAACCTCAAGGTTCATGTGCTTCCTCTATCAACCACCAAGTGATACTAACATTAGAACACTTTTCGCTTCTCTTACGGACACCATAGATCATTTACATTTAACTATCCAAATGCCGAAATTGCCATCCTAGACTGCTTTAATGTCCAAAACATCAACTTGCTTAAGTATTCAAACACTGAAGCTGAATCATTCTCAATCAGTTGTGGCGTAACTCAGCTTATTGACGAACCAACATGAATCCCTGATCGAGTCAGAGAGTTCCCCAGTCTTCTTGATCTGTTTTTAACCACCAATTACACTGTCACCGTAAATCCGCCGTTAGGTTCTTCCGACCATAAACTGCTTTCGACATCGAGTGTCCTACCAACTAGTGACAGAGGGATACCTAAACCGCGCAAGCTTTGGCACTACAAATCTGTTAA
>CM032446.1:100844352-100916852 GCA_019049505.1 Pachyrhynchus sulphureomaculatus | reverse complement strand
TCGCACACACTAAGAGAATCATTAGTAATATTTACTTACCTACTTACTTATTTAACTGACCTTGTTTGCCCATGTTGACGCTATCGTCAATAAGTCAACTGCGATATTTTTTGTTACTGTACCTCGTAGTAGGTGGTCAATGTTAATTCAGTCCTTGAATCACGCATTGGCTTCATACAGCTGTTACCAAACCAAGAGTCAGTAATTGTTTAGTGGTTTGGTGTCAGGTATCGAGAGGACTTCGACGCAAATGAATCTGGGAAGAATTCAACGACTAGACAACTTGAATATTTTAGGAGCAATGAGGTCCAAGCCGATGTAAGCGCTATATATCCTGGTACGACTGCTCAGCCTCTGGATTTCAATAAAGAAGGAGGTTATAGAGGCATTTGTACAGATGCGGAATTCTAGATTTTGGAAAGGAACTGGTGACCTAGGACACAAAAGAATCGCCCCAAGACCCAAGGAGCAGATGCTAATGCTGTTCTTTTGGGCGATGACGACAAGAGATTATTTAAAGATTAACAGGGCCTTCTCTATTACAGTCTCCAACCGGGATCAATGGAAGAAACAGCACAAGCAGTCTTTTATATGGAGAATCTTATCTCTTTGTAATAATTTTTCCAGGACTGTGTTTCCCACGGAGTACATTTTACGGCGACTTAAGACCAACGTGAATCGTTTTTTCGCACAAGCGTCATTTGTGTAGGGCTTCAGGGATTTCTCTGCAGTACGTACTCTATGCCCATAAAGAAGTAGTTAAATCTTTAAGCATTTATTTGTGAATTAAGTTAGAGACATATTATAGGTGTGGAAAAAGTGTAAAAATGTTTCTCCAATTTTATTGTGGCAATAGCTTATGAAAATATTCATGGACTGGTGCCAAACCACTGTAGTCTGTGTGTATTTGAATTCTACTCAATACTTGAATTTTTATCGTTTTGGCACAAGTGCGAGCAACTGAAAACAAAATGACTGACCCGGAATCTTTGTTTGCAACAGTCGAAAATTGTTACGTTGTGTTAGTCATGTTAA
This sequence comes from Pachyrhynchus sulphureomaculatus, assembly GCA_019049505.1. Taxonomy (NCBI): domain Eukaryota; kingdom Metazoa; phylum Arthropoda; class Insecta; order Coleoptera; family Curculionidae; genus Pachyrhynchus; species Pachyrhynchus sulphureomaculatus. The sequence continues at coordinate 100,915,817 of CM032446.1, read as the reverse complement.
ACAGGTTTGTTTAATATAAATAACCAATAAAATACTACAGTAATCTAGCAAGTTATGCACATATTTTATTTATTCATGGCCGTCTTCCAATTTAAGAAATAACAAGGAAAATAGAAAATATTTATTTTAACACTTTCTAATGTTGACACAATTTTAAATACTCGTAACATTTTTAATCCAATTGCGGTATTCAGGATTGGTGATTCGACTGTAGGTACCTGGTGCAATACCACATGGTTTAAACGACCAGGAAACTAATCCATATGTGGTACCATCTATTACATATGGGTCGCCCGAATCTCCCTATAAGAAGAATATTCACGATGTAGATAAAAATTATAACACTATTGTAGGTAACACTAAAATATACAAAAGTGAGTGGCTATTTTGTGAAACTTTGATTTGTTTATAAAAAATCATATAACAAAAGTTTAAATAATCCTTTAAAAAATATTATTACATTCCAATTTTTTTTTTCTAATTTAACTTACAAATTTTTTTATAAAATCATATAAAAATTCATAAATTTAAAATGAACTGACATTCACTAGTTTCAATGGTCACATCGATCTGAGTTAGTGTATAGTAACCAATGAAACAAAAAATTTGACCAATAAGCATCTTAAACATATAGGGTATGCAGATCCACTAAATTGAGTGCGTAAGATATTCCTAGTACATTTTCCTAGTTAGGAAATATACTAATATATATGTATATACACACACTTTTATATTTAATGTTATATATAATAGAAATCGTATATACATCAGAAATCTCTTTTGTTATAAGTCAATAGTTAATGATTTTTTGCTGACGTGATTTGACTAAGAATTTCTCTAATAAAGAAAAATTCCAGGCTAGCGGTTTACATGTAGAAAATTTAGCTAGAGTATTTGCGTTTCTTTTTGCAACTTCGTGCTCTAATTATTTTTTAAATCTTCCCAACTGATGGAAGCCAGCCTTTAGGTTTTTTTCGGAAATATTGATCTCATAAAACTTAGTGTATTAGCTACGAAATGCTGATGAGTTTATTTATATTTTCAGAGTATGAAGTCTCTGTAAGTTCGTAGAAAATTCAATAGTACTATTTATTTAGTCAGAACGTAAACTTCAATTATTGCATGTTTTGTTATTGATTCTTGTGTAAACAAATAAAGTTTTATAAATAATTATACATACATAACATTCTCCATTCCAGTAGTCGTCACTACATAAGTTGTGCGTAGAATCGAAACAGTCCTCTACATAACCATTAAGAACATTTGAGCATTCTTCATCTGTTAAAAGTTGGAGATCAATTTTTTGTAAATATGGTGGTGAGTCTCCCCAGGTTTCATTTACTCCCCATCCACTTAAAAAAACACCCAGTACGAGAAATGGAACTGACTGATTTGCTTCTGGTAATTTAACTGGTTGAGCGACGTCACTAAAGTTGATGGGTTTTCTAGCTAAAAATATTCATACTATATTATTTTGTTATAACATCGGTATTGATGAAAACTAGATAAACAATTTTATTTTGGATTTAAAAACTATACATCAAATCAATAAATACTATAGTATCAATTATCCTATCGTATAGAGCCCATATTTGATAGAAAAACTGGTAGAAATTAAACCAATTTTTACTAAGATTTCCACTTTATTGTAATACTGATGGCGTTGGTTCTGACAACACTGTGTTTTCTTTGGAAGGTGTACAACTACAAAAGATTTAGAAGTCGACTTTGATATTACGAACTTATTAGAAACACGACAGTATAAAATAGAAATATAAGAATTTTTAAACTAGCGATGGGCTAATTGCAATAAAGGCTGAATAAAACTGAGTTATTGATGACTAACTGGTCATTAAGAAGGATATTTTAGTTTTTACGTTTATTTGTTTTAAGAAATTCTAGGTAGTTCATTACATTTTTTCTGACGTATTTTGGTATTCGAATCGACGTCATGATTCGCAATATTATAATTTTTTTTCTTTTTAGTTTTCTGTTTAGTATTTTTAATATATTTAGTTAAAGGATTATTTATTTTATAAAAAAAGTTTTAATTTTATAAAAAGAAATATACGCTATTTCAAAATCGTGTTTCATTTCTATAAATTTTATCATCTAAATATACTTCATGTAAATATCTAAAAAAAATCATACTAAAATCTTTATGAGAAGATTGATGACAAAAAAATATAAATCAAACAAGTACATTGGTTTTTTGTCATTTAAACTTTTCCATTAATTTACTTTTGTAACAGTACTTCATGTTAACTGTATATTTTAATACTAATCGTCTATATCAAATTAAAATTTCATTCTTTCTAAATCCCTAGGGATTGTTAAAATACAGCTTAGGTGATTCGATTTTAAAATTAATACTAAATGACCAGTAACCAGATTTTATTTATTTTAGAAACTAGTTCGGAAGTCCTTAAGAAAACAAATTAGCATACTTAAAATTAAAAACAGTTTTATCAGTGGTAATATGGCCTATATCAAGAACACACTCAGACAGAATGGTTAGTTTTGTGCTGATTAGTTTGTGCTGAATATGTTCATAAGCAAAACTCATGCGAGTATATTTTAATAACTTTTAGCAGCAAGAATCTTCTAGAAAACTTCAGAAAACTAGTTTCGCTAAACAAAAATCAAACGCTTCCCCTAACTTTCCATTTCATACTAATTCTCAACTATGTGTGGGACTGTGCAGTTAATACTATACTCGTAAAGTTACAATTTACAACTTGACGTCTAATTTGGCACACAGAAGGCCTTCTTAATCATGGACAAGCAATAAAGTATTCAAAATATTTTAATAAGGAAATTATTGTTAAAAGATAACTTCATATTCAAATACTAGAAACTTGCTTATTATCTTATGTCATATATAGAAAATTTAGGCAAATTCATTTATGGTGACTGTCTCATAACATTTTCTCAATATTCATGTTGATGAATGATTATCATAGTTTAAATCAACTTCGCCTCTCTAATCAAAAATTATTCCGTATATCTGTAGTTAGAGTAAACCAGTTTTCACCTATTGAGTCTTTTAAACAATATCTAACTAAAGCTAGTGCAGTAAAATATGAACTCAATAGTAGTTGAACCTATACTGTACTTGCGTTCTTGTAGTTAGTTCCGCAGAGACTTATTGTGATGTTAATATTTGATTTGAATATTTTTTCACATGAATCTTCCCGGATATATAGATATTAGTATATTCAAGGTAGTATCCTCAGGCATCTATGGTTAGATAAACAGATACATATAAGCTGTAAACTTTAACACAATAGCAAAATAAATCTATTACTACTTATAAAACTTATTAGGCGCATGTAAAAAAATTAATTATTACCTGCAAAAGACCGAGATCATATATGGGAGCTCCTACGGAATTGTATTGAAATTTGGGATGCTGGAACCAATTTTTTACTTTAACAGAGGTATTAGGATAGCCACTATCATAGTCATATAACTGGTTTGTTCCATACACTATTGAATCACTACAATGATTTAAAAATATAAAGTAATCTCAAACATAAATTTTACATGTTAGTCTAATTTTTTAAGTAGTTGTGTGAAAAAAATATCAGTTTAAATTAGACAAAGTCTAAAATAATCACAACTTTTACTAGATCGAGAAATTTAGAAATGCGAAAATCTTTTTAAACAAATTGAAAGTTAAACAATATAAAAATAATTTCAAGATCCCTAGACCATGAGAACCATAAATTTGAATATATTCTTTTCTGTAAAGTATGAAATCGTATTTCGTATAACGTATTTATATGTAACACATTTTCTTGAAATTCATAAGAACCACGAGAGATTTAATACTGTAAAAGGCCAACATACATACAGTCAGTTTTATATACGAGCGGAGAGAAACCATATCATCTAGGAAATCGCTTCCCGCCAATTCAACCATCCATTAAAAAATTTCATTGAATGCGATAAAGACAAGTAGAATAAGTGAGTAGCCTGTCTTACAGAAAAAAGCCTACCTTAAATGCACACCGGTGTTTCTACTTACAATTATTAAATTAAATAGTTCGTTTTATCTGATTATATAGAACTTTTTAAAATACAAATCCAAAAAATATTCGGCTGTTACTATATTTATAATATATATATATATATATATATATATATATATATATATATATATATATATATATATATATATATACATATATATATATATATATATATATATATATATATATATATATATATATATATATATATATTATAAATATAGTAACAGCCGAATATTTTCTGGATTTGTATTTTAAAAAGTTCTATATAATCAGATAAAACGAACTATTTAATTTAATAATTGTAAGTAGAAACACCGATGCGCATTTAAGGTATGTATATATGTATATGTATATATGTATGTATATATATATATATATATATATATATGTATATATATATATATATATATATATATATATATATATATATACATATATACATATACATATATACATATGTATATATGTATAGCACTTACTACTACAACTTAAAATTCTTGAGGTAAGCGGTTTTGGGAATAGGGCAAAAGGTGTTAAAAAACCTTTTAACCCTATTCCCATGACTTTTAAGTTTGCTATACATATACATATATATATATATATATATATATATATATATATATATATATATATATATATATATATATATATATATCTATATATATATATATATATATATATATATATATATATATATATATATATATATATATATATATATATACATATATATATATATATATATATATATATATATATATATATATATATATACAAAGTGAACAAAAAAATCGACTCAAACTATTTGACTTTATTTAACACGGATCCTAGAATTTAGTGTTCGTATAATTTTTACGGCTTAGTATCATTTGAAAGCCCATTCTATTCTCTTCCTAATGATACCAAATTCCATGGCATATCTCATGCTTTTTACTGGTTGAAAGTGGAAACAAGGAAAACAAGGAATAAAAATAGGGATAAGAGAAAAGAAAAATTAAACAAGTTTTAAGTTTACCAATTAAATTTATTGATAAAAACCAAAATTAATATTTTATGTCACCCCCGAACCCTTATTACAGCTTACAGCCAGTTTTTCATGGAGCAGGTGAGCTTTTTCACCACGGTCTATGGGATTTTTCTTCACTCTTCCACCATCGCAACCTTTAAGTCCCTCAACGATGTAGGGGCTGAATTTCTGCCTCGAACCATTCTTTTGAGTTCATCTCACATGTGCTTGATTGGATTGAGGTGAAGACTCCGCACAGGCCAGTGAGTATTCCTACTTCCGCCAGGTATTGCCGCACCGTTGCAGCAGTATGTGGCCTCGCATTGTGGTGCATTAGCACGAAGCTTTCTGCAGGACTCATCGATGAGCAGTTAATCCACCGCTACGAGTCTCATCAGTAACGAAAACCAAATCGGACGAATGACAGAACCTCCTTTGTAGGCGATCGTTTCAGTAATGCAGCACTGCACATAGCGCTCACCAGGCTTCCTATAGACTCGTCTTTTTCAATCATTCCCATATAGGCACATACGGGACTCGTCGGAGAATACAACGGAGCGCCATTGCTATAAGGTCCAGTCAACATCTTCTCGGGCAAATTTGAGTCTCGGTTGTCGATGGGCTACTATCAATTTGGGTCTGTTAGCTGATCTTTTCGATGTTAGGTTAGCTTCTTTAAGTCTTTTTCTGACTGTCCAATGACACGAACTTGTCGGAGCTCCTGCTGGACCTCAACGCCGGTGAAGTGAGGATTTCTTAGAGTTGTGTTGACAATGAAGCGGTCGTCTCGCCCCGAATCACAATTGCTAGTTCATAATAAAATAGCAAATACTGAAACAAGCATTAATCACTTAACCAATAGCGAAAAAGACAAACTTAGAATAATTTCGTGTATTATCTTAACGAATTTTAAAAACAAACTAAAAAGTCAAAATAAAACAGATCTCTCAAAAAACTTAAGAAAAACTAAAAAATTGTTAAAACAAAATCCTCAAATAAAAATATAGTAGATAAAACCAACAAAACAGTTATTATAAGTTCAAGTGATTACCACAACAAAATTGAAAACTTATTAAACGATCAAAAAACCTATAAACAAATTAAATTAGACCCAACAAACATATATCAAAAAATAATAATAAACTAATTGACAGATGGGAGCAAAAACAATATATATATATATATATATATATATATATATATATATATATATATATATATATATATATATATATATATATATATATATATCCTAATGCCGCAAAATCACTGTCAATTCCCAAAAGAAAATGTAATCATAGGTCTAGCAGATAGAGCAATAAAGCTTTCTGACATAGAATTCAGAAAGAGCGCGATAGCCAAAACTAAAGAAACTCTGACTCTTAATAAATATCCGATGTATCTTATAAATAGTCTTCAAACACCAATACATAACTTTTACAATACCATACCAAGTAAAAAATCAACTAATAAAAACCATATTACATATATTTCTTTAACTTTTATAAATGGACTATCCCAACCACCCCACAAACTTTTTGAAAACTACAAAATTTGTTTATGTCACAATTCATATAATCTGCTTTCATCCAATTTTTCCAGGTTTAAAACCAAAAAAATTGTTTTGGATGACCGTAAAGTGAAATTGCGTGAGATAGCTGACACCCTACAGATATCACAAGAATGTGTTGGTCACATTTTGCATGAACATTTGGGCATGAGAAAGCTCTGTTCGAAATTGGTACCGCGTTTGCTCACAGTGGACCAAAAACAACAACGTGTTGATGATTTTGAACGCTGTTTGGACCTGTTTAAGCGCAATACGATAAGTGACAATGGATGAAACATGGATCCACCACTACACATCGGAATCAAATCGGCAGTCAGCTGAGTAGACAGCAGCCGGTAAAAGCCGTCCGAAGTTGCCAAAGACACCACAGTTGGCTGGGAAAATTTTGGCGTCTGTATTTTGGGATGCGCATGGAATAATTTTCATTGACTATGCAGAGAAGGGAAAAAACCATCAATAGCGAATATTATATAAAGTTATTGGTGCGTTCTAAAAAATTCTTTAAAACTGTAAATCTAAACGAAATGTTTTGATTTCTGTCATGAACAACGAAACAAAATATGCATAGCCTACTATTCAAATGCTCGATAAACTTTAAAACTGACATAAGAAAAAGGTAAATTAATTTTTAGATTGTTGCGTTAATTTTGTCCAGGAGTTTATATATATATATATAACATACATATATATATATATATATATATATATATATATATATATATATATATATATATATATATAACATATATATATATATATATATATATATATATATATATATATATATATATATATATATATATATATATATATATAATTTGCTAATTTTCGCTTTCATATAAAAAACAATACTCCTAAAATTACTATTGTAGATGTCTTTTTTTAATTGATTTAATATGTTCTTTGACCAAAATATTGATTTTAGTGTTGTTATTACTTATTTTTCTTTTGTTATTCGATATTCTGTTTCTCCTTCCATTGTTCTACTCCATTTTATTTTTGTTCCTAAGTATGTATACTCCTTGCATGCATTTATGTTTTTTCCATTGTTCAAAAAAAGATCTTCCTTCTTATCCACACAAGTATTCAGTTTTTGCCATGTTTACTATCAGACCCCACTTCTTCTATTAGACCAAGAGGGCGATCCGAAATTTTAACCTGTCGACTCACTGCTTGCCTAGTTGTTTAATCTATCGGGCGAGTCAAATAAAAGCCTTTAACGTTGATTTTGCAGCCCCGTGCCCTGAAATACCCAAATAAGACCCAAAATGCTACATTCAAAAATCAAGTACCATAACATTTGTTGACACTAAAAAAGTCGAGCGCCCCAAAGGGCAAACGCCGCAGAGACCGGACCCAGATTTGGAGCTAAAAAAGTCAGTTAACCATATAAAATAATAAATTTAGTTTGTCCTTGATAAAATAGAAGGGAACCTGCAAAAGGTAGACGCCGCCAATATCGGAGAACGAAGCTGGGGCCCGCTTTTTTCGAGCCAAAAATGGCCGTTTTTCGAGTTTTTGAATAAATAAGACCATAACTCCCAAGTTTTGGGTCCTACACGTCTGCCCAAGTAATTTTTGAAAAGATAGACTTTAATTAAAAGAATATCATGAGGGCAGATGCCCCGCTTGTACCTAAACAAGCCAAAGCATTTTCAAAGTTAAAAAAAAAAAAAAATGAAATTTTGATAGTATAGACGCTATTATAGGTTCTACCTAAAAATCGTACCGGAGGAGTGAAATTGTTATTTGTTTATGTTTTTCAACCCGTAAAATCCGAATTTGCCATTCTCAAGGCCTCATAGTGTTGAGGTCTTTCGCCATGGGCCCGAAAAAGCCTTTTTATGCAATTTCTGGGACAGTATATCTATTGAGAGGGTAAATTGACTATTTTCATATGTAACAGAATTCGTGGAATTCGGAACGACTAATCCCAATGAACAAAATCGTTCGAGTCTATTGCTATGGGCCCAATCAGGCAAAAATCGGTATTTGTTTGTAATAACAGCTTTTAGCATCAAAATGAAAATTTCCGGATTCTTCAAATAAAATTACGTTCAAAAAGGGTCGATTTCCTATTTTCTATGAAATATTATGCCGATAGTCACAAGAAATTCATACGAGTTATAATCGTGGGAGCGACTATAACGTTTTTAAAAAAACAACTTGATTGAATTCTAAAAACTTTTATTTTTTTCGGTTCTCAACGGAAACGTTTTGAGACACTTGATACAACAGACACACTCACTCTGCTATTGTTCGTTACATATATTTATAAACTTTATTTGCTGATATTGCAGAATGGTGTGGTTAGATAAAGGAAATCTTATGTTGCACATTTATGTATACTTTAATTATATTATCAGGATGTAATTCCTCCCGACCTAGTTGAAAATTTAACCTGTAGGTTACTTTTTCATAAAGTCAAATTCGATTGCATCATCGGAATTTGTATTGTTATTTTTAATTATTATTCTTTTAGATTTCCTCAATCTTTTTACAATATATCTGGAAATGATTATTATTAAAATCGATACAATTAATATATAGGTAATGGTTATCCATACACTATTATATCTTATAGCTACATCAGAAGATATATTTTCTAAATGTCTTTTTTGGTCAATTAATTCTTTCTTGATTTCATCGTTCACTTTTAGGTTTATATTATTTAAGTCTATATCGTGGGGGTTGAAATAGGGTTGATGTATCGCTTCTTGGTTCCATTGGATCTTCGGTAGAGGGATCTCTTCATAATTCAGTTTTACTTCATTATAAGATTTTAAAATTATATTATTTATTTGAATTTGACAGTTACTAGGTAATTCAATTAAATAAGAACCGTTTATTGGTTTATTTTTTTCTAGTTTTTGACAATTTATTCTAATAAGTTCTTCTTTAGCAGTAGTAACTAACCATTTGTTATTTGAAATTTGAGTTATTTGATTTTTAATTATTTTAATTTGAAAGGGGTGACACTGCGTTATATTGTCTTTATATCTTAAAAGTTGCACGGTACAGGGTAGCTCTTCATTGGTGGCTTGACTTTCGCTTTTTTTCACAGAGGTATTCATTTGGCTGCATTTTCTTCACATTTTCTTTCTTGATATTGGTAATTATTAGTACTCAAAGCAAGGTAGGGTTTTAGAGGGATGTTAATCATATAAGTATGGTTGATAGGGATTGGTACTGGATATAAATGAAAATATTGATACATTTCATCATCCACCAGTGGTATCTCTAATAAAAATATTATTTTGTTTTTGTTAGCGTAACTCTTTATTTTTATGATTTTTTCTAAAAATAAAATATTTTGGAGAGAGTTTTCGAAAGGTAGTTTCTCAGTTGTTAATTGAGTTTTTAAGTTATTTATCTCTATTAGTAATTCATTAGGGTCTACTATAGAGTTATGTAAGGTATTCAATTTTGAAAATGTTATGGCAATCTCTATCTTATTAAGAATGTCGTAAATCACTTGAAAGAGTGTGAATAATTGATTTAAAACAAGTAATTATTCTGTTATACTGTCGATCATTAATTTTCTCAAGTGACATTTCCTTTAATGTTTGCTCTACCTGTATTATGCGTGATTTCAAAATTAATTGATTGTGCGTTAGATTTGATATCATTTTTTGAAAGTTATCGATCGCTTTATCTAAGATAGATATTCGATTTATCGCATCTGTTTTAAGTTCATTACCTTGTACCTGTAGGGTTTCAATTCTTTTGTTTATTGATTCGGCATCATACTGGTCCATGTTACCGGTTATGCTTTTTATAAATGTACCGAGGGGGTTGAAAATTCCTCGTTTAACTTCCTGAACTCTGTTATAGGGTAATATTTGAGTTATTAGTTTTTTAATTTGGTTCTCAATAACATTTACCGTAACTAGGGAATTATAATATTCCTTTTGGTATTCACTTCTGTTTTTCAGTGCTGCCAGCATATATTTGGATTGTTCTTGAAGAGATTCAAACTCTGTAATTAAGGGTTGTATATTGTATTCCTGTACAAAGGTCCAATAATTTGTCATTATTCTTGCTATTCCCATTTTATATGGTAAGATTCCTGGGTAGTTATTTAGTTCATAAAGTTTTACATCGTTGGCTCTGGTGTAGAGGGTTGTGAGGGTGTACCAATATCTACAACAATGGGTTTCATTTTAGTTTCATTGATGTGAATGGTTTCCTTTATTTTCGTTTTTGGGTTTTCTATTTCAAGTTTATTCCTTTCTAGAATTTTGGTTATTATATAAGGTCCTGAAAATTTGTTTTTTTACTTTACTAGACCGTTGGTCTATCTTTTTGTAAATTTGCATTCCAATTTTTGGTTTTATCTCAGTTTTCTTATCGTTCTGCTTTGTAATTGCCTTCTCTTTCTTTGATTGAGATTTTTCTTTTATTTTTTCGAATAATATTTGGGTGTTATTTTTATGGTTGTGCAAATATTCCGTATATACGTGAGAGTGTATTAAATTCATAGGGTCTCTTGAATTTGTATGTCCTAATACTAATTCTTGCGGGGGGTAAAGTTTGTATCTGAATGGATGGTGTTGTTATACGCCACTATAGCATATGGCATTAAATTTGTAATGTCCGTTTGAGTGTCTTTCTCTCTTAAGATTCTAATATGTTCAATTATAGTGCTATGCAAGCGTTCTACGGGTGAATTGGATTCGTGGTGATAGGGGGTTGTAAAATGTATATCGATGTCGTGCGTCTTAAGTAGGTTTTCTACGACTTCGTTTTTAAATTCGGTCCCGTTGTCTGCTATTACTTTCTTGGGGATTCCCATAAATGAAAAGAAACGTACTAATTGGTCACTGCACGATATTGCGTCTCCTAAATAAGGTAAAGCTTGTCCAAATTTTGAAAATTTGTCCATAATTGTTAAGAATTTGTCTTTTCCAATCTTTAAGGTATCAATATGAATAATTTCAAATGGTTTACTCGGTGTTTCTGTTATTATAAGAGGTTGTTTAATTGGTTTCCTATTATATTTTGTGCGTTGACAAGTTTCACAATTATTGATGTATTCGGTGACATCCGTTTTTAATGATTTCCAATAATAATTGGTTTTTAGGAATTTTATAGTTTCTTCTATACCTCGATGATTTGTTTTTCCTTCGTGCTTATATTGTATAAGTAGTTTTCTTTCGTTTTCTTCTACATTATTAATGAGTTTTGTGCATTCTATTAGTTTGTAGTTTCGAAAGTTGTTAATCATAGCCTTATTGATTAAGGGTCTTAACTCTTTTGATAAGAAGTATACATGAGTTGTTTTGTCGTTTAAATACTCTTTTAAAAAATTGAATTATTTTTTCTAGGGACATTGGTAAGATTGCTCTTATGATTTTATTGCCATCAAATGTTTCTCTGTCAATTTTACTATAGTCGGTATATGGTGATTTTTTCAAAATTATTTGATTCTTCTTATTGTTAATTGTTTCGTCTAAGAGTGTTAGACTGCTGTCGTTATTTTCCGCGTTTGTGGTATGAACTGTATTAATAGGTTTTCGATCTTTATACGGGGGTAAAATTTGTATATCCGAAATTATGTTTATTTTGCCTTTCTTCTTTTCTGTTCCAGTTATAATTGTTTTCGTATCAGTAATAGTCGTGTCTTTTGATTTTTTGCCAGTCATAATTTTAGCTTCTTTTGGGTTCTCAAGTTCTGCGATTACTTTTTGTACTTCTTCTTCAGAAATTTTAGTTGGGTCGTAATTATCTGATAAGAATTCTGAAATCTCTTGGTCTATATTTCCTGGATAATTAACTAAGGATTCGTTTTCTATGGCATTTATTGGAATTCTTGACAATGCGTCTGCGTTAGTATTTTGTTTTCCTTTTTTATAAATAATCTCATAGTCATACTCTTCTAGTTTTAATCTCCATCTCACTAATTTGCTATTTGGTTCTTTCAAATTGAATAGCCACACTAAGGGTCTATGATCTGTATATATTTTGAATTTCCTTCCGTATAGGTATGGCCTAAAATATTTACATGCCCATACTATACTTAAAAGTTCTTTCTCTATTGTCGAATATTTCTGTTCTGTGTCATTTAATGTTCTAGAAGCATAAGCTATAGGATTGTCGTTTGGAGGGTTGCCTTGAGATAAAACTGCTCCAAGGGCTATATTTGATGCGTCCGTCGTTAATACGAATGGCTTTTCGAAATCGGGGTATTTTAATATTGGTGAGTTTATTAATAACTTTTTCAAATGTTCGAATGCTTTAATAAATTCTGGGGAGTGATTAACTTTAGATCCTTTTTTTAAACATTTTGTAAGGGGTTTAGAAATTTTAGCAAAGTCCTTGATAAATTTTCTATAGTATCCTGCTAAGCCTAAAAATGATTTTATCTCTTTTTGAGTTCTTGGAATTGGGAACTTTTTAACTGCCTCTATTTTCTCTGGATTTGGTTTTATACCTTTATTCGTAACTTGATGTCCTAAATATGCGATTTCTCTATGTAGGAATTCACTCTTATCTAGTTGTACCTTTAAATTTGCTTCTCTTAGTCTTTCAAATATTCTTTTTAATCTATCTGTGTGTTCTTGTAAAGATGTCGAAAATATAATTATGTCGTCAAGATAAACAAAACATACTTCATTCTGTAATCCTCGTAATACGTTGTTCATAATTTTTTGGAATGTTGCGGGGGCATTTTTAAGTCCAAAGGGCATTCGCTTAAACTCGTAATGTCCTATATCTGTAGAAAATGCTGTTTTTGGTGTATCGTTAGGATCCATTTCTACTTGGTGATAGCCATTAGCTAAGTCCAATATAGTGAAATATTGTGCTTTTCCGAGTTTGTCTAATATGTCATTGATCTGGGGAATGGGAAATTGTTGATTTATAGTTTTTTCATTCAATTTTCTGTAATCTATCACAATTCTCCATTTGCGCACGCCTGATGCATCCATTTTCTTCGGCACTATCCATATTGGGCTACTCCAAGGTGAAGTTGACTCTTGGATGATTCCATTTCTTAGCATTTCAGAAATTTGCCTTTTTACTTCTGCTTTGTGTATATGGGGATATCTATATGTCTTAGTGAAAAGAGGTGTTTCATCTTTCAACTTAATTTGATGTTTAACTTTGTTGGTAAAGGTTAAGGGTGTATTTTTGCAATAAAATATGTCTCTATACTCGTAACATAATTTTCTCATTGCGTCGTACTCTTCCTGATTACAATGGTCTAATCTCAAATTTTTCAGATTTTGTTTTCTCAAAATATCAATTTTTTGATCTTCCTCGTAGTTTTCTTCTACAAAATTTAATTCTGTTTCCTCAAAATTTTCTATCTCGAATGGTTCGAATATTGTGATCTTCATAGGGTTTTCGCTAGGATTAATAATTGTTGTTAAAGCATGATGGTTCTCTATCTTTACAATAGCTTCAGGTATTTCTGCTTTTCCTAATTTTTCGTAATTTAAAATTCCTATTCCATTCTTTTTATTTACTGGAATTTTTATTATTTGTTGCGTTCTCGGGGGAATAATAAATTCACACGGTTTTGTTCTTTTTGGATTTTTGTTAAAATACAAGGGTAGATTTGCATTTATAGATTCTAATCTGGATTCTCTTAAATTTATTTGTGCATTTATATGGGTTAAAAAGTCTATGCCTAATAATCCATCATAATTTGGGGAAAAATCGAATAAGTAAAATTTATGATAATTTGGACAATTGAAAGAGGGAAATATTGGAATATTCATGATTTCGTTATGACTAGAAATTGCGTGAGCTGTCTTTACAGTAAAAAATTCATTTTCAATAAAATCGGGAAATATTTCGTAAGCTAATTCTGGTTTAATGAAACTTTTGCCACTTCCTGTATCAATTAAAAAGTATGCGTTTAATTCTGGTAGGTAAATCACTGGTAATTGGTTATCCGAATTTGTATTTAGTATTATCAACTCGTCTGTATTGATTCCTGGCTTAAATGAAAATTTTCATCAGATGGGGCATTAAGAAATTCGTTTTCATACTCGTATTGCATTTCGTTATAATCGTTGCTATAATCGTGATTATATTCGTTCGGGTCGAAATCGATAGGTTCCGTATTATTTATGTCAAAATCTGTGGGTTCTATACTATTTGGGTCAAAATTTATGGGTTCCGTACTATTTGTTCGTTCAATCATTTGATTGTATAATTCCTCTGCAAGGAATTTTCTTTGGGGTTGTCTTTGATGTAAGACTGCATTTCCTGATGACATATCCATCGGTTGGGGTTGATTTGACCTAACTATGGAAGATGTTGCTTGTCTTTTTATTCCACGGTAGAATGGTTGTTGAAAATTATTATTTCTCTGCGAGAAATTATTCTGTCTAGTAGGATATAAGGGTAAATTTGGCCTTATCATACGATTTTGTGGATTTTGGAAATTTTGTGGTCTTTGAATATTTGGGGTTTGAACATTTCTCTGGGGGTTATATCGGAATTGACCGTATCCTAGAAATTGATAGGGGTTATTGTTTGGTCTATTTATATATGGAATGTTCTGGGGTCTTGGATTATGATTTGTCGGTGTATTTTGACTTATTGGGACATTTTGACTCGTTGAGGTATTTTGATTGATTTTATTTATTAAGTTACCTCGATTTTTATATTGGATAAAGTTTTCTTCTTCTTGAGCGAAGCTCATTGCTTGTTCAAGTGATAGGGGATTTTTTAATCTTACTACTAGTTGCATATTATATGGTAGGTTATTTATATAAGCTTTCAGAATTAAGCTGCTATATTCTTGAATTTTTAGAATTTTTATATTACGGGCGATATTTTCCATGTTGATTTTTGCAAATAGTAAGCTACGTGCATCCTGTAATCTTATTCCGAATTGTTTAATAGATTCATTTTTTTCGATTTTGAAAGTTATGATATCCTGTATTATACAATCAATCGAACGTCTATCTGAGAATGTTTCGATTATCGCGTTCTTTACTAAATCCCAGTTATTTAATTCGACACGGGAAGCAATCAAATCTGCTGCTCTTCCGTTTAATTTTGACAAAATGGTATCGAATAGACACACATTTATTGGGGCATTTGGATCTTCTCTATCTATATGGTTGGTTAAGAAATTGTCACAGGCATTTATGAATCTGGTAATCAATTTGGTATTTCCATCAAACGAGGGGATATTGTCTGCTTGGTAACGGATTAAATTGTAATTAGGGTTTGCCATTATTTTCAAAATAAAATTTCAAAATTTCAAAAAAAAATTCAAAAATATGGTAAAAATATAAAAATATGTAAAAAGTTACACCTTAAAATTAAATTGCCTTAAAAACTATATTTTCTTACAACTAAGTTGCTCGAATCCTTTGAATTTTACTGCGTAATATTCAAAAATTTCTTGCTTTCAGTCGAAATTTTCTCTGCTTTTTCTGTTTGAAATCTCACTGCGTGAGTTTGTCAAATTTCCCACTGCGTGGTTTTTCTTAAAAAGAAAAGAAAACTTGGTCTGTTGTCTTTCTCACTGCGTGAGCTTGTTTTGAAAAAGAAACTCACTGCGTGAGCAAAACTGCTGAAAAATTGTTTGAAAAGAGAAAAATTTGCTTTTTTCCACTGCGTGGATTCACTGGTTGATTCTGAAAAATGTCAATTGAATTTTCACTTACAGAAGGAGAATCTGCGGGTTCATGCCTTGCTGTTGTGATTTTCTTGTTTCTTTCTTCTTGTGATTTCTTGTTTCTTTGTGATTTCTTGTTTCTGATTTCTTGTTTCTGATTTCTTGTTTCTTTGTGATTTCTTTGTTTCTTCTTCCAAAAGGATGAACGCTGTTCGTCCCTGGATACCACTATGACTCTTGAGCGATGCTTGTCTCGTTGAGCCGCACCAATAAGAACTTTTCGTTGCCCTGATTTTTGTCTCTCGAGCGATGCTTGTCTCGTTGAAACCAATCAATAGGAACTTTTCGTACTCTGGTCTGGAGGGCTGAGATCTGTCTCTTTTTTGTTTTCCGCTGTTTTTTCGCTGATCGTTGAAACGAACCAGAATCTTGTTTTTGCGCGATGCAATTTTTTTTGACTCTGTTGAAAAAAACTTTCTGCTTTGCGCCGTTGACTCTGTCGAAATTTCTTTTCGTTCTGGTCAGTTGAAGACTCTGTCGAAAATTATCCTACCGACTGCGCCAGTTATAATCGTGGGAGCGACTATAACGTTTTTAAAAAACAACTTGATTGAATTCTAAAAACTTTTATTTTTTTCGGTTCTCAACGGAAACGTTTTGAGACACTTGATACAACAGACACACTCACTCTGCTATTGTTCGTTACATATATTTATAAACTTTATTTGCTGATATTGCAGAATGGTGTGGTTAGATAAAGGAAATCTTATGTTGCACATTTATGTATACTTTAATTATATTATCAGGATGTAATTTACGGTAATTATTTTTGAAAATTTTTTTTATACGTTTTTATTATAGAAAATATGCTGGAAAATATTAATTTTTTTAATACACTGTAAAAAAAACTTTGGATAAATTTTAAAGTATTTACTTAAAATTAAGTATTTACTAAATTTTTCAAGCGTTTAATCGAAATTTCAAACATTTATTTGCTATTTCAAGTATTAATTTACTTGATTTTTTTGAATTTATACTAGAATTTAAAAGTATTTTATTTGAAATTTTTTCTACAAGTTCATTTTTATAATGACCTTTCTCCTTCTCTATGGTAATTAAGTTTAGGGTATTCATTTGTATGTTATTATTTCTCAAGAATCTTAAAACATTAAAAGCCTGTGATGATTTTGAGCCTCCCATATATATCTGAAGTCCTCTATGTTTGTTCTCCCATGAAGTATTTTTATTATCTGCACTGTTATCTGTTTCTGTGATAATTCTAACGGAAAATAAATGTCGATTTGAAATTTGATACACATAACAATTCATCTGAGGAAAACCTCATCGTTTAGTTTATAGGTAAAATGACTCTAGCAAGAGGAGATAAAGATAGTGGGGACCTACACATTTTGTAATATTCCTACGCAACGTAAAAGAAAACTTACATTGTCCCGTCCTCAACACAGTGTCCGGCTGTCAAAATCCATTCTGGCCCTATTATTCCTCCTCCGCAGGTGAAAAAACCATCACTCTCCCGCAGTTGCACCTAAAATTATTATAAATCAATTTAGATTAGTACTTCAGGACGCAACTGGAATGATTTAGTTTAAAACTTCTAAATCAATTTTAAAAAATATCGTATCTGAGAGCAACTAATTTATAAATTATATTAGCAAGAAAAATACAAAAATGATATTTATAATTCGAAAGTAAACGAAATATTGTCACAAAATTGTTATTGCATGTCGGTTGATATAGAGCCTATACAGCAGCAAGTTTTTAATTTTTAGTGTTCCGTATGGAACACTTATAAGATCACTTCGGTGTTCGTCTGTCTGTTTGTCTGTCCGTCCGTCTGTCTGTCTGTCACACCCGATTTTCTCCGAAACTATTTGACAGAAAAAGTTGAAATGTGGCAATAATATAGGAATTGATGGCCTCATCAGAGCCGTGTAGTTTCGAAAGTTAAATTTTGACTTAAGGGATTAGTTTTGGGGGTGAAATAAAAAGTGAATTTTTTTTATCAGTTCATCGAATAGGGTGTCAAATTAAAGCTTGTAAAAAGACCTCAGAAAAATCGTTATCTCCCACTTTATCCCGAAAAATACCGATCGAAAAATTTTGAAAAAACTCTGGAATACTCTCTACAGGGTGTAGAATAAACGAGAATTATCACTTTAAGAATTTATCTGGTATATGAAAAAAAAACAAAACTTTTAATTTCATCAGTTTTCACTAAAGATTGAGAAAAAACTTTCTTGAAAGCTCATTTGGAATGTGTTCTGTGAGATCACTGATCATTTTATACTTCGGTAATGAAAATTTTTATTCTAAAAGCAATCAACGTACGGAACACTATTGCGCAAGTCCAACTTGCACTTGACCGGTTGTTTTTTTATAAGGTTAGTTAAAAGTTAAATGCTTAAATTTTGGAATTATCTTAATATTCATCTTAGTAATTGTTTACATGTTGTTTTATTGTTCGTACCTAAAGAACCAAAAACAAAAATTTTTAATATCTCCAAGTTTGTTTCTGTATCACTCCCAAACGGCTGTGCCGTTTTTTGCTATTGGGGTACAGTAATCGTTGGAATGATTTAAAGAGTATCTAAAAATCAAATATGCTTTTTTAAATGGCACATAATAAATACATATATAATATCATTTGTAATTTCTTCTCCCAATTATAAACCTACTGTTATAAAATACACGTAATTTTAGGTTTAAATTTCTAGTTCCTGAGATATCGATAACAAGCATATAATTCTCTTAACAGCAACATGAAGTTACAAACAGGAGAAGCTGTATGCATTTGTTATTAAAAAGAAACATAAAATTGTACTAGAATTTAAATAAAAAAATATAAATGTTTTCACATACGTACCATGTACGGGAATTCGCCATCTTCAGCTGTTGTTCCATTCACAATTTTTAGAGGTGGCCTTGCAACAACTGTAAAAAAATTATATTGCATTACTAAGTGAAAGCCTTCTTAAAACCACAACTGGTTATCGTCAAAATTGTGCGACTTTCGCAAACTTATTTAATAAAATTTTGTCAAATATTCCAATCCTGCGTTTTAGAGACACAGTGGTATAAGTCATGTGACAAATGAAATGACTTATAGCAGAGGTGGCCAACTTGATTAGAACCAAGATCTACTGTTTACTGGCTAGACTCTGTGCGATCTACCAATTACATAATCAGTATTTCTATATATATATATATATATATATATATATATATATATATATATATATATGTATATATATATATACAGAGTCTAGCCAGTAAACAGTAGATCTTGGTTCTAATCAAGTTGGCCACCTCTGCTATAAGTCATTTCATTTGTCACATGACTTATACCACTGTGTCTCTAAAACGCAGGATTGGAATATTTATATATATATATATATATATATATATATATATATATATATATATATATATATATATATATATATATCTATATATATATATATATATATATATATATATATATATATATATATATATATATATATATATATATATATGTATACTTACCATACGTGAAATTTTAATTAGGTAAACCGAAACAGTATACAAGTAGTATTTTTTATTTCATTAAGTGGGAAAACAACAAAATTGAAGATTATTCTTATTAACTACTTATATTAGTTAGTGTGAGCATTGCGTCTACGTATCTTTCGCTAGATTAGCAAACTGAAGTTTGTAGTTGGAAATTGCCAACCTTAAAGAATCCAATGTATGAGCGTCTGTCAAGCGAGAACGGTGTTTACTTTTTGTTTGTTTTAAGTACGATAATGTTGATTGACATAAATATGTTGAACCAAAACACGAATGCAGTTGTTCAACACATTTTTTCAAATTTGGATATTTCTCGTCGGAAACGAACCCAGATATCTGAACCAGAGGCTGGCCTTGTTTTCAGAAATATATCGCAGCACAGAGTAATAATTTCGTTTTCAAGTGTTAAATGGTCCATTTGAAACATATCTGCAAATTTTTTAGCCATTTTATAGGTGTCATTATAATTAATGGAATTATTGAATGGATAACTGATGAATTCCACTCTCAATTTTTTTCAAAATTACTAAAGCGAATTTCAAAGTTTGAAACCATTGCCTTAATTCTGCCGTGTACTTGTCAGGAATAAAATCGTAAGTAGGATATTTTTCCATATGATCTTTGATGTTTACAAATTATTTAAATTTTTTTCTTTTCGATATCAACTATCATAGACGCTGTTTAACTTTTGAATGCTGCAACAGAACTCATCGTTTCTGCTATTGTTTTATTCTTGCCTTGTAGTTGCAGATTTAATGTGTTCATTTTTCCAGTAAAATCTGCTAAAATGCTAAATCACATTGCCAGTCTAAATCACGCAGTTGTTGATAGTCATCACCGCTCTCTTTAAGAAATTTTAAAATTCGTCCAGTAGATCTAAATCTTTAATATTAAACATGTATTTCTCTTTGCCTTGCTTCGATCGACTGGACTAATAGCCGCGATCGACCAGTCGATCGCGATCGACCGGTTGGCCACCCCTGACTGAGGATACGTGAATAAGAAAGAAAGGCTTTTACGTATTTTTTTTTTATTCTTGAAATTGATAAATTTCTTTCTCAGAATAACATGTCGTTTAAAGCGCATTTCTGTTTGGCAGATAGCAAGGGACCATCTTGATGGTACTTGACAATACTATGCCTAGAAGTTTCACATGTTTTCATAATGAGATGGAACATATTGGTCACTTTTATCTGGTGTCATGAAGATTTTTGTCAAAAACATTTGCATAGGTATTCAGACAGTTCACGTTAAAATCAAATAGCACGACGGTTTGTTTGTATTTATTAGTATAGTGTTTTTTATTCTACAACCGTGCAAGGCAATGTTATCTATGGCTTCTTCAGAAAAATACCGTGAACAAAGATTTTAACCTCCGAAACAATATTTCCGAAAAACTCATATGCTGGCTGTGGAAAACTTCCATGTTGTTCTCCGATTTAATTTTTAACAAGGAATTTAAATAAATGTAAAAGCTGGCATTTTTTCGGTTTGCTTATTACGTGTATTAATATTTTACAAAAAAGTTCTTTTTTCTCACATTTGGTCAATGTGGTTCCATGTTTGGCTGACGGGCCAAAGCCAAGTCAGCACAGACGCTATTACCATTGTGTATTTAGGAATGACCTGACAATATTACATGTTTTTTAAAATCACTTACTTCTGAATGTTTCTGTGTATGTTTGTGTTGAGTCCTAACCGTACTAAGTGTAGTGTGAATGTTATTGGTATAAGGCCTGTGGCTGATATGATGAGGGGGACAATGATTTTTTCTTGCTTCCATAGCCTTTTCATTTCTGTTGCAAGGTATGTGTATTTGGAGATTTTTTCTGTGTATTTCGTTTGAATGTTTGTGTCGTTGGGGACAGCTATGTCGATTAGATAGGTGACTTTTCCTTTTTTGCATTGAAAAGTAATATCGTGTCTATTGGCGGAGACTGTTTTATCTGTATGGATACTGATGTCCCAGTAGATCTTGTAATCTTTATTTTCAAGTATGGATGTTGGTGTGTATTTGTAGTAGGGTTCTGTGTTTTCTATGAGTTTGTATATTGTGGATAGTGCTTGGTGAACTACTTTTGCCGCTGAGTCATGTCTGGCTGTGTATTCCTTTCCGGCTAATATTTTACATTCGCTTATTATGTGTTCGATCGTTTCTTTCTGCTGGTGGAATTTCCTGCATCTGTCTTATGTAATAGTTCCGTCTTTGATGATATGCTTTTGGTAGTTTCTGGTTAATATAACTTTATCCTGGATGGCAAGTAAGAAGCCTTCTGCTTCAGGGAATAGCTGCCCATCCTGTAACCAGGTGTATGATTGTTTTTTATTTACGTGGTCTTGTTCTATGTGGTATCTGTGTTTTCCGTGGAGTGTTTTTTTTTTCGGACCACGTTTTCATCTTTTCCTGTTGTAATTGGGTGTGACTGTGTGTGTCTGCTGGGTGGTCTGCCCATGATAAGTCGAGAGGTGTGTAGTTTTTGTCTGCTTTCACTGTTTTGTGGAGGCTGGTTTCTTTGGGGTGAAAGAATTTCCTAAGTGCTTGTATTTGTTTTGTGTGTAGTGATCTTATGTCTATGATTCCTCTTCCCCCTGCCTTTTTTTCGATGGTAAGTCTTTCTTTGCATGCATTTGGGTGTAATTTTCTGTATTTGGTTAATTGAAAACGTATAAGAATGTGAATGTTTTTTTATGACTGTGAGTGACTATTTGATGATACCAAATGAATATGTGAGTATAGGTATAGCGAACGTGTTGAGGGCTTTAGTGAGCTTCTTAGAGTTAAGTTTTATTTGTAAAAGTTTCGTGAGTCTGTTTTTGAATTCGGTCCTGAGCTGTGTTTTCATGTAAGTGTGGTTGAGTTTGGTGCTTTGTTGGAGGCCTAGATATTTGTATGTTTCTTTGTCCAGCATGTTATCGATTGTCTCGTTATTGATGGTGTCTGTCTCATGGTGGCCTTTCCACTGGCCTTTGTTGATGTGGAGCACTTTGCATTTAATTGTACCAAATTCCATATTGATATCTGTGATTTTGAGGAGTTCTTTCAGCTGTATGCTGTGGCAGCGGAGAATTTTATGTCATCCATATATAGGAGGTGGTTTATTTTATGTTTGTTCACTTTTTGGTATCTGATGTTGAAGCCATGGTCTGTTCTGTTTAGTGTATTTGAAAGAGGATTGAGACAGAGGCAAAACCATAGAACGCTAAGTGAATCTCCCTGAAATATACCCCGTCTGATGTACATCTATTCTGTTTGGATGCATTCGGTTTGTATTTTTAGGTGGATTTTGGTTTTCCATGTTGAGGTTGTTGGTGTCTTTCCTCTCGTTTGAATCTTTATATCTACGAAGTCTTGCGGTATATACAGATAGTTTTTATTTCAAAGTATCAAGGATTTCTGGCAGAGTTCTGTTGGGAGACTTGGATTAGATATCACCCAGTGTGACACGTTTGGACGTGTTCCCGTTTATAAACTGGGTAAGGTATCCTAGATTTCTCCTAATGTTGTTGATTTTGTTTTCTATTCTTATTTGCCATTTAAATTTTGGTTTTGTACTGTTGGGGTTTCTTTGTCGTTGCGGGAGTTTTTGATTATTTTGTGTTAGAGTGGTGATTGCTGCTGCATATATTATGGTGTGAATGTCTTCGATTGTGCTTAAGTCTGTTATGTACTGGAGTATTATATGCTTGTTTATTGTGTTGAGGACTGGTTGCGTGCTCTGTTTGAAGATTAAACGAGAGATGGGATTTCTTGTTGCGGGGTCGGTGCCAGACCATCGAGCTAGATGTCACTCCATTTTTGCTTTGAGTGGTTGTATGAGGGGTGATGTTGTGTAGATATTGCTGAGGGTGGTGAGTGATTGATTTTATTGTCTGTGATGTGGTGTTGTGCGGTACTCCCTATTTGCCTTGTAATTATTTTGAGTTATGCTCCTGCTGGGTGGTGGGTCTTGTTATGTTCGAGTGGGTGGATGTGTAAGCGAGATTGGTTTGGTATCTGCTCTACTGTTTCTATTATTTGGTTGGTCTGTGTTCAGTTCAGCAGCTACTGTATCTTTGATGGTTAGCAATTCGAAGGGTATGAGGCAATTGTTCTTGGTAATAACTCTTTTTTGGTCTATTACTCTCTGTTCTGTAACAAGTAATTGCAGATGTGGATATTCGGTCAAGAAAAGTCTGTGCAGTTCCAGTCTGTAGCCCGATGTTATTGTTTCGAGTTTGGTGGCTGTCCTGTCCTGTTCATTTCATCTGTCCACATTAACCGCTGTCTTGGTTTGCCCACCTTGGTAGTTGCATGTTGTCCTTGCAAAACATAAGCGGTTTTGCCTGACTTTGATGATTGTGTTTTTCCGTATCTACGGCGGATGCGCTTGAGATTGGTGATGGCGGGTCCAGGCGGTGAGTAATTCTCTTCTCAGTAATTTCTATGTCAGGTTTTGTGATTTAATTATAACAACCCATGACGTAATCGTTGATTCCTGTGGTATAACTCATGCATTACTTTGATTTTCCCGCCTTGGTGGGTGTCGGCTTACTCGCCAGCACAATACTTTTCGCCCGGTCTTCATCGTTTTAGTCGAGCTGCTATTTCTCACGACGTCCTCGACCGTTATGTCGCTCGCCCGATGCTTCTTTTATTGGTCTACTGTTGCTTGGGATGTTTTCAGTGTTTTGTGGTGTCAGAAGCTCGAAGTGTCCCGATATTGGATTGCCTGTTAGTAGAGGGAAGTTTCGGTGTATTTTCCTGTGCTTATTATTGTTGATCTGTCCCTAAAAGTTATTTTTGTATCTCTTGTTCTTCGTTGTGTTGAAGATATGAAAGTTGCTATTTTGGGCTTCCGAAAGGGCAAGTATCTCTAGGCTTGTTCCATAAGTGCCATTTTTCCTCATATAATTATAGTAGTTATTGAAGTCTTTCATATCGTCATCTTCAATTAATGAAAATGTGTGAAGTTCCGACCAGTTTTGTCTTATATATCTTAGAGCAACCTCTCGGAGTTTTTCATAACGGTTTTGGTGGCCATATAAGTGTAAGCTAACTGCACAGAAAAGGCAATTTCCATCACCTATAATGTCGGGTCTAGTAAAACTATCGGGGATAGTTTCGGCTGAGGCGGTTGTTTGGAAAGTCTGTGGTTGTTGTGCTGGTGCTGTAACTGTTTGTACAACAGGGCTCCGCCTCCGCAACACCCTGCCATTATCACTATTATAATTTTTATTATTCGACATAGTGTTCCCACGAGTATTCTAGGAAAGAAGAGTTAACTGCGGCAGAGCTTGGATGCCACAGTAAGGCCACTTAGTCCCGGAGAGCGCCCGGTATCCGGGGGAACCGTTCGCGACTCATAAACGCTGAGACCTTCATCTTCTCGGCACGGTAAACACCTTAAGATTGCGTTTTTGTTACACATAATCTGGACAACACAAAGACATCACAACATGACTCAGGTACCTCGGGATCATGAATGCCCTTACTAGGAGAATCCTGGGAAATAATTAATTTATTTAATTATTACTATTAATTATTATTAGTTAAATATAATTAATTTGTAATTACGTAAGTCGGTCGTCTTAAGAATGACTGGTCTAAATTCCTGGAGGGCGTATCTTTTCGTTATAAGCCCTTTGGTTTCTCTATGCTAGTTCGACGTCAAATTTTAGAGTCGAACTTATTCGACAATATAGTTAAATTTCCTGTTTCCCAATAGGCTTGGGCGAAATACTATATATGAATTTATTACCCTTCAGGATCATTAGTTTACACTCGCTTTTATTTTTGCCTCTAGTATTATAAGAGAAGTTGAGCATATAAAAAATTAATATAATAAAAGATCTACCTGAAGGTATATACCATACAATATTACCGAGACAACTCGAGATTATTTTCCCAGAGGTATGTGGAAGACGCAGATCACTAAAAGTCTTTAGACACTGTGCCCTTATAACAGGACAATTTTTTTTGTGTTTTAATAATTTTTACAATAAGCATTTTAAATTATATTTTTATTGTAGATTATTATAATAGCTTTTCTGGAATCTAAAATAAGCTATAGCCCATGAAATAACTTTATTAAGGACAAAAAGTACCTATTTATTGAATTTTAATAAAAAGAACCAAGAAATTGTTCTTTAACAACTTTAGAAACATAATTTAACAGTTTTAAATTTAAAATTAATTATAATAAATATTATTTAAATAATATAAAATTACGAAACAATCAGCTAAAAGAATCATCCAGCTTGGAAAACAAAAAAAAAATAGAAAATACGAATTTTATTTTTATGAGTGGTCTATGCCAATGTCTTTAAAGGTTGTTATCACTCTTTTCTAATAACAGTTTTTTATTTTGCCTCTATCTTAGCTAGTTTTAACATGTTTTGAGCCGTGAAATATTTAATAAAAAAACTGAAGTAAAGAAAAAAAAACAAGCGAGCTGAGAAAAAATCCTTTGTGTAAAAACAGCGTGTTTAAAATTTAAATAAATACTTGTGTCTTAAAACTTAAGCATAATTATTTTGCCGAAAAGATAATTGAAGAAAAAGTCATGTCGGACAATTACTAAAATTACTTCTAATTAGTATTAAAATTCTTTAAAGTAAAATCGACCTTAGATTACAACCATATTTTGTCTTATATATCGAGAAAACTGTTTTGATAAAAGTTTAATTAAACCATCAAGATTTTTTTGTATAAACATTTTTATTATCCAGGTTTTCATAGTAGCTTTTTACTCCTGGTAATTTTATTATTTTCAATGCAATACTTATTTCACAAATTGATGGCAATTGTATAACAAATCACGTGATATTCTTTAATTCTATTATATGTCCTTCTGCTTGTTTCGACGATATAGATTGTACCACAGCTATACGGGGTATTGTAATCTCTTGAATTTTCAGTGAAAATTTTATCTTTGATAGAGATATTGTGAGGGTTAGGGTACGTAGGAAATCGTATTATTATGTAATCGTATATTTATGTTTTCGTAGAATTTTCAAAATGCTATCTGTAATATTCGTAATGTATCGAAGGATTACGATTCCAAGAGTGTAATCCGTTAGTCTTCAGGGTCACCTGCGAAGTTATAAATGTTATGTTTTTGAATAAAGGGTTTCATATCTCATTACTGGAAATTACTTAATTAAATAACGGAATAAATAAGTTTTGATTGAAGAAATTGTGGAGAGAGTGATACAGCTCTATCAATAAGGAAGTTGATGAATAAGTGTTTTTGGGTAGAGTAATGATGTAAGAAAGCATTTAACTATCTGTCCGAGCAAGTGGGCTTTCTGTATATATGTGGCTCAATGACAGATCTGACTTTCACTTAATAAGAATATCTAGGATAGGGGGATTGTTATTTTTTTCAATATCAAGGTTGAGGTTGACATGATTAAGAAGATTTTGAAACGATCCTTCGCCGCCATATTCTCTTTGACTAGTCATAGATTCAGGGAACAAAATTCCTTTTTCTATCCTTGAAAAATTCGAAAGCCAATGGAAATCTCTAAACATCTAAACATCCCAACAACTTTAATCGTGACACTGGTCTTTACCTCTCACCATTCTGGGAACAGATCATCAATTAAGCTTCATTCCTCTCCCAGATCTACTAATTTAAAAGGCGTATGCAAGAGAAATATATTGATTTCGTACTAGATTCCGAAGAAACTAGAAATTAGAATATTGAAGAAGATAATAAAATGGAATGCACATTCTTATAGACAAAAACTTATAGAGAAAAGGCTGAACTAAGAGTCATAGGAAATAGATGTACAATTATGTCATCATTCAGTTGCATTGGTCTTGTTAAATAAAGCAAGTTTCTGTTTGTTTTTAATATTTTAAGTTGATAGAGTGACATTTTGATTTCAGTATTAGTTTATACAGTCATGGGGTTTTTAATGGTCCATCGTATTTAATGTTAAGTCTAATTCTCTATAGTTCGAAGTCAAAAAATATATAATGACATCTTCAGTTGATATATTAGGATATATATATATATATATATATATATATATATATATATATATATATATATATATATATATATATATATATATATATATATATATATATACATAATTATTTTATACAAATAAAATCTAAATTTTCTAAAATCAATTGTCATAAAAATAATATACATGTCATCGACAGTCATATATCATCCCAGTTGGCTCGATTTTCTTTCAAAAATATACTATATAATAAATTTCAAATATAACTCAAAGAAATAAGTAACAATACATACATATAATTATGAAATTATACAATGTCCAGTTTGATGCACATCAATATCACAAGTAATGGTGTTCAAGATAATTATCATATTTTCTGTTTTAATTGATTTTTGTTTTTAACAATATGGTTATGGAAGTGATTAATAAATGATTCCATAAAAACGCATATGATTTTCCGTCTCTCCTTAAAATGTCTTTTGTAAATATTCGAAATTTATTATTTGAGTAATGCGATTCATAACAGCCAAGTACTTAAAAAATCATTTAGGCATGAAACTGTTAAAGAACTTTCAGAAAAATCAATCTGGGAAATTTGTTTACCCCTTAGGGCACAAAAAACTGATAAAACTGAAGATCACTTTATCTCGAAAACTTCATAAAAAAAAAAGTTTGTTATGAAAATCTCTTCAGGTTAATTTAAAATATCACGATCGATCATCAAGTTCTCCAAATAGAAAATTGACAATAATCCAGCTTAGATAAAAAAAAAAAAGATCTGTTGCATTCTAATAACTTTTGTTAGCAAGAAAATGTAAAAAATATATTAATTCTAGATTGCAAATTGAATTGTCTCGTGTTTAGTATGAAACTGTAGTACAATAGTATAAAAATTACATTTGGAGTAAATATGCTATAGAATCAAGGTAAGTCCTAATAAGATTATTTAATTAGAGATTTATTGTGGATGAAAAAAACTGCTTTTGGAAAGTGATATTAACCTTGTAAATGAAACCATTATAATGCTAAGACTATTTATAATTTGGGTTTGAGCAATTTAAATTTGTGAATATTGGGAGTAGCTTGATTATTTTATTAGATGTTATATTAGCAATAATAAGAAACCGTAATTACTTTCGAACTATCTTAAAATATTGCCTTTAAAAATCGAATAACAGTAAAAAATTGACCGAATTTTAGAAGTAATTATCTAAAAAACTATTGGTATTTGTCATAATACCCCACAGTTGTCTAGTAATTCTCGGAAAAAAATATATGAAGAGGAAACAATAATTATGGATCAGACGACAGAAATGCTAGAGGTACTATATTCATGAATTAACCTCAAGAGAACTCTAGAACTGACTTTAGATAAATCAATAGTAATTACTATTGATTTTTTCCGTTCACGCGTCGCTCCTGTAGCACTTTAGGCACAGTACCTATACCATGCTAACTAATAACTAATTTACAGTATATGTATTAATAGTTCACTAAAATTTATAAGGGGAATAAAGAGGAATATACAATAACTAAACACAAAGAAATTAAAATAAAACAAGCAAATATAAAGAAAAGATACTTGAAAAACTTACACAAATCTTAGATATAACCAACGGAGAGATAGAGTAGTAAATTATACCATAATGGACACAACGCTTGTAGTATCCAAACAAGTAACACAAACGAATAAAGAAAAATAAATCTACTTATCTGAAAAGGTAAAAAAACTCTAGAGAAAAATCTAAAGAGAGGTGAACAAAAATCTATGAAATTTACACAAACAAAAATAAAAGTGTTAGAAAAAATATAATGGAAGCTAATAGAAGAATTCGATAGATTAAAATAGAGAAAACTACTGAGAAGAACAATAATTTGAAGTGTTTACCATAAGGTAAAACCAGGTCATATATATATATATATATATATATATATATATATATATATATATATATATATATATATATATATATATATATATATATATATATATGTAACATTCATTTTTTCCTAGATTTTAAGACCATATAATGTTACTGATTTTTCTCTTAATAATGTACTTCTTTCCATTTTTGTATCGAGCAGTGTATTACTCTGGAATTTTCTAGCCGCGTGGTACAGTGTGCAGTGCGGGTTGCCGACCGAATCCATCGAATTTGTGGTACGCCGGGATTGGTGAAATAATGAGCTAAAAAAATGAAAAATACTTTCAGTATTTTTTCATTTTTTTAGCTGAAGTTAGATCCTTTCTATTTTAAAATGAATGGTGCCCAAAAGTCGTACAGCTGAGGCTTTTTAAAAATAAAAAAATAATTCCAAAAAGACGTACAAAAATTATCTCTTACCCATATCTCTCTACCAAGGAAAACTGAGCTAGTGTGTGATTAATTTCTCTAGTTCTTTTAAAATCAGGATTCACTCAATTCATTATCAGAAATTAAAAAGAGGTTGCAAGAAAATTGCGCCCAAGCGTGGGAAAAACAATTTTCACAGGGTACAAAAAGACGCCGCAAAAAGCGGGCGAGTTAACACCGTACAAAAAGACGCAGTCTACGTGGGGCGCAATTAAACACCTTTTCATAGGCTACAAAATGACACCACAACGTGCGGGCAAGTTACGAAGCTACAATATATATATACATATAAATATATATATATATATATATATATATATATATATATATATATATATATATATATATATATATATATATATATATATATATATATATATATATATATATATATATATATATAATTCGGAGTAGTCAAAAAGAACGGAAAATTCATCCAAAAATAATTACAGCCATAATTGAAAATGAACTGATGATGCAACCTAAAATTAGTAAATTGAAAATTAAGAAGACATTGAAATGAAATGAAAAAAGTGGCTCACCTAGACCATACAGCCACAGAAACACTGAAAAATGGAGGAAAAACCGTCGTGCATACCTGTACATTCTTACTAGCTTTAAAAAAAGAGGCGCCAATAACTGTAATAAGAGTTTAATAATATTACTGCCCACAAAAAAGGGCAAAACTGACTTGAAAATCCACCATGCTATAATTCCTAACTTCTGTTAAAATACTAACAAACCGACTATAAAAAACGCCATGCGAAATAGACAAATTGAACGGCAGATATACTTAATTAAATAATATATAAAAAAAAAACACAACATGAATTAATACTCGTATGTAAGTACACAGATGGGGAGATACAAAATCCCTAAAATTTCTCAATCAAGCGCTGGAAGATATCCTGATTACGGATAAAAGAGGAGATTTAATGGAAAGACAGAAAAAAGACATAGACAAAAAATAGACTTGAATATGAACTACAACTAAATGAAAAACGTTGCAAATAAATACGAACGTGTGTGTTTTCATGGATTAAAAGTCTGAATTCTTACAAATAAAAATATGATTCATGCAAAACTGGAAAACGCGAAACATAACTTGTAGAAAGATCTGCCATTCTATACAGAATAATAGGGAAAGAAACTATCAAAATAAAGACCCTTTGTTTTGTCGCTACTGTTATAGATTACAAGCTTGTCTTAAAAGTAATATATATATATATATATATATATATATATATATATATATATATATATATATATATAAATATATATATATATATATATATATATATATATATATATATATATATATATATATATATATATATATATATATATATATATATATATATATATATATATATATATATATATATATATATATATATATATATATATATATATATATATATATATATATATATATATATATATATATATATATATATATATATATATATATATATATATATATATATATATATATATATATATATATATATATATATATATATATATATATATAAATATAATATATAAATATATATATATATATATATATATATATATATATATATATATATATATATATATATATATATATATATATATATATATATATATATATATATATATATATATATATATATATATATATATATATATATATATATATATATAAATATATATATATATATATATATATATGTATATATATATATATATAAATATATATATATATATATATATATATATATATATATATATAAAATATAAATATATATAAATATATATATATATATATATATATATATATATATATATATATATATATATACATATATATATATACATATATATATATATATATATATATATATATATATATATATGTATATATATATATATGTATATATATATATATATATATATATATATATATATATATACATGTATAGTATATATTTATATATACATATATTGTGCAGAAGTAAATATATTTTTTATTTACAAAAATACTGGCTTACCTTCATATTCAGAAATGACAAATATAGACAAAATTATGAAAACCGGCAAATACCTACTCATTTTGTAAACTAAATAAGATCACGCAATGTTAGATACTCCGTTTAAATAGGAATTTTTACATATTATAAACAGATACTTCAAAGAATTTATCTTATCATTAATTCTTGTTAGGAGACAACAAAATGGATATATTTCTTCCATATTATGATCTCTGTCTAGTCAAAATAGGAAAAAAAATTGTGACGCTGGACACTGATTAAACACTCTGAGAAATACAGCACGACAAAAATTGATGCTACAATTGGGGAAATATAAACAAATATATTTCAGTTTTAATAATAATTATAAATACTCCTATTTTAGTTAAGGTAAGTATAAAATGAAATTTTTTAAATAATTAATAGATATTTTTACAAAAAAATAATACAATTTTAATATGTCTTCGCTCCAATAATCCCAATTCCTTTCCCCACCTCATTCACTTTTTATAATTAAATGATGATAATGAAAGAGTAACACAATTTTCAGATTCCTCGACTCCAAGAACCTTCTAAAGGATTCATAACATAATATAGATTACGTTACCTGTAACTATAAATGAAATTCCCATAATAATTTTAAAAATATGAAAAAATTATCGGCCATCACCGCTTTTTCCCTGTTTGAAATTGATACTGAATTTCATTTGAGAGTTATTATGCCAACAGATAGACAGTGTGGAAATAAGTTACCAGACTTTTCTTGATTTAGGGATCGTATCACGTAAAAAAAATGCAAACATCTCAAAGGGTATAAACAAATATAATAATTGCCTTTCGCAAGGGAAATAAAAGTTTACAATAAGTTCATGTGTAAAGTCGAATTCATAGACGAACTAAATTGTTATTGTCAGAGTCGGGTTTTTCAAAAACTGACTCATATAGATGAAAATCCATAATGAAAAATTTACGTTACGCATTTTTTAATCTTCTACATCATTGAAGATACGGGACCCCTAAATTACCGCAAAGCTTTGTTCTTGAATTCTTATTATAATAAAATTAAAAAGTATCGAATATTTATACTATTTTCAAAAATATTCGAAGAAAATGGAAATTGCTATAGTTTAGTTTTATTCTGTTTTGGGTAAATGGGTATAAAGAATGTACGCTATGAATGCTGCATGTGAAAAACTTAAAATTTCTATAGAATTTCTCTAAAAAGTATAGGGGAGCAGGTTGTTTGCGAGAGATGACGAAGAAATTCAGAAATTGATAGATTGGTTTACAAATCATTATCCATTTCCAGAATTGAAAGATAATGTATCACTGTTGACAGGTGTTACTCGTGACCACAAAAAAGTAAAATAAATATATTGAAATTATTCCAAGAACGACCAGATTTACGTAAAGCAGTGGAGGTATTTAAGCATGAAAAATGTTCGTCAGATACTCTAATAATTTCTTGAATATTATTTCTGCTGTGTATGTACGGAGGTCTAGAAACAGAGACTTCACTTGATAGCTACCGATATTTTACTTAACAAGCCTGTACAAATATCGTCACTTCCACCCACAACGACAGTAGCCCAACAACATTTGTTTAAAGTGTATTATCAGATCCAAAGATGGCTAGGAAGAGACTTAGATCCTTAACAATGAGGTTGGACTCCTAATAAAAATTTGTTAGAACCCATCTCTACTCTACTTCCTCCTGCACCAAAGAAACTCCTTAATACAAGTATATCCCTATTTAATATTCGTTTACCTAAGGATGCCGCCATGTGAGCAAGAGCCTGTACATTTTCAAATGGCATTTTGTCGAGAATCACAAAAGATAATATACGTTTACTTTATTTCTGAAAATTTAAATATTTCACGGTTTAAATATTGAAATAATCTTTTAAATAAGCGTAAGATAAGTAATACAGTAGATTGTTCTGTTGTAGATTGTTTTTAAAATTATGAGCCAAAATTTAATTTTCATAAATTTAACATTGATAACGGCAATGTCCTTAGAGTTCAGGTGTTTTCGGTTTTCAGATAATAGTCTTTCCCACGGTATCCAGTTTTTCTTCAGTTTGGAATCAGGTTTTTATGATTGTAAAAATTAACAATAGTTTTATTTATTTTTCTTTAAAGACGCTCGAACTATATATATAAATATTATATATATATATATATATATATATATATATATATATATATATATATATATATATATATACACATATATATATATATATATATATATATATATATATATATATATATATATATATATATATGTATATATATATATATATATATATATATATATATATATATATATATATATATATATATATATATATATATATATATAAATATATATATATATATATATATATATATATATATATATATATATATATATATATATATATATATATATATATATATGTATATATGTATATATATATATATATATATATATATATATATATATATATATATATATATATATATATATATATATATATATATATATATATATATATATATATATATATATATATATATATATATATATATATATATATATATATATATATATATATATATATATATATATATATATATATACCGGGTGACACAGCCAACATGTAAAATCCTGTAATTTTTTTTATTTTAAAAGTTACCTATTTGCATTTTTAAATGCCAGAATGGGATATTATTATGCCTTTTTATCACTTAAGAAATATTTTTACCTACTTCCGGTTTGACCGGAAGTAACTGCAACTTTCTTATTTTTAATGTAACCCTGTATATTTTTTTATCAATTTCAATTCGCTTTGAA
Source organism: Pachyrhynchus sulphureomaculatus (assembly GCA_019049505.1). NCBI lineage: Eukaryota > Metazoa > Arthropoda > Insecta > Coleoptera > Curculionidae > Pachyrhynchus > Pachyrhynchus sulphureomaculatus. The sequence goes on along the minus strand of CM032446.1, from coordinate 100,880,887 downwards.
CCTCTCTTTCCAACGATGTATCACAAGCTGACATTTGTTTGACAGGTGACCGGCAAAAACTGATTTAAACTCTTAGACTTCAGCGGCCATGGCGGATATACCAGCAATTGTTTTTGTTCGTTTTATCTCATTTTGGTAAGAATTTAAAACTATTCATTTATGGTGCCATTTCCGCGAGTCTAAGTGGCTCCTACAAAATTGCATGCTTTACATTTAGTTACAGACTTTTCACTTTAAATAATAATCAATACATATTTTTTATTTAACCTAGTTACCCATTACAGGTTTTTTGCCAACATACATCTAACAGAACTATCTAGCGCCAATTGGATTTAATATTATTTTCAGAAAATAAATAAATATATATATATATATATATATATATATATATATATATATATATGTATATGTATATATATATATATATATATATATATATATATATATATATATACATATATACATATATATATATATATATATATATATATATATATATATATATATATATATAAATAAATATAGAGATATCAGCATATATATATATATATATATATATATATATATATATATATATATATATATGCTTATATCTCTGCTTTCTACCGTCATGCTCCTTTGTTTCTTCGGGAATATAGCTAATCATTTTACCAAAAATTAGACGTTGCCAAAGCGACGGTTTTGCATTTGCAAAAAGAAATAGAACTTAAGTTCTTGGTTGGATTTTGACAAAGACAATTTATATCTAGCAACATAGGTTTTAAGAAAAATAGTGTAAAAGTATATCAACAACAAAGTGATGTAATTGAAAATACGGTTCTCGTAAAATGCATAGACTGCTTCCTCCGTGGTACTTCTGTTGGGTTAAGAATATGTAAGTATGCAGAAGTCGTTTCATTAATATGCTATATAATAGAATGACGAATATATTCGATTTTAAATTCCAACTTATAAATATAGTAAACATGCCTTATGCTTCATTAGACTATATAAAATGTATTATATTATTTAATGAGATAATTGAAAACAATAGTATAATACACTTTAACCGAATGTTTCCCAGTATAATCTTTTCAAGTATTTAAAAATTACATTTATAAAAAACAATATTGTTTCCATGTTAAATATTTTTTTTATATTTTTAAATTTGGTAACCGATTAGGAAGTAATACCTAAAATAATCTTCATTGTCGCACTGGGAATTTTGAAATATTTTTATAATTGATTTACTATTTTGGTAACAGAAATAGACTGGTACTTAACTAATTATTTGGGTTTGATTCTATTGAAATGCTAATGCCCATTCTTGTTATAAAATTTATATTATAAATATGAAGAGTATTTTGCAATTTCGGGCACAGATTTAACGTGGAACTATTTATTTGAAGTTTCATCTCTTCAAAATCGGTTATATGACAAAAAACAATTAAATATGAATAGTAACAGTAGCTATTTAATTCAACCGTTTCAATGCTTTAGTTGTTCAAAGTTTTGAATTCGAAGCAAATTAACATTGTAAAAGTTGGAATAACTTGGTCCAATTATTTTGTTTACTAGTGGTTTTGAGAGGCTATTACCTCAAAAACTTTTAACATAGAGAGTGGTTCATCAAAGTTATTTAGAGTCGCAGGGCAGTCGATTTAAAACAAATGAGGACATCATTTTTCCAGCGAAATGGAAAGATATTTTAAAGTAATTTTCCATGTAAATTTAAACTTAAATTTTTATTTTAAATTTGGTCGTGACATATTAACAGATGACTAAGACGCGATATCTTATTTAACAGTAAAAAAAAAAATTGTAGAAACATAGATCTAAATATATCCTAATTCCTCAATTGCAATTTCATCTATTATGGAAAGAAAATATGAACACTTTCCTAACCTTATTATAAACTATAATTTTTTTATAAGTATATATTTATTAGGTAGGTATCGAAACGAAGCGAGGTAGCTTCGAGCGGCAGCAGCAGCAAGATCACAGTATCGAGCAGCAGCAGCAGCACCAAGAGCACTTGAAAATGCCAAATGAGATTTTGGCGAAACGTTGGGCAAATTCATTGTCAGACAAACGACTTGAAACCCGGAATTTTAATGTACTACATTCCACCATCCGTGAAAACCTCTATTGTAACATATATATATATATATATATATATATATATATATATATATATATATATATATATATATATATATATATATATATATATATATATATATATATATATATATATATATATATATATATATATATATATATATATATATATCATATATATATATATATATATATATATATATATATATATATATATATATATATATATATATGATGATGCTGTCAGAAATTCCGGACATCAATCTGATTGGGCTTGCCGTGTAAACAAATAGCACATAGAAAACTCTCAAAACAATATAATAGCACTGATTACATCCAGAAAATACTCAAAAACAAAACAAAGGTCCGCTTAAATTAAAAAATATACGCCTTGTTAATTTATTTATGTTAGCTACAACAAAAACTAAATTACTCACTCCAGGAATCTATAACGGATTCTCCAGAATAATTGGAAGAAGATTAGATAATGGATTCGATAATAAGATGTTCAAGAAGAAACAAATTTCCTTTTAGTGGTTTTATGCCATCATATTTATTTTACAGCATTAATGAAAGAGTATAACAGCTAATGGATAAAGGTTCAAGTTCAAAAGTTTGTTCAGTTACAAAACATTGTTTATTAAATTTTATTATAATATTTTTTCATTATTTCTATATTTGGTACAATAGAGTAATACCTTTTCCCTTAAAACAACTTTCCGTAAAGATGTTGGAAAACATGATAACTATAAATACCACAAAATATCTTTGTGGTATTATATATATATATATATATATATATATATATATATATATATATATATATATATATATATATATATATATATATATATATATATATATATATATATATATATATATATATATATATATATATATATATATATATATATATATATATATATATATATATATATATATATATATATATATATATATATATATATATATATATATATATATATATATATATATATATAGATATAAAACAGTTACTTTGCTTAAAGAAGAAAATATTTTTCTTCATATCATTCCTATTCCTAATCACGTATTTTAATTTATGAACAATATAATACATAATACGGTTAACTGCAAGTATAGGTCTAAATAAATTTTGGAGGCTAGGATTTTTTATTATTATTGGACAGTTCTGATAATCTACCTATCATTATTGAATATGGAAATATTGCAGATAAGAAATATACATTTGTTTTACACAAGAAAACAAACATTCTGAAATATTTTAGACCAAAACAAATTTATACGTCCTACTCGCAATAATCAAGACATTGAATAAGCCGTAAATACAGTTACTGATAACATCATTCTAGCTTATGTACAATTTTCTGAAAAAAGTAACCAGACATTTTTAAAAATTTAATATGTTCAACAGAAAAAATAAGAACCAAATAAGAGTAAAGAATCTACTCAAAAATCGTGCTTACTCTACTGACGATCTTAATATTAAAAAACATCCAAAGAGATCCACCTAAATAGCTTAAAATATCTGAAAATTGAGAACACAAAACCTCAAACTTAAAAATCAAAGGAGTGTTCATAGAGTAATCAGCTCTTTAATTAGGACACTCATGCACGCATGCCTGGAATCAAAGATCTAGTAAATATATTTTAATAAATAATACAAATTAAAAACTTGAAGTGTTTGTTAACATTTTCACTAAGTAATTCTCAAAGAAATATCGCAAACGAAAATCGTACTCAGAGTAATGAGAATCTATCCAACAATAAATTATAAAACTACTAATACAGGCATAAATGTAGATAAAATTAAAAACTTTATTAATAATTCAGATTACAAAAATTCCTCATCTTGACAGTAATAGAAATAAAAATCTCAAAAAAAAACTGTTTTGAGTGAATCAAGATTTACTATAACTATTGTAGTGTAGAGCTACTCTCCTAAAAGCTAGGAAATACTTAAAATAATTCAGTGGAATGGGAAGGATCGCTGGCCGACAGCTTTTGTCCGATCAACTTCTTATCGAATCTCGACAAAATTATTAAAAATCTAATATTATTAAAGAGTAATAATTTAGTAATAAGTAGAAATACATATATATAAATATATATATATATATATATATATATATATATATATATATATATATATATATATATATATATAAATATTATATAGTTGTGTTTTAGGGCCGGCCACTGCACCATTCGTCAAACAATCAAACAACGAGACTGACATCCCATCCAGCCCATTTTATCTTTGTCCGATCAGCTTCTTATCGAATCTCGACAAAATTATTAAAAATCTAATATTATTAAAGAGTAATAATGTAGTAATAAGTAGAAATACATATATATATATATATATATATATATATATATATATATATATATATATATATATATATATATAAATATTATATAGTTGTGTTTTAGGGCCGGCCACTGCACTATTCGTCAAACAACGAGACTGACATCCCATCCAGCCCATTTTATCTTTCTTAGATAGTGCAACAGATTAATAAGAGCAGGTGTTCTACAAAGATTCTCGCTTTCACCCACTTTTGGTAAACTATAGATTATTGATATGAGCAAATTTGATCAAAATACCAAAATTGAATTGTTTATATCTTCGTGCTAACGATAAACCTGGAAGCACTCTAGACTCATTGTAACAAGACTGCCATAGACTATACATGTTCTTAGGCTCTGGATGAAAAATTAGAAAATAAAATTAAACTCCTATATAACCAGAGTAATCTTCCATAGTAAAGCAATGCGCCAGCGCTTACCTATAACTCAAGTTAAACTATTCAGTCCAAAAATTAATTGGCATTCTGAAATAAAATACTCATAGCTTTATTCTCATAAGAAAACTAAATTAATCGCTAAATCACTTCAAGTACAATCAATGTACCTTTTATTAAACAACAACACCAAAATTTAGGTCAGTTTACTTTATGGTGTCTCATCTTGGTGCACTGTAGTACAACTAACCTGAATCTGAAATCTGCAAATGATCCAGAATAGAGCCCTAAGTATAATTTTGAATATTTCAACCTTCACACCAACTAGAACTATACACCAAGATATCAATATTGCAATATTTGGTACTTAGCATTAAACCCTTTAATTACTAAAACCCACATAGATTATAATCCAAACAGTCAATTTATGTTACCTAAAGACAGAAATAGGAATTTTTAATTAGTAAGAATTTCATTTACCCTTAACTAGTATATTAACTGCAGTATTTTCTGTGTTTGTTTTTTTCCCTCAGTTTATGCTGACCAACAAGCAAGACTTGACATTTAAATTTCTTAAATAAATTTTTCTCTAGACTACGAATAAAAATAAGATTAAAAGTCCTTCAAGTCACTTAACATTCACAGACCATCAAAATTAAATATGTGTCATATAATATGATTACACAATATTTATGTAGTACCCAATATTTGTAAACGGCAGTAGCTTGCTCTTTTCCAGCTGAATCTTGTAAAAAGGCTATTATAATAACTTCTTCTGTATCTCCGCTTGAAATTATTATGCTATCATACCTCTAGGAGCCAGTTAGTAAACATTTTTGCATCCCAATGAATTAGAAAAGCTAACAAATTACATTTCTTAGAATACCACTTTATTTTTGGCTCCTTCGTTTCGTAGTCTCCATCTAGGATGCTTGATAATTGTTAGCTCTCTAGATGAAGAAATTGCATCATATCCCAGAGCTTTAGCAAGAGCAGCCAAAAGGTACACTGCACCTCGGTTCAGTTCAATACCGGAGCCACTATTACATTCCACAGAGCCACGAAGAGTACGACCTATCATCATCGCCGCCTACTGAATATATATATATATATATATATATATATATATATATATATATATATATATATATATATATATATATATATATATATATATATATATATATATATATATATATATATACAGGTGTACAAGTATGAAATGCGGATTTCAGACAACAGTTTGTGCTATAAAGATTTGACACTGCGCCATTTTGTTGTGTCATCAACAAATGTCAGATGGGCATGAGTCATAAATTGGAAAAGTGTGTGCATAGTGTTGTGTTGTTGTATTCAATATGTCGAAATTTATACCGAACAAAGAGCATTCACGGACAGCATTAATTTTTTGTAATAATTTGAAGAAAACTGCTGTTGAATCATACCGATTACTTCGAGAAGCTTATTGCAAGCATTGTTGGACGAAGATGATTCGCAAACACAAAACCAACTCGCCGAGCAATTGCTCGTTAGTCAACAAGCTGTTTCCAATCGGGTACGAGAGATGGGAAAGATTCAGAGACCGGTAGATGGGTACCACATGAGTTGAACGACAGGCAAATGGAAAAGCGCAAAAACAGGTGTGACATTTTGCTCGATCGGTACAAAAGGAAGTCGTTTTTTGCATCGTATAGTTACAGGGACGAAAAGTGGATTCATTTTGAGAATCTCAAGAGCGTACGAAGATGTGAAAAAATGGCTCGATGAATGATTCGCAGCAAAAGGGGAAGATTTTTACTGGCGTGGCATTCACATATTGCCCGAAAGATGGGAAAAATATATAACAAGCGATGGAGCATACTTTGAATAAAGCACTTTTTATCATTCTTCCGAATTTAACATGTTTTTTTGGTGGTATATATATATATATATATATATATATATATATATATATATATATATATATATATATATATATATATATATATATATATATATATATATATATATATATATATATATATATATATATATATATATATATATATATATATATATATATATATATATATATATATATATATATATATATATATATATTTATATATATATATATATATATATATATATATATATATATATATATATATATATATATATATATATATATATATATATATATATATATATATATATATATATATATATATATATATATATATATATATATATATATATATATATATATATATATATATATATGGTATATATATATATATATATATATATATATATATATATATATATATATATATATATGTTTAACTGATTAATTGGAATGAGAAAACATGTTTAAATTATTATTTGAAACTTAACCAACAAGGATTAGTATTAAAAACAACTACGGAATATTTTATTTAGAAGTTGCATCACTGTTATAAAAATGTAAACAAAATTAATGTCAAAAAAGTCTCCATATACTCGAGAATTGCATTGAAAAAAATACGCTATAATCAGCCGCTTTTATCAATATTGCACGCTAAATTGAAAACAAATGAATAATTTTCGGCCATACTTTATAATCTATTACGTGTTATTAATTTTGAGGATATAAAGATAATTAAATGCAGATGTGAAATCAGCATTTTAAAATCACGTATTTTTCTTATTTTAAATACAATATCTTACTTAGTTTTATTGTATTTGATTTCCGGAGTCACTATTGATTTACTTTCAAAATTTAAGTTACCAATAGTTACTCAAACGATCCTTAAAATCCCAAATACGAAATTAACGGCGTTCAGAGAATTTTCATATTTTCAATGCCTAATTTATAAATCATTAGAATACCCAAAGGTGAGATTTACATTTAATCTGAGTAGTAAAATTGCTTGGAAAATAATCTAGAAATTTTATACCGTTGTGTTAGATACCTGTCAAAAAATAGTCATGAAAGAAATAAAAAATGCCTGTCCTACAGTGCAACAGAATCAGCTTACCCCATATATAAAAAATTCTTCAGCGAACAAATTCACACCTTCAAATCGACTAAAACAGATTATCACATTATCTAAGGAAGATCAACAGGAAATCAAAAATCTCCTCTTGGCCCATCTAAGTAGAGAATTATATATGGAATTAGACAATAATAGTAACTCAAACTACTAGTAATAGAACCACCAAGACAAAGGATAAAAATAATTCAATGGAATGTCAGAAGCATCAAAGCAAATAGGATTAATATTTATGTACTAATTAAAAACCATGACCTAGGCATTCTATTGTTAAACGAATTTGACTTAAGAAAGAACAAATTTTAAACATTAAATCATACACTACCTTAAGAACAGATAGGGAGGATAGACATGGTGGTGTTGCTACTCTCATATATAACCATTGAATCTTTACGCACATAACTAGCTTTAATAACAATTATACACAATCCACAACAATAAAATTAGCAACTGTCAATATCATCAACATATATACATACTCGAATGCTACCATTAGTAATCAACTGATTCAAGAAATTTTCAGGAACAGGAAGGCAAATCTCGTAATGATAGGTGACTTAAATTGCCATCATACAATGCTGGATGAATCAACTATAAAGGTGGACGCATACTAGCTGAGTTCATCATGAAAAAGGAATTAGTCGTTATGAACGATGGAATATCCACACTCTTCCAAAATCTTAATGAGAGAAATAGTGCTATTGACTTAACTATATGTAGCTACAGCAATCTCACGATGTGTCCTTACGAACTGCGGAAACAGCGACGACTTCCCTACGATGATCGAACTTAATTTCAAAAACAACCAACTTGATGGTTAAAAAAAATATATATCAATCCAGAAATTTTCATAAGGCGCATTGGACTGAACTTGAAAGATACACTTGCATCACAATCGCAAAAGACAAGATATCTTACGACCAATGGGAAAAGATCATTAATAACGGTGCTGGCCAGACAATTCCGTTGAAAATACATAATTAGTCTGCGAATTGTAAAACTTCATGGTGGGATAAGGAATGCGCGAAGATTATCCAAGATAGGAAGAAATTATTATTAAAATTCAAAGAGAATCCGAATTTAGAAAATTTTATAGCAGACGAAAAATATATAGCCAAAGCGAAAATAAACCTAAAAAGCAAAAAACAAGAAAAGTTTAATAAACTTTGTGAATTAGTCAATAAAAACACTAACCTAACCTGGATATGGCAAAACATTTAAAAAACTAACAACAGGAAAAAACCATTATTATAGATAATATCAGACAAGAGGTATTAAACGGAATGGCAATCATCAACATTGACACCACCTTTGCTAGTAAACGGGAATCATCCCCCTTTACCGTAAAGGAATTGGAAAGCAGCTGGGAAGGATAAGAAATGGCTGCAACGGGAATGGATAAAATATCTCACAAAATATTAAAATATATTCCAGATAAACCCAAACAAATACTCCTAAGATTGATGAATGACTACCTCTCAGAAGCTCCGATCCCCAATACACGGAAAAAATTCAACATAATCCCCATCTTAAAACTCAATAAAGATCAAACAAACCCTAATAGTTATAGACCAAGAGTCTTGTCATCATGTGTGGGCAAAACCTTAGAAATAATGATTACGAATATACTGGACTGGTTTATAGAAAATAAGCAACTTTTCAAGTGGACACAATGTAGTTTCAGAAAAGGGCACAAACAACGACATAGCAATATTGACATCAGCTGTCAATCTGACCTTTCAAGAAAAACAACAACTGTTGCAGTTTTCTTAGGTATAAAATCAGCATGCGATATAGTCAATATTTATAAACTTGATGAGAAATTTATAGATATAAACACCGTTATAGAGTTAGCAAATATCAATTTCAAAACATTACAAAACAGACTACTTTTTAGTAGAAAAGAGAATGGATCACCGCTAAGCATAATTCTATTCAATATATACATCTCGGATTTTTTTCGTCTCCCTTTGAGAAAAACTAATCTGATGGGGTATGCGGAAGAACTGGTTTTCTTTATCTCTGGTCACAACTTACAACATATAACAGAAAAACTAGAAGAATTCAAGAAAGGTTGGACAACAACGACTTAAGGCTAGCGACCGAGAAATGTGGATCCATATGTTTTATCAAAGGACACAAGAGAATCCAACCTAGTGAGGATTGTGGACCATCTGGTCGCGTTAAACTGTTTGTAAATTAATGTAAGACGTCGTTGCTTAATTATAACTTTATTTAAAGGTAATAATTGTAATAATGACAAAATTCTTTATTATCGCACAAGGCAAATAAAATAAATACATTTTCGTAGTGTGTGTGTATATGCTAATGTGCGACTAACTCTAAAAATCACAACATTTCATACTCTTAATCCTAATAATAGACTTCTTGGAATTTGGCTGGCGGCGCATCCGAAGTGGAGGAAGATGGTGTAAAAACGGGTCCATGATTTTGGGGCAACATAATGCTGCGCTTAAATTGCCCAGTTTTTGTTTGGATTGTCACCACTCGAACTATCTCGTCCTTCCCTGGATGTAACGTGATGATTCTTCCCATAATCCATTGTTGGGGAGGCAAATTATCTTCTTGTAAAATTACCACCAACTTGAGGGGTACGCCCAGTTTGGTTTTGCCACCTTTTCCTGGGTGGTAACAAGGTTAGGTATTCGGAGTACTATCGACGTCAAAAATGCTGCAGAAGTTGTTGCAAGCGATCATACAATTTGAGTTTGTTTGGATTCATTTCAGTAACATCACGCTGTGGAATAGCTGTTAAGAAGTCGCCAATAAGGAAATGACTTAGAGGGTTAGGGCTTGGAAATCTTGAGGGTCACAGGACAAAGGAGTTAAGGGGCGAGAATTCATTATTGACTCTATCTGACATAGTATGGTAGTCAAAGATTCAAAAGTTAAGTGAGCGTCTCTCAATATTCTTGTTAAATGAAATTTTATTGATTTAACCGCGGATTCTCATAAAACCCCAAATGAAGGTGCACGTGGCGGTATAAAATGTCAATGAATGTCATTTTCAAGTAAATATGTAGTCACTTCGTTTGATTGTAATGCGTTATTTAATAAATTAAATATTGTCGATAGTTCCTTGCTTGCACCTTTGAAATTAGTGGCATTGTCAGAATAAATATCCTTACAAAGACCTCTACCAGACACAAATTGTCTAAGAGCACCCATAAAAGCCTCTGTGCTCAAGTCACCTACAAGCTCAATATGGACGGCATGAGTTACGAAGCAAATAAAAATGCAAACGTAGGTCTTAACAATTTTGCGCGTACGCAATTTGCCATCTTTCACCATTATAGGTCCTGCAAAATCACACCCGATAGTTAGAAATGGTCTAGAAGGCGTCAGTCTAGCCTTTGGAAGGTTTCCCATAATAGGCGTGCAAGCAAAAGGTTTTGCCCTAAAGCATATAATACATTTATGTATAACTTGCTTAACAGCATTTTTTTCATGTATTATCCAATATTTATTACGCAACAAAGCAAATAAAGATTGGACGCCTAAATGCAAGTTTCGTACATGTTCGTATTTTATTAACAATTTAGTGAAATCGTGATAAGGGGGCAATATTATGGAATATTTGATATCTGGTGTTAAAATCGAATGAGCTAATCTACCGCCTACCCGAAGTACATCATTTTCTAAGAATGATTTTAAAGAAAATAATTTGCTGTCTTTGCTAATTTCACGATTATTTTTTAAGTCATTAATTTCTTTATAATATTCTGACCACTGAACCATTTTTACCAAAAGTAATAAAGAAGTATCGATTTCATGCCGAGACAAACCAGCTGCAAATCTATTATTTTTGTTTATTTTTCTGGCATTGTGATTGAAACGACATACGTATGCAAAAATTCTAATTAATTTCATATACCCAAAATAACGCTTAAAAATAGATTGATCTTTATAAATAATTTTGTTCAAGAAAACATGATTAAATTTTGCACGTTTTTCTGGAACGTCATCAATTTTTGCGAAAGTTGACAATGACCAAAGGGATTCGTCATCTCTAATAAAAGATGGCGAGTGCCACAATAAGGAGCAATCGTTTAATTGTTGGGGCGTTAAACCACGCGTTAAAATATCAGCGGGGTTTTGTTTAGTGCTTACATGTCGCCACAAATCCTTTCCTGAAAGTTCTTGAATTTGAACAACACGATTAGCAACAAATGTATTCTATGAATTTGGTTCACCATGAATCCAACAAAGCGGTATTGTTGAATCACACTATAAATATTTTGCCTTAAGATTTATATTTAATGATTGGGAAACTTGTTTAATAATTTCGCTAATAATAGACCGCCGCAAAGTTCTAAGCGGGGTAAAGAAACTGTTTTTAACGGAGCAATTCGCGATTTAGCGCATAATAAGTTTGAATGTTTTACGCCATTTGAGTCAGTTGACACCAAGTATATGCAAGCTGCATATGCCATTTGACTTGCGTCACAAAAGCCGTGTAGGCTAATATCAGAAAAATGTTTTACTGTAACTTGGCGCAAAACTTGAATTTTGCCTATATGCTGCAAATTGTCAAAGAAAGATTTCCACAATGAATAAATTTCCTGAGGAACAGACTCGTCCCAACCTATCTTACTTAACCATAATTTTTTCATTATAATTTTTGTGCTTATCGTAACAGGACCGACAAGACCTAACGGATCGAATATTTTTGCTATCGTTGACAATATTTCACGTTTGGTACATAAAGGTTTTGGCTTAATTTTTGTAGAAAAATTTAAAATATTCTGTTTTGGTTTCCAGAATAAACCCAGTGTTTTATGTTTTTTGTCATCAGATAATTCATAGCTATCTCTTTCCTCTTCGGAATTGACAACAACAGCATTTTCCTTTGAACAAAATTTCCTTAATGAAAAGCCCGCTTGATTTAAAATTTTGGAAATGTCATTTTTTAAGTTAATTACGTTTTAGATGGTATCAGTTCCTACTAATAGACCGTCGACATAAAATGATGTTAAAATAGCCTTCGCCGCTTCTGGATAAGAGTTAAAATGATCTAGGGCACACTGATTTAGAGAACGGATCGCTAAAAATGAGACGGGCGAAGTGCCATAAGTCACAGTGTTTAAAGTATAATGTTTATATTCATCATTTGAATTTGCTCTCCAAACTATGCGTTGTAAGTTTCTATCGGATTCGCGAATGCTAACTTGCCGGTACAGTTTCTCAATGTCTCCAGTTAAAACAACATTATGAATTCTAAAATTTAAAATAATTGACATTAAATCGGGTTGTAGAGTTGGGCCTGTCATTAACACATCATTTAATAATAATCCGGAATCTGTTTTACTTGACGCATTAAAAACAGCTCTTAACTTCGTAGTAGTGCTGTCTTCTTTTATTACCCCGTAGTGAGGCAAGTAATAATTTAAAGCATTTGTCTCAAGATTTTCGTATTCTAACATGAACTGAGAATACGCTTGTTTTAATTGTTTGTCTAGTCGTTTTTCTAAATTTAAAAATTGTTTTATAGCCGCATTCATTGAATCGCCTAATTTGTTTATGTTATTTTTTAATGGCAAACCTACTTCAAATCGTCCGTGTGATATTCGTTTATAATTTTCTACGAAGTGTCGCTCGCATTCTAATTCTTCCGGCGATAAATTAGCTTTATTGTTTTCGCAGTTTTCAATAATCCAAAACTTTTCAATTTGTTTATTTAAATCATCATTAGATATTGATAAATTGCAAAACGTTTTTGAGAGCTGTTAATTATGTTACAAAATGAGTTGTGCGATAACGTGCCCGTGAAAATCCAACCTAGCCTTGTCTTCTGTAATAACGGTTTATCAATCCCGGTCTTAATCTGCCCAACACAAAGTACATCAAAAAATATGCTCGCTCCCAATAAAACATCAACAGGTCTTGAAATGTTAAAGTCTTTATCAGCCAGATCAATATTTTGTGGTATATTAATATCAGTAAGGTCAAATGAAATTTGAGGCAGATTTTCAGTAATTTTTTCTATCAAAAGAAATGAATCACGAGTGTTATATTTTCCATTGAGTGAAAAGATTTGTGACGTCACTCGCTTCGAAATTTCATTTAAAGAATCATCGATTCCCGCAACTGGAATGTTAAAACTGTAAGGTTTAATTCCCAGACTGTGTGCTAATTTGTTTGTCATAAAATTGCTTTGTGAAGCACTATCAAGTATTGCTCTTACTTCAATCGTATTACCTTGGGAATTTACAATCTTTATCATAGCAGTAACTAAAATAATTTGATTATTTTTTTGATACATAGTGCATCGCGACTCTTGTAGGATCAGCGTTCTTAGTTTGATTGCATTTATTATTTTTGTTTACTTTATCTGATATGCTGTCCACCATGAGCAATACGTCTGTTTGTTGTTCAGAATTTTCCGAACTGTTCTGACAAGGCGTGCTTGACATGTCAGGAATATTTTTAAATTCAGCATCTTTATTTTCATTTTTATTTGGAAATAAATGAAGCAGCGTATTATGCTTACGACCGCAGTGTTTGCAGCCGTTTGACTTACAATGGATATGGCTATGAAACAGTCGTAAACAACAAAGTTTGAGCCTTTTTATTTCTTGATGGAGCTCCTTGTGTGGCATATTTGTTATTTTTTGGCATTGAAAATTTAAATGATTTTTTATTGCAAAATGCGCACACAATTTTTGTGGAGACATGCGTTAAAGTATTTAGTTTAGAGCCCTTTTCGCCTTTAAAATGTTTATCCTTGTTGTCTAGGGTTTCTAGAATATTGCATCGTTTAGATAAAAAGTCAATAAATTGCTTAATTTCTGGAAAATCCAAATTTTCCTTGTTTATATATTCCTCCAATTTAGAAGAGGAATCGAGTTTGTTAATCATAATAAAAATCAAAAGAGTGTCCCATGTTTCAGCTGGTTGCCCTAAAGCAACGAGCGAACGATAATGTTTATTAAAATTCTCAAGAAGTGTACGAAGATGTGTATGAAATTCAAATTTAAGAGGCTGAATATCAAAAAGAGCTTTAATATATGTGTGGACAATTAATCCTTTGTTTTCATATCTACTTTTTAGTAATTCCCAACCAACAGCGTAACTGTTATCAGTAATTTCTAAACATTGTATGAGTTGAGAAACTTCACCCTTTAAACAAGATTTTAAATACCAAAATTTCTGTATGTTTGTCAAACTTGAATTTGATTCTATTAAGGAATTAAAAATATCGACAAAATTTAACATTGGTTGTAGGAACCATGAAATTCAGGCAAGTTGACGGGTGGTAACCTAACCTGGATTGCTGGATCTGCGTTTGCGTTATTATCAGCTGCATTTGAAATATGGCTTGAATGATTTGATGAATTTTCAGACAACTCAAGAACTATTTGGTTGGTATAATACGCGTTTTCAAATTCTTGTCGTTCTATGACATCATCAGATAGCCCTGATAAATGCTCCATTTCAATTTGTACCTCATCGAAACGCTCTAAATGCAAGGATACCTTCTCTAATCGCAAATTAACTTCATTATTAAAATGATCTATAAATGTTTTAAACAGTATTAATTGAGATTTTAATACAGTCCTTTTTTGTTTAAGTTTGTTAATAGTTTGAGTTTGATCTGTTTGTGATCTTTCGCCAGTCATGTTGTGACAAAATAAGTAATCAATAACGAAAGAAAATAATAAGGAATGGACTAGATGGAATATGACGACTTACCTAACTCTTTCTGAATGTCTGTGTTGACTTCTTTCTGCGTGTCTGCGTTAACGGTATTAGAATTGTTTTCTTCCAAAATGGACGTCCTTTTCAACTGTGTTGCTGAAATCCGGCTCGAAGGACCAATAGTGAGGATTGTGGACCATCTGTTCGCTTTTTGTAAATTAATGTAAGACGTCGTTGCTTAATTATAACTTTATTTAAAGGTAATAATTGTAATAAGGCAAATAAAATAAATAAATTTTCGTAGTGTGTGTATGCTAATGTGCGACTAACTCTAAAAATCACAACATTTCATACTCTTAAAGCTAATAACAGACTTCTTGGAATTTGGCTGGCGGCGCTGCTACCGGTATACACTGCAGAAGTGGAGGAAGACGGTGTAAAAACGGTCCACAACCTTCAAGAATTTATATTAATAATCAACTCATTGAGTACAAAGATCCAGCTAAATACCTGAGGGTTATCTTTCAAAAGAACCTCAAATAGGAACAACACATAGAAAGTGCATGCAATAAAGCGAAGAAAGGAGTAGCAGAACCACGCACCCTCATTACCATTTCTAATGCATTAGTAGAATCACATTTTGACCATGATAGCATATTCATCCAACCAACCATGAAAAAAAATATTCAGATATTAGAATGGATCCACTACAAGTCTATCAGATCGACCATGGGCCTTATGAAGTCTACCTCTAAAAACGCAATGTTAGCGGAAACGGAGGAAAAAGACCTGGAAACCAGAAGACAATATATTGCAATCAACCTTCTCCAAAAACTATGGCAATCATAAACCAACCTTTAGTTACCATGGTAAATAAAATGCACAATTTTCTTTTAAAAAAAAAACGAGATATTGGAGTGATAATAATACCGCATACGTTATTTTGGCCTACCTACTCTTTATCCCATTCATCAAGAGACTATACAAGTAGGAAAATTTTCCAACATATAACGTAGGATACAAGAAACAGATTGAAAATATCAAATACTTTAAACTGAACATTGAGAAAGCTAAATAAGATATCAAAGGAAAATTCATCTTAGTTACCGAAAAATACAAGAACTCACACACATTTATCCACACCGAGGCCTCAAAGAAAGAAAATAAAGTACGACTTAAAGTCAAAATCAACTTTTCTTCTAGACTCCCAAATAACATCTGCATCAGTACTGCAGAAATGATTGCTATTAACGAAGCCATCACAATAATTGTGAAAGAACAGTTATTAAAGTCTATAATTTTCTCAGATTCATAAACAGAGACTACATAGCATTAGCGATAAAAAATAAATTAACGGGTGCTAAGGAAAACAACTACGACATTAAATTAGCCCAGGCAATGAAGAGGTGGATAAACCAGGGAATATAACCAGGAACCTAAATGTACCAAAATAATTATAATTAGACAAACAGGAAGTGGGTAGAATCATTAAAACCAACATTATTCACAACTATGAACAGAATTGGCATAGGAAATACCCAAATAAAAGGCACTCGATACAAAACTTTTCAACCAAGTTTTCTCATGAACCCTTAGTTTGCAAAATTTCCATATATAGATAGGAAGCACATTACGGTCATTAAGAGAATACGCTGAGGACACTGTTTAAGTAAAGCTCACCTTTTTAAAATAGGTATAATTGACAACCCTCTCTGCGAATATGGCTTAATTGAAGGCTTCAATCATATTTTCTTTGAATACCCCATAAATAAAATACCAAATGTTAAATAGCCACCCCCATTAACATAGAATTGATTTTAAATAATATTAAAATAGAAACTGTCAGATTGATGGTAAAAACGAATTTTTGAATTATAACAAAATAAAAGCTTTTAATTATTGTAAAGCAACTGAAAATATACAGAAGTCCATATTCCAGCAGCTTACTAGCTGTTCTCTTGTCTGTCAAATCCATCGTGAGACACGTTTCGCCGTATCACGGCTCGTAAGTCAGGCTAGGATTGACAAACAAGAGAACAGTATCAAGTGGTACTTACCCCAGAAGTTACGGAGCACGATGGTAGGATACAACGAATTGTATTAAGTACGCATACCTATTACTCCATCGACTGTGTCAACCACTCTGTCGGTTCGAAAAGCTGCTGTGTCAGCTTTCGATGGAGTAATAGGTATGCGTACTTAATACAATTCGTTGTATCCTACCATTGTGCTCCGTAACTTCTGGGCTAAGTACCACTTGATACCATGTTCTTGTTTGTCAATCCTAGCCTGACTGACGAGCCGTGATACGGCGAAACGCGTCTCAGGATGGATTTGACAGACAGGAGAACAGCTAGTAAGCTGCTGGAATATGAACTTCTGTCTATTTTCAGTTGCTTTACAATAATTATATATACTTGAGAAAAGATCCCTCGACAAGCACTACCTGCTTTTAAAGCGTTGACTGTGTCAACCACTCTGTCGGTTCGAAAGCTGCTGTATCAGCTTTCGATGGAGTAATAGGTATGCGTACTTAATACAAATAAAATTTTATTGATATTCTTATCAGATTCAGGACCTAACTTTACATGTAAAAGTGAATGTCTCTCCTATGTCTGTGATTTCCTCTACTAATAAACCTCAAAGAAGAAAGAAAACCTGAAGTAAAGAAGAATCACAGCTGCCTAGAAAGCACTTATAATCGACACAATCTAAAACAAAGAGATACTTCACAAATCAAGGCCCCCAGGAGTAATACTACTCAAACGTAATGGGGAGTCATACCTAATGTGCTAGCAGACTGCCTTACTGAGCACTGCAATAAATATCAACATTAACATCACTATTCGCTAATCATTCATATTAAAAACGTAAAATATGTGGAAGCTTTTAGAGTCTACGTCAGATCAAGAATTGTGGTTCTAAGCCTAGACTATGGCAATATGGAGTAACTTTTCGACGTTTAAATATAATTAAAATATTAAATAGTATGTGCTTTTAATTTAATTAAATAATAATATATTGATACAAAAAGTTAACAAATTGTTTTATTCAATTTTTTCTGTAGGCATCACCAGATTCTGTTATGCGCATTCCTGGAAACTTTTAAGCTATTATCTACTCAGGTAAACATTAACACATGTTGGAAGCCATTCTCTGCGCTAAGAGAGAACAATCGCCCAACGCGTTCTATTATAAACCAACAACTTTCAACACCTTCTGAAATAAGAAAGAATTTAAAGACAAAAACCTTTTCCCAAGAAAGTCAATACAATGTAGCCCTCATTTGTTGTAAGTGGAATTTATACTATAGGAAAAATTTTGCGGGAAAACTTTTTCTTACAATATTTCCCTATGTTATGTATTGGAATAAACTGTTACTACTTTACCCTAAATTCCAAAAAAGCAATGTCAATATAGAATGACCATTATCTAAGCCCTTATGACATACTTACATAATAATAAAACCTAATAGTGTGCAATTCTTAATTTTAACAAACAGAATGTACAAGCTATACATGTTCATAGCAATTATTGTCATAGTCCTCTGTTTTTTATTCATTAAAATTCACAATGTACGGACAGAGTTACTCCATTTATCAATTAGGGTTTTCTAAATAGTAAAATACAATAAAATTAAAAATTTGAAAAATGATTGTTATTTTCGGAAGCATTCGAAAAAAAGCAAAGTTATGATTACATTTTATTTTGCAGATTTATTTATTAATATTACAGAAAAATAACTAGAAATGAAAATATTTTATATAATTCTTCTTCTCTTCGATAAGAAAACATCATCTACGCTCAATCTGGTACATTTTTTTAATTGTCAGACTTCAATTCAATCATAAATAAGTCACCAGTATTATCATATAAAATATACTTGTAACAACTCTGTAAGTAAGTAAAATTGCTGTTTCTTTCTCACGTTTCAGATATAGCTGGAATTTATTCCAATTTTATTTTATTATACATTAAATTTCGACTCACTTAAGTTGAAGGTCAGATAACAAAAAGCACGTAAAATAAGTAATTTCCGTTCACATGTAATATGTCAGTTAGAAAGATTATTTGTGTGCTATTAATTTTCAAGAAAACAATGATTTTTCATTTCAAAGATAATCTTCATATATAACTCAAGCGCAAATCCGCAAAGTGATTTTTAATCCCTGAAAAATCTTACTAATAACCAGTAAAAATTATGAAAAAATAGTCCATGAATAAATGTATCCATTTTCTTTAGCCGTTTTAAGGTTATGCTTTTGCACTACATGGGAACATCAAAAAATAATCGTACAGACTAGAATCTTTCACGACTTTATCTAGATTAGAAATTACGGTCCTTTTTTTTATGGGTCTAGCACACGTGCTACAGGGAAATCCCTAAAGCGCTCCAGGAGCGGCATGTGTGCGGAAAAAGCGATTCTCGTTGTTCTTGAATCGCCTTGGGATTGTAAAACATTATATTAAAGTGATTTTCCGAAATTTCAACCACAACTACTTGAGGCACATACAGAGATCTTTACTCTTCGAGGTTAGATTATTATAT
Source organism: Pachyrhynchus sulphureomaculatus (assembly GCA_019049505.1). NCBI lineage: Eukaryota > Metazoa > Arthropoda > Insecta > Coleoptera > Curculionidae > Pachyrhynchus > Pachyrhynchus sulphureomaculatus. The sequence goes on along the minus strand of CM032446.1, from coordinate 100,860,818 downwards.
TATACTCTTTGTCCACATATAATGCAGACCGTAACCTGTGTCTGCATTATGATGGTTAGATTATAAAATTCGATTAATTTCCTATATTTTCGTTTATAGAAATTCGACACTGCACCAAAAATTTTGATTTCTCTGATCCTGTAGAATGTTATTGGTCTCTTAATTTCTTTCAAATATACTGTATGACCATAACACACCTTCAGTTAGATTTTGTCTTGTAGCAATTTTGAAAATTATGCGAATTTTAAATAAATAACATATATATATATATATATATATATATATATATATATATATATATATATATATATATATATATACTTCGTCCAACGAGGTTCTAGTTTGTTTGATCCCTTCCGAATAATAGGATTTGTCCAAGTCTGCAAAATATCCATTAGTGTCTGCAATCACCTCCTCGTTTGAATAAAATCTTTGTCCCGCCAGCCATTTCTTCAAATTGGGGAACAAATAGTAGTCCGAAGGAGCCAAGTCTGGAGAATAGGGGGGATGTGAAACGAGTTGGAATCCTATTTCCATTAATTTTGCGACCACAACTGCTGAGGTGTGTGCTGGTGGATTGTCGTGATGGAAAAGGACTTTCTTGTGGGCCAATCGCGGGCATTTTTCTTGCAGCTCGGTTTTCAAACGGTCCAATAACGATGAATAATATTCACCTGTAATAGTTTTACCCTTTCCAGATAGTCGATGAGGATTATCCCTTGCGAATCCCAAAAGACAGTCGCCATAACCTTTCCGGCCGAAGGAACGGTCTTCGCCTTTTTTGGTGCAGATTCCCCCTTGGTAACCCATTGTTTAGATTGTTGTTTGGTCTCAGAAGTATAGTAATGTATCCATGTTTCATCCACGACGCTTAAAGTCCTCCGGATTCTTCTGGAACAGCTGCAAACCATCCTTGCAACACTTCACACGATTCCGTTTTTGGTCAAGCGTGAGCAATCGCGGCACCCATCTTGCGGATAGCTTTCTCATGTCCAAATGTTTATGCAAAATATTATGTACTCGTTCAGTCGAGATGCCCACAGCACTAGTAATCTCACGCACCTTAACTCTTCTGTCATCCATCACCATATCATGGATTTGATCAATGATTTCTGGAGTCGTAACCTCCACAGGCCGTCCAGAACGTTCAGCGTCACTTGTGCCCATATGGCCAGTCCGAAAATTTTGAAACCACTTGTAAACTGTTCTAATCGAAGGTGCAAAGTCACCATAATGTTTATCAAGCTTCTCTTTAGTCTCCTGAGGCGTTTTGCCTTTCATAAAGTAATGTTTAATCACCACACGAAATTCTTTTTCGTCCATTTCTTGAAAATCACTCGACTTCCTTGATTCACACGAATGCCAAACACAAAGAAATAGACCAATATGGCTGAAACTTGGTGTGCGTTCATTCAAGAGATGCTACTAACTAAACATGACCTCGATACGCGCCGGTGGTGCCATCTCTCGGACTTTGCAAGGACTTTTCAAACCAGCCTCGTATATATATATATATATATATATATATATATATATATATATATATATATATATATATATATGCTATATGTCTATAAGCTAAAATTGCATTTTCTACTGATAGACCCTTATTACTATTTTATTTGGATGTCAGGATTTTCAAAGCGGACCCCTAATATTGTCAATGCAATCTGCATTGCTTCTTAGAACCTTAGGCAGTTTTTAAGTTTATGATGAGATAAACTGTTTATCATATATTGATAAAGCCCCAAATACCATTGAATTAATGGTACATAGGTTTTGAGTTGGCTTTTTGTAAACCAAATATTTTAAGATGTGGCTATTTTACCTATGTATCAGTACCTCTAGTGTATGTATATACAATATTTCCACTATTTCAATACTATTAAATTTTGAAAAAGATATTTAAAATAGTAGTACGTTCAGATGAATACTAAGGCCTATTTTTCAAAAAAAAATAAAAATTTGTTACTAAAAAAATCCAAAAGCAGAGAATGTAATTTAAAATTTCTATATGTTTTTTCAATAAACGAGTTTCAGTCAGTATATTGATTTAGATCCATTTTATAATAACATTATTTCTGGGAAAGTTCGTACATATATTTTAAAATTTGGAAACACTTTTACCTGTTCAGAAAAAAGAAAACAATTGGATTCCTTGGTGGCCGATTAGAAGGCGCTGTCCCACACAATTTGGAATATTAAGGTAGAACGTTGCAACAAAAGACTTTAAATATTAATTTAGTAATAGCATCAACTTCAACTTATATACTCGCGCTTTACGAAACTACATTCTGATATCCTAGAAACCACTTTTATTTTCGGTTTAGACGTAACTCTGAAATTTGTCTTTACATTAGGAGTGACCTCTTATATCAACATTAGGAGGCTACTAAGCCCAGGCATTTTGGATTTTTTTAGTTAAAACACCATTAGTTTCAAAAACTAACTTTATCAATATCATCTTTAGAACACTTGTCCCGTCTCTGTGATAGACAATCGATATTTTACAAACTGCTCAAATAGCTCAAGTGCCCAAATTTCCATCCTAAACAACTGTCCAATAAAATAACTGGCATAAGCATTTAAATATGATGAACAAGACCATGAAGCTGAATCTTTTGTTTAGAATAGCCTTACTCTGGTTATCGATGGGACTACACGGATTCTTGATCATGTTGGAGAGTTTGGTAGTCTTTGCGGTATGTTCTTTACCACAAATCTTTATGTTTACACTATCACCGTCAATTTTCTTCTGACCATAGATTCAATGAGTGTTCTATCAGTTGCTGACAAAAAAGTGCCTGAATTGAATAACTCAAGGATTAATTTGAAATTCTTCCTTCGCTGAGCGTTTGCTTTAGCTTTGATGATCCATCTGACAGTACTGAGGAAATTTTTGTTTATATTTTAGTTAGTATGGTAGGATATATTCATTTACTTCGATAGGAGAAGCAAAGTCGTGGTTGTCTACCGATAGTGGCGTGTAAGACTAATCTTATGAACTGTAACCTGTGTAAGAAAGACATGCAAATAAATAATTAGCGAAACCAAGAAAGCGCAAAAACGAAGAATTAAAAAGAAACCTATAGACAATCTAATGCTTCGAAACATTTTCGATGCACAAAATTTCAGCAAATTAACCATTGCCATTGTCAGAAAAAAACATCATGAAATATATCTTAATATGCTAATTACCAAGCAACCTAAACCGACAATATTTTCTTTTTAATGAAAATGCACTCCAACTTAATTGAAAGAATATTAATATAAATATTATATAAATAATAAATAGTCCGACCAGTTGCACTGCTTTTAGTAAATCAACAACTGTAACAGTAAATCAACAACTATGGCAGTATTAGGGCGCGATCAGTTATATGGTTGCAGAAAGGGACCAGTAGGAGATATCCTAACATATATCGTACATCGCCATTGAATATTATAGAGAAGTCTTCAACTGTTAAACCTAATATAGGAAAGCAAATTTAGTATATCTGACTTGACAAATTGTTGTATGAGCTAAGCTGTTATGATATGATTAAAAGGTTTTTTAGCTCAAGTGGCAACTGACGCATTTTGTACTTATACCTTCACTAGTAACTCAGGTGCTCTGCAAAAATCTACACTCTGTTACTTTCTTTCTTGACATTAGTGATCTATAAGAAAAGATAGAGAGCTAGATAGAACTTGTTTTAAGACCAGAGTATCACAATGAATAGAATGTAACATACATTAAAAATACGTGAAACACAACATACATTGTAAGAATTACATTTATTCGAAATATTCCTGACGTGTGTAAAACTCAACTTCTATTAGAAATAGATGATTTTTCTTTTAAAATGCTTAAAATTGTCAATGCGTTATACACCAGAGGGTCAACTACCCGTATAATGAAAAATAAGACAACATAGTCACATAACGTGTGTTTTGTATAATTTTAATTAAACATTTTATCTCCGATATATATTAAAAGGTTGCGAAAATGTGACAAGAGAAGATGTTGTTGAATGGATTACAGCAGATGATTTAGAAGAAGAAATGAATATTGAAGAAATAAGGAATGCCTTTCAGGAAACCGAAAAATCAGATGACGATGACGAAGCGGCGGTGGATGAACAGTCTTAAATCTTAAAAACGTTAATACATCGGTTTAAAGTATTGGTGTTTGTTTTTTGAATGAATAAAAAACACATCCGGATTATCCAAGGAGGGTGCCCCCCCACGTTACCTCGGATAACCGGGGTTCTACTATATATATATATATATATATATATATATATATATATATATATATATATATATATATATATATATATATATATATATATATATATATATATATATATATATATATATATATATATATATATGTATACATATATATATATATATATATATATATATATATATATATATATATATATATATATATATATATATATATATATATATATATATATATATATATATATATATATATATATATATATATATATATATATATATATATATATATATATATATATATATATATATATATATTATATAGGTATTTGTATGTCTAACATTCATTTGATCGGATTGAATAATCAAGATAGCTAGCGCCAAAACACATTGAGCAGTGACGAAATGAAACAAAAATCATTAAATAAAGTAGCTTGGAATAGATACGCAATTAACAGAATAATAATTTAACAAATGAAGTTTGCATATTAAAACCCTATTGTTTAAAATAATAAATAGATAATGAAATATTAAATCTGACTAATTATATATGATTTAATTATATATATTTATTTAGTGAATTCTACAATTTGTGAATTGGTTCGTAGGCACACTTGAGCTCAAATGTAAACTGCTCGTCATATCTGAGATTATATATATATATATATATATATATATATATATATATATATATATATATATATATATATATATATATATATATATATATATATATATATATATATATATATATATATAAATATATATAAATATATATATATATATATATATATATATATATATATATATATATATATATATATATATAATATATATATATATATATATATATATATATATATATATATATATATATATATACATATATATATATATATATATATATATATATATATATATATATATATATATATATATATATATATATATATATTATATATATATATATATATTTATTTAGTGAATTCTACAATTGTGAATTGGTTCGTAGGCACACTTGAGCTCAAATGTAAACTGCTCGTCATATCTGAGATTATATATATATATATATATATATATATATATATATATATATATATATATATATATATGTATATATATATATATATATATATATATATATATATATATATAATATATAAATATATATATATATATATATATATATATATATATATATATATATATATATATATATATATATATAAATATATATATATATATATATATATATATACATATATATATATATATATATATATATATATATATATATATATATATATATATATATTTATATATATATATATATATATATATATATATATATATATATATAAATATATATATATATATATATATATATATATATATATATATATATATATATATATATATATTTATATATATATACAGTAATACCCCGCTTAGCGCGACCCCGTTACGCGCGGTTTTCACTATAACGCGAATTTCAAATTTCGCGCTCATGTAGTCATTAACTTCTCTATGGTCGCGGGGGGATCCCCGCTTTCTCTGAATATTCTCTTTGAAGAATTGGGAATTCCCTGTCCTTCGACTTTGTTCTATGGGGATTTCCTCGTTCGTTTCGTGTGTTCATTTGTTCCGTAATGTTAGTTCGGTCGGTCGGCTGGCAGTTTTGTTTTAATATTTATTGGAGATACATACATACATAATTTAACCCTACGTTAAAAATGCCGCCTGTAAAGAAAAAAGAGCGTAAAAGCGTCACTTTGGAATTGAAGATGAAAGTGTTAAGAAGAATGGAAAATGGAGGCAAAGCAACAATTGTTGGGAGAGATTTTGGACTCTCAGAATCGACTGTGAGAACGATTTATAAAAATCGGGAAAAAAAAATTAAAATCTCCAGCGAAGGTTCAACACCTATAAGTGCAACAAAACTTTCTCGTTCGAGATCATCTATCTTAGAAAGAATGGAGAAATTACTGTCAGTCTGGATCGAAGATTTGAATAAGAAGAACACACCACTAAGTCAAGATCTCATATGCACAAAAGCAAAATCTTTGTATGAGATGCTGAAAACAAAAGAAGGAGAAGGGAGTGCCACTCCGACTTTTGCTGCCAGCAGAGGCTGGTTCCATCGGTTCAAGCAGCGTTCTAATCTTCACAATATCCACATAACAGGCGAGGCGGCCAGCGCGGACATTCAAGCTGCAGCTGAGTTTCCAGACAAGTTTCAAGACTTCGTTAGACGAGAGAAAATTCCTGCTTGTCTCATCTTCAATGTTGATGAGACCGCACTTTACTGGAAAAAAAATGCCATCTCGAACATTCATTTCTAAGGAAGAACGTCAAGCCAGTGGTTTCAAAGCTACGAAAGATCGACTAACACTTCTGCTGGGTGGTAATGCCACTGGTGATTTCAAACTGAAACCTTTACTAGTGTACCATTCAGAAACACCCCGTGCAATGCGAGGCACAGACAAGACAAGTCTACCAGTTGTGTGGCGATCAAACAGAAAGGCGTGGGTTACACGGGAAATTTTTCAAGAATGGTATTCTAATAGTTTTTGCCCATCAGTCAAATCATACTGTGACAGAAATGGGCTTGAACCTAAAGTTATATTACTCTTAGACAATGCCCCAGGACATCCAACCTCACTTGATACGCCCAGAGACTTAAAAGTGTACGTAAAGTTCCTTCCACCAAACACTACGTCAATATTACAACCTATGGACCAGGGAGCAATAGCAAACTTCAAAGCTTATTACCATCGCCGCACTTTTAGCCAACTAATTCATGAAACTGACGGGGAAGGAAGACAGTCTATGCGAGAGTGGTGGAAGTCATACAACATTATGAAGTCTATTCACAACATAGAAGAGGCTTGGAAGGAAGTTAAAATGAGTTGTATGAATGGGGTGTGGCGTAATCTTTGGCCAGATGTAGTGGAAGCACCTAGAAGAATTGTCCAGATGCAGAGACAAGTGCTTGAAGACATTGCTGCAATGATTGAGGGGTCTGAACTTGAAGATGTCACGGTAAAAGATCTCGTAGAACTTGTAGCAACGCACGACGATCCTATTAGCAATGAAGATCTGATCGAGTTACAGAATAATCCTATCTACGATGAGGAAGAACAAGTAGAAGAGAAAGTTTTATCTTCAGGGGAAATACAAAATGCACTTTCAAAAATTTATTCAGGTTTGGACATATTGCAGAGTATAGACAATAATGATGACCGTGTCTTGACCGTGTGTCAAACAATTAAAAACAGTGTTGGGTGTTATGAACGTATTTTACAAGAACGTAAACAAAACGTTACCCAAAAGACAATAGATGTATTTTTCCGTAAAAAATAAGAGTATGTATTGCATAAAGTGTTCTTAGAATTAAAGTGATTGATTAAAATGATTTGTATTTTTTTGTATTAAATTTTGACTATGTTTAATCATAAACCTCGATATACGCGAATTTCAGTTAACGCGATTTTTTTTTCGGAACGTATCCCTCGCGTAAAGCGGGGTATTACTGTATATATATATATACATATATATATATATATATATATATATATATATATATATATATATATATATATATTATATATATATATATATATATATATATATATATATATATATATATATATATATATATAGAACTTATTACAGAAATTAATAAAATTATAGACTTACCTAAAAAGGATTTTTCATTATTCATCAAACAAATATCTAACAATTCGATTATTGTAATGGTACTAACATATTAAGCGTCATATAAAACATTAATATCAGAAACTATTTAGATATACTGTTAATATGTTATAAAACCAAAATAAAAATTATTTCCACATTTCACTGTAACAATACGCATTCGACATATCTCCATGAAGGTATGATTCGGTTTTTTTTTAAATTTGTTTTCTTTTTTCTAATTTTTGTGAGAGTTAGTTTTTACTTTGTTTACATTTAATACTATTATTATCGATCGGCTGTTTGAAATATAAGTTAAATTTCATTTTACGGGGATTTTATAGGGAAATACAGCTGTACATGGCAAATATAATATTTTGTGATTTAAATAATGTTATTGTACAACTTATTGAGATTTTATATGTCAGTTTTTTCGTTTATTACGTTGTCATTTTTTTATGTATTTCATTTCTAGAAATTCTCTTTTTTTTTGTTTTTTTTTCTGTTGTTTCTTCAAAATTAAATTTGTGATTTAATAATGTTTCATATTTTGTTAGTGCTGTTTTGTTTTTTTTTTTTATCATAGCGGTGACCATTTTATCGATGTTGGAGAACTTGTGAAGTTTGCCCTATATAAACTTTGTTGAAATTTTTACATAGAATCTCATAAAGAACAAGTGTTTTTCGATTTTTGGGTGTTTTGCTTTTCAAGCTGCTAAAACTGTTTTTCAATAAATTATAAGCTTGGCGACAAACATTGATGTCATGTCGTTTGAAATATGATTTGGTATTTTCTGAAAGACCCCGTATATATGGCATAGTTAAAAATTTATTGGGATTTTTAGTGACCTTTGGTTGTTGAATGTTATATGTAGTTTTATTTTTGCGTGAATGGAGTAGAGAGTTAATTAGTTTTAAAGGGTAACTATTCTTCAACAAAATGTCCTTTGCTTTTTGTATAGCCCTATTTTGGTATTGCTTGTCGCTCAGTGGTATAGCTCTATCTATTAGACCTAAAATTACGGTTTTTTTGGACATTGTGGGTTGCGAGTGAAAATTTAGATACCTTCCCGACCAAGTTTGTTTTGTATACCATTCGGTCACTATCTCATTATTTTTGTGATATAAAATTATATCTAGAAAATTGATAGTTTGGTTATATTTATATTCTATGGTGAATTGTAGTTTTTTAAATTTAAGTAGAATTTCCTTACCTTTATCTTTCGGGATTGCTGTTATGCAGTCATCCACATACCTAAAAAAGAAAAGAACCCCATAACCCCATAAAAACCCCTTAAAATGCAATTTAACTTATATTTTAATTAGCTGATCGATAATCATAGTATTAAACGTAAACAGAGTAAAAACTAACTCTCACCAAAATAAAAAAAAAAAACAAAATAGAAAATAAACCGAATCACACCTTCATGGGGATATGTCCAATGCGTGTTGTTTCTGTATGTTACAGTGAAATGTGGAAATAATTTTTGTTTTATTTTATATTAACAGTATATTTAAATAGTTTGTGATATTAATGTTTTATAAAACGCTTAATATGTTAGTACCCGTATAATAATAGAATTTTTCGATACTTGTTTAATGAATAATGAAAAATCCTTTTTGGGTAAGTAAATAATTTTATTAATTTCTGTAATAAGTTCCATGTACTCATGTGTACATATATTATTTCAGTTATAAATACAACTGATAAAGACCAACATAATTTGGCTGAAACGTATTGTAATAAATGTAACCTTAAGAAATACTTTTCTCATTTATGAACCTTAAAAAATTTCCAAGAAAACTCAAAAACTAAGAATATATATACATATATATATATATATATATATATATATATATATATATATATATATATATATATATATATATATATATATATGTATTTATGGGTCTAGCACACGTGCTACAGGGAAGTCCCTAAAGCGCTACAGGAGCGACACGTGTGCGGAGAAAGCCATTCACATTGTTCTTGAATCGCTGTAAATTGTACACGGTGGGAAACACAGTCCTGGGCAAATTATTCCAAAGGGATGATGTTCTCCATATAAAAAACTGCTCGAAAAGCATTGTACGAGAAGTAACAAGCTGAACCTCATACGGATGTAAAGTATTAGCGCGACGTGTACTTCTCACATGCACCGCGGGAGGAATTAAGCGGGCCACATCCTTCGAACACTTTCCATAAAAATACTTGTAGAATAGGCTCAAGTCGCCAACCGTTCTTCGGTGTTCCAGCGAATCAAGGCCGCCGGTTAGTTCTGGGTCTCCAATCAGACGAACAGCCCTTTTCTGAACAGAATCCAACAAATGCAGTGTATGTTTGGGAGCGGAGCCCCAAACATGGGAGCAATATTCCATAGTTGGTCGAATTTGAGCTTTGTAAAAAATTAGCAGTTGGTGTGGAGTGTAAAGCTTTCTGGTTCGAGATAATATTCCCAACTTTTGAGAAGCTCTCCTTGCTATGTCTGCAACATGTTCATGCCAAGACATATTTACTCCCAAATTCACGCCCAACAAATTGAGTGACGATGTTAGAGGAATGGAGTGCCCCGCCATAACAATGTCGGGTTCAGCAACGTTAACTTTTTTAGAAAAAAACTGCCGCCTAGGTTTTTGTAGCGTTAAATTAAACTTGGTTACTGTTACCCCAAGATAGAATTTCTTCTAGGTCTTTGTTAAGTTGAACAACTTCCCGCTGTCTGCGGACACTCGCCTGAGCAGCCGATGTCCGAGCGTTCAAAGAGAATGAAGAGATAAGCGTACTGTCATCTACAAGCTGTAGATTGGATTTCCGGTCTTTTCCAGCAGATCGTTAATGTAAATGAGAAAGAAGGTAGGAGACAGTATGGAGCCTTGGGGCAAACCGGCGTTGATAGTGAAGGTGTTAGAAAGAAATCCGTCGACCGCCACTCGTAAAGAACGCTCACTGAGGAAACATGAGAGCCACAAACAGAACTTTTCAGATATACCACAATAACGTAGCTTAGCTAACAGCCCATCGTGCCAGACACGGTCGAATGCCTTGGATATGTCAAAAGCAACCGCTCGAGATTCTCCAAAGTCATCAATTGCGTTGTTCCAAACATGTGTTACATAAGTCAGAAGATCTCCTGTTGATCTATGTTTACGAAAGCCATATTGGTGATCGCTAATAATGTTGAATTCTTCAAGATATTTTAGAAGATGTTGATTGATAGCCTTTTCCATGACTTTCGATATTATTGAAACCAGTGCGACTGGTCGGTAGTTATTTAGCAAGGTCCTCTTGCCTTTTTTAGGTATCGGCTGAAGCACATCTCCAGTATGAAGGAAATATTCTCTTTTTGCAGAATAGGTTGAAAAATCTACAGAAAACTGGTGTCAGTTCCCTCGCACAGTTTTTGAGAACTATGGCAGGTATTTCGTCAGCGCCAGAAGCTTTTTTGGTGTCTAGCTTCATTAAAATACGCTTTATGATACGCTGTCTGAAGACAACATCGGGCATCCTTGTATAGTAGGTAGTGTTTTTCCTTGGAAATCGACAGTAGAATGTGAAGCAAAGTTCAACCAACAAGTTCGCTTTTTCAACAGGTGTCATTGCAATAGAATTATTTGGCCATGTGAGTGATGATATAGTGGATTTGGTGAAATTTTGGCTAACTGCCTTAGCGACTGACCAAAAGGATCTGAAATTGTTGGGACAAGCAAGAATTTTGTTTCTAATTCGCTGATTGTGTGCCTCCTTGGTTTCGTCGATAATTTCTTTGCATCTGTACCGGGCACGAACAAAGGTGTTACGATTTATAGTGTTAGGATTTTCACGCCATCGTCGGTAGGCAAGATGTTTAGAAGCAATAGCTTCTTTGCATTTTCATTCAAACCAAGGCTTGCCGTTGGAAGGGCATTTCTTCGAAAAAGGAATGTAAGCTTCCATACCAGCCAAAATAACATCGGAAACCTCCCTGGCGCAGTCAGATGGGTCGTCAGAACGAAAACAAACGTCTAACCAAGGAAAAGTTCGAAAATATTCCATGAGATCTTCCCATTTAGCAGATCTGTAGTGCCAAATCTTGAGCGGCTTAGGCGCTTCTCTGTCACTGATTGGTAGGATACTCGATGTCGAAAGCAGTTTATGGTCGGAAGAACCTAACGGCGGATTTACGGTGACCGTGTACATCTCCGGATTAGTGGTTAAAAACAGATCAAGAAGACTGGCGAACTCCCCGTCTGGATCAGGGATCCGTGTTGGTTCGTCAATAAGCGGAGTTAAGCCACAGCTGATTGAAAATGATTCAGCTTCACGACCTTGTTCGTCGGTAGTATTTGAATATTTAAGCCAGTTTATGTTGTGAACATTAAAGTCGCCCAGGATGGCAATTTCAGCATTTGGATAGTTAATTTGTAAATGATCAATAGTGTCCACAAAAGAAGCGAAAAGTGTTCTAAAGTTAGTATCGCTTGGTGGTCGATAGAGGATACAGATGAACCTTATGGTTTGTGTGTGTCTGGTTGATATAGTTTCACTCAAAATGTTTATAACTTATTTTTCTAACAAGATAGCAGACCACCAGATGTAAAATCTTGTTATTATTTATTAGTTTCTTTTAAATATGCATTGGTTTTATATATTTTTACATTATACATACAAAACATCCTCCATTCCAAGAGTTATTATTATAGGTTTCATTTACTCGTGATCCACTTAAAGTCCCCTGTATATGAAATGGAACTAATTGATTTGCTTCTGGTAATTTAATTGGCTGGGCAACGTTACTAATCGGTTGTAACAGCTAAAAAAATCTGCATTTATGACTATAACAACTACGAAATTTTAATTATTTTGTTTAGCATAGGTCTCTGGCAACTTTGGCTTGATGGTATAATTTCGGCTCACCACTCACAGAACCTTGTGTTCGACCGACAGCGTTTTGTTGATATTGGATCACTTGAACAATCGGATAAAAATATATACTTCTCAAATAAGGAGGATAGATCTGAAGTGGGATTGAAAGGGGCAAGGAACGTTAACGACTAACATACTTCGCTATAATGCCGCAAACACATTAATGAGTAGAAGCTCCTAAGCATACATGCCGAACGCCAACTAAGGCCTCCTTGATAGAAAGTAGGCTGAATATTTAACGCAAAGGAGTTTATATATCAGAATATAATAGTGGTGTCCTGGTGGAAATAATCCAATAAGGGAAGTTAAAAAAACGCTTTACATACTCTGTAAAGAATTCTATTAGCCAAATGAAGGGCATCCACATGCCCAACACGCAACTAAACTTACTGCAGCCAAATTTGATACACTCAGCTATTTTTTGCATTTGTAACTACTTCTAAAGTCTGATCAATGGATCTTTGCAGTCATGTGATCAACGCAACGTCAAGAATATCCGTACGATTCAATCGGCTGTCAATTCAGTGTCGGCGGCCTGAGTTTTAAATGACAATTTCAAAAGTCAAAATAGAATTTAAAATTTTCATCCAGTTTGGTAATTAACGAAAACTACGGATATGTGTATGATGTGTAAAACACCCTAGTTCTTACTTGCTACTTACTTACATTTTCCTCTCTGCATAAATCCAATTACCTATTTTTATTTTTCAAGTTTCTATTAGATTCTTTCGTGAGTAAATTTACTTTATGAAAAGTTTACAATTGTTATCTGTTAGTTATTTGAAGTTGGTATAATGTTTGTAATGAAATTACAATACACACTTAACACAGCTTTATCAAATTTACATATAAGGCATTATAAAAACTGTAAAAAGTAAAAAGATGACGTAACCTCAATCCGTCAAAGAATTATCGATTACTTTTATTGCCCATAAACTAGGCGGTACTGGCTTCTAAAACATGAAGCTATACCCAAATTCCAGGTTGTTGGCTGTCTTTCTTGCATATGTACAAATAACCGAGACAGATAATAGAGCGAATGTCGTAAATAACTTTAGATGACAGAAGACCTACGTTTTTAAGTTTTTAAATATACTTAACATGTTGACAAGAAGAATGATATAGACGGATGTTTACACTATATTCAGACATTTATGACGTGCATGCAAAGAATCATTGATCGGACTGTAACAGATGTTCTTTGACCTGATATGTTTTTAATTTCACTTACACTCTTTAAACCGTATAAAATAGTATTACGTTTTTCTTATTTCAAAAGTTCTTTTTATTGTTATGAAGTATAAGAAAACTGAACTAACCTGAACTAAAGCTACTACAACAGCAATTAACCCAACACCATTAAAAATAGGACTCTTCCTTACACAAAAATGTTATTTTTCGAAAATCTTAGAAGTTATAGAAATATGATACATACTTCTATTTAGTACACTTCTCTTACATAAAAAAGTATACTGCGATTTAGCAGAAATAGAAGTAAACAGTTTTCCAGAATAACCCAAAACAATGCATTGATCTAAGGGTTAAAGTAGTGATTGAGAATCATTAGATATTAGTAGATGCAAGGCATATCCCTCTAGCTTCCACAGCTAGTTGATTAATTTTATAACACGTATTAGTGCATATAAAAATAAATTATTACCTGCAAAAGACCAACATCGTATATGGAAATACCAGAAAGATAATATTGAAAATTGGGATGCTTAAACCATTTATATACTTTAATAGAAGTATTTGGGTAGCCATCGCCAAAGTCAAATAACTTATTTGTTCCATATACTATTGATTCACTAAAAAAAGCTATATATATATATATATATATATATATATATATATATATATATATATATATATATATACATATATATATACATATATATATATATATATATATATATATATATATATATATATACATATATATATATATATATATATATATATATATATATATATATATATATATATATTTATATATATATATATATATATATATATATATATATATATATATATGTATATATATATATATATATACATATATATATATATATATATATATATATATATATATATATATACATATATATATATATATATATATGTATATATATATATATATATATACATATATAGCTTTTTTTAGTGAATCAATAGTATATGGAACAAACAAGTTATTTGACTTTGGCGTTGGCTACCCAAATACTTCTATTAAAGTACATAAATGGTTTAAGCATCCCAATTTTCAATATTATCTTTCTGGTATTTCCATATACGATGTTGGTCTTTTGCAGGTAATAATTTATTTTTATATGCACTAATACGTGTTATAAAAATTAATCAACTAGCTGTGGAAGCTAGAGGGATATGCCTTGCATCTACTAATATCTAATGATTCTCAATCACTACTTTAACCCTTATGTCAATGCATTGTTTTGGGTTATTCTGGAAAATTGTTTACTTCTATTTCTGCTAAATCGCAGTATACTTTTGTATGTAAGAGAGGTGTACTATATAGAAGTATGTATCATATTTCTATAACTTTTAAGATTTTCGAAAAATAACATTTTTGTGTAAGGAAGAGTCTTATTTTTAATGGTGTTGGGTTAATTGCTGTTGTAGTAGCTTTAGTTCAGGTTAGTTCAGTTTTCTTATACTTCATAACAATAAAAAGAACTTTTGAAATAAGAAAAACGTAATACTATTTTATACGGTTTAAAGAGTGTAAGTGAAATTAAGAACATATCAGGTCAAGGAACATATGTTACAGTCCGATCAATGATTCTTTGCATGCACGTCATAAATGTCTGAATATAGTGTAAACATCTGTCTATATTATTCTTCTTGTCAACATGTTAAGTATATTTAAAAACTTAAAAACGTAGGTCTTCTGTCATCTAATGTTATTTACGACATTCGCTCTATTATCTGTCTCGGTTATTTGTACATATGCAAGAAAGACAGCCAACAACCTGGAATTTGGGTATAGCTTCATATTTTAGAAGCCAGTACCACCGAGTTTATGGGCAATAAAAGTAATCGATAATTCTTTGACGGATTGAAGTTACCTCATCTTTTTACTTTTATATATATATATATATATATATATATATATATATATATATATATATATATATATATATATAAGAGTTATTACAACACAAGTTGTGAGTAGAATTAAAACTGCTACTTTCATAATTATTATTGCTTGTTGAACATTCATCTGTTAAAAGTTGGAGATTAATTTTCTGTAAATACAATGATGATTCTCCCCATCCACTTAAAGTCCCCATTTACTCCCCATCCACTTAAAGTCCCCTATATATGAAACGGAACTAATTGATTTGCTTCTGGTAATTTAATTGGCTGGGCAACGTCACTAATCGGTTGTAACAGCTACAAAAAATCAGCATTTATGACTATAACAACTACGAAATTTTAATTATTTTGTTTAGCATAGGTCTCTGGCAACTTTGGCTCGATGGTATAATTTCGGCTCACCACTCGCAGAACCTTGGGTTCGACCGACAGCGTTTTGTTGATATTGGACCACTTGATCAATCGGATAAAATATATACTTCTCAAATAAGAAGGATAGATCTGAAGTGGGATTGAAAGG
>CM032446.1:100564352-100839352 GCA_019049505.1 Pachyrhynchus sulphureomaculatus | reverse complement strand
ACAGGATAGAAATTTTAATATTCGGTTGTTATTTTCATTCTGGTACCAAGGAAAAATAGAAGAGGACTCCAAATTTCCGTACAATGTTTTATGGACTGATAAAGCCACGTTTACTTCTAACGGAGTAGTAAGTTCACAGAATAGTCGATGGTGGGCTCAAGAAAATCCAAACTTCATAATTGAGTGTCGTGACCAATACTCGTTTAAAACTAACGTTTGGTGTGTGATTGTAAATGACCAAATAATAGGGCCATATTTTTTTAGACATAATTTAAACTCACAACGATATTTAGATTTTTTAAATAACGAAATATTAGAAGTTCTGGATAACATGGCTGTGGATCTAAGATATGCTCTATGGTATCAATTAGATGGTGCACCAATACACAATACTTTGCAAGTACGAAACACTTTAAATGAACTATTTCATGGCAGGGTCATTGGGCGAGATCGGGATAATTGTTGGCCACCTCGATCGCCCGACATCACCACATTGGATTTTTATTTATGAGGTTATCTCAAACAAAATGTATACAAGTTTAGACCATTTAGAGATATCGATCATCTAGAAACTATAATTAGGCAGTGTGTTCAGGAGATACCTCCCGAGTTTGTGAAAAATTCCGTCAAAGAAATTTCTAGAAGAACCATTCGTTGCATTGAACGAAACGGTGGATACACCAAAATGTAGAATATTGCAATATGCGTGTATTTGATAAAAGTATTTATTAAGTAGGTTAAAATAGCCAATTGTTAATTTAGCGTTTATAGAAAGAAACATTACATTGTTGAAACTTTAAATACATTACTAAAAAGATCAAAATGTAAGATTTGTGTTAATTTACAAACGTTCAAGTGTGTTAACTATCAAACTACGTAAGCGAGAAATATTTTTCTATTTAAAAACAAAAGTTAATCGAACTTTTCATCAAATATGATTCATCATAATGTGTGAATTTTAATATTCTATAAAAAAATTATGGACACGACTTCATTTTGTTCTTAAATACGAGTAGATTATAGGTGCCTAGTTTTTGACAAATTAAATGATTTAAATAAGGTTGCAATAAATCAAGATGAAAAACAATTGCCGAAATGTCAAAAAACTGCCAAAAATTCAAAATTGTAGTAGGCCGTTGAAATTTGACAAACAGATCTAGAATCACAAAATAAGCTATTTTGTCTAATAACTTTTTTTAAAATTTGGCCAAATTATACGTTTTTTCCAAAAATTTTTATGAAAATGTCATTTTTGACAAGTGACGTCATGCGTAAAAATGACTTACTATACTTTATTTCTGATATTATTTGAAGCACAAATGGATGCCATAAACAGATCTGGGTTAAAGTGATTATTTAGAAAAAATCCCAATGATGCGTACTTAAATTGTCACACTGTATAACCATTTATAAGTTCGACTCAAAAAATACACTAATATAAAATATAATAGATTTTGACAAATTACTAGTCATTTAATACCCTGCAGTAGGATTAACATAATAATTCGTAATAGCGAAAAATAATATTGGGTCGGAATTTAAACTTATTGAAGTAACACAAGACTACATACCTACTATTAATTTTTACTTAACAATTTTCATTAAGAAAATTCCCAAATATCTAAAAGTAGTAAGCGCCTCATTAGCAGAATTATCAAATTTTTTACAGGAAAAGAAATGAAAAATTGACTTCAGGGAACTAAACTTAAAAAAAATGAGTTCGAAGTAAGTAATTTTTGAAATATTAATTGGTTCTTTTAAAATATTACTTAAAAAAATAACATTACGTTAGTACTACCAGTTTCACTAAACCGGTCTCGAAAGTGGACTTAGTCTAGATGCGATGGAATCTGGAACCTTTAGCTGTTATCAAATAAACTACACCAAAGAGCAGATACTGGAGAAAAACCGTCTGCTGAGGATAGCCATCCACACTGGCGACCTCCACCATAAATGACTCGCAAACAGTGCCACTGAACAATGACACCAATCGTTTAATTCCCACAATTTCCCATGCTGGTACCACTACTGTCATTCCTTAAGAAAAAGAGAAATGCTAGAGGGCCAGTTTTGCCCCAATCCCTCAGCCCGCTCCAACCTAGACCGAGACCAGAGGTAACCTCCACTATTTAGGTTTGCAATCACAATTGCAAGATACTAACAGACCGATAAGGCCACAGAAATTGATAAATATGTCAACCGTGACCTAGGAACTTGAAGAAATCAAAAAAATTTCCCGAATGCGACAATTCCTTAGAGCAAGGGAATTAAAAAATGATATTTATTTAAAACAAAAATAAAATTAATGATCAGTATATTTTGGTACCATGTTTTAACTTGGATATAGGTAAGACTAAGTTTAGTAGCTAATTTCATCCTATCCTGTACACTAAAATATTTCTGTCTTCCAAAACTTTTTCCCTAGTGTTCGTAATTGGAGATCTGTGAACACCGTATTTTTTATTCAGTGCCCCACTCGAACTTGTGTTTATTACACACCCTCTTCGGCCGCCCAAACCATCATCAACTTATGTTCAGTGCATAAAGCCCCAGAGTATGACAAAATTACCGCCAAAGCCCTGAAAAACTCCCTAAGAAGTAGGTTACCGAAGCTACTAACGTTATAAACGATATCCTAAAACTCGGTTACTTCCCACCCTTCTGAAAGAAGGCTAAGATCATCCTAATCAGTACTCGACATTCCCTCTTACGGGGCCAGCAACTATTCACTAGTTAACCTAATTACTTGCCCAGCCAAAACTTTAACGCTCAGAATTATCCCAACGGGATGGGTTTGGGTTTCGGGCCTCCAACAATACCGTGTGTCATACTATACCTTTCTCTCAACACATCGTCAACGGCTTCAGTTGCAAACACCAGGTTGAAGATGTCTTTACTGACATTACCAAGGCCTCCGACTGAGTTTGATACAAAGGTCTTATCCTCAAGTTTATCCGTCGCAGCTAATCCACAAACATAAAGCGACTAGTCCCCTCCTTCCTACCTGACCGCACTTTCTAAATTCAAGTCGACCAGACCACCTCCGACGTCAGATCCGTTCGAGGCGGAGTCTCCCAAGGCCCTATCCTGTTCCTTTATTTATTTATCGTTTTCACCGCCGACATTCCCATTTCGGATGGACACCGTCATCACCACAACCAGCAAGTTCACCACGATTATCATCAGCAGCCTTCAACGCCACCTAAACACGTTAGTCCCTCGGTTCGAAACATGGGAAAATACAGATCAACTCAGCCAAAACCCAAAACATCATGCTCAACAGATCTTCCAGCACCAGGCCGGCATATATCCGCCTCCATGGCATACGATAAACGGTAGTATGAAAGAACCAGGTCACCACCTAAACTACTAAAGCCAACCAGCTTCTCGGCAAGTTCTATCCTCTTCTAAACAAGGCCAGTAAAATTGTCAACACACAAGTTGACAAATGGTTATCAGAGCCAGCCTCACCTATTCCAGTCCGGCAGAGTGTCAAATGTCACATACCTACAAAACCTCCAGTCCATTCAAAACAAAGCCTTCCGAATCATCGCCAAAGCCTCATGGTTCGTCCGAAACACCAAGATTCATTGAGACCTTCAATTTCCCACAATCCGTGAATTTATGAGCAAAGCCGAGCTCCTGTATAAAGCCACTCAACACCCCAACCCGAACAGCACAGTCAGAAAAGATTATAGACCTCCACCCAACATCAGACGTCGCTACCTAAGACCCTGACCCCCTACCACAGGAATAGCTTTAAGTAAATTAATTTTAAGCTTAAAATTTTAGTGCACTTCCGGTCGACAGTTCGTAGCACGCGGACGCATTTTCCCAGTTGGGGCTTCTGAAGGCGAAGTTCGGGCGTTTTGGGACTTCGGAATGTAGATCGGTAGTCCACAAATTGCTTGTTAGGGGTTCTAATCGCAGAGGGTTACTAAGCGCTGTGAGGGGTGATTCCTATAGCGCCGGTTGAGGTTAGGTGATTTGAGCAGGTGGCGAACACGTCAGACTGTGTTTTTTGTATCAATCGCGTAATCAGACGGACGGGCTGACAGAAAAGGTTATACACAAAACCAGTAGCAGTTCCCGAGGAGATCCTTTATCAATGCCAAGAAAATAAATTAAGTTATAAAGACAATAATATATTCTTTTGGGGGAGTAACATCGCCTAGAGCGAGACAAAGTTATTCTCCACGGACAAATTATCCAAACTCGAGATTGTGTAACGCATCACCGAAAGGTCGCCGGTGCTCTGCATAGGCACGAGAAGGATCAGAGCTAGTGAATTGCCCGTCAAGGAGCAGAACCAAAAATTAATGTACAATACAAGTTTAATTTTAAGTTTATAACTCATAAAATATCTTAAATTCTCTCTTACCATATATATATATATATATATATATATATATATATATATATATATATATATATATATATATATATATATATATATATATATATATATAATACTCATTACCTAGGCTAGTTTAAGTTTTTGACGTTCCACTGTCGAAGAAGGTATTTTTGTCGGAAAGTTCTCCACAGCGCAGCGTTACTGTTTGGTATTCTACTGGGTTTTCATAACTTTCGATATCACTGAAAGCAGTACATATGGTCGGTACTTATTTGGCAATATATTCTTGCCTTTTTGGATACCTGTTGAAATGTAGTGCATTTTCAGTAAGAAAAAAATATTCCCTTTCTGTAGAATAGTTCAAAAAGTATACAAAAAACTGGTGTTAGTTAGCCGGCGCATTGAGTACTATAGCCGGTATTCCATTCCATTCCAGCATCAAGAGCTTTTTTTGGTATCTAGGTTCATTAAGACACGCTCTCAGAAGACAATACCGGGCATCCTCCACATTGGTAATAATGGGTGGCAGAAGAGTTGGAAATTATTCCATGAGTTCTTCCATTTAGGAGATTTGTAGTGCCATATCTTGAGCAATTTAAGCGTGAGTGTAAATCTATGAACTGATGATCAAAAATAAGTCAAGAAAACTGACGCACTCTTTGTTTTGACCAGGAATACGTGTTGGTTCATCGATAACCTGGGTAAAGCCACAATTGATTAAAAAGGGTTCAGCTTTACGGCCTTCTTTGTCGATCGTTTTTAAATACTTAAGCCAGTTGACACTTGGATAATTAATCTGTAAATAATCGATGACGTTTACAAGAGAAGTGAAAAGTGTTCTAAAGGTAGTATCTCTTGGTGGTCGATAAAGGCAGCTGATAAACCTTATAGTTTTTTGAATAGTTATTTTTAACTACATAACAAAAATTTTTGGGGTTCTAGAACCCTCTCTCATGACAAAAAGATAAATTCTAAAGTTACACCCAAAATTAGGAATAGAAGGCGTACCTAAGATATTGTTGATCGTTAATCTGAGCTTAGTTTCGCAGGGAGCGAGTGCATGAGGTTTATTTGATGGCAGGTGTTGGTGCACAAAATTTATGTTCGGGTTTAAACCTCGCATATTACAAAAATCTACTTTAAAATTGCGATATCCACATGCTGACATCCCCTAACCATCCTCCACTCGGAGATCCGAACGGGTTACCTCTGGAATTTTTTGATCCTGGGAGATTCATCGTGTTATTCTTTTCCCACAGCGAAATTCAGGGACATCTGCATAGCCACGAAACGTTAAGCAACTTTCCGCAGCCTAAGCCGATGCGGTGGTATCATCAGTTCTGGTGGATACTTTTCTGATCTTCTGATCCTTAAGATATTCATGTTCCTTTTGCTATATCCTGTACTCTCGAGTACAAGAGCAGGTGCCAAGTGCACTTGCAGGCCATCACATCGAAGCTCTATTTTTTTTCCTTTATAGTCTTGCAAATTAATCAAGTAGACCTCATCATTCTTCGGCCGGGAATAAGATTTGAGGACTCCTCTAAATTTATGGTGATTTTTCTCGACTATTTTGACAATACTGCGGTGGCTCACTGTCATAATAACCTCAAAGAAATCCTTCACAATGGGCGCTACCTTTTTTCTGTCTGTGTCTCACTTCACTGAGGTTTTATACTAGCTGCCATTGTATATAATAGTTGCATAAACAAAAGCTGGTACATATGTGGTAGCTTGAACATTATCTGCCTCTCAACTTGTCCTTCCAGTATTTCCAAGTTATGATTTTACTAGTCAGTTTCATTAGTCAGTCAACAACGAGTTCAATTTTAATGCGATATAGGACTTGGTCAATTTCAAATCTACTCACTCCACTTTCATATGTCCTACGTAGCGATATTTCTCTAAGCATATATTGTTGGTTAAAAAGCTTCGTAATACGCATTATGGAAGTGAGGGAATACAAATGTGGACTTATGGCTGTAACAGTTGACAAATTTATCATTCAATAGTTCTCCAGGTAGTACACACGCACATATTGCGAATTTTTGGATCTTCAATAAATATACTTTTAGTCACCCATATTTTTAGATACGCTTTTGTTAAGCGTTGTCTACAGTTAAAGTATAGAATTTTCAATTCTTTAGTCACATCTTATCACGTCCTAAAATAAATCCAGTGACAAATCTTGCCAGTGCATAAAAATATTTTCGGTGTCACCTTAATTGTCATCTATGGAAATAATTGACTTATCATAACTGTAGATTAGAAGTAAAAAGAGCACACTTCTTAATAAATACTGAATTTAGAATGTGAATGATAAAAACTATAAGACTTATTCGTTGTATGTACGTGTTAAGTTAATACTATTCTCAATTTATGTTGCTAAAAAGATAAATGTTGGTAGAAAAAATATACTTTATAGCACGATAACTTTATTATTAGCAATAACGTAAATACCTGGAGTTATGCCACAAAGTTATTGTATTTTCTCTCTAGGTGATAAGAAATAAAGATAGCTACCATTATAGTTTTATTTTCAACATAACAAGAAAAAAATTTAAACAAATGTTTAAGATCACCACTTATGTTTATTATTGCTGAAAACTGTTTCGACACACTGTGTCTTCTTCTGGAGCACGATGTAAATTAACTAACAAAGTATGTTACAGAATATATAGTTTACCTAATTACAAGTACTAAATTCATTAACAATATTTACCTTAATATCTAGAACAAGTTCAATAAAGTAGACCCTCCCCCATTGTTTATACTAATTTGTTGTATAATATTTAATTCTTTCTGAAAATTTTCTTCCATTAATGGTGTATTCATTAGCCTATGGATGAAACTATTATAAGCCGAGATTTTATGTGTGAACGGGTGGTTAGAATAAGCGGGTCTAGTTATATCTGAGTATGTTGGTTTATGGAAGATTTCAAAATCGTGTTTATTCATTTTGTTTGATATTTTTAAATCTAGGAAATTAATCAATTTATTTGTTTCTATTTCTGTTGTAAAAGTAATATTATTATGAAGTTGGTTAATATAATCTAGAAATATTTTAAATTGTCGATCTGTGCCTGTAAAGCATATATCATCTACATACCGGTATCAATAAAAGAAATTTTTGAAAAGATGAGAATTATTGATTTGTTCTTCTAAATGGTCCATGAAAATTTCAGATAAAATTGGACTAAGAGGGTTTCCCATTATTAAACCTTTCTTACTTATATAAATCTTATCGTTAATTTCGAAATAATTCTGGTCTAAACACAATATTAAGATGTCTAATATTTCTTATTTAATTATTGGGTTAACATTATTTTTATTGAGTAATCTTTGAACCAAAATTATAGCGGCTGATGGTGGTATACTAGGAAAAAGATTTTGTACATCAAACGATATAAATCTGGAGTTACTTGGTATAATTAACGGATTAATTTTTGCTATTAATTCATTACTATTTTTAATACTATATTTAGGTGTGAATTTACAATATTTTGTCAAAACCTCAATCAATTTATTTGATAAAGAAAAAGCTGGCGCTGTTATATATGAAACTACCGGACGAATTGGTGAGTTATTTTTATGTAATTTAATAAAAGAATTTAGTTTAGGAACTTGAGACGAGTCTGAATTTTTTATTCTCTGTGAAAATGCTTATGACTTTTAGCACATCTTTAATTAATTTTTGGAAAGTTATTGTTGGATCGAAGTTAACGGAAGAAAATTTTCAGAAAGAATTAAATATCATAAAACAAATTAGTATAAACAATGGGTACAGGAGCGATTTCCTAGATAATATTTTAATGAAAAAACAATTTAAAAAAGCAATAGGACTGGTGTACCTGTACAAACAACTAAACAAAGAAAATTTTCATACACTCACTTATACCGGAAAATTGACTAATAAAATTCAAAATTTTTTCCATCAATATCGCTTTCCGTACAAATAACACATTAGCTAGACATATTAAAAATAATAAAAGTAAAACAAAAAAAAGTAAATAAATCGGGGGTTTACGAATTATGCTGTGACACAATAAAACGTATATAGAAGTAGTATAACAAGCGGGGTTCTGGACCACCTCGATGGCCACTTTTTCCTTCAGCAGTGGTCCATGACCTCTAATTGACCTTTTACAAGAAGTCCTGAAAAATGTCCTGAAATCTAGAAGAAGTGCTGAAAGCTGTGCAAGAAGTAGTTGTCAATGACGTCACAAGTCCAGTGGTTGTTGAACAGTGCCCTTTTGGCATATTTCCTGAACCTCTTGAAGAAGTGTTTACCTGTTGTCACCTAATTACCTATATTTACCTGTTTACCTGTATACCTGTATACCTGTATACCTGTACCTGTGTTACCTGTATACCTGTAATTTACCTGTAATTTACCTGTAATATCTGAAGAAGTGTTCAATGACGTCACAAGTCCAGTGGATGTAGCTCAGTGCCTTTTTGTCACTTTTGTCGACCTTGAGGACTTAGAATAAATGTGTGTTAAATGTTGTGTATTAAATTAAATAAGTTAAAAAAAAAGCCATGTCTGTTGTAGGATTTGAACCTACATCTGTTGGTTTCAATATTGCAAAAACGGGGACTTAACCTACTTAGCCAAATAGGATTCGTAATAGAGAATGCAATTGTTGGGATGACATAAAAAAGGATTGATGAATAATATGTGAAAAGTCTGCAAAGTTGAAATTTGTACAAGAAGTAGTCGTCAATGACGTAAATTGTCCAGTGGATGTTGAATCAGTGCCTCTTTGGCAATATAAGTTGTCTAAAAGGTGTAAAATTAGAGGTAAATAGGTGTAAGATAGGTGTAAATAGATATGAATAGGTGTAAGTGTGTATGAGAAGAAGTCTGCAAGAAGTAGTCGTCAATGACGTAAATTGTCCAGTGGATGTTGAATCAGTGCCTTTTTGGTAAAATAAAATTTGTCTAAGAGATGTTTTAATGTTAGATGTGAATATGTGTAAGCTTATTAGTTAAGAAAGTGCAAGAAGTAGTCGTCAATGAGTTAAAATTTGTCCAGTGGCTGTTGAACAGTGCCTTTTTGTCAAGTTTAGATGTTTGAAAATGTCTTTCTAGAGGTAGATAGTCTGCAAGAAGTGATCGTCAATGACGTAACAAGTCCAGTAGATGTGGAAACAGGGTATCTTAACTTTGTAAACTTTCATTTGAGGAGAAGTTGCATTAGTTTAGATGCTTATTGGTGTGGTCTTATCAGAGTAGGCGTAACTAGATAAGAAATGTTGTATTTGGTTGGTTGAATGTGTAAAATTAGATAAGAATCTGTGTATTTGGATAGGTGAGCTGTGAAAATGGGTGTTGTCTATTGGAAAAGGCATGTATTTGATAGGTTGTTGTGTAAAAGTTGCTAATAAGAGTATAAAATTTGATTGGTTGAAGGGTAAAAAATGTGTGTTATCTATTCGAAATTGTGTCTGATAGGTTGAATTGTAAAGGCAAAGAAGTAAATGTATTAAAAATAGCAATGATACAATGTAAAATCTTGTAATTTGAGCGAAAACAGTAAATAACTGGCGCCGTAAAGTCGGTAAAAATGTCGAAGATAAGGCAAAATGTAAACAAAAAGTATGACTTATGCTAATTTCCTTGAATTGAAACCAAGTAAACACTTTTGCGAATTATTCTAAAAATAGAAATGACGTGATAGCTAGAATGTTCTAAATGGTCTGATAGGTCACAAAATAGATAAGAAAGGTCAAAAATAGTTGATAAGGATATGTTTTGAATGCATACAAGTGTATTAAAATTGATGAAATTTGTTAGAAAGTAAAATAAGTATGAAATGAGCTTAAAAATAGTTTTGATAGGTCAAATAATGGATAAGAAAGTTTAGAAATTGCTGATAATGAGTTGAGTAAAATGCATAAAAGTGTTGTAAAATTGTTGATATTTACTAAAGGTGGTAAAATAAGTATGAAATGAGCTTATTGTGAGCTCGTTGAAATGTTGTGAACTCGTTGGATTTTGCTATAATATGTTATATGAGATGAAAGCAAGTTAAATAAGTAATATTTGTCAAGAATCGTAAAATAAGTACGAAATGAGCTTAAATGAATCTCAAATGAGTTTTTGATTTGTAATAATAATAATAATAGTAAAATATTAAATGAGCCTAGCCTTTTACCGTATAAGAGTAAAAGTTGTTGTTTGTTTTTCACAAAGAGTTAGTTTTGTTGAGCTTAGTTTGGTCTCGTTGTATTGTAAATTTTAGTAAAATATATATGTAGAGAGAGATGATCCTAGCCTAGTCTGTACTCGTATTATGAGAGGAGAATAAAATACAAGTATGAGCAGATATTTAAGACAATATATTAATAAATTCTACAAATTGTTACTAAAATAAAGTAGATACAAGAAACTATAAAATAATTCATTCGAGTCATCTGTTACTAGTTTTGTAAAAGGTTTTGTTGAGCCTAACAAAAGTATAATTTGGTCTCGTTGTATTGTAAATCTTAGTAAAATATTTGTTAAAAATGAGCTGAGCCTAGCCTCGCCTTTGACTCGTTGTGTGGGAACGAGAGGAGAATAAAACATACAAGTATGAGAACACAGATTTAATAAATATATTAATACCAATGAACAAAAGAGCCTCGTCTAATTTGTTTAAAAATCTTTACAACTATTCTTCTATACCTTGGAGAAAATTTGAAAAACTACTTACTTAAATACTTAAAAATATAAAATCTCTATAAAACAATAAAACTAACTAAAATCTTAAGATGTAAATGTAGAGCCTGGTACGAAATGATACAAAAACCTAAATTAAATGAGAGAGTTCAACAAATTTGATAAGAAAGATCAAATATTTGTCGATAAGAGGATGTAAAATGTATTGGATAAATTAATATTTTAGATTCTTACTTAAATACTTAAAAGTACAAAAATATACAATAAAACTAATTAAAATGTTAAGATGTAAATAATATGTTGCCTGGTACGAAATGATACCAACAAAAACCAGTTGTTAAGAGAGTTCAACAAATTTGATAAGAAAGATCAAATTTTTGTCGATAAGAGGATGTAATGCTTTACTAATAACTATTTGACTAAAAATTATGAAATGCTTATTAGTATGTATAAATGAGAGAGTTCAACAAAAACAGATAAGAAATGTTAAAATTAGTTGATAAAAAGTAGATTCGAAAGCATTAAAAATAATTGAAAGACCAATAAATTTACGATATTTCGTTGTAGGTAAATGTAAACACGTAAAGGCTGTTTTGATTGTTTTAAAGTTACTATCACTACTTAGTTGATATTTGTATAAATCAAAATTTGTTTCCAAAAGAACAAAGATTTGCCAAAAACTTTGGAACTGCTGTTGTTGCTACTGTTGTTGCTACTGTTGTTGCTACTGTTGTTGGTAGAAGACATTTAGTTAAATAGAGAGAAATTTCTTTATTTCCAACAATTTCGATAATTATATAGTAGTTTTACATTGGATAATGCACAATGCCATGGATTAATATCCTTATGAAAATAACATTCTGGAATCATTTTAAATTGACTTAATTTAGGTTCTTGTTCAATGGGAATGTTGTGTATATAGTCCTCATTTAAGAATTTCTTTAAAATATTCACTTTTGCATTTCCCTTGACGTAAATTCGATATGGAGTTTGATAAATTTTCAATACATCTTGTAAAATGTGTTCGATATCGTTTATTTCAACAAATCCATTTTCCCAATATAAGCCATGATATGTTTCTGACCAATCAATCAATTTTTGATCTTTAGCATTAGATATCATAGTTCTCGAGAATGGTGGTTTAAATAAATAATTTGCACAACGATGACCATCATAAATTGCCAACTCTTTGATTACATATCCAAAAGAACAATTATATCCTTGAATGTCAATAAACACATCTGATTCAATCATATTGATATCGAATGACTGACTAACTGAATAATAATATTTTTTGTTCAAGTTAAACGTTTAAACTGATGACTATATTAATAAATAATTCGTTCTATTTTATATTTTAAACTTATAGATTTGTTTTGCTTAATTAGTTTTTGCTTTATTGCAAAAACAAGTCAATTAGTCTATAAAAAATATAATGATACGAGATAAATCTCGAAAAACATGTTTAATAAACAAATATTTTGCATGATGCAATCTTATATTTTATTTCAAGAATATATTTTTACTTAATTAGTTTTGATTTATGCAAAAACAAAAACAAATCAATTAATCTATAAAATATAATGATACGAGATAAATATCGAAAAACATGTTTTTAATAACAAATGGAAATTTTCCAAATTAAACTATTTTGTTGAATTTATACTGATAAACGTGTATAATTAGTATATATTTTCTAAAAATGTATATCGGATGATTAATATCCTGTATTTAATATATAAACACCCATCTTATACCGATTCAATTACAATTTTTGTTTGTTGTGTAATACTCACTAGTTTGAACGAAATGATCTTTTTCGCAGTCGAATTAATAGATGATGATATATCATTAGATATGATATATGTGTTATTAAAAGAGTTATTCAAGTGAGTATGAATAGTAAAATTCACCTTTCTAAACTTTTACTTGTTTCTTGTCTAACATATTATTATTATTGATTTTCAGAGATATTTTATTTGAAATAAGAAGAGGACAGTACATGATTCATGTGTGTTTGAAGGAGGAACCGACACGAGAAAAATGGGAGGAATTTGACAAGTTACCTGTAAAATTTTTTTTTTATGCTGAAATTCTTAATTAGTCTTTAAATAAAATACAAATATCTTATAAACATTGCTTTATTTTATAACCAAAATTAACAAATTACTAGAGCTTAAACTTATGAATATATACTAATAGATAAATCTTAAAAAAACTAATAATAGATAAATATAAGTTTCTAAAAAAATATCAAATGATTATCATATGATTAATATCCTGTATTTAATATATAAACACACAAGTCAATTACAAATAGAGAAGAAGAAAGGCAAGTTGTTATTGATTCTCAAGAATTGTTCAAGAGAGAAAATTATACCATTTTCAATTTTTATATTAACACATTATAACGCAAAAAGCAGAAGAGGAAAGTCTGATCAAAGTAGCAGTTTTTCGAGAAAAAGAACCTTTTGTTTGTTGTGTGTAAAGATTCTAGTTAGTTTGAAAGCAAAAATATGATTTTAATATTTGAATCTGAAGATTTGAATGCCTTATCGACAAAATATATTATTACTCCAAGAGTTATTCAAGTGAGTATGAATAGTAAAATTCCTAAATCATCTTACTAGCAATATATTTAAATCTAATACAGTTTGTATTATAATAGGTAAAAAAAGACTCTTAGAGGTACAACAGCAAATGTAAAATTATTCAGAATCGGAAGAATCTGAATAGACTAAATTTTTAAAACATTGATTAAATTCGGCAATGTCAATATCTGTTTGCGGTTGTGCACAATATTGTCGTCCACCCAAAAATTGAGCAGCGGGAATCTTATATTTTCCCGAAGAACCAAAATTGTTTGATTTTCTGATAACACTTCTCTTTAGAGTCGTAATATTTCTTTCGATCGATGCATTTACCAAAGGACATATAAGTAATTGAGCAATTTTTCGATACTTTTCCAATAAGATATTTTCATCCGATATAAAATAAATAATTAGAGGTCCGTTATAGGTTGCATCTACGATACCTGTTCGTATAGTTCCTATAGAGTTTATAGAGGATCTCGCAATAATTTGTCCATAGAATCCTATAGGAATATTTACTTTTTCAATCAATTCAATCTTTGTGGCTTTCCCTGCGGGACAAAATGTGTCGTGTTTAATACAAAGATCGAAACCTGCATCTGATTTGTATGCTTTCCAACAAGAGTTATTTCCCGGAATAATTATTTTCGAGTTGTCATCATCGTCGTCATTAATTATTTGAATTGCTTTTTCTATACGTACATACAAGTCGGAAAAGTAAGTTTTATCATACATTTGTGAATAATAAGGTAAAAAGATATATTGGTTGAAAAGGTTGTATTTGGATAATAAGGTGAAAAATTTAAATTGAGTCTTTACATATTTTTACGGCTGAAATTAAATCTATCTCTTGTATTTGCATACTTTTCCAAATAATGTCCTTAAGATTGTACTTATTAGGGATAACAATTACCGATGGAAATTGTTCAAATATTTCTGTTGGAATTTCCTTTATACAGTCGATGATATTCTTTTCATCAAAATTTTCAATCGAGTCAAATATTAATGAAAAATACAATTGAGATAGTGGTGAACGTTCAAATAGTCTATAATTTTGTTGTTGTTGCATTTTATTCATAATTGTTAATGTGTGCAGGTTTTGTCTAAAAGTCTTTAATGATTCCCTACTATTTTCATGTTTAACATCATTATAGAGGTGGACGTTTTCAAATCTCTTGAGAAATTTGAGTAGTCCCATATGTGTAAGACCATCCAAAAATATATTTTTAGCAAGTGGAAATTTTTCCTTAGGAGTAGTAGTAGTAGTAGGAATTGTTGTATCCATATCAATGATTAGATTAGATGAAGATGTTGTAGGCATGGTAGATTCAACGTTTAAAGAGGACATACTGCAAACAACAACAATTCAAATTAGATATGATGTATAAATATAAAACCTGTTAAACTCACCTGTTTAAGTAATTACACACACAAAACAAAATATATGTTGTGAGAGAGGAAAACGCAGACAATTGCTTGTATTTACCAATTCAATCTTTTTATAACATAAAAGAGAGTTCAAAACAGATAAGAAGGTTAAAATTTACCAGATAAGGAATAAATTCAAATACATTGAATGTACAATATAATTAATATAACTCATGTTTTATGCAATGATAAAAGTATTAGCAGTATGTAGTTAAAAATAAAAACAAACAACTTGTACGGAAAAAGGCTTTATTAAGTATAAAAGAGAAAACTATAATGATTTAACAACAACAATTTTCAATTTGATCAATGTAGGGTTTCATTTCTTGTAAAAAGGTGGGACTGATTCCTCGTTGAAATTTTTGAATAAATTTCCAATTAACTTGTTCTCTATGTCGACGGATAAAATCTTCAGTCAAGTTTTGATGGATACTGATGGCATTCCAATCCAACATTCCGGCAAATTCCTCCATAAATCGTTCGTTTAATTGCTGATATTGGGAGATAAGTTGCCAATTGACTTTATTGATACAAGTTCGTATTAGATCTTCGTCTAAATGTTGTTTTCGTGATATGATATTCCAATTGACAAAATCTTGAAAATAAATGATAAATTTCGCAGGTAAATCGGGAAAATTGGATATTTCATTCCACCAAGCTCTTAGACAAGCCATTATTTTATAATGTATGTGTCAATAGCAAGTATACAAATAATATGATTGTATTTGATGTATGTTTTTATATATAATTAACAGGAAATGGATGCTATCTGTTTCCTTGTCTTGCAGCAGCCTCTCTCTCGATTCCTCGTTCTTCTTTGCCAAAGGAAAGAAGGTAAGCAGGTACGTTCTTTGCTCCATCGTTCTGTTTGATTCGATCTTTGACCACACATGACAAACATTTTTGATTTCGTATTTCACTTTCACCTTTACATTGTGGACATTTTACTCGTACAATAACTGGCATTTTTGAATGAATAATATGATGTGTGTATTAATGAAATGTTTTATACAAGTTATCTCTCCCTACTATTTATAGTTGTAATTGATAGAAGCATGGAAATTAGGCTATTTTTCCTATATACAAAATTAATTAAACAATATGTACAATATTTACGTATTCTAACTCGATCTCGATAGTAACTATTTATATTTTTTGTTAACTTTACATCCACATTTTAAACAGTTAAATTTTACATTTTCCATATTTTTTTTAGAGACTTCAAGAGGTTCTCGGGAGGAGAACACGATCTCTATAAAAACAGACGCTAAATAAGTTTTTGATTCATTTATCATTCGCTCATATTGACCACACTAATGTTCTCTACCTGTCTATTGTTTGTTCTCGTTATTGTTGTTGTTCAAAGTACAAACAACTACGATGACGATGTCAATAATACTTGTAATCAAAATTATGAATATTTATTAGAGGATTATCATTCACTTTATAATACCAGTTTAAATTTGTATCAGGAATGTATTAAGTCACTGGACAATTATATGGATTTATACGATAATGAACAAGCTGTTAATGATATTTGTATGGGAAAAATTCTAGAATACGAATACCTGGCTGCGAATTTAACAATGTCGTTAAATTATACGAAACATATTGCACTGCTCAAGGAAAATATCAAATTGGAATCGGATTTGTATTTATTGAGAACCAATCTAACGGAAACATTGCAAATTTGTCAAGAAAAATACAAAGTAGCATATGTCGTAATTGCCGAGTTAAAGGAGGAAATTGAAAATTTTAAAAGTAATTTGACCGATCTAACTCGTGAAATCTATCAGTTAGATAACGATTTGTCCAAATGTCAAAAGGATTTAAAACAACAGAGGAAAGAAGAAACGAAAATTTTTGTAAATCTAAAAGACTGCTTAGAACGAGAAGAAGTACTTTTGGACTCGAAAGACAAATATATTATTCGACTGTCGACGTGTAGAAAACAAAATAGAAAATTGCGAGAAGGAGAAAGTTAAAATTTAATTTGGTGCATTTGAACTACTCATTGCATAGTAATATAATTTATCATTGTATGTGCTACTCTTGACATTATCTGCATGGAATTTTTTACTTATTTATGTAGTAGTTGTTGGAGAGAAACACACAGAGTTCCATATGCAAATCATCAAAGACCTCGACCTCGAATACGGGTTTATTGTAATCAGTGTGCTCGTATAACTATGTGGTATCTTCTTGAGGAATAACAAATCAGTATCTTAGAAATAGTCTTAGAAATAACAAGCTGCTAACATGAACTTCACTTATTTATGTAGTGGTTGTTGGAGAGAATCGAAAAGTATACCTTTTCAACCACATATAGCTCAAGTAAATTTAATCATTAGACGTAATAATTCTGTTCGACAACTTCGACCTCGACTCAGATTACGAGATTATTGTTATAAATGCGAACGAACGACTATTTGGTATCTTATCGAAGAATAATCTCAGATTTATGAAATCACATAGTATGTAATTAGTTAATACTTGCAAAATTGTATTCAGTTATAAAATAGACGATATGTTTAAGTAATAACATGTTTTTTTATTAAGTTTACTAAATAGTACAAATAAATAAAACACATCTATCACATTTTATGATGATTCAATTCGGTCTCTTACAGATATGATTATTTGGCATTAAGTTAGTAACTTGATTCTTGGTTTCATTTTCCAATTTGTTCTTTTTTCTTTCCAAAGTATCTTTTGGTATATATCCTAGACTACGTACAGTTTGCCATGAAGCCTCTTTGTAATATCGAATACAATTGGAACAATAAGTATTCTGATTATAAGATTTATGACCCAAATAGGTTATTTTACTTTGACATGAAGGACAACTTGTTGAGAAATTCATTCTTTATCGATTTCTATCTCGTTTTCTATTAAACTTTATTATTATTAAAATTATTTCATTTAAACCTTTTTGATATAACGAATCAAGACAAATTTTAAAATTATTTTATTTTACTCCTACTACCCAAGTCATTTTCAGTTGAAACCAATATTAAAATGAATAACTAAATACTTTCATGTATCTTATATCTAACTATTATTCGTAAATAAAACAAAGGTAAATGTTTTACAGTTTATTAGTAACTTGAAAACAAAAAATTTTACGTTTACAAACTATAAGGTATATTTATTACTTAATATATAGGATTTTATCCCTGGATACTTTGGATTGCATCCAAAAATGTCTTTTCATCCTCTGCACTCTCTGCCTCTACATGTAGATACCTTATCGGTAATATCCAGGTAATTTCTTCCAATTTGGTAGTTGGTGCTTCATCCCCGTCCAAGAATACATTAATTTGATTAGTATTATTTACAATTTCAATTTTATGCACACCACGTCTGTGAAAGAAATAAAAGATATAATAATCTATATATTAATTAAATCAATCATTAAAATCAAAGCTAAATATATAAGTAGTAAATTATATGAAACAATACTCACACGAATAAGTTTTTTATTAATATATATAACGTTTTGATAGGTAACAGTTTAATGTCTTCAGATTCAAAAATTATCAACATTTTTAAAAGCAACTATTTGTTTCACTACACAACAAATAAATTTGACTCTGAGTAAGAAATTTTAATGCTTATATAGTAAATACAGTAAAAAATAAATCACGTCATTTGATATTTGGAAAATTTATGTGACTAGTTTGAGCAATAAATTAATGATATCTTGTTTACTTAAAACCTTATCAGACAACATTTTTACAGACAAAACGACTCCACTAGTTTACATATTTGCTTATTTATATTTTTAATAGACTAATTGACTCTCATGACGACTATGTATGATGTGATTAAATCCCCTATATAATAGGTGTATAGAAAGGTATTAAAATCAATACAAAATTCATTCGTCTAATAGTTACTTGCTCCAATACTTAATAATGTCGCTTTTTAATGAAGAAGAAGTAAATGCCAACAACGTTATTAAAAGAAATACAGAGTTACTAAGACTACTGGAATTAAGGGAAATGGAAATTGTCGAAGAAGAGGAAGAACATTTACCCTTAAACATATTAAGAGAAAAATTGCTACAACAAAAAGTTCAAGTTGATGAAAATGATGATGATGATGACAACGATGATGAAATCCCACTGAGTAAATTAAAAGAAAAGTGGTTAAAGGAGAAAATGGATGAGGATGAACAGATGATTGAACAAACAGAGAGTGAAATGGATGTGGATGATGATGATGATGATGATGATGATGAATATTTAAGTTGGGAGGATATAATTAAATTAGGATACCAGATATTATAGTTTAGATGTTAGATATTTTATAAATACCTTTAAGAAGAAAATAGATATTATTATAGTTTAGATGTTAGATATATTATAAAATACCTTTAAGAAGAAAATAGATATTTCTCTCGTATAAAACTTTTGTTTTAATAATTTAAACTTTTCTAGAGACCTAACTATTTTTTATTCCATTCCCTAAAAATACAAAAATAAGATTAATATTGAAATCAATTCAGGTAAACAATTTCTGTGGAGAGGTCATATTATATATGTTTGCTTTGTAAAAGTTTTCTTAGTTGTAAAGTAACTGTGACACGATGAAGTTGGCTGTTCTCGATATTCAGGGATTTAACTTTTTATTTGTTGGCGATGATGATAATCATGATGTGTATGTGGAAGAATTCCATGCTAAAGAAATTACGATATCAAATGGTTTACAGACAAGTCATTATGTATTGAAACCGACAATACCCTTTGCTCAATTATCTCGACTCAATAAAAGAGCTGTTTGTAAGACTGAAAAGGAACTTGGTTTACGATATTCTTCAGGCTATGTAGATTACAAGCAAGTTGGAGAAATTTTAGATAGAGTACTGGACAATATTGATGTATTGTATGTAAAAGGAAAACATGTTTTTCGATTCGTTCAAGACAACATTGCTGCTTCTACTACTAATTTGCATACTAATCCCAATTTCAAGATGATTGATATAGATACTTTAAATGTATGGAACATGCCAACATTTAATCCTATAAAACCTTCCTGTTTAGATCATAATCTAATATACAATGCTAAAGTTCAATGTAGTACTACAAATTGTATGACACTATTGGCATGGCTTTCGATATTCATCCCATAATATCAACATCATATGTATTTAATAAATTTTTTAAGGAATTTTTCCAAATGTTAACTGAATAATTTGTAGAAAAATTATTGAAAGAGCGAGCTTAATAAATATTTTCAATTTCAAACATGTGTGTTTTATTATTTCCTATTTAAAATACTAAAAGTATTAAGAATATAAGGACTTTATACTAGAAAAACAAAACATTAAATATTTAAGGATATAAGGACTTTATTAAGACAAATATACATATATCTATTACTTAAAAAATAAAAGGTAATAAGAATTAACAAGGAGTTTCTAATGGTTGCCTCTTTGTTCTCGTTGTCGTTGTTGGTATTCTCGTTCCCCAATCGGTCTTGGAATTATTGATTGTACATGTTTATCTATAAGATCATGTGTACCAGTCTTCCAGATATCCTGACATTTCGAATGCATTCCTTGTTGTCCCCCTGAAAATAGGTCGTTATCACGAACACCACATGCTATACATCCTCCATTTTGATATAAACCGACTCCACTTAACAATTTACCAGGTGTTAATTCGACAGCATTACGATTAATCCAAAGTCCATTTCTTTTTGTTACTACATATAATTGTTCTCGTTGACGATCTTCACTCATTGTTTATTTGATTTTATGTTTATCAAATACTGACTACTAACCAAACATATCTATTTAAATATACATATCCCTTCTCAATCGTTGTTTTTTTTAAAACCTTATCATCAAAAATTATAGGAGAATCTCAGTATAACACATTAAATTATCAAAGATTTCATCTTATTTGCAAAATGAATTTATTCAGTCAAGATGATTTAGTATATAAAACTTGTAGAAAAATTGATGATTTTGTCAAGAAATTAGCATGTTGTTGTGAAACAAGGATTCGACTAATATCTTATCGAGAATATTTAACACCTTTTATCGATCGCAAACAAGTTACGAATAATTTAGAAACACATTACGTATCATGTGTATGGTCACATCCTGGAGTTCGAGAAGGACCCGATACATGTGAATGTTTCCATGTTAATATGGTACTAAGACGTGTCAATGAAGAATTGTCAGCGTTGTCGAATTCAAACAAATGTATCCAATGTAGTATTTATTGCAATCATAATAAGAATAATAAGTTAATTGAACAATTATCTAAACTAGTTGTAAATCTATCGAGCTGTTTTAAAAAAATAAATTTTAATACAATGTTAAATAATATTGCCATCTAAATATATATTTATAAAACTAATTCTCTGATACTTTTACAATCACCAGATTTTGTTATTATTATTTTTATATATTGCAGTTTGTTTTTAAGTAATAGCGCTAATTAAGTCATAGCAAATTTTCCAATCACTTTGTTATTATAAACATGTTTTCGACATTTATCTCTTTAAATTAATTCATTTGTTTTTTGTTATTTTTGTCTATAGCGACTAGTCGACTCCATACATCATTATTTAGATAAGTGGTAATTTTCCAATTTAAATTGCATTTATACTGATAAACTTGTGTAATTAGTATATGTTTCTAAAAAATGCATATCGGATGATTTGTATTTATTATTATATAAACACATACAGGTCTTATGTCGAATCAATTACAAGTTATCAACATAGTGACATATAACTGATTTAATCTCTTTGGAAATTTTAAAAAATAATTCCACTTCAGATCTACACCTACATAATTCCTAATTCATCGAGTTAAAACAGAAAATTGTCAAATCATACACGATGACAAGTTCTCAATGTTCATATAAGCTATTACTAAAATGTTCACGAAGTGGTG
The DNA here is from genome assembly GCA_019049505.1 of Pachyrhynchus sulphureomaculatus. NCBI lineage: Eukaryota > Metazoa > Arthropoda > Insecta > Coleoptera > Curculionidae > Pachyrhynchus > Pachyrhynchus sulphureomaculatus. The sequence continues at coordinate 100,817,396 of CM032446.1, read as the reverse complement.
CAACGTTAAAATTTTGTTGGAGTGCTGAAATGGTACAACTGAAGAGCTGGTCCCTGATGTTAACTCAATTAAGTAAATCAAAGTGTAAAAATTGTCTACAACCTTTAATTATGCAAACTTATTATAAAAACAAGCCTTGTGCATTGGTCAGACCAGTACACAAAAATCTGTTCATAGGCAAGAAAGAATATGAATGGCTCAGGGACACACTACTTCATATGGGTCGCAAATGTTTTCGATATACGAATAGAATTAATGTAATAGCAGGAATAAGCGGCCCGTATTCAGCTAAACTGAAGATGGCAGCCTCCACTATACGTAAACGTTCCCACCAGGATGATTAATGTATTATAATAATTTTAATAGTAGTGTAGTAAGATTTTAGTTAATTTTATATAGAGATTTTGTATTTTTTTTAAGTATTTAAGTAAGTCAATAATTTAAAACAATTTGCTTTTTAGTAGACAAATAATATTGATATTATATTTACAACCCATTTCTTAGTTTATTCTTATTAGTCAAATCTTTGTTCTTTTGGAAACAAATTTTGATTTATACAAATATCAACTAAGTAGTGATAGTAACTTTAAAACAATCAAAACAGCACAACCTATTTCTTAGTTTATTATTAGTCAAATCTTTGTTCTTTTGGAAACAAATTTTGATTTATACAAATATCAACTAAGTAGTGATAGTAACTTTAAAACAATCAAAACAGCCTTTACGTGTTTACATTTACCTACAACGAAATATCGTAAATTTATTGGTCTTTCAATTATTTTTAATGCTTTCGAATCTACTTTTTATCAACTAATTTTAACATTTCTTATCTGTTTTTGTTGAACTCTCTCATTTATACATACTAATAAGCATTTCATAATTTTTAGTCAAATAGTTATTAGTAAAGCATTACATCCTCTTATCGACAAAAATTTGCTCTTTCTTATCAAATTTGTTGAACTCTCTTAACAACTGGTTTTTGTTGGTATCATTTCGTACCAGGCAACATATTATTTACATCTTAACATTTTAATTAGTTTTATTGTATATTTTTGTACTTTTAAGTATTTAAGTAAGAATCTAAAATATTAATTTATCCAATACATTTTACATCCTCTTATCAACTAATTTAACCTTTCTTATCTGTTTTTGTTGAATTCTCTCTCGCATTTATTTAATATTTCTAATCAAATATATAGTTATTAGTAAAACATAACATTGCAATTTATATTTTATCCAATACATTTTACATCCTCTTATCGACAAATATTTGATCTTTCTTATCAAATTTGTTGAACTCTCTCATTTAATTTAGGTTTTTGTATCATTTCGTACCAGGCTCTACATTTACATCTTAAGATTTTAGTTAGTTTTATTGTTTTATAGAGATTTTATATTTTTAAGTATTTAAGTAAGTAGTTTTTCAAATTTTCTCCAAGGTATAGAAGAATAGTTGTAAAGATTTTTTAAACAAATTAGACGAGGCTCTTTTGTTCATTGGTATTAATATATTTATTAAATCTGTGTTCTCATACTTGTATGTTTTATTCTCCTCTCGTTCCCACACAACGAGTCAAAGGCGAGGCTAGGCTCAGCTCATTTTTAACAAATATTTTACTAAGATTTACAATACAACGAGACCAAATTATACTTTTGTTAGGCTCAACAAAACCTTTTACAAAACTAGTAACAGATGACTCGAATGAATTATTTTATAGTTTCTTGTATCTACTTTATTTTAGTAACAATTTGTAGAATTTATTAATATATTGTCTTAAATATCTGCTCATACTTGTATTTTATTCTCCTCTCATAATACGAGTACAGACTAGGCTAGGATCATCTCTCTCTCTACATATATATTTTACTAAAATTTACAATACAACGAGACCAAACTAAGCTCAACAAAACTAACTCTTTGTGAAAAACAAACAACAACTTTTACTCTTATACGGTAAAAGGCTAGGCTCATTTAATATTTTACTATTATTATTATTATTGCAAATCAAAAACTCATTTGAGATTCATTTAAGCTCATTTCGTACTTATTTTACGATTCTTGACAAATATTACTTATTTAACTTGCTTTCATCTCATATAACATATTATAGCAAAATCCAACGAGTTCACAACATTTCAACGAGCTCACAATAAGCTCATTTCATACTTATTTTACCACCTTTAGTAAATATCAACAATTTTACAACACTTTTATGCATTTTACTCAACTCATTATCAGCAATTTCTAAACTTTCTTATCCATTATTTGACCTATCAAAACTATTTTTAAGCTCATTTCATACTTATTTTACTTGCTAACAAATTTCATCAATTTTAATACACTTGTATGCATTCAAAACATATCCTTATCAACTATTTTTGACCTTTCTTATCTATTTTGTGACCTATCAGACCATTTAGAACATTCTAGCTATCACGTCATTTCTATTTTTAGAATAATTCGCAAAAGTGTTTACTTGGTTTCAATTCAAGGAAATTAGCATAAGTCATACTTTTTGTTTACATTTTGCCTTATCTTCGACATTTTTACCGACTTTACGGCGCCAGTTATTTACTGTTTTCGCTCAAATTACAAGATTTTACATTGTATCATTGCTATTTTTAATACATTTACTTCTTTGCCTTTACAATTCAACCTATCAGACACAATTTCGAATAGATAACACACATTTTTTACCCTTCAACCAATCAAATTTTATACTCTTATTAGCAACTTTTACACAACAACCTATCAAATACATGCCTTTTCCAATAGACAACACCCATTTTCACAGCTCACCTATCCAAATACACAGATTCTTATCTAATTTTACACATTCAACCAACCAAATACAACATTTCTTATCTAGTTACGCCTACTCTGATAAGACCACACCAATAAGCATCTAAACTAATGCAACTTCTCCTCAAATGAAAGTTTACAAAGTTTTTAATGAAGTTAAGATACCCTGTTTCCACATCTACTGGACTTGTTACGTCATTGACGATCACTTCTTGCAGACTATCTACCTCTAGAAAGACATTTTCAAACATCTAAACTTGACAAAAAGGCACTGTTCAACAGCCACTGGACAAATTTTAACTCATTGACGACTACTTCTTGCACTTTCTTAACTAATAAGCTTACACATATTCACATCTAACATTAAAACATCTCTTAGACAAATTTTATTTTACCAAAAAGGCACTGATTCAACATCCACTGGACAATTTACGTCATTGACGACTACTTCTTGCAGACTTCTTCTCATACACACTTACACCTATTCATATCTATTTACACCTATCACCTATTTACCTCTAATTTTACACCTTTTAGACAACTTATATTGCCAAAGAGGCACTGATTCAACATCCACTGGACAATTTACGTCATTGACGACTACTTCTTGTACAAATTTCAACTTTGCAGACTTTTCACATATTATTCACCAATCCTTTTTTATGTCATCCCAACAATTGCATTCTCTATTACGAATCCTATTTGGCTAAGTAGGTTAAGTCCCCGGTTTTGCAATATTGAAACCAACAGATGTAGGTTCAAATCCTACAACAGACATGGCTTTTTTTTAACTTATTTAATTTAATACACAACATTTAACACACATTTATTCTAAGTCCTCAAGGTCGACAAAAGTGACAAAAAGGCACTGAGCTACATCCACTGGACAAATTACGTCATTGAACACTTCTTCAGATATTACAGGTAAATTACAGGTAAATTACAGGTATACAGGTAACACAGGTACAGGTATACAGGTATACAGGTATACAGGTAAACAGGTAAATATAGGTAATTAGGTGACAACAGGTAAACACTTCTTCAAGAGGTTCAGGAAATATGCCAAAAGGGCACTGTTCAACAACCACTGGACTTGTGACGTCATTGACAACTACTTCTTGCACAGCTTTCAGCACTTCTTCTAGATTTCAGGACATTTTTCAGGACTTCTTGTAAAAGGTCAATTAGAGGTCATGGACCACTGCTGAAGGAAAAAGTGGCCATCGAGGTGGTCCAGAACCCCGCTTGTTATACTACTTATAGAACAAACAGGCAGATCTTTTTATATAAGAATAAATGAACACAAACAAAGCTATAGAATGAAAAATAACAAATCTCATTACTCTAAACATTTAACATAGGAAAATTATATATTCAATGAAGATTTCAAAATTTTGCATAACGGAAAGAAAAGAAAATTACTGAATTGTTTAGAACAGGTAGAAATTAACCAGAAAAAAACCTCAGGTTTATTACTCAACGATCAATTAGATGGGGGAGGGTCTCCTTTATTGAACTTGTTCTAAGTATTAAGGTAAATATTATTAATGAATTTAGTACTTGTAATTAGGTAAACTATATATTCTGTAACATACTTTGTTAGTTAATTTACATCGTGCTCCAGAAGAAGACACAGTGTGTCGAAACAATTGTCAGCAATAATAAACATAAGTGATGATCTTAAACATTTGTTTAAATTTTTATTCCTAGTTATTATGGATCTCCATCAAGTAACGGCTAAGTCAGTGCAGTATTTAACAAGAAAATCATAGACATTTTTGGTTCAGGTTGTCTAAAATCTAAGTAGAGTTAAATCAAGGAAAAATTATTCTTGGCCTAACTTATCTTCAGGCATATTTATAAAGTGTAATAATAAGGAACAATCCCAATTACTCCATCTGCATCTTCTTTTTCTTGTACTATTAATAAGAGTTGAAAGGACACTCAGTGATACTGGGGATAATATAATACCGCAGTATTTTTAAACTACGACAGTAACAACTATTGATGGTAATTAAAAGTAAAAAATGTTGTGGTGAACTTACAAATATTTTAAAAAATCTTTTAGATTTTAAATTGCAAAATATATAGAAATAACCAAATATCTCCATTATAATAGTCAAAATTTTAAATGCAACTTGTGTGTACAAAATACTAATTTAGTGCATATGTGATCCATTCAAAACAATACCGACGTGTTTAATTATTCTTACTTTCCAGACCATAGAGGACATGAAAGCGACGTCATACAGTTATTAGTTATTATATCAAATTACTATTGCGATGAAAGAACAGTGTTTTTCGTTTACTGATAAAGCTACATAATTTATGCCTTATAACTACTTGTCGATTACCAATTCAGGATCACAGAAGCACCTCAAAGCGATATCACTATCTGTTATACATAGTTGATATTATTGTAGCCCTAAGTAGAAAATTGGTGTATAATTGAATGTGAACGTCAAATATTAGCAAATCATTAACTTAGACGTATATGATTGGGTATCGACCTAGATTTGACGTAAGATTATTGCATCTTGCAAGCTATAAAGCACTGTAGAAATAATAAATTTTATACCTATAAATTCTTTTAAGTCTTGAGGCACTGAGTTTATTCATTACTTTATGTAAACGTCGTATAACAGCCGTTAAAATATTTTCTACTATTTTTAGCATTTATAAAAACTTATAAACATGTCTGTTCTTAAGTTACTTATAAAAATTTAGAAACTTCTTGGAATTCTTAAACTATGAAAACGTATTTATACTTATTTTAAATGATTATTAAAATTAGAGTTTCATTATTTTTATTATACTAATTACTAAAATTTTCTTAACTTAGTTAAATATTGTTTGTCGAATAATATCCTTTAAAATTCCGAAAGTTTTCTAGTCACTATAAAAATGTGTTTATTTCTAGTCTCATTAAATGGCACACCCAAGTTTGCGTAATATAAGAAAATATCCCATAAAATTCCATAAATGCTTTTAAAGCATAAATTTTCAATCAGTTGTGGCTTAACTCAGCTTATTGACGAACCAACACGATCGAGACGGGGAGTTCGCCAGTCTTCTTGATCTCTTTTTAACCACTAATCCGGAGATTTACACGGTTAGCGTAAATCCGCCGTTAGGTTCTTCCGACCATAAACTACTTTCGACATCGAGTATCCTACCAATCAGTGACAGAGAGGCGCCTAAACCGCGCAAGATTTGGCACTACAAATCTGCTAAATGAGAAGATCTCATGGAATATTTTCGAACTTTCCTCTGGTTAGACGTTTGTTTTCGATCCGACGACCCATCTGACTGCGCCAGGGAGGTTTCCCATGTTATTTTGGCCGGTATGGAGGCTCACATCCCTTTTTCGAAGAAATGCCCTTCCAACGGCAAGCCCTGGTTTGACCGAAAATGCAAAGAAGCTGTTGCTTCTAAACATATTCCATACCGACAATGGCGTGAAAATCCTAACACCATAAATCGTAACACCTTTGTTCGTGCCAGGAACAGATGCAAAGAGATTATCGACGAAACCGAGGAGGCACACAATCAATGGATTAGAAACAAACTTCTCGCTTGTCCCAACAATTCCAGGTCCTCTTGGTCAGTCGCTAAGGCAGTTAGTCAAAATTTCACCAAATCCACCATAGCAACACTCACATGGCCCGATAATTCTATTGCAACGACACCTGTTGAGAAAGCGAACTTGTTGGCTGAACTCTTTGCTTCACATGCTACTGTCGATTTCCAAGGAAAAACACCACCTACTATTCTCATAATGCAGTCAAGGATGCCCGATATTGTCTTCAGACAGCGTATCATAAAACGTATTTTGATGAAGCTAGACACAAAAAAGGCTTCTGGCGCTGTCGGAATACCTGCCATAGTTCTCAAAAACTATATGAGGGAACTAACACCAGTTTTCTGTAGACTTTTCAACCTATCCTACAGAAAGGGAATATTTTCTTCCTGCTGGAAATGTGCCACAGTTAAGCCGATACCTAAAAAAGGCAAAAAGACCTTGCCAAATAACTACCGACCAATCGCACTGCTTTCAATAATATCGAAAGTCGAAAGTGGAAAAGGCTATCAATCAGCATCTTCTAAAATATCTTGAAGGATTCAACATTATTAGCGATCATCAATATAGCTTTCGTAAAAATAGATCAACAGGAGATCTTCTGACTTATGTAACACATGTTTGGAACAACGCAATTGAACACTTTGGAGAATCTCGAGCAGTTGCTCTTGACGTATCCAAGGCATTCCACCGTGTTTGGCACGATGGGCTGCTGGCTAAGCTATGTTCGTATGGTATATCTGAAAAGTTCTGTTTTTTTTTTTTTTTTTTTTTTTTTTTTATTGGTCTAGCACACGTGCTGCAGGGAAGTCCCTAAAGCGCTCTAGGAGCGGCATGAGTGCGGAAAAAGCGATTCACGTTGTTCTTGAATCGCTGTAAATTGTACTCGGTGGGAAACACAGCGCTGGGCAAATTATTCCAAAGGGATGACGTTCTCCATATTGCTTGAAAAGCGTCGTACGCAGAGTAACAAGCTGAACCTTATACGGATGCAAAGCACCAGCGCGACGTGTATTTCTAACATGCACCGCTTTGGGAGGAATTAAGCGGGCTACATCCTTCGAACACTTTCCATAAAAATACTTGTAGAACAGACTCAAGTGGCCAACCGTTCTTCGATGTTCCAGCGAATCAAGGCCGCCGGTCAATTCCGGGTCCCCAATCAGACGGATCGCTCTTATCTGAACAGAATCCAACAAATGCAGTGTATGTTTGGGAGCGGAGCCCCAAACATGGGAGCAGTATTCCATAGTTGGTCGAATTTGGGCTTTGTAAAGAATTAACAGTTGCTGTGGGGTGTAAAGCTTTCTGGTTCTAAATAATATTCCCAACTTTTGAGAAGCTCTCCTTGCTATGCCTGCAACATGTTCATGCCAAGACATATTTGCTCCCAAACTGACGCCCAATAAATTCAGCGACGATGCTAGGGGAATGGAGTGCCCCGACATAACTATGTCGGGTTCAGCAACGTTAACCCTTTTAGAAAAAACTGCCGCTTGGGTTTTTGTAGCGTTAAATTCCACTTGGTTACTGTCACCCCAAGATAGAATTTCTTCCAGGTCTTTGTTAAGTTGAACGACCTCCTGCTGTCTGCGGATATTCGCCTGAGCAGCCGATGTCCGAGCGTTCAAGGTGAATGAAGAGACAAGCGTACTGTCATCTGCAAAGCTATAGATTGGATTCCCGGTCTTTTCCAGCAGATCGTTAATGTAAATGAGAAAGAGAGTAGGAGACAGTATGGAGCCCTGGGGCACACCGGCGTTGATAGTGAGGGTGTTAGAAAGAAATCCGTCGACCGCCACTCGTAAAGAACGCTCTCTGAGGAAACATGAGAGCCACAAACAGAACCTTTCAGACATACCATAAGAGCGCAACTTAGCCAACAGTCCATCGTGCCAAACACGGTCGAATGCCTTGGATATGTCAAGAGCAACCGCTCGAGATTCTCCAAAGTGTTCAATTGCGCTGTTTCAAACATGTGTTACATAAGCCAGAAGATCTCCTGTTGATCTATGTTTACGAAAACCATATTGGTGATCGCTTATAATATTGAATCGTTCAAGATATTTTAGAAGATGCTCATTGATAACCTTTTCCATGACTTTCGATATTATTGAAAGCAGTGCAACTGGTCGGTAGTTATTTGGCAAGGTCTTCTTACCTTTTTTAGGTATCGGCTGAACTGTAGCACATTTCCAGCAGGAAGAAAATATTCCCTTTCTGTAGGATAGGTTGAAAAGTCTACAGAAAACTGGTGTTAGTTCCCTTGCACAGTTTTTGAGAACTATGGCAGGTATTCCGTCAACTCCAGAAGCCTTCTTGGTGTCTAGCTTCATTAAAATACGCTTTATGATGCGCTGTCTGAAGACAACATCGGGCATCCTTGACTGCAATATGGGAATAGTAGGTGGTGTTTTTCCTTGGAAATCGACAGTAGAATGTGAAGCAAAGAGTTCAGCCAACAAGTTCGCTCTCTCAACAGGTGTGGTTGCAATGGAATTATCTGGCCGTGTGAGTGGTGGTATGGTGGATTTGGTAAAATTTTGACTAACTGCCTTAGCAACTGCCCAAAAGGACCTGGAATTGTTGGGACAAGCGAGAAGTTTATTTCTAATTCGTTGATTGTGTGCCTCCTTGATTTCGTCGATAATTCCCTTGCATCTGTTCGGGGCATGAACAAAGATGTTTCGATTTAAGGTATTAGGATTTTCACGCCATTGTCGGTAGGCAATATGTTTAGAAGCAACAGCTTCTTTGCATTTTCGGTCGAATCAAGGGTTGCCGTTGGAGGAGCATTTCTTCGAAAAAGGGATGTAAGCTTCCATACCAGCCAAAATATCATCGGAGACCTCCCTGGCGCAGTCAGATGGGTTATCGGATCGAAAACAAACGTCCATCCAAGGGAAAGTTCGAAAGTATTCCATGAGATCTTCCCATTTAGCAGATTTGTAGTGCCAAATCTTGCGCGGCCTAGGCGCCTCTCTGTCACTGATTGGCAGGATACTCGATGCCGAAAGCAGTTTATGGTCGGAAGAACCTAACGGTGGATTTACGGTGACCGTGTAAATCTCCGGATTGGTGGTTAAAAACAGATCAAGAAGACTAGCGAACTCCCCGTCTCGATCAGGGATCCGTGTTGATTCGTCAATAAGCTGAGTTGTCTGTTGTGGTTCTCATGTTTCCTCAGAGAGCGTTCTTTACGAGTGGCAGTCGACGGATTTCTTTCTAACACCTTCACTATCAACGCCGGTGTGCCCCAAGGCTCCATACTGTCTCCTACTCTCTTTCTCTCATTTATATTAACGATCTGCTAGAAAAGACCGAGATTCCATCTACAGCTTTGCAGATGACAGTACACTTATCTCTTCATTCACTTTGAACGCTCGGACATCGGCTACTCCGACGAATGTCCGCAGACAGCAGGAAGTCATTCAACTTAATAAAGACCTGGAAGAAATTCTATCGTGGGGTGACAATAACCAAGTGGAATTTAACGCTATAAAAACCCAGGCGGCAGTTTTTTCTAAAAAAGTTAACGTTGCTGAACCCGACATAGTTATGTCGGGGCACTCCATTCCTCTAACATCGTCACTCAGTTTGTTGGGAGTTAATTTGGGAGCAAATATGTCCTGGCATGAACATGTTGCAGGCATAGCAAGGAGAGCTTCTCAAAAGTTGGGAATATTATTTCGAACCAGAAAGCTTTACACTCCACAACAACTGTTAATTCTTTACAAAGCTCAAATTCGACCAACTATGGAATACTGCTCCCATCTTTGGAGCTCCGCTCCCAAACATACACTGCATTTGTTGGATTCTATTCAGAGAAGAGCTGTTCGTCTGATTGGAGACCCGGAACTGACCGGCGGCCTTGATTCGCTGGAACATCGAAGAACAGTTGGCTACTTGAGCCTATTCTACAAGTATTTTCATGGAAAGTGTTCGAAGGATGTGGCCCGCTTAATTCCTCCCAGAGCGATGCATGTTAAAAGTACACGTCGCGCTAATACTTCACATCCGTATGAGGTTCAGCTTGTAACTCCTCGTACAACGCTTTTCAAGCAGTCTTTTATATGGAGAACGTCATCCCTTTGGAATAATTTGCCCAGGACTGTGTTTCCCACCGAGTACAATTTACAGCGATTCAAGAACAACGTGAATCGCTTTCCTCCGCACACGTGTCGCTCCTATAGCGCTTTAGAGACTTCCCTGTAGCACGTGTGCTAGACCCATAAAAAAAAGCATTAGATTACATTCTGATAAATTATATACAACGTTCTATATACCGTCATCAAATCTTCTACGTTACATATGTTTTTCGATGTTCTATGGGGCATTTTTAGCAAAGAAGCATTATTTCTCAATTTAGTTTAGGTACTAGTGTGGACTAGAAATCCATCTACGAATTCAATTCTTAAAGTTTTAAGTTTTTCATTCCGTTTAAAAAATTGACAAGAATAGCAAAACAAAAAAATTTTATTTAACATGCTTAATCTTGATACAACTTTAAATATTAGTAATATTTTTAATCCAGTTGCGATATTCAGGATTGCTGATTCGACTGTAAGTACCTGGAGTCATGCCACAAGGTTTAAATGACCAAGAAATTACTCCATATACGGTACCATTTATGACATATGGACCACCAGAGTCTCCCTACAAGAAAAATAGTCATAATATAGAAACTGTTATTGAAAATATTATATCACACTCCTCCTTCCTGCAGCATATTTTGCTTATATATATATATAATATATATATATATATATATATATATATATATATATATATATATATATATATATACTACTGTGATCAAAAAAATATTAAGACTTTTGAAATAAAACGCAAACGGGTTATTTATTTTTCCAAATTTATTTCGTCCCCTTCAAAGTAATTCCCCTTGGATACAATGCATTTATGCCAACGTTTTTTCCAGTCTTCGAAACAGTTGTTGAATTCGATTTCTGGAATGGCCTTTAAAGCTTTCTTCGATTCGGTTTTAATCTCCTCAATCGACTCAGAACGATGTTCTCGAAGCGGTTTTTTTTGAGTTTAGGTGATACCCAGAAGTCCGACGGAGCTAAATAGGGCGATTGCGGAATGATATGAGTTGAATTTTTGATGAAAAAGTCGCGAAGAACCCATGCTGTGTGAGAAGGTGCATTATCGTGATGAAAAACCAAGAGTTATCGGCCCATAATTCCGGTCTCTCTCCGAATAGCTTCAGGCAAACGACGCATAACACTCAAATTATATTCCTTGTTGACAGTTTGGCCCGGCGGAAGGAATTCATAATGAACAACACCACGATAATAAGAAAACTCTTAACATCACCTTGATTTTCGACTTGCTTTGGCGTGGTTTCTTCGGTCTGGGCTCACCTTTAGCACTCGACGATTTTTGAGCACCAAATCCTTGATTTGCTTGACTTGGTTCTCATTGTCCAGGACCTTCATCGTCCTCCACACGTTCTCTGCCTTCTTTAAACAATTTATACCAATCAAAAACACTTGCTCTGAATAGAACATCATCACCAAATGACTTTTTTATCATTTTGAAAGTTTGGGAAGCCGAAAAAAAAACCATTTTTAAAACAAAATTTAAAGCAATTTCTTGGCTGAATTTTTTCACTTATATTAAAAATCGAAAAAAACGCACTTTTGTTGCTGAACGAATGCAAGCGAATCATATTAACTACTGACGCTATGGTCTTAAAATTTGACACAGATGGCAGTTAAGGTCCTACCAACCTAACGAAAAAAAATTAATTCGATTTTTTGGTCACAGTAATATATTATAAATTTATTTTATTTTATTTAGTAAGAACCCACTTTACACCAATTGATGAATTTAGACAAATTCCATTGCAAACTGTTCTAAGCTAATTAGAACTAGCATGAACCAACATAATCTAATGGCAGCAACGATTTTTTGTGCTATCCGATTAGGCTAATAAAATAGGTAGATGCTCCGCATATGATTGAACATAACATAAACTAACCAGAACTAACCATAATCAACGGAACCGGACCTCTAGGTAATCGGATTAAACTGTTAAGCTGGCGTCTTGTACGGAATACATAAACAAACATAAAATAAATTAACTTAAACTACCTGAACATTAATAAGATATAACTTAAACTAACTTAAACTTACCAGAAGCAGCAAGAACTAACCTAACCTTATGTAAATAATGATCTTTTATGTGTTTTTAGATTAGACTTTTAAAATAGGCTGACACATTGGCTCGGATTGGATATAACTAAAACATAACATAAATCACCAGACCTAGCATAAACTAACCTAACCTAATATCAGTGATGATTTTTTATATGTTTTTGAATTAGATTGTTAAGATAGGTTAACACTTCTTATATACACTAGCCTAAACTAGCAAGAAATAATCTAACCTCATTTAAGTACTCATTTTTTATCCGTTACCGGATTAGACTGTTAAAATAAACCGGCGGTTTTAACCGGATTAAATATAACCTAAACATAACATAAACTAACCAGGACTAACATAAACTAACCTAACTGAACGTAGTTAGTAGTAATGACTGAAGTGATATTGGTTAGATTGGTTATTAATTAAGTACTCCAAAATGAAAATTGCACAAACTACAATGATGATGCACAACAACTTTTATCATAATGGCGTTCTATTAAAAATAACAATCGGCCAAGTGCATGACGTCCTGGCACAATTAGTGTTACGTACCGTGATTGTTGAAATATTCAATAAAATTCAGTCACACATTCATCTTCATTATAAGAAATATCAAGAATATATAAAAAAGGGAGACATCTTTATAGTAAAAGCTTAAAACAAATATTTACTAACTTTACAGTAAAAGCTTAAAACAAATATTTACTAACTAAATATTTGTTTAATTATAAACAAGTAAAATCAAATTATTTTGCCTCGGTATCTAACCGTTTGTCGCTAGTTATCGTGGAAAATTATTTTATCTGTAATTGACCAAATGCTTAAAGCAGTAATGTACTAAAAACTATATGAATATATTACTGATTGCACCGAATACGTCTTGATATTTCGTAGTTCTTGGACCCGGTTAAATTCACAACTTTCAAAATAAAAATCTTCACCATATTGTCACGACAAATTGTTTTTTTTATATCAGATAAATTACCACAAGTAATACAATAATTTTCGCTTCATTTACGAGGAATATTCCAGAATTTTTTCGAAATTTTTTGATCAGTAATCTTAGAGATAGGGTGGAGAACAGCGACTTTTGGCCATTTTTTAAATTAATATAAAGAAAAGCTTGCGCGAGTATTGCAACATATACATTTTTGAACTCGTGTTTTCTCAAGCTTTCATTTGACATCCCACTCGATGACCTTGAATTTTTTTTTAATTTCCAATTTCACTCGCCAAAACTAACCACTTGGGTCAAAATTTAACTTTCAAAACTACACGGCTCTGATAGGGCCATCAATTCCTGTATTTGTACGAACTTTCTATAGGAACTAGTTTTGCAGAAAATCGGGTATGGCAGTCAGACACCGAGGTGATCCCATAAGTGTTCGGTACGGAACACTGAAAATTTCGGTTAACTAAACATTGACATAGAATTGTTGAAGCAAAATATCCATATACTTAAAATCGAAACTAGAATCCCCTTAACTTGCCCTCTAGTGGACGTCATTCTGTTGGCAGCTCCACGGGGTCTGTCAAATTAAGTATAGTTATATTGGAGTAATTGACCGTTATCAATTAAAAGAACTAATTTACTCAAATTTGAGCAATTAAGTCATCTTGAATTCCTTTTGTTTGTTAAAGCTTAACTATTTTGATATCACTATGCTCAATTGGAAGGTTTATATTTTTATTATTTTTGTGCCAATTTTTTCTAGTATTAGTAAATAGGAAGTTTTTTTTATTTTTAATTTTAGTAAAATATATTTAAACATAAATATTATCTAAAAAAATTGGGTGAAAGAAGGAAATAAGAAAAGAAGGAAAAAATATACATAAAGGGTTAAGAAGAGCCTTAATATGTTAATATTTATTATATTTTCCATACATGCTCATCTTGAAGCAGATTTTTTTACAAACCCTCAGTGTTCACTTGCAGGAAAATATTTAGTTAGTGTTAACGATAATTTTGTTTTTAAAGAGCTCCTAGTTTTACAAAACAGTGTCACAACAATACAATGTACGTATTTTTATAATACGACCGATATTTTTTTGAATCTAAGGCTTATAAGGAGTTGACACATTTCTTTGTTGAAAATGAGAGGACAATTCATAAAAAATATATTTTTATGGCAGCCACTTGCTTTTTTTATACTTGAGGGACCAAACTCAAGAAAAATAAATAAATAAAAAACTAAACATAAGAAAAAGTACGTCTTCTTCTTCTTCCGACTTATACCTGGGCACTATTGCCTGTTTTCTTTATTCCCTGCTCTACAGATCGTCGCTCCATCTCTTTCTTAGACGTCCCATTGATCTTCTTCCATTCGGTGACTTATCTCTTACTATCCGTACTATCCTATTGTTTCCCCTCCTCCCTATGTGTTGATCCCATTCCACTTTTCTTCCTCTTATCCACTGGTTGATATTTTCTATACTACATGTGCGTCTTATGTCTTCACTTCTTTCTCTATCCCTCAGTGACTTTTTTGTACATCTCCTAAGTATTCTCGTTTCGGTTGGTTCCAGCATTCTCTGTGTTATACTTGTATCTGGTCTTGTTTCAGATGTGGAAGCCATTACTGGTCGTATTACACTCTTGTATATTCTTGTTTTGGTCTCCACGAAGAGGAATTTATTTCTAAATTTGGTGTCATTGAGGCATCCCGCTATCCTATTAGCATTGTTAACTTGATGTTTTACTTCTTCCTCGATTTTTCCGATACTAGATATTTTGACGCCCAGGTAATCCTTCCACCTCTTCTATTGTTTTATCTTCCACCACCAGCTTGCACCTAATCGGCTCTTTTGCTACTAGTATTGTCTTGGTTTTTTCAGTTGAGATTGATATATTATATTGTTTTGCTACTATGTAGAATTCGTATAGCTGCCACTGCAGATCGTTCTCGGCCATTATTATCGCGTCATCTGCATAACATATAATTTTAAGTTCTCTGTTACCCATTCTATACCCCTTCCTTCTTTTGACATTCTTTATAATTTTATTCATGCCAATATTAAATAGAACAGGACTTAAAGAGTCTCCCTGCCTGATTCCAGATTCATAGTTGATTGGTTCTGTCATTCCTTCTTCGACTACTTTGTTGTATTTATATATATGGGATTCTCGATAGTTTTAATTAGGTCCAATGGGTTGTTCCTGTTGTATAATAAATGAATAACGTCTTCTATTTGCACATTGCCGAAAGCTTTTTTAAAGTCTATCAGGCACAAATATGCTGGAATGTTGCATTACAATGAATACGGCATCGGTGCATGAGCGCTCACTTCTGAATCCTTGCTGTTCTTCTTCCAGTTGTATTCTCGCGTTTATTTTTGTTGTAATAATCTTTGTTATTAATTTCCGTGTACAGTTTAGTAGATTTATGCCTCTATAGTTATTTGGATATTCTTTTTCTTCCTTCTTGTGCATTAGTATAACTGTCGCTGGTCTCCATTCATCTGAGATTCTATTCGATCTTATAGTGCTCTGTATAAGTGTCTGGAGTTGCTTAACCACAGAGTATCCCCTATATTTTAGTAGTTCATTAGCTATTTGGTTTTCACCGGGAGATTTACGGTTTTTTAATTTTTCTAGTGTTTCTATTATGTCTCCTTCCATTATATATGTTTCCTCGTTTATCATTAACTCTGGTGTTTGTGGTAGTCTGATACTCTGTTCCCTTTTATATAATTGCGTAAGATATGTTACCCACGTTCCTTTCTTCACGTGTGTATACTCTATTAGTTCTTTCATCTGAGTTTTCTGCTGTCTTATGAATCTCCAAATTTGTTTTTGTTGACAATACAACTCAAATTCTTATTTTCTTGTGTATCTCTCTCAGTATTCGGTTTTTGTTCTTCTTACTAATTCGGGGTTTCTGTTCGTGTTCTTCTTTATCTTTGGTAGGCTTTATCTGTCCTGACTGACCTGTACTTTAGATAGCTTTCTTTCTTTTCATGGCATTTTTCTTTGATTTCTGCACTGAACCATAGTGTTTTTGTTCTCCATTTTTTTTATTTTTTTATATATACATATATATATATATATATATATATATATATATATATATATATATATATATATATATATATATATATAATGTATATATAAATATATATATATATATATATATATATATATATATATATATATATATATATATATGTATATATAAATATATATATATATATATATATATATATATATATATATATATATATATATATATACATATATACATATATATATATATATATATATATATATATATATATATATATATATATATATATATATATATATATATATATATATATATATATATATATATATATATATACATATATATATATATATATATATATATATATATATATATATATATACATATATATATATATATATATATATATATATATATATATATATAATTTTAATTTAAAATCCATTCAAATTTATCTTTAATACACACAAAAATTTTCTGGAAGTAAAAATTGGTTTATAAAAAATCTTCTTCGAAACGAGAAGGTAACTAAAATATAATAATACTGGCATCTTCTTAAGGCGCTGCTTAATACTCCTTGACTACTTCATTCCTATTTTCTTTGTTAAAACAATTTTTTGATACCTTTTTACTTAAGTACTATGTTATTAAAAATGAGAAATGCCTAATATTTAAACAAATGAATTTTGTATATGACTTCGATAGGGCACTTGTTCACGTTTTTTTTTATTAAATATTTTTTTCTTAAATAGACATTAAAGCTAGACAAATATCTATATTTTCCTAAACAATTTTACTTACAGAGCATTGTCCATTCCAGAAGTCATCACTACATAAGTTATGTATAGAATAAAAACTGCCATTTTGGTAGCCATTCAGAACATCTGAGCACTCTGAATCTGTTAATAGTTGAAGTTTAATTTTTTGTAAATATTGTGTGAAAGAGCTTCCAGTTAATCCCCATCCGCTTAAAATACCCTGTACATGAAAGGGAATTGTTTCATCTGCTTCTGGTAATTTAACTGGCTGAGCGATATCACTAAAGTCAATCGATTTTTCAAGCTAAAAAATTAAATCTTTATTATTCTACCACAAAGTCATGGAACTAATGAAACATTTAGTCTATCTATGAAGGCCCTGATTTATGTTTTAAAAAAGTATGTTTTGTAGAATTTTTATTATTAAATTTTAGGTGAACTTTCTTCCTTTTTTATCAGACTAACCGTATTTCTGTTCTAAATTGAGGAAATTGTGAGAAGACATAACTAATTATAGCTATATTAACTACAGAAAGTGAAAAAGTCCATATTCCAATAGTGACCACTGGCATCTCAAAGCTCAAGTTGTTCTTACTACGATGTGTATATACATATATATATATATATATATATATATATATATATATATATATATATATATATATATATATATATATATATATATATATATATATATATATAATATATATATATATATATATATATATATATATATATATATATATATATATATATAATATATATAGTCCAAAGGCTATCAAAAACCAACTTAGTATAGGAAAACAGGAACTTGTAAAAGTTCAGAAGGAACAAGGCGAAACAATAACAGATAGAGAAGGTATCGTAAAAGCTTACAAATCTATATACATCTAAAGTCAGATCCAGTATACTACATCAACTAAACAGGAAAACAGTGGTAAGGAACATTGGATCAGAGGAAATCCCTGAAATTGAAGTCGCTAAACTTAACTGTGCCTTAAGATCAATGAAAAAAGAACAAAGCGGCATTTCATACTTATATATTGATATATATTGATATATATATATATATATATATATATATATATATATATATATATATATATATATATATATATATATACCGGGTGACACGGCCAACATGTAAGACCCTGTAATTTTTTTATTTTGAAAGGTACATATTTGAATTTTTAAATACCCGAATGGGACATTCGACAACGATGTATCATAAGTAAATTACAGGGTGTTACATGTTGGCTGTGTCACCCGGTATATATACATATACATATATATATATATATATATATATATATATATATATATATATATATATATATATATATATATGTATATATGTATGTATATACATATAATGAAATTGAATTTTATAAATGAAAATAACTTGTACGTTATGACTTATTTTTCCAAAAACCAGAACATAGACGATGGACATGGCAATGCATTGTTATGATATAACAAAAAACGAAATTGATTATGTTTTATCAAATGACAAGAATATTTTAATCGACATGACAGTCCTAAACACGATAAGTATTGGCAGTGACCATCGAATTCTCAGAGCAAAAATAAGAACAAATGTGTAGCAGGAAAGACGTAAATTGATAATTCATACAAAAATAAAGACACTAACAGAAATAATAAAGCAAAACACAGACGAATATCGACAAGCATTGGAAAATCATATCAAACACATAAACTACCAAACAGAACTTGATGAAATAAACGCATAAATAACCAAGAGCCTACTCGTGACTACAAAACAAATAGCAACATCGAAAAAATGGAAAACACAAAAATTAAGTAAAGAGACACAAAATCTTATGAAATAAAGAAGACTATTAAGACATGATCCTACACATGGCAGATTAGAATTGACAGAAATAGACAAAAAAATAAAGAAAAAGATCAGAGGAGACGTCAGACAGTACAGAAACTCGAAAATAGAAGAAACTTTAAAAGAGGGAAAAAGTTTGAAACATCTAAACAAACAAATAAAATGAAGGGAGAGATCAAATAATAAATAACGATAGCCAAGAGATCGCACAAATCAAAGAAATAAAGGAAGCTACAGAGAAATATTATCAAACATTATATGACACGAAACTATCGTTACCGCCCGGAAAAGAAGAAGGAAATAGAGTGATAGTAAGAAATGTAGGATCTGAAAAAAATCCCGATGTAACAACGGATAAAATAATGAACGCCCTACAACATATGCACACAACAAAGAACCAGGAAACGATGACGTAACTATAGAAATTATAAAGTATTGAGAGGCATCAATAATACCGTCTCGTCAAGCTCTATTTAACAGGTGCCTAATAGAAAGTAAAATATCAACACCTTGGGTAAATGCCTCGATTGTGCTTATTTTTAAAAAGGGGAACAAATTTAAATTAGCGAATTACAGACCCATCAGCCTGTTATCGGTACTATACAATATCCTTACTAGAATCATAACATATAGATTAACGAACAAATTAGACAGTTATAAACCACGTGCACAAGTTGGATTTCGGTGGTGATACAGCAATTTGGACCATCTTCAAATAATTAGATTACTAGTGGAAAAAGCAATTGAATATAAGGTCACCTTATGGATAGCAATGATTGACTACGAAAAAGCATTTGATTCCGTAGGGATATGGGCAGTCCTTAACGCCTTAAGTCACAGCAGAGTCGATGAAAAATATACAACTCTTCTTGAACACATATATAAAAATGCAACATCACAAATAATGCTTAAAGAAAAAACAAACAAAATCAAAATTAAAAGAGGAATTAAACAAGGCGACTCGATATCCCCAAAGCTGTTCACGTTGACTTTAGAAGACATGTCCAAATGGATAAAGTGGGAAAATAAAGGAATACTAATGGACGGTGAACGATTAAATCACTTAAGGTTCTCAGATGACATCACTCTGATCGCCAACACAAAAGCAGAATTGCAAGAAATGCTGATGGAGTTGAATAGCAAGTCTCGAGAAATAGGTCTAAAAATAAACTTCACCAAGACCAAATATTTGAACAACGAAAGTGAAGATAACAGCCAGGAACTGTTAATAGAAGATGAAAAAATAGGAAAGGTACAAACATTCATATATTTAGGACAAAAAAATCGAAATATCAAAAAATAACTTAAAGGCTGACTTGGCTAGAAAAGTCTCGTTAACTTGGTCTGCGTTCAGAAGGTTACAATCCACATTTAATTAGACATCTCAAATACAATAAAAGCCAGAATACTCGATCAATATGTACTGCCGATATTAACATATGGCATTGAAACGTGGGCTTTAAATAGAAGTACAATAAATAAACTCCAGGTAACTCAAAGAGCAATGGAGAGAAGAATGCTAAATATAAGACTCCAAGATCGTATTCCTAACAACGAGATACGAAAAGGATCAAAAGTGACAGATGTAATAAAACGAATATGTATATTAAGGTGAAATGGAGCGAGGCATGTCGCAAGGATGAATAATAACAGATGGAGACGCCGTATAATTGAATGGAGGCCTAGAGAACACAAAAGATGCAGAGGTAGACCACAGACAAGATGGACGGACGACATAAAAAGATTAGTAGATTGAATGCAAAAAGCAAACAGCAAAGCTCATTGGAGACAACTTGAGCAGGCTTACATCCGATTGTGGTTGGAATGAGCTAATGATGATGATGATGATATCGAAATAGGTCACGCGTGGTGTCATGTAGAACATATTCAATACTTTTTCGTTCAAATATTCTTGAAAAATTTAAAAAAAGGGCACAACTGGATTTAATCGGCCAACCAATCCGCACCTGAAAGGCCATCATTATACGAACTAGTTCATGCGCTAGTCTGTGTTGCCAAACCTATGATTTTCGGTAAAATTAATCTAATGACAAACGAAAATAAAAATAGGAAACACCTAATAGAAATAATTCCTAGGTAACGAGCGAGAATAACTGGATCATTGCCCCTTAACAGCTGATTTTGACTTTTATGTTAACAGCTATTTGAGTTTGGGCAAAATAAAAATAGAATTTCAAATAGGTTTTTCTCTTAACTTTTCCAACAATAAAACCGAAATAGTAAACGAATTTCTTATAAATGTAAGATTTTTTTATAGTTAAAGTGAAAAAACAAACTAAGTTTAAAAACGTTATGTACCTTAAAGGTGCAGTCGATCTCCATATAAAATATCCTAGGTTGTGCGTGACATATTTATATAAACAGCTGTACCGAATGACACGGACTACCACACTTGCTGCTATATTCTACACTCTTCAAATTTCTTAATTAACATCTATACATTAGTCTATCTTTAAAAAAAATCTGCAATACATTGATCTTCACCTCACTTTACCCAAAACATATTGCAAAATTTGTAAACGTTCGCTGTAAATAAATAAACTGAACGTAAATTTGACGTTTTGCTAGAGGGCGACAAGAGATCCTGTGCCGGCCTTAGAATAAAGTAAAGTATTAATTTTTACAATGAAGCAAATAAAATTTCTATGAATTAAATGTGTTAAAATTTTTACTTATTATAATAAAGTATTGAAATATAAAACTTAAGTAATTAATTTCTTGGTATTACGAAGTAATTATTATAGTATATTTTTTTACTAAATTTGTTAGGACAAACCCACTCAGATGTGTAGACCTTACGTTCTGCTTAACTATCAGCGATATTATGAAATTGTATGGTTCATTATATATATATATATATATATATATATATATATATATATATATATATATATATATATATATATATGTTATATATATATATATATATATATATATATATGTTATATATATATATATATATATAATATATATATATATATATATATATATATTATATATATATATGTATATATATATATATATATATATATATATATATATATAGGGTGTTATGGATACGTCTTCCCATGGCGCATTGGGTTCCTCGGATTTTTTCGGCAGACTTCTCAGTAAGTGATATTGTTGCCATGCCGTAGGTAAAAACTGGAATGATACATTGGTTGAATAGAGCCTGTCCCCGCGGGTGGTATTCATCTAACTTCCTTGTGATTCTGTTAGGGGTAATTTTCGTAAACAGTTTCTGCCATTGGGAAAGGAGGCTGATCGGTGTATAACTCTCCAATCGATTAGCTTTGCCCTTTTTATGCAGAATAACAATGACAGCATTATTCTAGTCGTCGGGCATATCTGCGTCTTCGAGGCATTTGGTAAATAATTTGGCAAATGTTTTATGTAATTCTCCTTCTCCATGCAATATGATCTCCCTCGTAACGCCAGTTTCAATTGGAGACTTTCTGTCTTTCATTTTTCGTAGTGCGTGTATCATTTCTTGTGTTGTGATAATCAGTATTTCCTCTAAACCCACGTTTATTATAAGAGTTCTGGTACATTGCGAATCCGGCTCAGAAAGAAGTGTGTCGTTTTTTTTTTAGTACTTTCTTACCTTAGTAATTCATGTTGTTTGTAATTTGTTCACCGGTGTCTGTTCTAAATTTTGTTAATTGTTTTGTATCCTGTGATAGCTTTTTCATAACATACTTCGATTGCTGTTTTCTTCTATGGTATTTTATATCTATTTTGTGTTGTAGCTTCTAATATCTTTCCTAAATTGTTTTCTAATTCTCTCTCTATCGTCTTAATATCTACCTCCGTTACACCGTTCTTACGTAGTTGTCGTCTTTCTTCTGTAAGTTGTACTGTACGTGGACTAGTTTTTTCTATGGATTATGTGGATGCTAATTTTTTATTAAGTCGTTGATTGTATCTGTCATTATTCTTGTGATCTTTCGGTTACTGTAGTTCACCGATTCAGTTGTGACGTTTTGGAAAACCGCTTTACTCTTTTCCTTGTAGACATCTTTGTTCGACCTCGAATTTTTCATATGGATCTGAAGATTTGCTAACCATGTTCTAACAAAATTTCCTTAGGTTGATATTTATTTGAGCCCTTACCTGGTCTTCTCCATGTCCACTCTCTCCCGAGCTTTATGTAAAAGAACGAGTTCTTGACATAAAGATTTCTTGTGTGCATAAAGTTTACGAGCAAATGCCCGATCGTTTCCAACTCATAAGCCAGAGGATCCAACACAGTTATCTTCTGTTTTTTTTTTGATAAAAGCTTGGCGTTGAAATCGCCCATCAAAATTTTATACTTCTTTGGAAAGGTTTGTAATACCTTATGTATGTCGTTATATATATATATATATATATATATATATATATATATATATATATATATATATATATATATATATATATATATATAATATTTCGCATAAAAACATCATCATTCATCAATTATATAATACTGTTAAAGAAACAACTACCCAATTTATTCTGTTGGAACAGGATAAACAAGAAATTTATAATACAACAGTCTGTCTTCTTAAATGTAGGTCTCGTGCCCTATTTCACGAAGCATGGGTAAATAGCAATAATACATTAGATATTACCATCAACAAAAATAAAATGTATTCAACTAAGGTATGAAGTTTTTAAAATAGTGGATAACTTATCCACGTGGATCGAAGTACCAAACCATGTCGTATGTTATTATGATTGTAGCTCATCAGATTAAAGATAGTTAATTTTAACATCCCCAACTAAAGTTTTAATTAGAAATCGCATAAGTTGTTAAACGTAATTCATATAAAAACGTTACCTGCAGAAGCCCGACGTCATATATGGGAATGGAATAATGTCCTACAGAGAAGTGTTGAAACTTGGGATGCTGGTACCAATCTTTTACCTGAATTGAAGTATTAGGGTAGCCACTATCATAGTCATATAATTTATTAGTTCCATATACTACTGTACGACTAAAAAATTAAAGGGACTTAAAATTAATTGAAAAAGAGAATTTCTAATTTATTTTAGCTTACTTTAAAATTTTTAATCAAACTGTGGTTAAAATTATTTCTTTTGAAAACATTATATTAAAAGCATTACAGGTACCTTTCAAATTATTTAATATGTAGACCATATACCGAATTTGTCCAAAAGCAAACAATTTAGTTTTTATTATACATAAGTCCAGTCCAGTAAGGTATAATGCGGGATATGGTTTTTAATTTATAAACATATTTTTAAGTTAATTGTATATTTTTTTAATTAAATCAAAATTAACACAAAAGAAAATTTTTAGTAGGTAGTTAAAGTGAAAAAAAACTTACATTTCTCCACTGTCCACACAGTGACCAGCAGTTAAAATCCATTCTTGTCCTATTATTCCCCCTCCACAACTGAAAAATCCACCATCACTTCGCAGTTCCACCTAAAATTATTATCAACACTTTAAATTTGTTCAACAGATTCTTAGGCCCTTTAGGAAATTTTTATTACTATTTTTTGTGTTGGCCACGCGAATACTAGGACTCTTTTAATAGGGTCATAAAGTAAACATAATTCCTATAATGCACTAAGATCCTTGTAAAATGTTTAAACTACCGCAATAAAATACATAAATACCATGTATGGGAATTCAGCATCATTAGCAGTGGTTCCATTCACAATTCCTAGAGGAATCCTTGCAACCACTGAAAAAAATACAGTCATAATTATGATATGAATAATAATAACAATACAATAAATAATTCGAGAGGAAGGCAGGAGGAAGAGGAATCATAGACATCAAATCACTACACACAAAACAAATACAAGCACTTAGGAACTTCTTTCACACCAAACAAACCAGCCTCCACAAAGCAATAGTGAAAGCAGACAAAAACTACACACTTCTCGACTTATCCTGGGCAGACCACCCAGAAGAGACATACAGTCACACCCAATTATAACAGGAAAAGATGAAAATGTGGTCAGAAAAAACACTCCACGGAAAACACAGATACCACATAGAACAACACCACGTAAATAAAAAAACACCTGGTAACAGGATGGCAGCTATTCCCTGAAACAGAAGGCTTCTTACTTGCTATCTAAGATAAAGTCATATTAACCAGAAAACTACCAAAAGCATATCATCAAAGACCCAACTATTACAGAAGACAGATGCAGGAAATGCCACCAGCAGAAAGAAACGATCGAACACATAACAAGCGGATGTAAAATATTAGCCGGAACGGAATATACAGCCAGACATGACTCAGCGGCGAAAGTAATACACTAAGCACTGGCCACAACATACAAACTCAAAACACAGATCCCTACTACAAATACACACCAACATCCATATTTGAAAATAAAGATTACAAGCTCTACTGGGATATCAGTATCCTTACAGATAAAACAGTCTCCGCCAATAGACCCGATATTACTTTTCAGTGCAAAAAAGGAAAGGTCACCTATCTAATTGACACAGCTGTCCCCAACGACTCAAACATCCAAACGAAATACACAGAAAAAATCTCCAAATACACAGACCTTGCAACAGAAATAAAAAGGCTATGGAAACAAGAAAAAGTCATCATTGTCCCCCTCATTATATCAACCACAGGCCTTACACCAATAACATTCACACCACACTTAGTACAATTAGGACACAAATATATACAGAAACATTCAGAAATCAGTGATTTTGAAAACATGTAACATAGTCCGGCCATTCCTTAATACACAATGGTAATAGTGTTTGTGCTGACTTGGCTTGAGCCCGTCAGCGAAACATGGAACTACATTGACCAAATATGAGAAAGAAGAACGAAAACAAGAACAGTAAATATTAATAATAGTAATCAATCAACCTCAGGGGCTAGGGGAATCCCAGGATTCTCCTAGTACATGCATTAACAATCCCGAGGTACCCGAGTCATGTTGTGCTGTGTGTGTGCTAATATATTCTCAAAAAAGGAAGAACAATAATAACTTTTAAAGACAGACCAACAATAATAAGCATAAAAAAAACACACCAACTATTTACCCAACCCAATGTCAGGACACTCTGACCTTCTGACACGACAGAACACTGAAAACACCCCAAACAACAGTAAACCAATAAAAGAAGCACCGAGCGAGCGACGTAACGGTCGAGGACGTCGCGGGAAATAGCAGCTCGACCAGAACTATGAAGACCGGGCAAAAGTGTTATGCCGTCGAGTAAGCCGGCCAAGCCCACCAACGAGGAAAAATCAAAGCATCGCATGAGTTGCACTACAGAAATCGACGAACACGTCATGCGTTGCTATAACAGAATCACAAAACCTGACAAAGAAATCACTAAGAAAAAAAATTACTCACCGCCTGGATCCACCGAAATCAATCCCAAACACAACCGACACAGATGCGGGACAAACACAACCACCAGAGCCAAACCAAGCCACGTAGAAAAGGCAATGGAAACAAGAAAAAGTCATCAATGTCCCCCTCGTCATATCAGCCACAGACCTTACAGCAACAACATTCACACCACACTTAGTACAATTAGGACTCAACAAAAATATGCACAACTTACCAAATGTGAGAAAGAAGAACAAAAGTACCCAATAAATAAAAACACAACCACCAAAGCCAAACCAAGCCACGTATGTTTTGCAAGGACAACATGCAACTACCAATTCTGGTAAACCAAGACAACGGTTAAAAAATGGTCAGATGAAATGAACAGAACTGTGATGCGCTGTTACTACACAGCCACCAAACTCGAAATAATAACATCGGGCTACAGACTGGAACTGCACAGACTTTTCTTGGCCCAATATCCACATCTGCAATTACTTGTTACAAAACAGAGAGTAACAGACCAAAAAAGAGTTATTACCAAGAAAAAATCGCCTCACACCTTTCGAATTGCAAACCATCAAAGATTCAGTAGCTGCTGAACTGAACAGAGACGAACCAAACAATAAAAACAATACAGCAAATACCGAACCAACCTCACATACAAAACCACCCAGCCGAACACAAAAATACATAAACAAGTCCCATCACACATATTACAAGGCAAATAGCAAGCACCGCACGATACCATATCACAGACAACAAAATCAATCATTCACCACCCTCAACAACATCTACACAACATCACCCCGAATCACCTCTCATACAAACACTCAAAGCAGAAATGGAGTCACATCTAGCTCGAAGGTCAGGCACCGACCCCACAACAAGAAATCCCATCCCTCGTTTAATCTCCAAACAGAGAGCACGCAAACAATCCTCAACACAATAAACAAGCACATAATATCCCAGTACATAACAGACTTAAGCACAATCGAAGACATTCACACAATGATATACGCAGCAGCAATCACCACTCTAACACAAAATAATCAAAAACGCCCGCAACGATAAAGAAACCTCAACAGCACAAAACCAAAATTCAAATGGCAAATAAGAATAAAAAACATAATCAACAACATCAGAAGAGATCTAGAACACTTTACCCAGTTTATGAACGGGAACGCGTCCAAAACGTGTCACACAGGACAACAAGATCAAATACAAATCTCTCAACCGAACACTGCCAGAAATCTTTGATACTTTGAAATAAAAACTATCCGTATATGTCGCAAGACTCCGTAGATAACATACAAAGAATCAAACGAGGGGAAAAGACACCAACAACCTCTTCCGAAGAAGCGAAAAACAGTTCCACCGAAAAATTATGTACAACGAGCAGACAGCAGTGACTGAACCATAAAACAAACAAGAACTCACAGATTATTCGAAAATTATCTGGTCAGAACTCAAACTACACAATAATAACACCCCCTGGATCAAAGCCGAAGAAGACAAACATAAACATGTGACAGAACAAGAAAATTCCACATTAACTACACAAGAAATTACAGAAACAATGAAACACACACACACAACTGGAAATGCCCTGGAAGAGACAATATACAAAACTCCAGGTGCAAACAGTTTACTACCACACACGAAGCACTCACACACACCAAATCAGCAAAGCCATTCTACAACCACACATATTCCCCACTTTCCTTACACAAGGAATAACATACCCCAATCCCAAAAGCTCAGACACCATCAACCCGTCAAAATACTGACCTATCACCTGTCTTCCAACCCTATACAAGATCATCACAGCCACAATTTTCTAAAGACACCTAATAGACAACAATATTCTCACAGAAGAGCAGAAGGAGTACAGAAAAAATAGCCGAAGATGCAAAGAGCAGCTGATCATAGATAGCGTAATCACGTGACAAAAACCTTCACACCGGTTACACAGACTTTAAAAAAGTCTTCGATTCCATATCCATCATGGTTAATCAAAGCCCTACAAAACTACAAAGCCATCAAACCAAAACCTCAGGCAATTTCTCGCGCAAATTATGAAAACATAGAAAACCAAAATCCACCTAAAAACACAAACCGAAACGCATCCAAACAGAAAAGCTGTACATCAGACGGTGTAAATTTCAGGGAAACTGGCTCAGCGCTCTATGGTTTTGCCTCTGTCTCTATCCACTCTCAAATACACTAAACAGAACAGATCATGGCTTTACCATCAGACACCAAAAAGAGAACCAACATGAAATAAAAATATAGACGACATAAAACTCTATGCTGCCACAGAAACGCAGCTGAAACAAGTCCTCAAAATCACAGAAACATTCACCTTAGATATCAATATGTTATTTGGTATAAGTAAATGTAAAGTGCTCCACATCGACAAAGGCCACCATGAGACAGAAACCATCAACAATGAAACAATCGATAACATGCTTGACAAAGGAATATACAAATATCTAAGCTTTCAACAAAGCACCCAAACTCAACCACACTCACATCACAAACTAAGCTCAGAACCGAATTCAAAAACAGACTCACGAAACTTTTACAAACAAAATTTAACTCCAAGAATCTCACTAAAGACATCAACACGTTTGTTATATCTATACTCACATATTCATTTGGTATCATCAAATGGTCACAGACAGACATAGAAAACATTCACATCCTTATACGTTCTCAATTTACCAAATACAGGAAATTACACCCCAACGCATGCAAAGAAAGACTTACCATCGAGAGGAAAGCAGGAAGAAGAGGAATCATAGACATAAGCTCACTACATACAAAACAAATACAAGCACTTAGGAAATTATTTCACACCAAGCAAACCAGCATCCACACAGGAACAGTGAAAGCAGACAAAAACTACACACCTCTCGACTTATCCCGGGCAGACCACCCAGCAGACACACACAGTTACACTCAATTATAACAGGAAAAGATGAACACGTAGTCAGAAAAAATACTCCACGGGAAACACAAATACCACATAGAACAAGACCACGTAAATAAAAAACAATCATAAACCTAATTACAGGATGGGCAGCTATTCCCTGAAACAGAAGGCTTCTTACTTGACATCCAGGATAAAGTCATATTAACCAGAAACTACCAACAGCATGTCATCCAAGACCCAACTATTACAGAAGACAGATGCAGGAAATACCACCAGCATAAAGAAACGATGAAACACGTGACAAGCGGATGTAAAATATTAGCCGAAACGGAATACACAGCCAGACATGACTCAGCGGCAAAAGTAGTTTACCAAGCACTAACCACAACATACAAACTCATAGAAAACACAGATCCATACTACAAGTACACACCAACATACTTGAAAATAAAGATTACAACCTCTACTGGGACATCTGTATCCATACAGACAAAACAGTCCCCGCCAATAGACCCGATATTACTTTTCAATAAAAAAAAAAAGAAAAGTCACATATCTAATTGACATAGCTGTCCCCAACGACACAATCATCCAAACAAAATACACAGAAAAAATCTCCAAATACCTTGTAACAGAAATTTAAAGGCTATGGAAACAAGAAAAAGTCATCATTGTCCCCCTCATTATATCAACCACAGGCCTTACACCAATAACATTCACACCACACTTAGTACAATTAGGACACAAATATATACAGAAACATTCAGAAATCAGTGATTTTGAAAACATGTAACATAGTCCGGCCATTCCTTAATACACAATGGTAATAGTGTTTGTGCTGACTTGGCTTGAGCCCGTCAGCGAAACATGGAACTACATTGACCAAATATGAGAAAGAAGAACGAAAACAAGAACAGTAAATATTAATAATAGTAATCAATCAACCTCAGGGGCTAGGGGAATCCCAGGATTCTCCTAGTACATGCATTAACAATCCCGAGGTACCCGAGTCATGTTGTGCTGTGTGTGCTAATATATTCTCAAAAAAAGGAAGAACAATAATAACTTTTAAAGACAGACCAACAATAATAAGCATAAAAAAACACACCAACTATTTACCCAACCCAATGTCAGGACACTCTGACCTTCTGACACGACAGAACACTGAAAACACCCCAAACAACAGTAAACCAATAAAAGAAGCACCGAGCGAGCGACGTAACGGTCGAGGACGTCGCGGGAAATAGCAGCTCGACCAGAACTATGAAGACCGGGCAAAAGTGTTATGCCGTCGAGTAAGCCGGCCAAGCCCACCAACGAGGAAAAATCAAAGCATCGCATGAGTTGCACTACAGAAATCGACGAACACGTCATGCGTTGCTATAACAGAATCACAAAACCTGACAAAGAAATCACTAAGAAAAAAATTACTCACCGCCTGGATCCACCGAAATCAATCCCAAACACAACCGACACAGATGCGGGACAAACACAACCACCAGAGCCAAACCAAGCCACGTAGAAAAGGCAATGGAAACAAGAAAAAGTCATCAATGTCCCCCTCGTCATATCAGCCACAGACCTTACAGCAACAACATTCACACCACACTTAGTACAATTAGGACTCAACAAAAATATGCACAACTTACCAAATGTGAGAAAGAAGAACAAAAGTACCCAATAAATAAAACACAACCACCAAAGCCAAACCAAGCCACGTATGTTTTGCAAGGACAACATGCAACTACCAATTCTGGTAAACCAAGACAACGGTTAAAATGGTCAGATGAAATGAACAGAACTGTGATGCGCTGTTACTACACAGCCACCAAACTCGAAATAATAACATCGGGCTACAGACTGGAACTGCACAGACTTTTCTTGGCCCAATATCCACATCTGCAATTACTTGTTACAAAACAGAGAGTAACAGACCAAAAAAGAGTTATTACCAAGAAAAATCGCCTCACACCTTTCGAATTGCAAACCATCAAAGATTCAGTAGCTGCTGAACTGAACAGAGACGAACCAAACAATAAAAACAATACAGCAAATACCGAACCAACCTCACATACAAAACCACCCAGCCGAACACAAAAATACATAAACAAGTCCCATCACACATATTACAAGGCAATAGCAAGCACCGCACGATACCATATCACAGACAACAAAATCAATCATTCACCACCCTCAACAACATCTACACAACATCACCCCGAATCACCTCTCATACAAACACTCAAAGCAGAAATGGAGTCACATCTAGCTCGAAGGTCAGGCACCGACCCCACAACAAGAAATCCCATCCCTCGTTTAATCTCCAAACAGAGCACGCAAACAATCCTCAACACAATAAACAAGCACATAATATCCCAGTACATAACAGACTTAAGCACAATCGAAGACATTCACACAATGATATACGCAGCAGCAATCACCACTCTAACACAAAATAATCAAAAACGCCCGCAACGATAAAGAAACCTCAACAGCACAAAACCAAAATTCAAATGGCAAATAAGAATAAAAAACATAATCAACAACATCAGAAGAGATCTAGAACACTTTACCCAGTTTATGAACGGGAACGCGTCCAAACGTGTCACACAGGACAACAAGATCAAATACAAATCTCTCAACCGAACACTGCCAGAAATCTTTGATACTTTGAAATAAAAACTATCCGTATATGTCGCAAGACTCCGTAGATAACATACAAAGAATCAAACGAGGGAAAAGACACCAACAACCTCTTCCGAAGAAGCGAAAAACAGTTCCACCGAAAAATTATGTACAACGAGCAGACAGCAGTGCCTGAACCATAAAACAAACAAGAACTCACAGATTATTCGAAAATTATCTGGTCAGAACTCAAACTACACAATAATAACACCCCCTGGATCAAAGCCGAAGAAGACAAACATAAACATGTGACAGAACAAGAAAATTCCACATTAACTACACAAGAAATTACAGAAACAATGAAACACACACACACACACTGGAAATGCCCTGGAAGAGACAATATACAAAACTCCAGGTGCAAACAGTTTACTACCACACACGAAGCACTCACACACCAAATCAGCAAAGCCATTCTACAACCACACACATTCCCCACTTTCCTTACACAAGGAATAACATACCCCAATCCCAAAAGCTCAGACACCATCAACCCGTCAAAATACTGACCTATCACCTGTCTTCCAACCCTATACAAGATCATCACAGCCACAATTTTCTAAAGACACCTAATAGACAACAATATTCTCACAGAAGAGCAGAAGGAGTACAGAAAAAATAGCCGAAGATGCAAAGAGCAGCTGATCATAGATAGCGTAATCACGTGACAAAAACCTTCACACCGGTTACACAGACTTTAAAAAAGTCTTCGATTCCATATCCATCATGGTTAATCAAAGCCCTACAAAACTACAAAGCCATCAAACCAAAACCTCAGGCAATTTCTCGCGCAAATTATGAAAACATAGAAAACCAAAATCCACCTAAAAACACAAACCGAACGCATCCAAACAGAAAAGCTGTACATCAGACGGTGTAAATTTCAGGGAAACTGGCTCAGCGCTCTATGGTTTTGCCTCTGTCTCTATCCACTCTCAAATACACTAAACAGAACAGATCATGGCTTTACCATCAGACACCAAAAAGAGAACCAACATGAAATAAAATATAGACGACATAAAACTCTATGCTGCCACAGAAACGCAGCTGAAACAAGTCCTCAAAATCACAGAAACATTCACCTTAGATATCAATATGTTATTTGGTATAAGTAAATGTAAAGTGCTCCACATCGACAAAGGCCACCATGAGACAGAAACCATCAACAATGAAACAATCGATAACATGCTTGACAAAGGAATATACAAATATCTAAGCTTTCAACAAAGCACCAAACTCAACCACACTCACATCACAACTAAGCTCAGAACCGAATTCAAAAACAGACTCACGAAACTTTTACAAACAAAATTTAACTCCAAGAATCTCACTAAAGACATCAACACGTTTGTTATATCTATACTCACATATTCATTTGGTATCATCAAATGGTCACAGACAGACATAGAAAACATTCACATCCTTATACGTTCTCAATTTACCAAATACAGGAAATTACACCCCAACGCATGCAAAGAAAGACTTACCATCGAGAGGAAAGCAGGAAGAAGAGGAATCATAGACATAAGCTCACTACATACAAAACAAATACAAGCACTTAGGAAATTATTTCACACCAAGCAAACCAGCATCCACACAGGAACAGTGAAAGCAGACAAAAACTACACACCTCTCGACTTATCCCGGGCAGACCACCCAGCAGACACACACAGTTACACTCAATTATAACAGGAAAAGATGAACACGTAGTCAGAAAAAATACTCCACGGGAAACACAAATACCACATAGAACAAGACCACGTAAATAAAAAAACAATCATAAACCTAATTACAGGATGGGCAGCTATTCCCTGAAACAGAAGGCTTCTTACTTGACATCCAGGATAAAGTCATATTAACCAGAAACTACCAACAGCATGTCATCCAAGACCCAACTATTACAGAAGACAGATGCAGGAAATACCACCAGCATAAAGAAACGATGAAACACGTGACAAGCGGATGTAAAATATTAGCCGAAACGGAATACACAGCCAGACATGACTCAGCGGCAAAAGTAGTTTACCAAGCACTAACCACAACATACAAACTCATAGAAAACACAGATCCATACTACAAGTACACACCAACATACTTGAAAATAAAGATTACAACCTCTACTGGGACATCTGTATCCATACAGACAAAACAGTCCCCGCCAATAGACCCGATATTACTTTTCAATAAAAAAAAAAGAAAAGTCACATATCTAATTGACATAGCTGTCCCCAACGACACAATCATCCAAACAAAATACACAGAAAAAATCTCCAAATACCTTGTAACAGAAATTTAAAGGCTATGGAAACAAGAAAAGGTCATCATTGTCCCCCTCGTCATATCAGCCACAGGCCTCACACCACACTTAGCACAATTAGAACTCAACACAAACATACACAAAAACAATCAGAAGTCAGTGATTTTGAAAACATGTAACATTGTCAGGTCATTCCTTAATACACAATGGTAATAGCGTTTGTGCTGACTTGGCTTAAGCCCGTCAGCCAAACATGGAACCATATTGACCAAATGTGAGAAAGAAGAACATACCAATTAATAATAATAACACGATGGCAGCAGCATGCATTAAACAACAGTACAATTAAAACATTGCCCAACAGGAGGTATAGGAAGCGACTAGAAGAATAGTCGTCAGAACTCTGAGGAGATAATAAAATTCCTGTTATCAATATGCTAGCTGTTCGATATTTCGGTAATCCATTTAAGGTGTAGAATCCACAAAAGAAGGACTGCGAAATACAGTATATATGTTAGTACAAAATCGTTTATATAATACTATGTCTCCTTAGTTTATGACCTGGTCCTCGAGTTTACTTTTTACGTCATCAATACGGCAGGCTTAACGTGTAAAGTTGTAAAAAACTCGAAAATGATATGTGACAATCAACGAAGGTATGTCAAAGTCTTCTAATTAAATGTGTTAGAAAGAGCAGGGGAACCGGTATAAGCTTTGGTGATATAGTCAAAAAATGAAGATATTTACATCTGCCTAGACTTAAGACTATTATGAAACCAGTAGAATAAGGACACCGCTACAGATAACATACAAAAGTCCATCATGGAGCATTCTATATAAACATCACTTCGCTGCAGTGGTCAAAACACACTTAACACATTTAATTTCATGCTGAAGGAAGCTGAACATTTACATAATTTAGATATAGAAGAAATGTATAGCTACTTAAGTAACACTCAAGGTATAGCCTAGAGGATACAAAAGCTTTCTAAATCATCGTTCGCAACAGTTTAAGGAAACGACTGAGAAAGATCTGGTGGTCAAATCTCTCAGGATCTAACAAAACGCCTCCTACCAATACTCTGTCTGTGACAATACTTCTTTATTTCTTCTGAGTCAATATACGAGAAATCATGCATATAAAGCGACCTCTCCATCGTCAGTGCTCAGTTCCTAGAATATACCTTTCAGTTCCTCAAGGTGAAAGAAGTCTCTTGAACTAAGAGAGTTTTGATCCTGTTTTGTAAGTGGCATTCAGCCATGAACAGCAAGAAGACCGGCGGCCTTGATTCGCTGAACGGTGGGCGACTTGAGTCTGTTCGACAAGTATTTTCATGGAAAGTGTTCAAAGGATCTAGCCCACTTAATTCCTCTCAGAGCGGTGCATGTTAGAAATGCACGTCGTCACATTCGTATGAGGTTCAGCTTGTTACTTCGCGTACAACGCTTTTCAAGCAGTCTTTTATATGAAGAACATCATCCCTTTAGAATATTTTGTCCAGGGCTGTGTTTTCCACCGAGTACAATTTACAGCGATTCAAGAACAACGTGAATCGCTTTTTCCGCACACATGCCGCTCCTGAAGCGCTTTAGGGTCTTCCCTGTAGCACGTGTGCTAGATCCATAGAAAAAATTTTTTTGAAGCTTTACTGATATATTAAACAACCTAAATATAGTGGGTCTTCTTAACTGTCAGAAGGTTATAGAGTTGACGCTTGTCGTTCCGGTAGTTTTCGTTTAGAATAGTGAAATAAGCGCCGCCGAAAACACGTAAAAAAATAATACGCTGTTACGTATAATTTTTTTCATGGAACCCTCTACAACTTAGGAGGTACAATTATAAAAAGTTTCTGGTGTAACTAAAAAGATTAAATAAAATTTCTATGAATTTAGTTGTTTGGTACTAGTGGCTGTAATTAAACATGTTGAGTTGCGTTTAATCTCCAAATATTGCCACAATCTTTCATATAAAAATGATCTCCTTTCCTTCCAATACCCTTTAAAATAGCAAAAATAAATTGGGAAAAAACGAGTTGGATGCGACAAATTACTGACTTATACCTTTTATACCAAATCTTGCTTAAAATTTATTAGGGAATATTAAAGGTAAGCATAACAAGTTTGCTAGAAAAGTTGAATATTTTGTCACCATGGAAGTTGATTTTGTAGAAGGCTGCTTGCTATGGTATCTTAAACAACAAACATATACGAAGCCTCAAATATTTTTAAATTCAAAATATTCTCCGTATTTCGCAAAAGTGCTTTTAAACTTTTTCAAAGTTACCTCTCCTAAAGATGACAAAATAATAGATTTAATGACACCATAAGTTCAGATTAGTGAATTGTAAATTTTTGCTACCGATAATATATATTTTTTTACATCATTTGATAGGATAAACTAAAGGAGACGGCTAATTTAGAAGTAAAAATAAAAATTGTATAGATAGAGATAAATACAATACTACGGGGGTAAGTTTTGTGAGTACCTAGCCATTAAGGAAAACTCGCAGAGCTTAAAATGGAATTCCTTTTCTACATAAGTGGCATATGTCTATATTAAAACACTTGCTCTCGCGTATCGTTCCTTCCAAAAAAAAACTATCGTTGGAACCTTAACCTGAAATCTTTCTTCAGATGTATGAACCAAAAGAAGTCACCGGGCGCTAAATCGAGAATGTGTGATGGATGTTGTAACTCAGCGAATCCGATAATGGCTTGAAGTGTTATCGTTCTTGAGAAGTTTCTTTTTTTTCACACGTTCCTCCTTTGATGTTTGGGAGTCCATCCTGCAGAAAGCTTTTTCACCCCTAAATCTATTTACACAATCTTGAAAACTTAAGTTTTGGATACTGTAAGTTCTTTAACAAGCACTGATATTTCCGCAGTTCTTGCCTAAATCTACCTTTCTGTCGACGCTGTTTAGACCCAAATTTACTTCAGTAAAGCCCAACGCCTGGGATATTCTTTCCTGAATAACTTTTAGTTCACCCTCTGTAGTGAGAAACAAATTACTTTTACTTGTTTTTCAAAGGAATGAAAATCGTAGAACTTGTAAAATGCAACAAACGTATTTAGAAAAATGAAAATAACTTGAAGCAATTTTTTCATGACCCTTACTGGCCCGTCGTGCACCTGCTTGTTTCAGGATTATAAAAGGCTAATATTCTTTGAAAAAGATAGCAACTTTCTAAGTCGAGTTCCCTTAATACACTTACTCTCTAGAATTATGGAAGATCCTAGATGAATTTCTCATACCCTCGTGATTTCTGGACAAAACCTAATTGGAACAATTTTCTCCAAGCACCATCTACGGCCTGGACTATCTTAAAACCCAATGCGAGTAAGGTGCTTAATTAGGGGGCCTATAAAGATTCCTGTTGAGGTCTTCAAGTCTTTCCTGCTTAATTTAACTAAGGATTTAAAGTTAGGTTCTGTTATGAACATTTTTGTTTATCTCATTCTTGGTGCTTAGCTTCAGTTTTTGATGAAGATACTGTCTAAAACATCAGCGATTGACTCCCTTCCAACATTGTATGGAGTTCTTAAAACGGGTTCAGCTGTAGTGGGGCTCGTTACAGCCTTTTGTTTAGTCGGCTTGTCAGCCATCTTATTTCAATCGACATTGTCTGTCCAAAGAGAAGTGGTCTGTCTCTCCACGCTAAGTTGCGAACAAGCCCTTGCACTCACTTACTAGTTATGAAATTACCCTAGCTTGTTCCAAGGACATCACGGCAGCTCTACTACGCTACGAGAAAATATGTATGATCCTACATCATATGGGTGGAAAAAAGGGACATCTTAAATTTATACAATTGTATAGTCCTTTTCTTAATTTATTCTTGCTTGATTTAAATTTGAACCGAGTTAAGGTTTCGGTCATTAATGCTACCGGACGAATTAGTTGCAGCAGCTAGTTGCTGAGATCTTCTACCCCTGCATACCCTCAGAATAATGAAAATACCTTATAAACGATTTATCGTAAGAAAAAATGAAACCTTTAGAGTTTTGTAGTCGTATATAAGTAAAAAACGGCACATTACAAAGAGTCCACAGTGCCAAAACACTACGTTACTGTTCCTTACACATTTTTATGATTTCTGTATGTGCATTTACAAAATAAATTAATGGGATATTAAGAAGCCAGAATGAAGATTCTTAATTGAAGAGTAATCTAGAGTAACAACCGGCGTAGTTTTTTACAGACAAGTTGTATCAAAAATATTATTTTAAAATAGTTTTTTTTTTAATTCTACTTCTATGTACCTTAACTATTCGTGATATCATTTGCCCGTTTATTAAAAATAAGTCATGTACACATTGCTGGATAATTTACAATAATTAGAACTATGGTTACGAGTAGTGGTGATAAAAATACTTACTTCTTCGATTAACATTAGAGACGAAAGTTTATCATTATAATAAAATTTTAGAAAAAATTAGTAAAGTGATTTACTAAGTACTTGCTTCTCTACTCTTAATAAGTCACTTAGTCCAGGGATAATTTTTTAAATAATAGGCACTTCGTATCATTACTTTTTATTATATTTCATATTAATTACAAGACTAAGGTTAGCAAAGAAAGGGTTCCAGATATATTTACAACTACAACCGAAAATTTCTTTATACATACTGTTTCTGCTAAAATTAGATATTATGTAAAAGATCACACAAATTTATATATCCGTAGTAATAATAACACGATGAACAAGAATATATATATATATATATATATATATATATATATATATATATATATATATATATATATATATATATATAAAGGAGGTTGTAAAATTCACTATATATATTGAAACGAGTGACTCGTGGGGTCATGTAGAAACATATTCAATATTTTTTTTTTTCAAATTCGAAAATTTTTGAAGAATTAAAAAAAAAGGGGGCACAACTGAATTTTACCAAATCATTTAAAAAATTAATTGCAAAGAAATAATTCCTTGGAACGCCCAAGAACAACTGGATCATTGCCTCTTAACAGCTAATTTTCAAATTCGGAGAGCAGGGCAAATCGACATTCAGCTTGAAAAAACCGTAGATAAAAATACATTTTCGCCTATAAAAATATTTAATTTTGATGAAAGTGGATTTTCCACGAGTCAGAAAAAAACCCAAACAGTTTTAGGATTAAAAAGAAAGAATTAAATCGGCACAATAACAAGCGGAGAAAAATGCCTTGTGTTGTGCCAGTGTAGCTAGACAGTTTGTGCCTCCCGAGCTTATATTCAAAAGAATGAGACAAAAACCTAAATTGGGAATGGCACACCTTCTGAAAGTATTGTCACCATTCCAGATATTGGCTATATTAACTTAAACTTATTTGTAAAATGGATAAAACATTTTATAAGCGTCGTAAAGCCAACCCCTGAAAATAAAGTGTTACTTCTGCCTGATGGAAATACAACACATTTTAAGAACCTGGAAGCGTTGAACATAGCAAAGGCTAATCGCTTAATAATGTTGCAGCGGCCAGGCCTTACTACTCACTAGCTTCAGCCACTGGACTTCCCTTTTTTTTATAACCTATAAGCAGTTATTACATTCAATCAACAGAAAAATGGTTGAAGACAAACCCAGATCGTCAAGTGCAGTATCAAGTGGTAAGTTTATTTGCATAAGCTTACCAAAAAACTGCTATCATTTGCAACGGCTAGAGTTTGATCCATGGACAAAAAGATCTTTCCCGAACTTTTGTTTAACGCAGGTGAAAATATAAATGCTCTCTCTCTCAAACAAACTCAAGTAACGAAAGCACATCGATTTTACAACACGCTTCTATTATTACTAATAATAAAAACAAACAAATTGTTCAGCAACCTCATGTCTTCGAATAGATCACCACATTTAAATAGTCAACCGTCTATTTCGGGATTTAAGGCTAAAGCTTTAAAAAAAATTTAAATCTTTATGCCCAATACTACAAAAAATACTATAAAAAAAACTGTGGAAAATACATCAAGTCCTTACAAAAATATGTTGAACGAATTAATACCAACCAAACCGAGAAAAAATACAACCAACTTAAACTAAAAAGCTATGGACAGTCATCAAACGCCGAAAATAAACCCAATGGCGGCTTACAAAAAATATTCAAGTCATCATTTCTTTAGGGTAATTTTTTTTCTTTATTTTTGGATATTTAAGGTGAATTTTCTGCAATCGATCTACAAGGACCCGTCAATTTCAGTCAGTTTCAATATATACCCCGTATATATATATATATATATATATATATATATATATATATATATATATATATATATATATATATATATATATATGTATATATATATATGTATATATATATATATATATATATATATATATATATATATATATATATAATATATATATATATGCCTCATAGAAAGTAAAATACCAACACTTTAGGTAAATGCCTTAAGTGTGCTTATATTTAAAAAGGGAAACCAATTTAAACTGGAGAATTACAGACCCATCAGCCTGTTTTCGGTATTCTACAAAATCCTCACTAGTATCATAACGTATTAATTAACAAACAAATTGGACAGTTATCAACAACCTGAACAAGCGGGATTTAGACGGGGATATAGCAGTTTAGACCATCTTCAAACAATTACATTGCTAGTGGAAAAAGCAAATGAATATAAGGTCACCTTGCGGATAGCAATGGTTGACTACGAAAAAGTATTTTATTCGATAGAGATATGGGCAGTTTCTTAACGCCTTAAGTAACAGGCTTAAGTACCGAAAATTATGTCCTCTTGTTTGTCGTTCCTAGCCCGACTGATGAGCCGTGATACGGCGAAACGCGTCTCGGGATGGATGCGACAAATAAGAGAACAGTGGGTAGACTGCTGAGATACGGACTTTCGTCCACTTTCAGTTGTTCTTACTATAAATCATATATATATATATATATATATATATATATATATATATATATATATATATATATATAAGTATTTAAAAGTATGTGCGATGCTT
Organism: Pachyrhynchus sulphureomaculatus; assembly: GCA_019049505.1. NCBI lineage: Eukaryota > Metazoa > Arthropoda > Insecta > Coleoptera > Curculionidae > Pachyrhynchus > Pachyrhynchus sulphureomaculatus. Next base: position 100,776,010 of record CM032446.1, on the reverse strand, counting down.
TACCAATAAAATACTGAAGTTAGTTGCTGTGATACTTATAATGCGTAGAAAGATATTTTCATTGTTTGATGGGTGTTATGTGGATGTACACAGGTGAAAGAATATTATTAAGTCAACATTCAGATTTTTTGCAAATATATTAATTAGTTTTAAATAGGCGCCTATAATTCGAAAATACAAAACCGAATTTACTCTTTATTAACTAACTAAAACTTAAGACCTACCTTCAGAATCAAAACTGACAAGAAATGTCAGAACTATGACAAAAAATAGATTTTTATTCATTTTTTCAACTAAACAATACCCGACATTATTGAACGCATCGATTAAATAGCAAGATTCTTGAGAAATATCTTATCATTATCTTATTAGTAAGTATACGTATTTATGAAAAGAATACCTAAAACAGGAAAGTCACGCATTCCTTTCTAATTTTTTGTTTTCTAGATCTACTCAGTTTATCTACATTTGTCTTCTTTTAGTGCAAGTAAACCTTAGCATATGTTAAAACCCCCAAAAATAGCAGTTATGACATCGAAATCACACACAGAAAAAAAGGTATTGCAACAGGAAAACAAACACTTCAAATCAAACGTCGTCCAAATATGGCTACCACCGACGTCTTATAACCAGCCCCATCGAGTTTCTCAGAGACATCATGCATTTTTGAAAATTATTATTTGGTGTCTAGAAGCACCTAACCAAAATTATTTTAGATAGTCTTAGGTAGATATTTGGATGAAATTGTCTAACATTCATTTGATTTGGATAATCACGATAGCTAGCGTCAAAACACATTGACTAGTGACGAAACAAAAATCGCTAAATAAAGTAGCTTGGAATAGATACATAATTAAGAGCAATTGTTAACAAATGTACTTTGAATATTAAAACTCTATTTTTTACAATAATACAATACAACAACAGCATATTAAATATTTATGACTAGTTACACATATTTTTAATTAAATATGTTCATTTTGAGTGACTTTTAAAATGAAGCGCAATACTTCTACAATTTGTGAATTATTTCGTATGCACACTTGAGCTCAAGGCTAAGCTGCTCGTCATATCTGAGATATATACGAGTATATATATATATATATATATATATATATATATATATATATATATATATATATATTTATATATATATATATATATTTATATTTAAAAAAAAATCTAAATAATAATTCTGTATTCCACGCGAGCGGAGCCGCGGGCGTAGCTGGTGCCTTATATTTGGAATATCTATATTTATGCTCTCTGTTGTCTTCCCTGTATCGAAGTATCGATTAAAAAATCTGCTCATTAATATTATTTTTCCATATTTTACCAATAAAGTAATATTTCATTTGATATTAACAATGAAGGTTACATTTGCGAAATATATAGCCTGAAAGGTCCGAAAATATAACAATTCGCTTCACTTTTGTCATAAATTTATTGACGACTAACTTTCATTTTATCTTTTAATAATTCACAAATGTTAGTAGCGGCAGCAAATTTAAGATCCATATACAGTAGTGATTAAATAATTATCTAAACCACCTATTACACCCTTGTTTAGTACAGCCTAAACAGTATTTTTATTAATATTTTAAAGTACAACACTAGTAGAAGTAAGAATATTTCATTGTTTCGCTAACTACTTTTGATGTGATAAGTAATACCTCCCTTAAAATTGTCAAGGGTTATTGCATTGTCCCTTGGATATCTTTTTAGATTGTGTTTAATTTAGATATTAGTATTTGAAATTAAATTATTTCTCACGATAAAGTAAAACGACCAAATAATTTATATTTTTGTTAGTTGACGTACTTTTAGAACATATTCTGAAAATTAGTTGATGCTATTTTCGTCTTGCTGATCTATTAAAGTTTGTTAACCATATTTGTTTTTGTTAGGTAATTGCTATTTTTTGTAGCATTTCAGCAATATTCGTACGGATGTCAATTTTACTTTTACTATCACCAGAACTCACTTCTTAGAGTGTGAAATAGTAATTTTTTACGGTAAAAAGTTTTAAAATTATCAATATTAGTACATACATGTATGTTCCTACAAAATCAGATGTATTTTAAAGTGTTAATTAAAAGGCAAAATAGTGAAATATTGTGAAATTGTTGAATAACAAAAATCGACTGGCTAGGTGCTGTTTAAATAATAGCTAATAATAGCTAATATTATTATTTAGAGATTACATATTAAGTGGATTTTAGATTATTATTAAATAAAAGAAATTATTAATAAATTAAAGAAAGTGCAGTATTTCAAAGTTCAATTTTTAGTTACAACTAAAACTTAAAAGGTTACACGAAAATTTTTAATATGAAAATTCTAGAATTTTTATAATATACCTAAACACAAAATTAATAAACTTTCGACAATCAAGATATTACAATTGACACACTACTTTTTTTTATATTATATCTTATACATTACTTATATTAACGGAAAGCGTTTTTAACATATAAATGTTTGCACACACATTAGATTGTCTATGAAAACAAATACTTTCTAGAAGTAGTTCTACTAAACATATTTAGCACATTTATTTATCAAGCTCTCTAAACCAACTTTGACATTTATTTATAATAAAGTGCTAAATTTGACTTTCTCACATTAAAAACCTCTTCCCTTATCTCATATGTTTACCCTTTATATATTTTACCATAAATAAGTGAAAATAATGAATAAATTATACAATTTGACGATTCCTTGACTCTAAAAACCATAAACCGGACTTAAAATATGATATATATGAAGCTACTCATCCAACTCTTCCCCTACTTTTATAACTTATATGTTTAACAAGAAATAAGTAAAAATAATGAAAAAAAAATACAATTTTACATTCTTCGACTCCTGGAAAACTGCAAAGGACGTATAATACAATCAATACGAAGAAACCGCCTTACACCTCCTCCACTTCATTAGCCCATTATATGTTTAGTCATAAAATGAAAAAAATGAATAACTTGTTTTTAGATCCTCCTCCTCTCAGAATCCTGAAAAGAAGGTGTAACAAGACATATACGAAGAAGCAACCTTTTTAACACCCTCCCCATTCCTTTAACTCGTTATATACTATAAATAATTATACTTAAAATTTGTTTACAATCTCGGAATAATGAAATATAAAATACATAAAATTCTGTTCACCCTCTTGCATTCCTGTTTCAGATGTTATGAGTGTACCAATTTTAAAATTAGTTTTCCATTTCGGCGCGAGTTTCGAGTGTCTTTGCTGTTATTGGGGAATCGAAGTAATATTACAGCAGTATTTCCATTCATTTACTACTGAAGATTAAAATTTCTCTCTTGAAAGTGCTGGAACCACTTTTTACACTGAGTGTAAAATACCGCGTTTTCACTAAAAGCTAAAAAACATGGTTTTGCCTGAGCCTCATTTTTTAAGTTCGAATGCGCAAAAAAGTACCTCGAATGTTTTCTGATATTTACAGTAGGATCACGAATTACTATTAGACTATTCGAAGTTCATTTTCGTCAATAATGACAGACAAACGAAAATTCGTCAGTATCATTATACATTTTTATAACATCAATTTCAGATAAAACTCCTATAATTAAAATATTTAGGTTACATTCTAAAAATTTCAGGTGCCTCAGATTAGTTTTCCTAATAATCAAACGCTAAAGATGCCCTTTCAGTATTATAAGTTATTGTATTTCATCGATAAGTTTAAATGGAGTGAGGGGGATCATTCTTTCATCATCAGAGTACTCAAGTGTAATACTATTCATTTTATTAACGTCATGGACTAAAACCACTGAATGATACCAACATCAAGTGAAAATACTTAATCATTTTAATTCTTAGGAGCAGGACACTGAACGTAGTCGCTTAAACATTTTCAAGTATCATAATTAAAATCAGTAGAACTAACACATAGGCTGAAAAGTTTTTGGTCTGACACATAGATATCGCCCTTTTCAAAAAATTCATATGATTTTTAGGAAGTACCAACCTTCAAACGATACTTGTCAAAATGTCATGATATTATGAAGATTAGTTTACAAGTTCCAGTAGTTTTAGTGACGCTACCTTTGATATTTTCAAAACAATGGAAGAAATCGAATTTCGTGTGTTGATTAAATACTGTTTTTGGATGAGAAAAAATACCGTTCAAGCAAGGTAATGGCTTGATAAGTGTTACGGGGACTCTGCCCCTGGAAAATCACTCATCATACAAATGATGCTGAATGCTCTGGGACGCCCAAATGAGGTGGTTACACCGGAAAACATAAAAAAATTCACAAAATTGTTTTGGATGACCGTAAAAAGAAATTGCGTGAGAGAGCTGACAACCTAAAGATATTAAAAGAACGTATTGGTCATATTTTGCATGAACATTTGGGCATGAGAAAGCTCTGTTCGAAATGGGTACCGTGTTTGCTCACAGTGAACCAAAAACAACAACGTGTTAATGAGTCTGAGCGCTGTTTAGACCTGTTTAAGCGTAATAAAAAGGATTTTTTAACGCTATATGCGACATAGAATGAAACGTGGATTCACCACTAAACACCGGAATCAAATCGGCAGTCAGCTGAGTGGACTGCAGCCGGTGAAAGCCGCCCGCCCGAAGCGACCAAAGACACAACAGTCGGCTGAGAAGGTTTTGGACTCTGTATTTTGTGATGGACATCGAATAATTTTCATCGATTATGCTGAGAAGGGAAAAACCATCAATAGCGAATATTATATAAAGTTATTGGTGCGTTTCAATGCAGAAATCGCAAAGAGACGGCCCCAAATGAACAAGAAAAAAGTGCTCTTTCATCGAGTCGTGTTACAAGTTAATGGTTACAATGGCAAATTTGCATGAATTGAAGTTCAAATTGCTTCCTTATCCACGGTATTCTCCAGATTCGGCCCCCAACGACTATTATCTAATGGCAAACCTCAAAAAAATGCTGGCGGGAAAGAGATTTGGCTCTAATGAAGACGTTATCGCAGAAACTGAAGCCTATTTTGAAGGTAAAAAACAAATCCTTCTACAAGAAAGGTATAGAAATGTTAGAAAAGCATTGGACTTATTGTATCGCTCTTGAAGACGACTATATTGATGAATAAAGTCAACATCAGGATTTTTCTTAAATCATTCTTCAAGATTTAATAACCGTTAGCTACGGCAAATATTCAGAGAAGAAACACAGCCGCAACTTTATTGCATTGGCAACAAAATTAAGTTGTTTATATTAATTGTTTGAGTACGAGTGTCGTTCTTATCAAAAATATTTGCAGCTACCTTCTGCCTGAGCGTTGTTACTAAGTTGGAAAATGGAATTATCGCAGAAAATTAGTTTTGAAACCTCACGCAGTAGAAATTTATGCCAGAATGAAAGCTGTATATCGCAACTATAGTTATTCTCATACGGCTGTGGTTAAAAGGTGTAATAAATTTTGCTAAGGAAGAAAATCTACTTACGAGTATAATGTAGCCCCTCGAAAACGTACTAGTGTTGCAGCATCATATGACAATGTGACGGTGAAGGTTCTTTAACGCGGAAATAGGCGCCTTCAAATGAGGTAACTTTCTCAGATGTTTGTAAGAATTGTTTATGCCATTATTTACAGTCTTGGATATAACTAAGTTGTTGCTCAGTTGATTTCATGATTGCTTACTGATAAGCACAAGAACTTTCTTTCGGCCTTATCACTTCAGGAGCTGAAACGCTGTCAACAAGGTAGTGTCTTCTTATACCAAATTAATACCGGTAATGAATATAATTTTATCATCACGAACCAGAATGCTAACGTTAATGTAAGTAGTGGAAGCATGCAGAATCTCTGAAAGCAAAAAATTTCGTTCTCGACCTTCGGCAGGTAAATTAGTGGTCCTTAATTATTTTTTTCATTACCAAGATATACTTCCCTTAGATTTTGGTATCTGGTGTTAAGATGAGTGCAAACATTTTAAAATATTTACGTGCCAATATCAAGAATAAATGTCCCGGCTATATCACAAACGATGATATAATCTTGCTTGACAATGCTCACCCACATATAGCTAAAACAGTTCAACATTTGCATGCTTGTATACATTCGGTAGTCTTGGAACATCTACCTTACAATCCGTTATCTCTGTAAAATTTCCATGGCTCTATATCTCCATAAACTAATCGCTAGCGGGGGAGGTAGTTCAATTTGTACATTGAGATACAGTTAGCGTTTTTACCTGCAAGAAATTTATAGATTCCACACTTGAGAATTTTTAACCACTCATGATGTAGAATCCAATTTTAAGGTCTTACGTCCCCCCAACAAGGAAAAGAGGCTTAACGACTTGAAAAATCATGAAATTGCCATATCTTATTCGCGCCAATTAGGCCAATTAGACCTATTATTAAAGTAATTAAGCTAATTAATTATTCCTTTATTTTTACTGGATCTGTTCCATTTATTTTCCTCTTGTTCTAGTTTATCTCCAAGATTATTGTTGTCTCTGCTCTTAAGGATTCGTAACACTACCAGAATCGTTGAATTATTCATTTTAATATGTGCGGTCATGTGCACAATTTAAATATTTTATAGTTTTAAGCAGTTTATTAAGTGACGTTCATGCAGTGCGCGTGTCTATTTGTTCAAATTTTGTGATAGATTTTTCTAACCTGTAAGACGCTTTTCTTATTGTTTGACGATCTATCTGTATAACTTAACTTTTTAAAAAATTTTTTAAATTTTATTTTACACCTGTCGACTATTTTTGTCTCGCAAACTATCCTGATGATGGCCAACTTGGGCTGAAACACATAGACATAAGTAAAAACAAATAAACTATTTTTTTTGAGAAGGAAGATATGACTTAATATCCACCTTATTTCTACTTTTATCCTATCTATAATATATTAATGCAATAATGGAGCTCAATTCTTAATGATAATCAAGTTTTTTTTTTAATTCATTTATTAAAAATGCATTTATAGCCTTTATACATGTTTCTGCTGAATAAAAATCTTAAACATTGGTAAATAATACTGACGAAAAGGTAAATTTTTCCATAGATACAATCTCCTAGAATCAGATTTCAAAATAGACTTGCAACAATAAGAACAACTATTGAGCTATTGACATTAAATGACTCCTCTTCTAATACTAATCAATCTATAAAACTGGTAGGTTATCTGTCATTTTAGGTACTACAAAACAATATTACCATATACTTTTCATTTAGAGGCAATGTGGGAATATTAAGAGAATGAAGAATATCAGTGTTTTGTATATTAAATAAGGCGTTTTTTTCAACACTATCCTATATTCTAACCGTGCCTATATTTAATCGAGCATATTCACCAAAAGAAAAAAATATGTCTTTGTTAAGACAAGATAAAATAGTGAGAAATTACTAGTTGGTTTAAAAGGATTCTCCAAATTCAACTAACTTTATGACTATGACTGAACCTGAATTAGTACCTATAATGTTTCTCTTATATTTATTATTTACTCGTATCTTTTTTATGGAGAAAGCCTAGAAAAGACTAGTGTTAGTTTACTGTTACATTGCTTAAATATGATAATAGGCCCTTGATAAATAGCGCGAATAATTTTTGATATACTGAAAATTCTGTAGAAAGTGTTACAATTAGCAACTGGCTGTATGGCAGAACAATCCAAGTCAAAATAAAATTAAAAAAAAACACTTGCATGGAAGTGAAAGTTTTTATTTTTTTATTTTTGATTGTGACTTAGCTATGTAGATTTTGTCTTTCTTTTAAACATATTCAGGTGGGCTTATATAATTCTATCATAACCTTTAACCTGAGGCAGTTGGAATGTTACTCTGCATATAATTTTATAACAAAATTCTATTCAAAATTTGTAAACTTGACGAGTAGTTTAAAAACCATAACATAATATAATTTTCTAAGTTGTTCAAAAATAATTATCAATACAGTGCTGTAGCGATCTAAAAAGCTATATAAGTTTTGTGGTTCTTTGGGTTTATTTTTTTTTAATATTTATTTTATTTTAAGATTTCGGACATTTACAGAACTTTAAATATCGGTAATAATTTTAATCCAATTGCGGCATTCAGAATTACTCATTTGACTATAGACACTCTATATTCTGAAATAGTACCACATGATTTAAACGACCATGAACTCACTTCTTATGCAGTACCATTTATGACATAAGGACAACAGTTTCGATTGACGTATCGACTAGCCGAATGCATGTTAAAGAGTGAATTATAGCATTGGACCGGTAAACTGCAAAAGTGTAGCAGTTATTCTTTCAAATATTTTCACTATTGAGAAATAACTATAAATCACCAGTAGAGCATAAGTTATCTACAAAGAATTAACTGATATAAAACTTATGAAAATAAAGTGAGTTATACTTTCTGAAGTATACAAATCTATACTAATAATTTTTACTATCTGAAAATTGATATTTATCCGCATATGTTTACTTTGAATAGTAGAATTACTTTTAAATGTAAATCACTACCTAGTAACTTCTTGTTCATATAGTTTTACTCAGAATGTTTGTCACTGACTCTTCTGCTAAGTTAGCTAAACTCCACTTGTAAAATCTTGCTGTTATGTTTTGTATTTATCTTTTTCTTTTTTTTTAATATACATTGATTTTATATATTATATACATTATACATACCAAGCATCCTCCATTCCAAAAGTCATCACTACACAAGTTGTGTGTAGAATTAAAGCTGCCCCTTTCATAATCATTAAGACTTGTTGAACATACTTTATCTATTAAAAATTGAAGATTAATTTTTCGTAAATACAATAATGAGTCTCCCCAAGTTTCAATTACTCTTAATTAACTTAAAACCCCTGTACATGAAATGGAACTGATTAATTTGTTTCTGGTAATTTAATTAGCTGAGCAACGTCATTGAGCTAATCGATTCTGACAGCTAAAAAAATCTGCATTAATGATTATAATAACTACAAAATTAAAACTATTTTGTTTAGCATCGGTTTGTGGCTGCTTTGACTGATTATATATATATATATATATATATATATATATATATATATATATATATATATATATATATATATAATATATATATATATATATATATATATATATATATATATATATATATATATATATATATATATATATATATATATATATATATATATATATATATATATATATATATATATATATATATATATATATATATATATATATATATATATATATATATATATATATAATACAATCCTAAGTTTAACTACTGGGAAACGCCCTTATAAGGAGAAGAAATGAGCAATCAAAGATCTAAAGGCTCTAGTATCTGGTTTTTATTTTTATTATCGAGCTTTCGCTGCCTAATGGTAGCTTCTTCTGGATTCTAAAAATGCAAACCAGGTACAGAAAATAAACCAAAACGTTCGTTTTTTAAAATGCGATTAAATGAATTGTACGACTGTATGTGAAATTACTTACAAAAATTTAGCAGTTAATTCATCTCTGGTGAAGACAATGAAATTTGCATTTTTGTTGGCCAGGTAGTATAAATGATTACACAAACATTGATTAAAAGACACTTAGAGAGTTACACAAATATTAAAAATAAAACTTTGTCAATAAACATTAGTTAAAAACACTTTTTGAAGACCGAAACATAACTGAAAGAAACACCATGATGTTGAAATGGTACTCCATTTAAAAAATTTTTTGACGTCGAGTTTAGTAACTATTTAGTGATATTCGAATATGAACCGGATATTGTTGGTAGTCTATGTCGTCATCAGGTCGACAAAAAACCATAAAAGCATTAAAGTTAGGGATGTGGTAAATATTTTTTTTAGGTGGATGCTAATTTTAGATAAATTATTTATTATTAATGATATATATTTTTTAGTTTTAATTTTATAAAACAGCGGACTTAAATTTGATGAATGTTACTCTTCGACGAGTTATTTGTTATTAATTATATTAATAATTCTTTAATTTTATAATCAAGAGATTCATAGGCTAATTTAAAAATTTAAAAATTTGAAAGAGAAAATTAATACTGGACGTTATTTATTATTTGTCATTTGTCATTTAATTATTTAATTTTAACAAGAAGACATAGAAAAGTAACTGGTAATAAACAGCAAAAATGACAGAAAGAGAAAAGAAAACGTCAACTTAACTAGAAACTAATTTTTTCATAAAGATCGTTCTTTTTTATTGGTTTGGTATAGTTTTGTGTTAGTAAATAAGTATACATGGAGCTCAATCCTTCTATGTTTTTTTGTGATTGAGATTATTTTTACAGGTTTTTATGTAACACATTTCCAAGAAACTTCTTCTGAAATAATTAGTCTCAACATCCAGAATGAAGCTGTTGTTATATTGTACTCTGTGATCTGTATTATTTACGTGTAAGCTCAAGCTAGTTGCGTTAGATTTGTGTTTACTATCACTTTTGTGTAACGCTAATCTCTTAGAGAGCTTTTGTGAAGTTTGTCCAACGTAAACCAAACCACATTGACAGGAAATGCCGTAGATTATATTAGATCTTTGTAAAGTATCGGTTTTATCTTTTAAATTGGTATAAAAACAATTCATTCTTTTTATGTTGTAATTGGCAATTTTAATGTTTGTATTTTTAAAAAGAGAAGACAAGGACTGGGAAAGGCCTTCAATGTATTTTAACTTTGCTACTTTAATATCGACATTAGTGGTGAAAGTTGGATTAATTTGAAGGGGGGGTCTTTGAAAATTCTTTTTAATTAGAGCTTTAGGATAGTAATTGTCCAACAAGATGTTTTCTAACAGTGCCCTGTTACTGTCCTTCCTCTTTCTTATATATATATATATATATATATATATATATATATATATATATATATATATATATATATATATATTACAGTCGACACTCTATATAGTGAAAGACCAAAATGTTGACCGAAATTTCACTATAGGGAGTTTTTCACTATATAAAGAAAAAATCCGTATATATTGCTATGTATGTAAAATATTCTAGGTCTTGAAAAAACTGCACTATAAAGAGTGTTTCACTATATAGAGTTTCACTATAAACAGTGTCGACTGTATATATATATATATATATATATATATATATATATATATATATATATATATATATATATATATATGTCTATATATATATATATATATATATATATATATATATATATATATATATATATATATGTGTGTATATATATATATATATATATATATATATATATATATATATATATATAGAATACATTAAAATTCCGGGTTGCAATCCGTTCGCCAAACAGTGAATGTGCACGACGTTTCGCCAAAATCTCATTTGGCATTTTCAAGTGCTGTTGCTGCTACTGCCGCTCGAAACTAACTGAACTATATATATATATATATATATATATATATATATATATATATATATATATATATATATATATATATATATATATATATATATATATATATATATTATATATATATATAAATATATATATATATATATATATATATATATATATATATATATAATATATTATATATATATATATATATATATATATATATATATATATATATATATATATATATATATATATATATATATATATATATATATACATATATATATATATATATATATATATATATATATATATATATATATATATATATACATATATATATATATATATATATATATATATTATATATATACATATATATATATATATATATATAATATACAGTCCCTGGCCAAATTATTAGACGCACTGTATTTTTTTTAGTAATTTTATGTTTCTTAAGAGTTTTTATGCAATAATGGTATATTTGAACTACAATATTATTGATTTTTATTTAAAAGAATTGTTGTAGACTACATATTTGTATTTATTTTCAACATATGGCAACACTGTGTTGACAAAGTGATACATGAACGTAAACAACTACAAACCTGTATCAGTCGCGATCGGAATCGAGTCAGGTACGGACGTGTTTTCTGTGGCTTTATGGACTGTGATTGTTTGTTTAACAGTTTTATACTACTCTCAGTTATTAGTTTATTTTGTATGCAGTGTTTTAAAAAAGTAATTGGACTATTTTCATTATGGGTAGAAAAGGCGATCTTTTCACCACGTAAAAAAGCTGAAGTGAAGGCCCTTGTGATTGCGAAAACATTTACAAACCGAGAAATATCACGAAGATTGGAGGTTTCTGAAGCTAGTGTACGACGCATAAAAAAGAAAAATTGAGTCAGGGAAGGAATTAAGCCCGAAAAGAAAGAAAAGATGCGGTAGAAAACCAATTTTCACTCCACGGTCAGAGAGATGTTTGAAGAAAATTTGTGTAGAAAACAGATTTGCTACCACAAAGGTAATAAAATCACAACTCCAGGATGCTAGCGTAAATGCTTCTGAGCGCACTGTTCGAAGAAAATTGAAAGAATTAGATTTTAAGGCCTGTCGCCCCGCCAGGAAGCCCAAGTTAACAGCTGCAATGAAAGCAAAGCGCCTGAAGTGGGCCAAACAATGGCAAGACAAAGATGTGGACTTCTGGAGATCGGTAAGATACAGCAATTTAATCAATAATTGATACATTATTATCATTTTCAGTTAAATAAAGCAAATAAACATGGAAGTTTATATATTTTTCCTATTTTTGACAGGTCTGCTTCAGTGACGAAAGCACATTCGAAATTTTGCAGAATAAAGCTCAGTATGTGCGTCGTCGTCATGGAGAAAAGTTTCATCCTGATTGTGTCGTCCCGACGGTTAAACATCCCACCAAAGTGATGATTTGGTCAGTCATCAGCGGCAAGGGCACTGGACGTCTGTACGTCGTCAAAGGAATAATGAGGCAAGATCAGTACAAAGAAGTATTACAAAATCGGTTGATTCCGCAGCTCAGAGAATGATTTCTAAATGGGGAACCATTCACTTTCATGCAAGATGGAGCTCCCTGCCACACTGCTCGGTCTGTTAAAGCTTTTTTGGCAGAAAAAAATATCCCTCTGTTGGATTGGCCCCATTGAAAATGTGTGGGAGCTGATGAAAAGAGAAGTGGCTAAAGATGTGATTACCAACAAAAGCCAGCTCCTAGAAAAGATTATTCATGTGTGGAATCATCATCCTCAAATGCAGGAGACAGTACAATATTGCATTGATAGCATGCCGCGCAGAATTAAAGCTTTGATAGCGGCTAAAGGTGGCTCAACTAAATATTGACTTTTACTAACATTAATTTCACTTTTCTTTAAAACTTAATAAACTTATGCTTTTCTAAATTAATGCTGTTTTATTTATGTCAAATAAATAGGTAATTGATTTGATAATATAAAAATAAAAAACAAATCAATTTAAAATAATAAAACGGTACAATATCACTCGATAATTAATATTTTACATGAAATCTTGCAGTGCGTCTAATAATTTGGCCAGGGACTGTATATATATATATATATATATATATATATATATATATATATATATATATATATATATATATATATATGATGATTTAGTTTGAGTTTTTCCTGCCAATCTTGTAGGACAATAATATAATCGTGTGAAAATAATTTATTAAGAGTTTGCTTGCTAACGATTTTCTTGGCAGGACTAACACCTAAACACCTCTATTAGACCTACCTTATTAAATACCTTTAGTTGGTTAACTTGTCAATCTGAACTCCTAATTGTCAAGTAAGACCAGTTTTAAAGTTAGATCTTTGTAGAATAGAATATTTCCCATATTTTACGTTATGGACTAGTAATAACTGCTAACGAGCAATAAACAAGTCTATGGTCGCCTGTAATAACAGCATAACACAGAATTTCCTAGTATTGAGTTTGCTCGAATTGATTAGTTTGTAAAGTTAATTTTTACGTGCAAGGCCCGAACCGAAGTAGTAATAACTCTAATACTCAGCTCTTTTCAAATGTAGAAGAAGGGCACCAGTCTTTATGATCACTAAGTTATTTCAGTTATATTAATGTTCTGTAGTAGCAGCATAATTTCAAAGTTACTGATGTACAGAGTTAATATTTGTCAGGAAATTTGATATATTTCTTGTTACCTCTGTCATTTAAAAATAAATGTCTTATAGTATTATAAATAATTTTGAATAATCTTGTGCATATCGATAAATATGACAGTTCAGACAATTTTAAAAAATTTAAATCTTTTTATGCAGGATAGTTCCAGAGTTGCAACCTAACATAAACTTACAGGAACTTATGTCTTAAGAAGTGTTACAACAGTTCATCATGCAATAAATAAGTATGAATTGAAAGACAAATTACTTCTATCTTTTGTTTATTCAAAATTAACAATATTAAGATTATCAACTCTCTATAAAAAGAATGCGTAGGGAAATGAAATTAGAGACTGTGGAAATGTTTTAGCATTAAAAAGTATTAGTTTAGGTTACTTCAAGTCATTTCAGAATAATTCAGGTTAGTTGGTATCATAACGTGTTGACTCTACAACCACCTCCCTCCACCGCCACCTGCAACACGAGACACGAGTAACAGTTAATGCTTATTATTTTCAATATCTATTATGCACATTTCCGGCTATGCGGTTGGTATTCTATAGAATGCCTAGGCAGAGCATAAAATAAAGAATATTTTATACTTTACCAGTAACATATCTATATCTATAACATATGTTTATATGTATATATATATATATATATATATATATATATATATATATATATATATATATATATATATATATATATATATATATATATATATATATATATATATATATATATAATATATATATATATATATATATATATATATATATATATATTATATATATATATACATATATGTATATATATATATACATATATATATATATATTTATATATATATATATATATATATATATATATATATATATATATATATATATATATATACATATACAATCGACTCTCTATAGTGAAAGACCAAAATGTTGACCGAAATTTCACTATAGAAAGTTTTTCACTATATAAAGAGAAAATCCGTATATATTGCCATGTATGTAGGTCTTGAAAAAATTACACTATAAAGAGTTTTTCACTATATAGAGTTTCACTATAAACAGTGTCGACTATATATATATATATATATATATATATATATATATATATATATATATATATATATATATATATATATATATTTATATATATATATATATATATATATATATATATATATAATATATATGTATATATATATATATATATATATATATATATATATATATATAATATATATACATATGTATATACGTATATATATATATATATATATATATATATATATATATATATATGACTTGGTGATTTGGGTGGAATCATTGTGTTTTCGAAATACTTAACGTAGTTACTCTTACCTGGAAAATCTTGTATCTTAAAGAAATAAAATTAATTAAAATTTTTCCGTATCAATTTTGTATACAAATATTCCATTTTAATTTCAAATTAAATCCGAAAGTCTTATACTATATTAATACTTATATAATCGATTTCAAAGCTTCCAATTCTCCACACCAAACTAAATATAAAGACAAACAAGTAACAAAAAAAATATAAACCTCGAGATCAATGTAAACGTAATAAGTTGGCTCTAATGCCATTGTGCTCGGATTTCTTCAGGCGATTACCATATGAACGTCGATTCTATGCGACACTGCACCCCTTAGTGCTTTAGGGTTCTTTCATTCGTATTCATATCCACCCTTGGATATTGGTTTCTGATTCATTCGAATCGAGCAAGATCAACACTTACTTAGGTCACACTCGACTTTAATAAAACCTAACTCAAATTCCGCAAATTAATTTGCTCAGATTTAGTATTAAAGCTTGTATTTATTAACATACAGAGTGTCTGTTTAATTGAAAAATAAATGTATTTCTAAAACAAAATCGGTTAGCATATTAAATACAATTATTTTTTATAACAATTATCGTTAAAATGAGATCAGTAGAGTAAATATTGCCCACCACTTAATTTTGTCTCACATATTTTTTTTTTAATCTCTGAATTTAAAAATGGTGTACCAAAATCCAAAATAGAAAAGCAAGAATAATGTTAGCAATATTACAAAAATTTGACAAGAAATATAAAAAAAAAATAAACTTTAACTCAAGGACCAAAAACTGTTGTCTATAAATTAAGAAATATCTAAACCACCTAGATTGTGGGTAATTTACTACCAAAAAATTGATTCGAAATGCTCAGGTTTTTTACAATTTTTCTAAACCTCTAAAAAACTCGTTAGCACCTAAAAATATTAGGTATGTGGAAAATCGATAGCTTATAAAGACCAATAGTATTAACTTTTAAATTGAATCTCCATAACATAATACCGGCGTAAAGTACCTGAATAGATTTGGTTAATTGTGGTACAATATTTGGGTAAATAGAGAAATGCTTTCTTTCTCTTTTTCAAAGTAATATCTGTTCTCTGAAGTAATATTTCTTGAGGATTTCTGTTGCTATCGTTTATTCCTTCTAATTTAGTTCCATTGGTTTAGTCCACCAATAATACTTTATTATTATCTCACTTCTAGTACCTTGTTCGTCAGCAAATAATTGGTCATTACGTTACCCAACAAATTGTTTGTACTAGTATCTCAAAAAAGATTCAGATCCAGTGTATAATATGTGCAGTAAAAGTATTTTCTTACAATATTTTTTATTAAGGTATTTAATTACAACATATTTTTACATTAATGTAATCTTTTTCCCAACCTACAACTATCTTGAAAATATAATTTTGGAGAAAAGATCGATGAATATACGAGGTTTTATTTTTATTACTTATTACTTGTAATTCTACAGAGAAAAATTAATCTAGTTGTAGACACTCCCTAAACTTTTCCAAAGTAAAATAACATAAAAAAGGCGGTTGGCGACTAGACCTTTTCTACCGCTTTCTGCATTGGAAACCGTAGCATACTCAAGAATTGTGAAATGGATATATGCCTTTAGCTACTTTAATCCCAAAATAGTTCATTCTAAGGTTAAATTAAAAAATCGAACGATGTCATTGCATACTTTCTCAATTGTCTTATTTTTTTAAAATTTTATTGTTGTCTAAACAATATACGATTCTTATAAAATTGCAAAAAGATATCTCATGCTGCTTGTCATGGAATGAAAATTATAAAGGTTCATCATGCAAACTGTTAAAAAGTTTTTTTTATCAAAAAGTCACAATTACAGCTCCCAGTTTTTTTAAATATTCTTGGAACTTTATTTATGTAAATTTATATACTATTTGCTATTGCCAGTTATAAGCTTTGTTTTATGGAAAAAAACATCGTCGCAGTATGTTGTGATGTTGCTAAAGAAAATAAGAAGATATTTTATTAGGTCTACGATTTTTTTTTTCTCTTAGATCACTTTTTTTGAACCATCTACCCTCCTGCCCTTTAATTCTAGCTGAAAGGTTGTAATAAAGTGGCTTGGAAAATATTTTGACAATTCAAGGATTCAAAGACTATATGATTATCTCTCGACCAATTATAGACGCCAAAATGGATATAAAGCCGTAAGTTAAGGCGACAGGTCAAAGTTGGTCTAGCAATTTAGCAATATGCCGTCAACCTCATTTTTATACCTTTATTTTTATGCTATTAGCCATCTTCCATTGTATTAATTCATCTCAACAACCAAAGTTGTTATAGTACAAGTATATATAAAATACATTTCATAGATACTTAAATCAATTAAAACAAACTGATGGCTTTTTTATATAAGTTTAGTGGCAATTAGTAGTCTAAACTAAGTAAAATATAACGTTAATTTGACTAGAGATTATTTATTTCAGAATTACAAATAAACCAAAGGCAATACGAATTTTATTTTAACGTCCTAACTTCTAATTAAAATATAAAACTTAGTTTCTTGACAAAACGGAGAGGAATAGCTTTAAATAAAGATTATAGTTACAAATACAGCTATAACTACCAAAAGATAAACTGGAATAAAGCGTCACCGCTAACAGTCAGCTGGCCACCACCGGAACTTTATAATGTGCCCCATCTAGTTTCTTGGAGATGCCGTACAAGTACAAGTTGTATTATATGCAATGATAATAGGGAAAGATATGCACGGCTTTGTTACACATTTCTGTCTTTCTATAGCGATAGCTATATTTACTGTATTTCTTCTGTTTAAGTAATTCCACAGACAAAGGGGACCTACAGTTTAATGCCGGTTTCAAGCGGCCAAACTAAGAAGGCTTTACTACGCATGATACTATGGGTGGTTTTCCATTATTTTTCCGAGAGAGGCGAACGCCACATTGTAAATTTTTATTTCATTTTATTATTTATTTATCTTTTTTATATTATTATTATTTCCCAAACCGATATACGAACTCGGGTCGCTGGCATAGAAAGCAGAGACCTTAGCCACCACACTATGGTCGGTACTAACGTCTTTATTACAGGGGCGATACGGTCAGTTTTATTAATGACAGTCAACCAAATTCAATTGACACAAAATTGTAAGGATACCAACCACTTTCCACATCTTCGTTGCAGCTGATACCTTTTTTAAGTTTTCTAAGACGTGTTCTTAATTAGTTCTCAAACTTCGATATTATTTATATTGTTAGTAGCAATATACTACCATTTAATATCACAAAACCAGACACAGATCGTTTGATCTTGAAGGAATATTTAACGGTAAAAGATCAACGTACACATGTTTACAAATTTGGAACATAAATTTGATAACATGGACAAAAAATAATAGTATGAAAACTAACAAAAGGTGATAATCTGCATCCTGGGCAAAATTAGAGCAGCCGTAATAATCTGTTAAATCAAGCTAAAATCTACTAAATCTTGATTATTAATACTTTTTTACATAAATTACATAACACCAACATTTAGCAGTTCAACATTGACATGTTTATTCTCATTTATTATCTATTTAAAATCTACCACTATTTTCCAATATTATTTAGCATAGTATAATTAATATACCAGATAAATACAGAGTTTTAAATAAACAACATTTATTTATAGCAGTAATCTAACTTATATATTAGAACTAAAGCCACATAGTAACTATTTTCAAGAGTATGCCAAACTAAATTTTCACATAATCATGTGCAATAATCAAAAGTTTACTAAACTACTACTATTTATAGCAACGGCATTTTGTTGGTCTAGAGTAAAACAGTAAGTAATCAAAACTGTATTGTACTGTAAGAGATTAGCGGATGACGATTTTCCGTAACATTTTCTACTGTATTGAAAGTACAGTGGCGTCAAAACATTCTTCGATCGCAGTCACTAACCAGCTGCCAATCCAGAACGCGTTTCGATTTATTGTAGAGTATCTAGCTCGTGATCTCAGCCTTTGCTGATATCACGAGCCCCTTTGGGCGTGTTACGCGTTACAAGGCTAGTAGCAGCCATCTGCTAATTTGCTGTCCTTTGTATTATTTTAACAGGCCTTCATGTCAATAGACTTGTGTTAATAATACTGAATTATTGAAAGTTTTTGATTAAATTCGAAATGAGGATTTAATGAACGCACTGTTATTTTAAAAATTTTATTTGGATATATTTTTATTTATAGTTTTGAAATTTTTAAATCTCTTTTGGTACTAATTGCCTAGGAAAAATAGGTAATTTCAATCTTCAGTCACCGTTGAAGGAACCAGAGAGGTCATTTTGTTTTGTAGTTCACGATTTAAGATCTACCTAACAATTTTCGATATACAATAATAAACAATATCTTTTGGATGTCGACTATGTTTTGTTTAAAAAGGCATGATAATTTTCATCAGATAATTAGCAATATTAAAAATATTAAATTCTGAAATGAATTTTATCGCTACTTCTTAGTATGTCATATTTATTGAGCTGGCTTTTGCTAAGACTTTCCAATAGACACATAAACAACTACATGTATAAATTTATACCGAAAGAAAAAAATTACACCTAACCTTATCACTATAATTAAAACAATCAGATCAGATTATCAATGACGATTGACTAAATTTTAACAACACTGTTACATTCATTAGAGGGGAGCTGCTGTATAACTTAAGTTTAACCTTGGTTGAATAAAAAAAAAACCGGTAGCTGTTATATCTGCTTAATATAAACCAATGTTTACCTACTAACGCCGAACACTCACCTCGCTGAGATTAAGCGTTTAAAAGGAAATCTGTTCTCACCATCATCACCAGCCCAATATTTTAATCAGAAATAATTAATAAAGCCTTTTTACGTTTTAAATAAATTGAATCTAGATATTATGGCAACATAGGTTTATAATTATTTTTGTTAATATCCGTTTTATTCCTGCCAGTGGAGCATGGATATTTATTCTATTTAATTTTAATTTAAGTAAATCAGTACAGACTACCAATTCAGTTTAAAAAAAGGCAAAGAACTGGATTTGTGATAATAGGTGTAGTTTTATATTTCGTATTAAAAGTCAACTAATGTTTTTTCTAAGAGTCTTCTATAATTTACGTAGGTGACCCCAGAATTACTGGCTTGTGAAATCTGATTTATTTAGAAAATATAGATAGTGAAAAACTCATAAATGATGTTGAATAGATTTAAAAAACTTTAAACACCAGTAAGTAAATTAGCATTATTATATGCCTGATAATTGGCATTTTCTATTATTTAGTTACATTTTGAGGATTTGTCATGTTAATTATCTAGTTTATTGTTTCATATATGTCATATCTTGATGAAATATTTTTTAAGCAATTTTGGTGCCTTTAAGCATATTAGGAAAATTAGCAATAATATACAATATGATTATTAAGTATAAAGTTTCTTCAAAATAACAAAAGCTATTTAGTAATTATTTGCAGCAACTCTTAACAACTTAATCAACCAAAGTATGTCATTTTTACAATGAATTTTAGAATATATACATATTTATCAGCATCTGAAAAGTCTATTATTTTATGCACAGTCGGTTCAAAAATATCAATAAAATTTAGCCTAAGTATCATAAATACCATGAAGCCTACAACAGACAATTTTACAACAATGCTTGATGGTGGAGTAATGGTTGCATCGTTGTATTGAAATATGAAAGGTTATGTGTGTTATTTTTCAGAAAATGAGTTTAGACTGCTAGAATTTGCTAGATATGAACAAGAACAATATTAGAAATGGGAATAACCAGAATGATTTTTGGAGGTTTGATAGCAGTGCAGTTAATATCAGTACGAGTACATGGGCTTCCGTTTGACCAAATCCAAGAATTTAGTAATATAGGTCACCGTTTGATGTTAAATGTTCAACATTTCATCATTTGAGACTATCTGCCATCATTGCGATTTAGTTTATGCTATCTGGCGTAGAGGAAAAGTACCCTTCATAAATTTTATAAATATCTTTAAAACATCACCAAAAATTTAACAAAAACTTTCTTTTATTTTTATTTTTTGAGGGGTATTTTATTGCTCTAACTGTCCCTGAGTTAGGTCATGACAGTCATTTTCGTAATAATGTTAGGTATTAATCCACAAAAAAATTAAAAAGTGGACCCACGGAGAGTGGAGTTAAGAAATAACAACAGAATGTCAGAAATAATGGAGCAGTTTTACGACTATCTTTACGAGACAAAAGTCGAAAATGACAGTAAAGAACCAAAGAGAAACAAAGTTCAGAATGTAGGGTCTGAAGATTTACCAGATATTGCAATGGAAGAAGCAAAATTCGTACTAAATTTAATGAAGAATAACAAAACCTCAGGTGAAGGGGGCGCTCTAATCGAAATAGTAACGGAAGGTGGCGAAAAAATAATCAGAAAAACCTGTTGAACTGCTCAATGAATGCATCAAGGAGGAAAATATTCCGACAAAGTCGGAAAATTCTGTAATGATTCTGATCTATAAAAAGAGAGTTTAAACAAATTTGGACAATTATCGCTTATTCTCGCTATTGGCCCAAATGATCAGTTATTTACTAAAATACTAACAAATAGGTTAACAAACAAATTAAATGATTACCAACCGATCGAACAAGCTGCCTTCCGTAAAAACTACAGCACATACGACCATTGCCTGACCATGATAATCCTGCTAAAGGACACAACAAAATACAATCTGAATGTCTGTCTTGCATTTGTCGACTTCCAAGAAGCCTTCGACTTGGTAGAGCATTGTGGAATTGAGAAGGCACTGACGAATGCAAGAGTCGACTATAAATATACGCAACATCTATAAAACTGCAACATCAACCTTCAGAATGTATAACAGTTTAAGTCGGATAGCCCTAAAAAGAGCCATAAGACAGAGAGACACGTTACCCCTAGATTATTCAATCTGGTTTTAGAGGCTGTCTTTAAACAACTCAGCTGAAGGCTCAACCAGTTACGATACGCAGATGATCTTGTATTAATAGCAGAAAATAGAAACGAGCTTAAAGAACCATACTCGGATTAAAATTGAACCTCCAAAAAGACAACAGTAATGTGTGACATGAGCCGACAAATGAAAATCTCCAATCAAGATATAGAGAATGTTAGAACTTATTTATATCTGGGCCATGAAATTTAGTTAGGCAAAGAATACCAGGCCACTGAAATATTAGGAAGAAGAAGATTAGACTGGGAAGCGTTTAGGAAGCGATCCAACATGCTAAAAAGCAAGGAAATTCATATTAGACTTAGATCCCGGATGTTTGACCAGTGTGTGCTGCCGGTGTTCACGTATGGGGCTCAGACGTGGACACCTACGAGACTTAACATTGAAAAATTGCGTATCACACAGAGAGCAATAGAACGACAAATGCTTAGCATAGCAAGAGATCGGAAAACCAACAGATCGATACGGAACATCACAAAACTGAAGGAGGTCGCTGAAGAAATAACTATCCTGAAGAGAAGCTTTCCTGGGCATGTGTCGAGATGTACGGATGGACGATGGCACAATGCCATCCTCAAGTAGAAATCGTACGACGGAAGGCGTAGCAGAAGGCGGACACAGATGAGATGATCGTAGGATATTAAAATGACGGCCGGTCTATCATGGACGCGAGCAGCCCAGAACAGAAGCCGGTACTTTGACATGAAAAAGCGCTATGTTCAGAAATGGCCTCAAAAACTCATAGATACATCTACAAACAAATTAAGAGCGCCCGTTTGCCCGTAGCGAAAGTCTTTAAATCTTTTTAATATACCCTGTATGTTTGTTACATGTAAGCATTTTTCGTCTATAAACCATGTTAGCCAGACTATAAAATTGCTCTGAAATACATACAATTTCATTTAAAATAACAAAAGGACATTCAAGCTTACTATTTTATTGTTTCTGTCATGAGTTAATATTTCTTTGTTTTCGTTGCATCTTCTTTACTGGAAAATTGAATCGAAGGATCTAACTCTTGTATCGAGCACAACCTATAAACAACTTTCATTGAGTAAGAAGTTTACAAAGTTAGGATTAGTAAAAAAAATTACATTCTGTTGACAAAGTTCTGTGGCAATTTTCTAACCAAATTCTTACAGTGGACGTTGCTATTCGATTTCATGTCAAGATATACACTGGTTTCTCCAAAATAAGCATAATCTCGGTAGCTTTACTAAATTTGAAGCCTCGTATTTTGAACTAGGATCTTGTAAGACTCAAGAAAATTTTTATTAAAATTTTTTAAAAATTAGCTAAAAACCATGTTTTCTAAAAAGTCGACCGGGAAAATAAAGTTTTTTAACAAATTAATTAAAGTAGCATGCACAATCTTTGGATAGTTTAATACTAATTTCTCAAGAACTTTTTGCTATAAAACTACAAAATCATAATTGGCATTTTAGAATTACAACACTTATTCACGTAATAAATAGAAATCTGCCATATTAGAACTACATTTTAATTTTTTTAGATCACACATAATTATAATCTACGTTCTCATAATATTGTCAAAATAGGTTTGTGGTATTGGAGACAATTATAGTTGAAGTCGGACTTATTGACAGCCGTGTCTAAAATGAAATTAAAGAGGTGCGAATCCGTCCTTAACTTAGTGACAGAAAATATTTTAAGAATTTAAAATATGAGTTGGCAAGAATTAATTTAGTATAAAAAACATGCTATTATTTTGGTCATTCGTGCGATGTCTTATTTTTTATGTGTTTTTTGAGACAGCAAATAGTTGCAACTTGCAATATTTGTATATAGAAATTTGAAACTGTAACCATACAAAAAGAAAGTTTTACTAGCTGTCAACTTTTCTGTGTATTTATCTATTTTCTGTGACTAACTGAGCATTTTTTACTCTACAGGGAAACTTTGAATATCGTTGACGTTGATGTCCACCGAAAGTATATTCGTAGGCAGAGAATCAAAAACTAAATCTGAAAACTAAAATTATTTTACAGCAAGTTTTGCCAAACTGTTTGATATAGCTTGATACAATAACCAATGTTCAGAGATACGCTGAGATGCTAAATTGGAAAATTTGGTACTATTTTTTATTACAATTGCAATTTTACCAAAGAATTACGGAAATATTAGCAATAGTTGCCTCAAAAGATAACAGAGAAAATTATAATTTTTACCTAATTTTTTAGTTAAGACTTATCAGTTCAGAGTTACCATATATAGTATTCCATTTAGAGAAATTAATTATGACGTCATTCTTCTTTCTGATTCACTATGTATAAAATGGTTTAAATAAAGAAAATAAATAGTACAACTTAAATAATGATTTTTAATAAAATTTTTGCCGTACATGGGTCTTTCACTGTTTCACTGTTTATTTTTTTTCTATTTCTGAAGTTGGTATAGTTATAAGATGAATAAAATATTCCATAAAGAAAAATAGAACTGATTCCATTCAGAAACGCAAATTACTTTTTGGTTCAAGTTGGTAAAAAAGTCTTTATTTTCGCAAATATTTTCATTTCCTTGATTTTCCCGACTGCTACTGTATGTCAATGTGGGGACAAATGTCAACAAATAACAGGCAGTCGGTCGTCTTATGCGAAGAAAATCAATAATTCTCAAATTAATGAATTTGCTGGATTTTTATTTAGTTTCCGTCTAATAAAATCAGTTTGTTGGTGGAGCTATAATTTTTTGACAAAAGACAGAATCATGTACGTTTAATATATTTATAGTATTTAGCCAAAATTCTTAACTTTAAAAATAATGATTATCCTAAAAATAAGTTCCCGTTCAGCTAGGCTCTAAAAAATATTGCGACCCAATTAAAAAAAAAAAAAATTGAAATAAACTAATCCGCTCATTCGAAATATATATATATATATATATATATATATATATATATATATATATATATATATATATATATATATATATATATATATATATATATATAATATAATGAAACTATCTTTCTCTTTATCATGGCAACAAAAGACTTTCATAGGTATGTTAAACATGTAAAGAAGTTAATGTACAAAGAAATTTGAAAATTTTTTCTTTTTTGTAAAAAATCTTCCCTTCAGATTATCGATTTTTAGTTTACGGTGTCGAGGAATTTTTAAGCTTTTAAAATTACAGTGCAAGAGGATTTTTTTTATTATCAAGAGGTTTTTACTCTCCAGAATATATATATATATATATATATATATATATATATATATATATATATATATATATATAATAAACAAATGGTTACTCTAATTTAACCCAGTTTAACTTCAACTTTTACGCTTCCTTAAATTGTTACACCCGATAATATCTGATTCTGAACCGTTTTGCTTTACTTAAGGAATATCATAACTATAAACCAGTCCGTAGCACAAGAAGAAAAGCGTACTGGAGAGAAAGAAAAGATACCAACAATAATTATTAAGGCATAGTTTCGTTACATTATCCATATCATGTTAATTTTTTTCAATATATTACAATTTCTTAGAAAATACGTGTTTTTGTTGAAAGTATAATTTTATTTTGATTTAAATTTGAATTTTATTATATATATACATATATATATATATATATATATATATATATATATATATATATATATATATATATATATATATATGTATTTATATATATATATATATATATATATATATATATATATATATATATATATATATATATATATATATGTATTTATATATATATATATATATATATATATATATATATATATATATACTCAGTCCAAAATAATGAATCGGAACTATGAGAAAACATGTTTAAATTAATATTTGAAACTTAACCACCGAGGATTAGTATTAAAAACAACTACGGAACATTTTATTTAGAAGTTACATCATTGTTATAAAAATGTAAATAAAATTAATGTCAAAAAACTCTCCATACACTTAACAATTACCAATAATAGTTTGACGGAGTTTAAAGGAAAATAACAACTTCGTTTAAACTAATATTTAGTGGGACCGCGGTTGGTCTTGATAATCATGCTTGCAACCAGCTTTCTAATAACTTCTGCTGGCATGTTCTACCATTCATTTAATATTCTGTTTTTTTAATTGTTCTCTATATGAAACATTACATTTGCGAAGGTGCCGTTTAAGTTCCTCCCATAAATGCTCGATGGGGTTAACATCGGGTGATTGCGGAGGTGTATGAAGCTGCTGTCGCACATTATGGATCATTCATTCTCGCACCAAGTTTGCGGTGTGTTTCGGATCATTGTCCTGTTGGAAAATGTATCTTTTTTCGAGTGCTAATTTTCGGACCCTTTCTCTCAAAATGCTCAGATAAACATGCTGATTCATGGTACCATTAATAAAATGTAAATTTCCAACCCGTCCAAAGAACATGCATCCCCAAAGTAAAACACTGCCACCCCCTTGTCTCACCATGGACCAAACGTTATTAATATCGAATGCTGTATTGTTGTTGCCTCTTTCTCCAAACTTTAGTTCAGCGAACAGATCCAAAAAAGTTCATTTTAGTTTTATCACTAAAGATTACAGATTCCCAAAATTCAGGAGGTTTAGTAACGTATTCCCTATTTTTTTTTTTTTGGGTCTAGCACACGTGCTGCAGGGAAGTCCCTAAAGCGCTCCAGGAGCGGCATGAGTGCGGAGGAGCGGCAATATATATATATATATATATATATATATATATATATATATATATATATATATATATATATATATATATATATATATTATAGCAATTCGTAATGTAGCTTGACTGTGAAGTTTTTTAAACAAAATTATTCGATAATTTGCTATAATATTTTGAGTCGCCCATTTTATGCAAGTATTAAAAGCGGACATAGCAACTCCATGTTGTAGCGAATTGACATTTTCATCATCGCTCACTTCACTTGCCATATCTTCATCAAATTGTTCTTGCATAATGGCATCATCAGTTAAAATACCCATCATATAATTCAGCATGTCCAACTGTCCATTGTTCAGTTCCATGTGTTGTCAGGTTTTTGGTTAAGCCTTTTATTTACATTAGTAAACGCTTGTAAATCAATTTTTAATTTTGCAATTCTCTGTTCCTAGATAATTCGTTTTGCTAATTGAGCCAGAGGAATATTATCTTTTTCATCTTCAGGTAAATTTTCCTGCTAGTCTTGAGTTTACACTTCCTTCAGGATTTTTAATTAAGTCCAATTAAATTGTAATTAAGTCTATTGTAGATACAACATCCTTAAGAAGTCTGGAGAATACTATTATCGGATTTCACAACTTTTTAAGTAAATCTTTGGGATAAAATAGTTGGTACACTTTGTATTAGATGCTGACCCATCGAATATATTTTATAGTAGTATAGGGAGTATAAGGAGGAGCAAACAAGTCTTCGCAAACAATATTCGTATTATCAAGATTGCATTTAGATTATTCCGTTGTGCTTTTAGTGTTCTGATTTCTGAATGTTTGGTTGCAAATGTGTTCCAATTAAAGAGGCTGTACACTATGGCTAAATGGCTAATGTGTTATATCACTATAGAGTAAAAATGTTGAAAATGAAACATTTTCTGTACTTTTACTTATTTTTCGTAAAACTGTACTATTTTCCCGCTTTTTGCGATTAGCTTCCGAAATTAACGGCTTCTTCCTGGCTACATACCCGTTATAGCCTGCCCCGTGTAAACAGTTTCTCTCTGTTTGTGAACAAACATTTTTCGAAAATAGTTCCCGTACTTCTTTTAATTTTGCTGTACTTTCCTTGGGATCTATAATTATATGTCTAACAATACTGGCCTCTTCACGTGGAATCAGTTTCTTGTGACGACCAGAGCGTTGTCGAATTTTATAGGAACCCGTTGATTTATATTGGTTTACAATATACTGAACAGTAGCATGCGACTTTTTAACAATTTTTCCTATATTTCTGTATGATTTTCCATCTTTCCACAACTCGAAGTGGAATTTCACAATTTCTCTCGCTATTTTTAATACTATTTTGAAAACCCATTGCAAAATTACTAGCAACAAGCGACAGATTATAAAGTATGGCCTAAAATTATTCACTTTTTTTCAGTTTAGCGCACAAAAGATAGCTTGATATAATACGGCTGATTATAACGTGTTTTTTCAGTGCAGTTCTTCAGTGTATAGAAACTTTTTTGACATTAATTTTGTTTACATTTTTATAACAATGAAGTAACTTCTAAATAATTGCCCCGTAGTTGTTTTTAATACTAATCCTCGTTGTTTAAGTTTTAAATATTAATTTAAACATGTTTTCTCATAGCTCCAATTATTTAGATAAACATAACAGAAAAATAGTATAGAAAGCAGTTGGTGTATGGAGACTATTTGGACTATATATATATATATATATATATATATATATATATATATATATATATATATATATATATATATATATATATATATATATATATTTATATATATATATATATATATATATATATATATATATATGTATATATATTTATATATATATATATATATATATATATATGTATATATATATATATATATATATATATATATATATATATATATATATATATATATATATATATTATATATATATATATATATATATATATATATATCTATATATATATATATATATATATATATATATATATATATATATATATATATATATATATATATAATTTATCTAACATACATGTCTAAATTGAACTGTTTTGAAATTAAGGAAATCAAATTAAAAAAAAAAAAATTAAGCTGGCTTGTGTCAAACATTTACTGTCAGGTAACGACTTAACGCGATGATTTATTGCTGCATTTTGTGAAAGTGCAATTTAAGCGTAATATCATAATGGCATATTTAACAGAAACTGAAAGAATTACTTTGTTCATGATGGCTGGTTACGGCGACCGTACGAAAACACAACAGGAGGTGTGTGATCTTTGTAACGCAAAATATCCGAATCGAGAACCTATTACCCAATCTGTATTTACCAAAACATTAAAACAATTTAGACAATCAGGTCATGTTAAGGATCGTTCTAAATCTGGACCTCTAAAAGTTAAAACAAACGATGATAAAAAGTTATATGCTTTATTGGAAATTACAGAAGATCCCCATGCAGTCACTCGTTAACTTTGCCTAGACCACAACATAAGTAAAGATACCTGGGTTATATACTGAATGAAGAAAAATTAGATCCATACAAACCCATTCTGTTGCAAGAATTATCTGAAGATGACTACGATAGACGCGTTGAATTTTGCGAGGACATGATGGAACGAATCAGTAATGATCCTAACCTAATTCATAGTATTGACGAGCCCACATTTTGTTTTAACGGAAGAGTTAACAGGCATAACTGCCAGTACTGGTCTACTGAGAATCCCCACTGGACAATCGACAGTCATTCTCAAAGACCACAAAAGATAAACGTGACGGCAGGGATTTGTGGACGTCATATCATTGGTAGTTTTTTATCGATGGAAATCTTACAGGACAGCTGTATTTACATTTACTCCAAGAGCAAGTTATTCCAACTTGTGCAGGTCTTGTTCCCGATGAAAATAATTTGGATACCCCTAACAGAAATCTGTGGTATCAACAGGACGGAGCACCTCCTCACTATGAAATCAATGTTCGTAGATATGTTGCTGCAATTTTTCCTAATCGATGGATGGCCTGCAAGGAGTCCCAACCTTACGCCTCTCGATTTTTTTATGGGGTCATTTGAAAACCAAAGTTTATCGAAATCGACCTGAAACTGTAGAAGACTTAGAAAAGAGAATCAGTATGAAGTAGCACATCACCCCCGATTCTCGGTAAACCTCTGTTCTTTTTATTTGTTTTTTATGGGGTCTAGAACACGTGCTGCAAGCAGGTCCCTAAAGCGCTACAGGAGCGGCACGTGTGCGGAGAAAGCGATTCACGTTGCTCTTGAATCGCTGTTAATTGTACTCGGTGGGAAACACAGTCCTGGGCAAATTATTCCAAAGGGATGATGTTTCTCTATATAAAAGACTGCTTGAAAAGCGTTGTACAAGGAGTAACAAGCTGAACCTCATACGGATGTGAAGTATCAGTGCGACGTGTATTTCTAACATGCATCGCTCTGGGAGGAATTAAACGGGCCACATCCTCCGAACACTTTCCATGGAAATACTTGTAGAATAGGCTCAAGTCGCCAACCGTTCTTCGATGTTCCAGCGAATCAAGGCCGCCGGTTAGTTCCGGGTCTCCAATCAGACACCCAACTCTTCTTTGAATAGAATCCAACAAATGCAGTGTATGTTTGGCAGCGGAGACCCAAACATGGGAGCAGTATTCCATAGTTGGTCGAATTTGAGCTTCGTAAAGAATTAACAGTTGTGGTGGAGTGTAAAGCTTTCTGGTTCGAAATAATATTCCCAACTTTTAAGAAGCTCTCCTTGCTATGCCTGCAACATGCTCATGCCAGGACATATTTGTTCCCAAATTAATGCCCAACAAATTGAGTGACGATGTTAGAGGAATGGAGTGCCCCGCCATAACTATGTCGGTTTCAGCAACATTAACTTTTTTAGAAAAAACTGCCGCTTGGGTTTTTGTGGCGTTAAATTCCACTTGGTTACTGTCACCCCAAGATAGAATTTCTTCAAGGTCTTTGTTAACTTGAACAACTTCCCGCTGTCTGCGGACACTCGCCAGAGCAGCCGATGTCCGAGCGTTCAAAGTGAATGAAGAGATAAGCGTACTGTCATCCGCAAAGCTGTAGATTGGATTTCCGGTCTTTTCCAGCAGATCGTTAATGTAAATGAGAGAGAGTAGAAGATAGTATGGAGCCCTGGGGCACACCGGCGTTGATAGTGAAGGTGTTAGAAAGAAATCTGTCGATCGTCACTCGTAAAGAACGCTCACTGAGGAAACATGAGAGCCACAAACAGAACTTTTCGGACATACCATAAGAACGTAGCTTAGCCAACAGTCCATCGTGCCAAACACGGTCGAATGCCTTGGATATGTCAAAAGCAACCGCTCAAGATTCTCCAAAGTCATCAATTGCGTTGTTCCAAACATGTGTTACATAACTCAGAAGATCTCCTGTTGATCTATGTTTACGAAAGCCATATTGGTAATCGCTAATAATGTTGAATTTGTCAAGATATTTTAGAAGATGTTGATTGATATTCAGGCTGTTTATGACAGATTGGGTCATTGCACAGCAGATATTTTGAGCAATTTTTACCTTAAAAATAAACCTGGGGTATTTATTAATAGTTTTTTTTGTCTTTTTCGTGTTCCGTACGGAACACTTATAAGATCACTTCGGTGTCTGTCTGTCTGTATATCTGTCTGTCTGTCTGTCTGTCTGTCTGTCACACCCGATTTTCTCCGAAACTATTTGACATAGAAAGGTGAAATTTGGTAATAATATAGGAATTGATGGCCTCATCAGAGCCATGTAGTTTTGAGAATTAAATTTTGACTTAAGGGGTTAGTTTTGGGGGGTGAAGTCGGAAGTGCAAAAAAAATTTTTTTACTAGATCATCGAGTGTGGTGTCAAATGAAAGCTTGTGAAAACACGAGTAAAAAATATATATATAATATTATACTTGCGCGCACTTTTATTTGTACTATTTTTAAAAATTCGCGAAAAATCGCTGTCCCGGGCCTTATCTCGAAAAGTACTTATCAAAAAATTTCGAAAAAATTTTGGAATATTCTCCACGGGGTGTAGATTGAACGAAAATTATCACGAGTGCATTACCTTTAATAATTTATTTGATATATAAAAAAACAAAAATTTCAAGGTCATCAGATTTCAGTAAAGATTGGAAAAAAAACTTTGTTGAAAACTCATTTGGGGTGTATTTGTGAAGTCACTGATCATTTTATACCACCGTAACATAAATTTTGACTTAAGGGGTTCGTTTTGAGGGGTGAAATCGGAAGTGAAAAAATTTTTTTTTTTACTAGGTCATCGAGTGTGGTGTCAAATGAAAGCTTGTGAAAACACGAGTAAAAAATATATATATAATGTAATAATTGCGCACACTTTTCTTCGTATTACTTTTAAAATATCGCTGTCCCCTACCTTATCTCGAAAAGTACTTATCAAAAAATTTTGAAAAAATTCTGGAATATTCTCCACGGGGTATAGATTGAACGAAAATTATCACGAGTGCATTATCTTTAATAATTTATTTGGTATATAAAAAAAAAAACAAAATTTCAAGGTCACCAGTTTTCAGTAAAGATTGGAAACAAACTTTATTGAAAACTCATTTGGGGTGTGTTTTGTGAACTCACTGATTTTATACCAGCCTAACAAAAATTTTTATTTTAAAAATAATCAACGTACGGAACACTAATTGTGCAAGTTCAACTTGCACTTGACCGGTTTTTTTATTTTAAATTTCAAAACAGTGTGGTATATTAGACAAATAATATCTAGAACTTTTAGTAGGACTCGAAAATAAAATAATAAACAGAGCTTTCCATTAAAAAAATCAAAATGGCGTAATTCCTTTGAACTGACAGTTCACAACATTTTATTGTCAACTTCAGCATGTGCGCCGTATAACACCCTATAACTTTTATATAAATATTTTTTTGATACACTGATTAATAAATACTGTGAAATCATTATTCCATACATATGGGGCACCCTGTATATATATATATATATATATATATATATATATATATATATATATATATATATATATATATATATATTATATATATATATATATATATATATATATATATATATATATATAAAATAGTTACAAATTGATTATTCAAAGTATGGTCTATCGCTACTTTCTCCCATCTTTATGGCAGCAGATGAATACCACTTTGAAAGAACGACTCATCTTTTAAAGCTATCCACGAATCGACCTATCCTCACAAGAATGGAAGCGTTGTTGACACAGATCATGCGTTATCGATCGGAACAAATAATAATCAGAAGAAGTAATGTCCGGTAAATACGGCGGGTGTGGTAGGACATCCCATCCAAGCGCTTCTAACACTTTATTGACGGATTTTGCATCATGTGGCCGATCGTTGTCATGTTGAAAAATCACTTTGTTGTGTCTTTTGGCATATTGCGGTCGTTCTTCCTTCAATACTCAGCTCATTTGCATTAGTTGTTGTCGATAACTTCCCCCAATAATAGTTTTGTTGGGTTGGAGCAACTCACTACTACTACACACAGCTGATCCCACCAGATACACAGCATAAGCTTGGATCCATGAATATTCGGCATTGAAGAGGATGTGGATAATTCACCCATGATTTTTTTGTGCTTTGAATTATCACAGTGTTTCCATTTTTCCTCACCAGTTACGATACGATGCAAACAACCCTTCCGATTGTGTCGTTAAAGCAGTTATTTACAGGTGAAAAATCGCCTTTCAACGTCTCTTAGTTTCAATTCGTAGGGCACCAATTCCCTTGCTGTTGAATCATTCCCAGTGCATGCAGATCAATTCCTAATAAATAGTTTTTTTTTTTTCCATCAGTACTGACATGTTTTTATTGATGGAATATAAATATTATGAGTTTCAGCAACACCTTTCTTCGAATTAAACAAGAAAAGTAACGCTTCCCGCAAATGGTGTTTTGTATTTTCGACATATTCAGACAGACGGACAGACAGACAGACGGACAGACACCGAAGTCATCTTATAAGTGTTCCGTACAGAACACTAAAAAACGAGTTTTCATTTTTGATCTCTAGCAACTGCTTTAGAAATGAAGCCTGTGGTGGTAATGTGTCGAATCTTAAATCCCTTTACATCTGCAAAAATAGCCGTTGCAAAGTTTCGAAACTGCACAATTTTTTGACAATGTTTTATGACAAAGTATAGAATAAATATTTCGTCAGTTTGTTCTTAAAACATAAAACCTTTTTTCGACCGCGAGTTGCAAAATAGCGATTGTGACACATTCGTTATGTAGGTATCTTTAATATCCGCTCGAAATTTCGTTTCATGTATTGCAAAGTATCGAATACGTCATTTTCGTTTGCTCGTATAAAGCGGACTATCGAATGCGCCATACTCGTTATTTTAAAATGATATATATTTACCCAGCTGGCCGCTTTGTCTGTTTTAAGAATCGAATATAGGTGGTTTTCTTGACAGCGAATGGAAAGCCGTCGTCGTTTTTTCCTAGAAAATTCGATTTTTCTGTGTACTGCAATTGTTTCTCTGTAGTCCATCTCTCCTGTTTGCACCATTTTCTTTCAAAATTCATTCAGTTTAGACTTTCAAGACTTACCATATATATCAAACCCTGTCATTCTCTCAACATCGTGATCTCTGGAAAATGTTGACGATAATTTATGTAAGTATTTTCTTAAGCCTAATCAAATTATTTAGTCTATATTAAGCGATTTCAAAATAAAATTACATATTTTTTCTTGTAGCCTTCATAAGAAAGACAGTAATTCTTGACTCTAAAAATAACGCTCAGGCCGAAACATGGAATCTTTATTCAGGTCCATTGCGAATTGGTAAATAATTATTTCATTAAGCTGCTAACAATTTTGATTTATAATTGTTTGTATTGAAGGTCTATTTGCACGTCAAAATTAAATTATTATCATTTAAATTTCATAATTATAGTGTTGTGTATTTCATCATTCTACAAATTTGTTCTTGAGCTTTGACAATAACGATATGGATCCAAATTTCGAATCCCACGATTCAACTGATACTGACGATTTCGCAGCAATAGTTGTAGTTTTTAAGGTAAATATTAATTGTTTTCTTTTTTATTGTCTCTTGTGGAACTCAATTTGAGGCTCTCAAGGGTGTGCTGTAGTAAAAAGTACTTGTTGTTTATCATTGAAATGATTTACTATATAAATAAATTATTATAGTATTATTCTCTGTTTGTTTTTATTTGTAGAAGAAAAAAAGAAAAAGAAAGTCAGCAGTTGAGAGAAGTGCTTAAACAAAAATAATCAGCACTGATACCCCAGATTTGAAAGATAGGGACGCAGTAAGTTGTTTAGGTAGTCATACTCCTGTTTCTAGTAGTCAAATGTGTTCGTGCTCTTGCACTCAAACTTTTGCTTGCGTTACTATTATTCAAACCCCTTTAAGTACCAAAACTTGAATGTAAATAATACTCCACAAGAAACTACGCAAATCCAACTCAGACAACGGAAAAAGAAATCGTAATAGAGAGAGAGAGAGAGAGAGAGAGAGAGGGACAGAGAGAGAGAGCAAAATCATTCCTGCTAAATTACTACCACCACCACCATGTAGAAATCGCTCAAATCACAATTGTTCTAATAAAATGCCCAATCTAGTAAGAGAAATTATTTTTGACGAATTTCATTCCTTAAGAACATTTGGTTAGACACACAAAATTACAAGGCAAAAAGAATAAATCTCAAAAGAGTGTACAAAAAAATATAATCTTTTTCACTTTGGTGAGGCCCACCCCGTATGTAAGGAATTTTTTCTTGTTAGACTTAAAATAAGTGAATGTTTGATTAAGGGGGCTTTTAAAAAGCTATCACCAAATGATACTGTTCAACCACATTCAAGAAGGGGAAAAAGAGTGTTCAGCATGAAGATTGTCGCTCTTCAAGTGACTTAGATAGTTAGATTCTCGTCTTAACATTAAAACCATGTATTCGTTGTACAAAGAAAAGTTTAATGCGAATAGGCCGAAAATACTTTGTTACGACTCATACAGAAAAATATTTAAATTAAATATTTTTCTACATCGTTTTTTTTATTCTAGAATACTAAGCATGTATATATATATATATATATATATATATATATATATATATATATATATATATACATATATATATATATATATATATATATATATATATATATATATATATATATTTATATATATATATATATATATATATATATATATATATATATATAAATATATATATATATATATATATATATATATATATATATATATATATATATATATATATATATATACAACGAAAAATTTCCCTGTTTTCCGATCATGCGCTTGTGGATTGCTGCCTTAATATTAATTTAGTATCAGAAAGTAAAAAGCATTGCATAATAAGAAATTTAAAACATATCGATCGGGACTTATTAAGAACTTTTTTAGAAAATGCCCCATTTGAGTATATTGTGTATATTGTAGACATTAATATTTGAACACTATAATATTAAATATTTTTGATGCTCTGGCTCCTTTAAAACCCGTTGTAATAAAAAAAAAAACCGGTTTGGCTGACAGACACTGTGCAAACTATGATTAGATTGAAAGATAGAGCGTTTCATAAATACAATAGAAGAACAACAAATCAAGAACATTGGAACTATTATAAACAGTTACGCAATCAAACTAACATCGCTATAAGAACTGAAAAAAGAAAATATTTAGAATTTTGCGCGAATAACGGTAACAGCAGAATATTGTGGCAAAGACTGAGAAACTTGGATATTGTGAATAAACCTACAGCTAAACATCTTCCGGATGTCTTAAATAGACCTTCTGATAATGTTCATTTTTTGCAATTCTCAAGAAATGACCGACAGACGGATCCAAATTTGATAGAATATTATTTAAATAATATGAAAACAAACAGGAGAAAAATTTGAGTTTTTTACTGTCACTACAGATGAAGTAAAATGTCAGTTACTTAGTATAAAATCACAAGCTACAGGTTCGGATTCTATAGGTTTGGAAATGTTATGCTTATGTTGTCCCAGGATTTTACATTTCCTTACTAATATAATGAATTGTTGCCTTTTGGAGGGGATATTTCCAGATACCTGGAAAATAGCTCATGCTACACCGTTACCAAAAAATAATGATATTAAATCTTTTAATGAACTACGTCCTATAAGTATCCTACCTTGTCTTTCAAAAATTTTGGAAAAAATAATGGATAAGCAAATAAGATTTTTCTTAGAAAATAACTCTGTTTTACCCATAAATCGGTCGGGTTTCAAAAAGGGGTACAGCTATACAACAACTTTATTAGGTCTGACGGATGACTTATTTAGAGCCTTGGACGTTGGGAAATCGTCGATATTAGTGCTTTTGGACTATTCCAAGGGATTTGATATGGTATGCCATGACTTACTATTAGCTGTTCTAAAGTGCAAAGGAGCTGCTTACGTTTCATTTATGGTATAAGAAAATTTCAGTCCGTGTCGTACAAATTAGAGGATGCTAAGTGGTTGAATATGCAGGACTGACGTAGACTACATTCTTTGGTAATGTTTCATGTTTTTGTTGTTAATAACTGCCCATCATACCTAACAAATAAAATTATTTATAGAACAGACGTTCATAGGTTGAATTTAAGATTTGGTGGACTTATATCTCATATCTGCACCACCTCACCGAAAGGCTCTTTTTAAAAGAAGCTTTTCCTTCAATATTTATAAACTTTATAATACCGTACCTATTGCTTTAAAAACCCTTAAACCTGAGATATTTAGAGAGCGGATAAAAAGTATTTTAAACCAATTAGTTAATTAGGTTAATTTTTGTCGCATTTCTCTCCCTCTATCTCGTTTAGTTTTATTATGTTATTTTGTTTAATTCATGAACATTTATACTAGATAATGTAGTTTACATGGAGTTGAACTTTAAACAGTTTTAATTGTTTTCAGCTCCTTTTTCTTCTTTTTGTAGCAGAAATATTGAAATGTATAATGTAAAGTGTAATATTAATGTTGTTTTGCAGAAAAGAGGAAATAAAATTATTATTATTAAAATTATTATATATATATATATATATATATATATATATATATATATATATATATATATATATATATATATATATATACTTATATATATATATATATATATATATATATATATATATATATATATATATTTATATATATATATATATATATATATATATATATATACATATATATATATATATATATATAAGTATATATATATATATATATATATATATATATATATATATATACGTCTTAAAATCTTTAATTTGTTACTTATTTTATTGCCAGATAAAAGTATGTATATGTGTTACTACCATTTCTCACAAAGAAAGTAAAAAAACTAAGCTTCTAATTAATAGTTTACGAGTCTTTTACAATCGGTATAAATGTACTTCAGGAACATCGTGAGAGGCAGTATCGTTTACGCATCTGCACATCACAAAACCCACGACGAAAGAAAGGAGAAAGTTAGATTTTCCTATCGTATTTAGCATAACTGACGTACGTCTTTACACTAAGCAAGTAGAAGAAACAAGTAAGAGCGAATAAAACCTAAATATGCACTTAAAAAATAATTTAAATATTCTAAATCTGAAAAAACTACTATTAAACGTTATTTATTTACAATATGGTGGAGAAAAAGATGGCTTGTCAACTAATGTCTCTACTTGACACTTAAACAATTTTCCATCCCACCGAGGCACTGCTAATTTTCCTATTTATAATTAATATATATATATATATATATATATATATATATATATATATATATATATATATATATATATATATATTGGATTCATTTTAATATATCATACTAATGTAACTTTTACAATCAAACAAGTCCTGCTTTTAAATAATACGAATATACACCTACATTTTTATTTTGAAGGTTTATTACTGCAGCTAAACGAGATAATAGTGAATTATTACAGATGGTCACTTCGTTGCCATGAAAACTGGGAAGTTATAAGAAGTTTATTTTACAAGTAAGATATAGTCGGCGGCATTCTATTAAGTCGAGCTAGACGTCATTTCTGAATTAAATCGAAAAAGGCAGAGTTCCCCAACATGTGTGCGAAGAAATACAAATATTTTGACAAGAATTTTTAAGGCAATTTTCTAAAAGGTTGCGGAAGGGACGCCTTGAATCCTATTTCCTACATATCGAATTATTTTATTATGTATAACCTACCTATAGGGTAGTCCACGTAAAATAAAAGATTACACTGTACACATACCTTATCTCGGAAAGTTCTAAATACGTATGTCAACATTTTATAGCAGATTAACAGCATTTAGCATACTTATTTGAGGAAAGTGGGACACTTTTGATGATGTTTTTTTGGCGACACCCTCACCCTTCTGAAGGGAGGGAGTCACCTTCAAAAACTTAAATGAAATGGGGTACTTCTTCTTTTCAGAATAGATAATCGATTTAATGTATAGTTTTAACTTTAATTTGAACGAAAATTGGCAAAAGTTTATGTTTACTGCTTACTTATTAAAGCAACATTAACCACATTTTAATCACTTTTACGGGCTCGTTAGAAACAATATTTTTTTCCTAAGAAAATCTTTATTGTGGTGTTTTATCCCCACCTCTTCTGGTAACTTACGGTTTTTTTTACGTCGAATTGGATTATTGCATATTTTTAGGACACTCTACATAAAAAATTAAATTGTTCTGTTTTATTTTTATTTATTTAACAAGCAAAACATTTTTATGAACATTAACTTTTTTCGCAAAACCTAAAAGACCAAATTTTCCATTTGATGGCAACAAAAATGACGCACACGCTGCGCGCTGTATGTACAAGCTGCACACAACTTATGCATTTATTACATATAGGTATAAAGGTAACAACGTACTTCAAAAATGGTGCTTAATTTATTAAACTACTCTAAAGAGGAGCAAAGAACACCTTTAGAAGGCGGTAACTTAATAAATCGGAAGTCTACCCAGAAAGAATATATCAGGAGCTTTAAATTTAAGCAAAAAAACTGAACAAACGGTTGTTAAAACAAAAAGCAATGATAATGCTACATTAAAAACAATAATAAAATTAAATAACCGTTGATTGCTTTTAAAATAAAAAATGTTGTAACGGAAGTATAAAATGATCAGTGACTTCAGAAAACACACCCCAAATGAGTTTGCAACAAAGTTTATTTCCAATCTTTACTGAAAATTGATGACCTTGAAATTTCTGTTTTTTTTTATATACCAAATAAATTATTACAGGTAATGCACTCGTGATAATTTTCGTTCAATCTACACCCCGTGGAGAATATTCCAGAATTTTTTCAAAATTTTTTGGTAAGTACTTTTCGAGATAAGGCGAGATAAGACAGAGATTTTTCGCGATTTTTTAAAAATAATACAAAGAAAAGTGCACGCAAGTATTACATTATATATATATATTTTACTCGTGTTTTCACAAGCTTTCATTTGACACCACACTCGATTACCTAGTAAAAAATTTTTTTTTTTCACTTCCGATTTCACCCCCCAGAACTAACCCCTTAAGTCAAAATTTAACTTTCAAAACTACATGGCTCTGATGAGGCCATCAATTCCTATATTATTACTAAATTTCAACTTTCTATGACAAATAGTTTCGGAGAAAATCGGGTGTGACAGACGGACAGACAGGCACCGAAGTGATCTTATAAGTGTTCCGTACGGAACACTAAAAACTAAAACTAAGAAAGTTCAAATTCGCTATCTAAGTCATCAGAGGTATCGCTATCATCTTTAGATACTAAGATAACTACAGCGTTTACTTGGACATCCAAAACTTTTTCTCTATCCCACCATTCTAAAATTATTTTTTCTATATATTCTACTTTTTCTCCTACTAGGTCTAGAGAGTCTTGCCATACCATTTCAGATTCATGAGATGTAGGTCCTTCAGTAATATGCTTTTCATAACAGGATTTTGCGCCTGCTCATATTAATTCTATGGCATTAAATTGGCAATGGTAAGGTGGCAAATGCAAAACCTGATGACCCTGTTCCCTTAAAATTTCATCAACCGCGTAAATTTTAGGTTTTCTACAAGTCTTTGCCAGTAATTCTGTTTTTAATAAATTTGAAGATGAGTTTTGATTTTGCTCTACTAACCATTAAAATGTTTCATTCTTTTTCCACTATGAATTTGGTTGTTTATTCAAAATTCTAGAATGATATGAAGCATTATCTAAAACGATTAATGAAGGTTGATCTAAATTTGGAATAAGCATTTCTTTTAGCCACTTTTCGAATGTTTCATTATTCATGCTGTCGTGGTAATCGGCGCTGTTCGCTAAGTTTAAAATATTAAAGTGGTCCCAGGTACAAATCCGGTGTATGAACCAGCATGCAAAATAATAAACCCCTTTCCAGAACTGTACCCCTTCTTCCTTTTTACTGATTTAGCCGAATTATCTTGCCAGGATTTGAACCCACTTTCGTTTGAAAAAACCCATGTTTCATCCAAAAAAATTACTTTTCTAGACAGTGAATTTCAACTTTCAACATGCTTCCTGAAAAATATTACTCGTTGACTGGTAATATTGGGTAGTTCACACAAATATCTTCGGTTGCAGTCTTTTTTATATCGAAATCTCAAACGTTTCATTAATTTTGACAAAGACTTTAGTCCAATTTCTAACATCTTTCTTTCCCGTAAAGTATCTTTTAAAGTCGTAAGAGTTATGTTCATGTAAGATTTATACATGTCGTAAATCAAATTTCTCACATCCATTTTCACGAATTCGCTTAAATCCTTAGTTTTTGGCTTTTTCTTTTTCCTTTTTTTCACATTTCTTCGCGGTTTTACCTCTGCGATCTTCATTATCAATCCTTTGTATGGTTCTAATACTTAAATTTAAAGCTTCCGATACTTGCTTCTGGACGGACTTCGGATTTATTAACTGTCTTTGGTAAATTTTCTTTGCTCCTTTTCAAAGTAGTTTATTAAATTGAGCACCATTTTCTTCGTCTGAGGATTTAAAAAGCCCGCAAAACGCTTTTTGGCTTCCATTATTATATGTATAATAAAATTTGTTGACACTATTGAAAATTAAAAAAAAAATGACATTGACATTGACATAATAATGCTGCATTCATTTTTAACATCCAAAAACATTTAGAAATATTTACAAGAGTATTTTACAAATATTAAATAAATTAGAGGTTTTCTGTATATTCCTATTCGTTAAGCTCTGATGAGAAAGCAAAAATAATGGCAACTACTAAGTTCAATAATATTTAAATATTATGTATATTATATTATTAAATAAAATAATCCAATCATTGTTCCATGGCACATGAAAAATACTATTTTTGCTTTTGTCGGTGAATTCTTTTAAACATTTTTTGAACAATTTTAAAAGTAATATTTGAAGTTTGAACGCACTAATATTTTTAATGCTTAACGATTCTGAACAAGTTTTTTCCTCAAAATATTTAGATGATTACTTGCCACTGGAAATTATAGTTGGCTCTCTGTCTTAGACATAAAAAGTATATTAGACTTTTTAAATTTTTCGACGTAGTATTAATAAAATCCATGCTCACTGCAACTTTAACAAGGACGACAATAGAAAACTTTATCGCAGCTAAGACGATACACCCGACTTATTAGGATGCCGTTGACTATAGTAACTAAGTTTGTGATAAAGAAATATATCCTAAAATTTACAGTATTCCTCAAATATTATATTAACAGTATAATAAGTTTAAAATTATAGGATAGGAAAAATTGTACTTCATCCGGATTACGCCAAGCTAAAAGAACTTAATCGTACCCTAAAAAACTGATTGTACGCCAACATGGCAACTGTGGCCTGGCCCCGTGACTACTAATATTTTAATTAACAGCTCTTTACACAAAGTAACGATTGATCTTTTTAAGGCTGAAAGCAAAGGGAAACTGCCGTCGCTTGTTTCTCCCTACAGATACGTTTACTTCGCTGAGATTAACTTCATATAGGTTTCAATAATACAATTCATATTTGTCGTAATCGTACATATAGCAGTGAGATCTATTGAACTCAAATAAATTAAACAACAGTTTTATTCAAACAAAACATGAGAAGTGTAACTAAGTGCGGCATCTCTTCCCTTAATTGTGCCGAGGAGTATTTTATCTTCTTTATTACAGAGCTACACCTACTAAGTTATTAGTTTTTCGGTCAGGGGACCTTTATCTTAATATTAAATGCGTCAATTCAGAAATAAAAATGCCTGATTGAAAAAAGATTTTATTGCCAGTTCAGTAAAACATTATCTCAATTTTAAATATTTAAGTATATAAAAAAATATTCTAAGCTTTTACTTGACAGCATATATTTAAAAAGTCAAGTATTCCTAAAAGGTCAAAGCTATTATCACCTACATTATGTAAAGTAACAAAACAATTTTTTTCTATGGAAGACTATG
This sequence comes from Pachyrhynchus sulphureomaculatus, assembly GCA_019049505.1. Classification (NCBI taxonomy): domain Eukaryota; kingdom Metazoa; phylum Arthropoda; class Insecta; order Coleoptera; family Curculionidae; genus Pachyrhynchus; species Pachyrhynchus sulphureomaculatus. The sequence continues at coordinate 100,732,512 of CM032446.1, read as the reverse complement.
GCGGTGGATGAGGGCTTGTATCTCCAGAACTTGTGTCTGAAGGATTTTTATTAAAATTATCTTTAACACTAGATCCAAATTTGGCTACACTTTCGGCTAAAGCAAACCTTGTCATTAGATAAGCTTGGATATTGGGAACGGCTATTGGATTTGGATTCCATGGAAATGCCATGGTGGGATTTCCATAAACTGAAGGAATCTGAACTCTGGGCCAGAACCCGTCATTTAATGATGGAACTATATGCATTTGATAATCTGCTATTGCTTGCTGTTCAGAATGAATTAACGAATTAGTTTCTCTGCCAAGTGACTTTTCTCTTTTCCTCCATTTGGCTCTTCGATTTTGAAACCAGACCTAAAACAAAAGACACTTCAATAAATTAAAAATATAAATTATCTAAAAATGTACAAATTTTAGGGCGCTATACAACAATTATAAGTCTCATTGTACAATTAATGTAAATAAAAATTATATCTTATGTAAGGTTAAATAGTTTTTTTATTTAAACTAAAGTTAGAAACGCTATATAATTATCAGAAGTATGTATATTTCAACTTTAAGCGTCTTAATAAAACAATGTTAAAACTTCAAAAGTTTGGTATGACCCTGGGCAAGAATTTTTTTTGTATGATACTATTTTCTAAGTCATAGAACCAGCAGATCCAAAAAAATCACGTAAAAGGTTATATATGCTCAACGAACTATTATAAATCAAATTGCTAAATATTTTATCAACTGTTCGAACAAAGAATTTAAATATATTCGGCACGTTCTCAAACCTTCAGAACAATTTGTCGATGATGAATTAGAAGTCGGAGATTGGGCTTTAATAGATTCTCTAAATGATCAGCCGTACAGAATAATTTTATCTTCATACAAGTTCGTAGATGTTATAGAGGCCTGTTTTTTCTCTCTTTTATATCATATACGTGGTCTTTTGAGATAAGCGTTACTGTGATTTGTAAGAGCAAATAATAACTTGAATTACGCAATCCAAAATGTGTTTGAATAATGATTAATCGCAAAACGGTTTATGAATAATTCAAATCACAGCTATAACAGATGAATTAGTAAACAATTTCTTCATTATGGAAAAGTTAAAATAACTATGTGTATTAATCATTTCTGTTTCTTGCTATCCTCGAATTAACACATTGTTGAATTTTATTCGTAAACTTGTTATAATTTTCTTAAAATATAGTAATTTCGAAGGTCAACAGCTAAGAATTAGGGACGCAACATACCATCCAAATTATTATAGACTCATTTAGCGTATTATGAAAATGATGAATAGATTACTTAATAATCTATTCGTCATTATATGTTACATGCAATATGGCTGCACCAATCCAACCGTCATATTTAAATACAATAACTGCCTGAAATAAAGTTTAGATGTGTGCCTTATGAAAAACAATTATAATTTGTACGTTTACATCAATTTAAATATGAGTTTGTCATTATCATCTATAGAAAAAATTGCCATTCGTACGTCCAAATGTCAATAAATATAGATAATTTTTCTAACAAATGTAAGCACTCCCAGTAATAGTGCCGTAAACTATAGATTGTCGCACCATTCCTAAAATATTTTTATGCATATATATATATATATATATATATATATATATATATATATATATATATATATATATATATATATAATCTTAAGTTATTCTCATTGGTCCTAATAATATAGTCACCAATATCTAGTTAAACTTATCAAAAATGTATTGAAAATACGACTTTTTACCTAATTGTAAATTAAATTTCAAAAATCCATCTCAAACAAAATATCATTTGGCGAAAAATTTTATAATATAGCTGTAAAAGTAATTAATGTTCTGTAAAATTAGTAAAGGATGAATTTTCAATTGTTAACGACAGAACTTTACAAATATCAACAACAATAATTTTTACAGTTGCTTCAGTTTTATAGAAAAAATACCGAAATGAATTTTTGAAATATACATATACTATTTCTTATTTTAATTATTAGCGAAATTATTCCGCAAAGGGCACTTTCAAAAAAATGATTATTTTCAAACTACTAACATCTGAATAACAGATTTTATTTAATGAGTTATTTTCTGTATTAATAAATAGGTAATATAAAAATATACCAAACAATCATGTTAAATATTCATTTTGACGTTGTGACTCTCAAACATTTTTTCTAAAACCATCCTATAAGTTTGTGATATGATGTAATTCTTTGATTATTGCCATTCGTAATCATTATTTCTATTACTGTAAATTACTAGCAGTATATGAATGATTTATTTTACACATGGTGATGTGTTTACATATCACCAAAAATATATTGTTTATAGTTTTAGTACTTTACTATCTTTAGACTTTAATTTTTGATTTTAAATTAGTTGCGATAACTGTATCACAACGAGTGTCCTTTTAAAGTAATTTTGTTTTAAATTTATTTTCTTAATTATTATATTTTATTTGTTTATATTTTTGGATGCTAATGCCAAATAAAACAACATATATATATATATATATATATATATATATATATATATATATATATATATATATATATATATATATCTAGGAAGTAGTTGTTGCTAATGCCAAATAAAACATATATATATATATATATATATATATATATATATATATATATATATATATATATATATATATATAGGAAGTAGTTGTTGCAGAAATGCGGTAACGTCCGCGGCAGCACTTCTGCGGTGTTTAAAAGGTGCTGTGAAATAAAAAAAATATATGTTTCGGCATTTGGACAACGCTGACGGGTATTATGATATCCTCGCCGATATCCCTAGAGTATAAAAAAGGGTAAAGTCTCTACTCAGGCGGGGAGGTAAGAAAAAACTATCTAGTCATTGAACTTTTTCAAGAAGTAATAAATAAATGTGAATATAGATAAAATGTAGGGCGTCCCATAAATAAATTTAAGTTTTTTGGCTCATGGGCAAGATGAAGATATTTAGTTACGACGTAATGTTTTACCAGAGTAAGACGCTTCTCTTGTGTGCGAGAGTTTAAAATAAGCATTCTGCAATTAACGGTGGGCGAAAATTCCTTTCAATATAGTTTACCCAGCACAAACGAAGCAACGAGTAGTTAAATAATAGTGTATAGAAATAGACAGACGTTCGTTCCACTTGAAGTAAACCTAGAATAAGGCTACCAAATACACCAAGGAGCGATGCGAACTTGGAGTGCTCTCGAGCGTCAGGTTGCGAGAGTCCCGATGCAAATGATGGCCCATACATGTGTACAGAAGTATATAATAACGCATTTTGCGTAAAGATTTATGTCTGCACCTTTACAAAATACAGCTGGTGCGAGAATTAGACTCAATCGATGCTGGTTACAGAATCCATTTCAGTTATCGAATTTTTTAACATTTACCAACAACTTATTCTTAAATTTTCATCATAATGGCCACTTTGATAAACAGAATTACCGTTACTGGAGACCGATAAATCGAAAACTAAAGCATCAAAAGCGTTAAGGTAGCATTTCGCGTAAAGATTTATGTCTGCACCTTTACAAAATACAGCTGGTGCGAGAATTAGATTTAATCGATGGTATTTACAGAATCCATTTCAGTTATCAAATTTTTTAACAATTACCAACAACTTATTCTTAAATTTTCATCCTAATGATCACTTTGAAAAACAGAATTACCGTTACTGGAGACCGATAAATCGAAAACTAAAGCATCAAAAGCCGTTACAGGCTTAGGTCGCAATATAGGCACGTTGATTAATCGGCCCGTGCTTCCTTGAATACAATAAAAGTCCGCATAACAGCTGTTAATATGCAGCGAAACAAAGATTTGAATGAGAAATTCATATCTGTTTTACAAAATTTTTATGGTTTTTAACGAGAAAACCTAGTTTCAGCAAGATGTTGTGGCATCACAAAGATCTTTATCGGTGAAGCAGTCTTTAATAATTTTACTGCTTGCTCAGACGATTGTCGGAAACCGTTCACATTTAGATGACATCGTTTTTAAGGAATTATTTGCCAACGATTAATTTATTTAGATTGGTATACAATAAATGTTTTTTCCATTTATCAGTTGGTTATTTTACCATAAGTATTTGAAAATTGTACTTTATCATACTATAAAATTGCTGCTCCAGATAAGTCCACTTGGCAATTTATTTATGTTTGCTGAATAACTTTACAGAAGTAAAATCAAGTAAAAACCTGACGAACTGATATTTAATGAAATCTAACTATAATTTTAAACCTAGTTTTCTCAAGTTTGAGTCTTGGACAAAACTTGTAACCGTTTCAGATTTAAATTCTTTTTGTAAGTGCAAAAGTTCATAAAAGAAAACATATTTTTTCATAATAATAATTTACATTCGGTATTCTGTAACAAAACGCATTGTTAACGCCAGCGTTGGCGGAAGGGATTTTAACACGCTTGTTATTTTGATGTATTTTTATAAAAATATATCTGCAGGTAACAAATAGAGTATTAAAGAATAACAAATTTTTTGAAGAAAAATAAATATATTTTCAGGTAATTTATAAAAAAGTATCCAAATTTTAAGTATGAAAAATGAATAAATAAAAAAGGATAAAGAAGTACGAATATGAATACAATATATTGTAGGGGGACCATTAAGTTCATCGAGAAGGATTTTATGTGGTTTATTGTAAAACAACTGGAAATAGGCAAAGCCCAAATTTCAGCAGTCTACCCACTGTGCTGTGCCAACCACTCTGTCGGCTTGTGTCTTATCAGAAGAATTTTATGTAAAATTTTAATATTTGTAGGACATATTTAACCCGTGAATTAAAAATATTATTAAAAGTTTAGGCAGGGATAACTTTAATCAATATCATATAAAAAGTTTACCCATTTTGCTAGAAATTCTTCCCTTTTCGAATTTAAATTGCATATTGGAAGGGTATAAGAGTGATTAAGGGTAATAAGTACATTTAAAATACCGTTAAACCTTTGTTCAATTGTATAGTTCTTAATGTTTTCATTTAAAAAACTAATATTTCGTCCTCTCACAATTTTATAGAACATGAATTAGTTATACAATACTATCTCACAATTCTTGATTATATGAATTTCCAGTATTTCTCGAAATTAGCGTATAGATAGGTAAAAAATGGCATTTTCAATACTTCTTCATCCTTGATATAGACTATTGGTCTGTTTAACGTAGGACCTTTTGGGAGGTCTTGCCGGCGGGCATCGTCACGGTGGTTTTCCTTTCAGAGCTAGTCTTACTATTCTGTCAGGGTTCATTCCCTTGACATGGTCACGCCAGAATCGTCGCTTTCGTTTTCCCCCATCTCACCACTTCATAGATCGCACTGATATTGCTCTGAGTGTTTTCATTCCCGCCAATGTTTTTTAATTTGTTGTTATCTGTTCTGGTTTCTATACCGTATGTTAGTACAGACCTTACGCATGTTTTGTATATCTTTACTTTGCTTTTAGTAGTTATAAATTTGTTGTTCCATACGATGTCGTAGAGTACGCCAGATATGCGAGCGGCTTTATTAATTTGAGATCTTATTTCGTTTGTGGGTTGTGGCTGCTTGACAGCTTTATGCCAAGATAATTAAACTGCATAACCCTTTCAATCTGGTTGTTTTCTACCACCAGCTTGCACCTGACGGGGTCTTTGGAGAACGTTAATGATTTAGTTTTCTCTGTTGAGATGGACATATTATATTGGCGAGCCACTTGGTAGAATCTGTGGAGTTGTCTTTGCGCTGATGCTTGTTGTTTAACCAGTAACCCAGATTCAGTTTTGTGTATTCTATTATTATTTCGTCCATAATCATGTTGAAGAGAAACGGGCTTAGGCTATCTTCCTGTCTGATATCTCCCGTAGTATGTAGGTCAGTCGAAATCTCGTGATTGACTTGTGGTATTATTTATGTTTATGGTATGTATAAGGTTGATGATTTTAGAAGATATTTAATTTGCTCTCGGCAGTTTTGTTACGTCTGATAATTTAACTCTGTTAAATGCTTTGGTTAAGTCTATAAAGCATGTGAAAGCGATTTGCTTAATTTTTCCTTTATTTATCTTACTGCGAATAAGGCGTCCCTTGTCGATCTGTTCCGTCGAAAGTCTTGCTGCTCATCCCTGATTTCGATTCGGTGTTCTAGATATACTTTTAGTATGGGCGTGAGGAGCTTCATAGTGGTAGGAGGAAAGTAATGCTTCTATTGTTGTCTGGAATGGTTTTCTTGACTTTTCTGAATATGGTGATACTTTTGTGCCATTCATCAGCGATCGTCGATGATTCTATAATTTTGTTAAATAGTATTGTTAGTTGTTCACAAAGTTTAACTCCAGCGTACTTTAGAAGTTCTTTGGGAATGTCTACTCCAGAGGTCTTTCTGTTCTTAAACTTCTTTATCTTTTTATTTACTTCCTCCTCATTAAATGCTATTTTTTCTTCTTCTGTTTCATACAGCGGTGCTTCTACTTCGTCTTTGGTATCATATAGGATTTTGAAAAATTTGGTTGAGATTTGGTTTATAGGTATTCGTTAACTGGGTTTTTCCTGTTTTTTAGCATCTTCCAGACCTTTTTTTGAGCTCCCTGTAGATCGAATTCCATGTCGCCAATATACATTTTTAATTTTCTTAATTTCAGCATTAGTTTTATTACTAACTGTGACATAGCGGCTGTTGCTGAACTTTTGTGTTATAAGTAGCATTTTCTCTTCTCTTTGGAGGGTTTTTTTAACCATTGGAGGAAACCAAGGTTTAGTTGTTCTCAGCATTCACACTGACTTTCTGCTTTCCTATGGCTTCTTAAGCGGCTTATCTAGTTAGGAATAAAACGGATGCTGAAATTAAGAAAATTAAAAATGAATATTGGCGAAAATTTACCACCAACATGGAATTCGATCTATAGGGAGCTCAAAAAAAGGTCTGGAAGATGCTAAAAACAGGAAAAACCCAGTCAAGGAATACATATAAACCAAATCAACCAAATTTTTCAAAACCCTATATGATACCAAAGACGAAGCAGAAACACCGCTGTATGAAACAGAAGAAGAAAAAGTAGCATTTAACGAGGAGTAAGTAAATAAAAAGATAAAAAAGTATAAAAACAGAAAGACCTCTGAAGTAGACATTCCCAATGAACTTCTAAAGTACGGAGGAGTTAAACTTTGTAAACAACTAACAATACTATTTAACAAAATTATAGAATCATGGAAGATCGCTGATGAATGGCACAAAAGTATCACTATACCCATATTCAGAAAAGTCCAGAAAACCATTCCAGACAACTATAGAAGCATTGCTTTCCTCCTACCACTATGAAGCTCCTCACACCCCTACTAAAAGAATATCTAGAACACCGAATCGAAATCAGGGACGAGCAGCAAGACTTTCGACGGAACAGATCGACAAGGGACGCCTTATTCGCAGTAATTAAATATCTTCTAAAATCATCAACCTTATACATACCATAAACATAAATAATACCACACGGATCAAAGTCAATCAGGAGACTTCGACTGACATACATACCACGGGAGATATCAGACAGGAAGGTAGCCTAAGCCCGTTTCTCTTCAACATGATTATGGACGAAATAATAGTAGAATACACAAAACTGAATCTGGGTTACTGGTTAAACAACAAGCATATATGTATAGTCTGCTACGCGAATGACGCAAGAATCTTAGCTAAGACAGAGAACGATCAGCGCAAAGACAACTCCACAGATTCTACCAAGTGGCTCGCCAATATAATATGTCCATCTCAACAGAGAAAACTAAATCATTAACGTTCTCCAAAGACCCCGTCAGGTGCAAGCTGGTGGTAGAAAACAACCCGAATGAACGGGTTATGCAGTTTAATTATCCTGGCATAAAGCTGTCAAGCAGTCACAACCCACAAACGAAATAAGATCTCAAATTAATAAAGCCGCTGGCATATCTGGCGTACTCTACGACGTCGTATGGAACAACAAATTTATGACTACTAAAAACAAAGTAAAGATATACAAAACATGCATAAGGTCTGTACTAACATATGGTATAGAAACCAGAACAGATAACAACAAATTAAAAAACAATGGCGGAAATGAAAACACTAAAGCAATATCAGGAAAGGCACTACAAGACCGGATAAAAAATAACCAGACAAGTGCAAGTTGAACTTGCACAATTAGTGTTCCGCACGTTGATTGCTTTTAAAATAAAAATTTTTATTACGGTAGTATATGATGAGTGACTTCACAAAACACACCCTAAATGAGTTTTCAACAAAGTTTGTTTCCAATCTTTACTTATATACCAGATAAATTGTTAAAGGTAATGCACTCGTGATAATTTTCGTTCAATCTACACCCCGTGGAGAATATTCCAGAAATTTTTCAAAATTTTTTGATCAGTAGTTTTCGAGATAAGGTGGGGACAGCGATTTTTCGCGATTTTTTAAAAATAATACAGAGAAAAGTGTGCGCAAGTATTACATTATATATATATATATATATATATATATATATATATATATATATATATATATATATATATATATTATTTATATATATATATATATATATATATATATATATATATATATATATATATATATATATATATATATATGTATATGTATATGTGTATGTATGTGTGTATGTATGTATATATATAATATATATATATATTTTACTCGTGTTTTGACAAGCTTTCATTTGACACCACACTCGATAACCTAGTAAAAAAAAAATTGTTTCGCTTCCGATTTCACTCCCCAAAAACTAACCCTTTAAGTCAAAATTTAACTTCCAAAACTACAAGGCTCTGATGAGGCCATCAATTCCTATATTATTACCAAATTTCAACTTTCTATGACAAATAGTTCGGAGAAAATCAGGTGTAACAGACAGACGGACAGACCGACAGACAGACAGACACCGAAGTCATCTTATAAGTGTTCCGGACGGAACAATAAAAACGAAGATATACGACAGTTATGTGCGGTCTATGATGTGGTGAGATAGGAAAGACAAAAGCGACGATTCTAGCGTGACCATGTCAAGGGAAGGAACCCTGACAGAATAGAAAACCAACGGGAAGACCTCCCAAAAAGTGGATGGATAGCTGGCATCCCAAGGGCCCTGGATGTTAAACAGGCCAATAGTCTATATCAAGGATGAAGAAGAAGAAGTACTGAAAATACCATTTTTTACCTATCTAAACGCTAATTTCGAGAAATACTGGAAATATCATATAATCAAGAATTGTGAAATAGTATTGTATAACTAATTCAGGTTCTATAAAATTGTGAGAGGACGAAATATTAGTTTTAAATGAAAACATTAAGAACTATACAATTGAATAAAGGCTTCAATCTAGGTTTAACGATATTTTAAATATACTTATTCCCCTTAGTCACTCTAATATCCTTCCAATACGCAATTTAAATTCGAAAAGGGAAGGATTTCTGGCAAAACTGGTGAACTTTTCATATGATGTTGATTAAAAGTTATCCCTGCATAAACGTAATAACATTTTTAATTCACGGGTTAAATATGTCCTACAAATATTAAAATTTTACATAAAATCCTTCTGGTAAGATACAACAAATTGTACCAAATACGCATACTTAGTACTCAATTGGAGGCTGACCCAGCAGCCACAAGCCGACAGAGTGATTGGCACAGCACAGTGGGTAAACTGCTGAAATATGGGCTTTACCTATTTCCAGTTGTTTTACAATAAACCACTTAGAATCCTTCTCGATGAACTTAATGGTCCCCATACAATATATTGTATTCATATTCGTACTCATATTTCTTTATCTTTTTTTATTTATTCATTTTTCATACTTAAAACTTTGTATACTTTTTTATGAATGACCTGAAATTATATTTATTTTTCCTCAAAATTTATTATTCTTTAACACTCTATTTGTTACCTGCAGATATATTTTTATAAAAATACTCCAAAATAACAAGCGTGTTAAAATCCCTTCCGCCAGCGCTAAATTATTATTATGAAAAAAAATATGTTTTCTTTTATGAACTTTTGCACTTACAAAAAAAATTTAAATCTGAAACGGTTACAAATTTTGTCCAAGACTCAAACTTGAGAAAACTAGGTTTAAAATTATAGTTAGATTTTATTAAATATCAGTTCATGAGGTTTTTACTTGACTTTACTTCTGTAAAGTTATTCAGCAAACATAAATAAATTGCCAAGAGGACTTATCTGGAGCAGCAATTTTATAGTATGATAAACTACAATTTTCAAATACTTATAGTAACCAACTGAAAAATTTCCTTAAAAATGATGTCATCTAAATGTGAACGGTTTCTGACAATCGTCTGAGCAAGCAGTAAAATTATTAAACACTGCTTCACCGATAAAGATGTTTGTAATGCCACCCCATCTTGCTGAAATCAGATTTTCTCGTTAAAAACCCTAAAAATTTTGCAAAACAGATATGAGTTTCTCATTCAAATCTTTGGTTCACTGCATGTTAACGATTGGTATGCGGACTTTTATTGTATTCAAGGAAGCACAGGCCGATTAATCCACGTGCCTATATTGCGACCTAAGCCTGTAACGGCTTTTGATGCTTTAGTTTTCGATTTATCGGTCTCCAGTAACGGTAATTCTGTTTTTCAAAGTGATCATTAGGATGAAAATTTAAGAATAAGTTGTTGGTAAATGTTAAAAAATTTGATAACTGAAATGGATTCTGTAAATACCATCGATTAAATTTAATTCTCGCACCAGCTGTATTTTGTAAAGGTGCAGACATAAATCTTTACGCGAAATGCGTTGTTATACACTTCTGCACACATGTACGGCCCATCATTTGTATCAGGACTCTCGCAACCTGACGCTCGAGAGCACTTCAAGTTCGCATCGCTCCTTATTCTAGGTTTACTTCAAGTGGAACGAACTTCTGTCTATTTCTGTACCCTATTATTTAACTACTCGTTGCTTCGTTTGTGCTGGGTAAACTGTACTGAAAGGAATTTTTGCTCACCGTTAATTGCAGAATGCTTATTTTAAACTCTCGCACACAAGAGAAGCGTCTTACTCTGGTAAAACATTACGTCGTAACTAAATATCTTCATATTGGCTCTTGGCTCTTGCCCATGAGTCAAAAAACTTAAATTTATTTATGGGACACCCTATATTTAATCTATATTCACATTTATTTATTACTTCTTGAAAAAGTTCAATGATTAGATAGTTTTTTCTTACCTCTCCGCCTGAGTAGAGACTACCCTTTTTTTATACTCTAGGGATATCGGCGAAGATATCGTAATACCCGTCAGTGTTGTCCAAATGCCGGAACATATATTTTTTATTTCACAGCACCTTTTAGACACCGCGGAAGTGCTGCCGCGGACGTTACCGCATTTCTGCAACAACTACTACCTAGGTATGTGGCCAAGCCAGATATACCCGCCACAAGAACTGAGTTCAAACAAAGGAACAAAAATTATTCTGGTTCTGTTAAAAGATTTCAAGTTAAAAGTTTAACTTTTATGACAAGCCTTTTAACGTAGAAATACTGACCAATGAGAGTAAATTTTGTTCATTTGTTTTAGTTCTTATTTTCGTTTAGCGTATACATATTTTGTTAGCAAATTTTAAGTAAATTATTTTGGATACTTTAAAGACAAAAAATATATTTAAAATAAAAAGAAAACTCTAAATTTACAATTCCAAATAAAATAATTCCGAAAAGAACAAAGAAGGTTTTTAAAATCAAATATACGATTACAATGATAATGAACTGGAGATAAAACCGTAATTTTCCTTTATTTTAATTAACTCTACAAAGATATATTTTAAAGAGTACTTTATGAGTTAAGATTCAGATTCGGAAACTCTTTATTATTTGCATCTTAATAACATTGTACTAGTTTTTACATTTCTCTTAGTTCTATAAATATAATATGTTACATAATACATACTCAAAATGTATTTTACATGTAGGTGGAACTAGTCTTGAGTCAATAATTACACCACTTCAGACGATTTCTGATAAGCACCTGGATGTCATTTATTTTTATTGGTTCGTAGATAGTTATGTTCGTCAACTTTTTGGTCAGTATAATGACTTCGCATTTATTCTCATTTAATTTGATTTTCCTTTGTCTTAGCCATGGGATTTATTTTCTTAGGTGTTTGCAGATGTACGCTCTAGCTTCGTTTACATAAAATGAAACGTACGTATATGAGCGCATCATCTGCAAATAATCCTATTTTTATTGATGGGAAGGTTGAAAAGTCAGTCATATATAAGTTAAAAAATTTGGGAGCTAACACCGAGCCCTGTTGTACTCCGATTTAATAATCCTTGGTGTGGATAATGAGCAGTAGTATTACAATATAAGTGGGTAGTCATGTAATACCAGAAGTTTCTAGAGCAGGCCGTTTAACCAAACGGTATCAAATGCCTATCGATGGTAAGCGAGCGCTACAGTACTCTGCCACATGTTCATTTTAGTAAGTGTATCTTGTAGTATTTTACTTACAAGAAGAACAGTGTTGTGCCTGCTTCAAAATCCATATAGCTCTGCTGGTATTTCTTATCTATTTTATAGATGTTGTTTAATTTAGTAAGCATTACTTTTTCTACCAAAAAATGGCCTTAGTGGTGAAATGAGTCTGTAAGAATCTGCCCTCACTGGATTTTTACCTGGTATCAGGATGGGAACTATGACAGATCCCTTCCACTATTTAGGAATATGCTAAAATTGTACTGCTGCGTTCGTTATAGAAGTGAAATTTAGTAGCACTTTACGAGGCATGTTTTTTAACAACAGGGTTGGTATCTTGTCCACACCAGCGGCTTTGTTGTTAAGCAACGGCATAATAATATTCTTCAGTTCAGCAGGACTGGTGTAAAGCTTCCTCCACATGGATGGTGATATTGGATACTTTATATAGACTGTCTTTCCAACCATATCTGTTATTTCATATTAGATAGATATACAATTTGGGACTTCTTCGTAAGTTTGTTCAAATGTGTCGGCTAGTATGTTTTCCTTGTCCGTATTGGTTTGTATATTGTCTAGTAATGTTCGTACTTTGTTGTATTAGGTTTTTAGTCGTTTAATTAGACGCCAGAGGGAGTTGTCTCGTGTTAACATCTCCCTCAGGACATCGTTCAATGTGTTGTTTTTGCACGTATTTCTTTTCTGTCTCATGTTTTGTTGTAAGTCCCAAACTCTACATCTATCATTCAGATTATTAGTCCTTTGCCACCTTCTCCTTATCCGGTGTTTGAAATTAATTAAATTCTTGATATCAGGGGGGCAACCATTTTACTTTGACCTTTTTTTGCGATCCTATCACGGACTCACTGGAGATTTTTTGTCAGTTTCGTCACTTCGTACTTTATGTGATGAAAGAACATTCGGTACAATATGTTAACTACTGTTTATTAAAAAAAATTACATAAGATAAGGAAAGTAAAACATTACGCGCAGCCTAGCACATCTATTTTTCAACACGTATTGACTGTGACAGCATATCACCTTGTATATACAATATTGGAAACATTTGAAAAAATATTACTAATAAAAAAAGACTATTTGGAAAGTTATACCTTTCTGTAAAAAATCTCTTATCTATAGGATATATAAAGTATATCTACATAAATTCTTAAAAGCATTTATTGGGAACGTTGGGAATAGTTAGCCCTTTTTCGTTGAATGCTTGTGAGACAAACTATTTTTTTTTCAATAAAATTATGTAAAAAAATAACTTCAATGCTACAGCGTATAATTTTTTACTTCCCTTGTTGAACCGAAGTAATGTATGTGTGAAAATATCACCCTTTGAGATTTTTTTTATTTTTTACGTTTTAGAGTCCCTAAATCAGAACATAAAGCATTTCCGTCAATCTGTCTGACTGCTGGCACGATAACTCTTAAACGAAATTAAATATCGATTTTAAATTTGCTTTATGTAGAATACCTGAACTAGGAATGAAACCTATAACACAGGTATACAAAAAAATCTCTATCTTTGAAGTGAGACACGTATTTTCTTAAGTTTTTTTTTAAGTTGAATCCAAAAAAATCATAAAAAAAAGACATCCACGGTAAGGTTTTTTCAGAAAATATACTTAAAGTTACCAAAAAACTATTAAATTTTAAAAAATATATTTTAATAAATAAAGTAAAACTGTATTTTTTTTAAAAAAAAAAAAGGGGGGCGAACCCCTTTTATGGCATTGGATCAAAGCCCACTAGCCAGCATCTCTCTTTATTGAATATATACACATATTTACTTAAACCTAAACTAAACCTAAAGACACACACAAACACCCAGTAGTCCAAGGCGGAATCGAACCGCCGACCCTTCGATTCATAGTAGGATTCACTACCTACTCCTCTAAAGGTACCACATAAAACTGTATAATCATTAAAATTATGGAATAAAGCAAATATTTCGGACCTCTTTAAATGTTCTGAATCTACATTTATCATAAAAACTTAAAAATATTAGGTTTTAGTGTTCATGTTTAACGAAAAAACACGCATACACCAACTTTAACTAAGCTGCGTAACAAAATGATGTTTAAAAATAAATATGTACAACCGCTAAATTAAAAAATTGTTTTTAATTATTATTCTTGTTTAGCCGTTGCACCTATTTACTTAAAAAGCATTTTCCAACCACATAGCACCCTTCTAAGTGTTAAAAGCGAATCTTTTGTTGAAACTGAACATAAAACTTTATTTTTGATGTCAAGTCAGGATTAAGAACTTAATAAAACACTGGAAATAATAGTTTTGTTCAATATTAATAAAAATTCAAAAGAATTTTTTAATTTAGTGGCGGTACATATTTATTTTAAACAGAATTTTGTTACGTAGCTTAGGTAATGTTGGTGTATGTGTGTTTTTTGTTAAACAGGAACACTAAAACCTAATTTTTTTAAGTTTTTATATTAAATGTATATTCAGAACATTTAAAGATGTCCGAAATAAGAGTTTTATTCCATAATTTTAATGATTATACAGTTTTACATTGTTTATTAGAATGTATTTTTTTCAATTTAATAGGTTTCTGGCAAGTTTAAGTGTGTTTTCTGAAAAAACTCACGGTGGATATCTTCTTTTACGATTTTTTTGGATTCGGTATAAAAAAATACTTAAGAAAACACGTGCCTTACTTAAAAGACAGTGAATTTTTCTTTGTATACCTGTGTAATTTTTGGGCAATACAGCTTAATGAAAAGGAGGTGAAACGGATGAAGATCGAAAAATTCTGTTTATTTTCTATATCACTATTTCGATTTTTTTTTGAGGTTTTGGATAAGATAATGGACAAATTTGATGTATAATTATTTGTAAAAATGTCAAACATATAACCGTTTAAAAGTTGACAGGAGAGGGTTAAATGAATTGCTTCGTATATATCATGTTATATGTCACTTCAGGGTTTTTGGAAGAGAAAAACCTAAAAACGTTATTGTTTCATTATTTTCATTTATTTATGGGAAATCATATGAGAGGTTCATGCACTAAGAGAGCAGGTTGGAAAAGTGGCTTCTTATATATGCATGATATATCCTTTTCAAGATTCTCACTTATTTATGGTCAAACTTATAAAGGGTTGATAAGGTAGGATGAGAGAAACTGCTTCGTATATATCGTGTTATTGTAGTCAAGGAATCTAAAATTTATTTTATTATTTCCACCTGTTTATGGTCAAACACATAAGGAATTAACGAAATAGGCGATTTTGACCTACTTGTAGTTAAATATATATGGGGTGAATAAAAATGAGCGATGGAGTTTAGAACAATTGCTTTGTACATATCGAGTTATAAGTCTTTCTCACGGCCGAGAATTCTAAAAAATGCGTTATTGTTCCAGAATTTTTAATTTTAACGGAAATAATATGTAAATGGAAATATTAAATTTAAGTTTAAATATTTCAAAAATCGCTGCTCAACACTTTTTGTGAATAAAGGTCTGTCATTGAAAATATCAACTTGCAATGTTTTAATTAAGTTAATTTTGATGTAAGAAAGAAAAATGTCATACAAACTTTAATACTGCATGCTTGCAGGGAAAATACTAGGTAAGTTAACTTACCGACCTTCATTTATTTATAATTTTGTTTAAAAAACGCCGGTTTATTTGTATTATATTTCTTCTAAGTCTGATATTTTTGTTACCCTATTTCTCATCTGCAAAGGGTTTTTTACAAAGGTACAACAAAATAACAAGCATACTAAATTTTCCCTGTACCGACGCTCACTGTACACAGGCGTTTCATTCCACAATGGTATCAGTAAATTAATCGATAGGATTACATCCGACGCGAACTTGCTGAAAGCATTTTTCGAATCCTTATTTAATGGTCGTGACACTAGCATTGTTGCCAATTTTTTAGGTATATATATATATATATATATATATATATATATATATATATATATATATATATATATGTATATATATACACATATGAAATAAAAAAATGTTATTAGTCCTTCAAAAATTATTTAAATAGTGTGGAAAACACGAACAAGATGATAGAGAATCAAGTTGCAAATAATAATAGCGAGCTCTAATGGAGGTAAAAAAACGCCTTCTATAGCGAATAAGATCTGTTGTCGATAATAAGATTTTCCTCACACAATCATGTTGGCTAATTCGCGGAAGAGACAAGTAAAGTTGAAACACCGTCATCCATAGAACAAGTAACTACATTCTGGAAGGACATTTATGAGACAAAAACCAGTAAATTCGGACACCCATGTTTTAAACTGCTTCAGAACTTACAGTTCTAACAGCAGAACAAAGTTAATCAGAGCATCACAAAGGGGGACGTTTCAAATGCTATTAGAGACACGGAGAGCTTTGTTACCCCAGAACCAGATCCCATCAATATTTTTTTATGGAAAATGTTCAGTGGCACTTACATGTAGCTAAATTATTTTATACCTAATTGAACCAATTTTTAAGACGTTTATCGGTAGCAGTACGGTGCTTAACTTACCCCAAAAACTATAATTTTGATTATGCGCTTAATCTCTTGTTACAAAATATTTACTTATATCATTTACAACAGATCACTCAGCACCATTAATTAATCCGTTTCTTCACAACAACTTGGGAGAAAAAATAACCGAAAATTGCAAGGAGAATTTCCTGTTTGACAGATGTATTACTCAGGATTCGGTAAATTGCAACATAAGCATCTCCATTGCATATATTGTGTATCGAAAAACCTTCAACACAAAAGCTCAGAAACCAATTTTTTATTTCCTGGGAAAATTAAACGGGGTAAACGGTTGATATAGTCTCGATAGGGGTATGAGGCCGAATAAATACCCTGGTAAGTGTCGAGAAAGACCTCCATGACGTTTCTTAGTGGCTCTGTCAACCAGTCCTAATCACACTTTCACGTAGTGCCCCCTGACTATAGTCGTAATAGGCTGTAGCCAACGAGGTAGGACGAAAAGCGAGTTTCTGGCGCTTTAAAACCGGCTAAGGGAGCAAACCCCGAAAGAAAAGCCAGGCCCTCCAAGTATGGGTGTTGAGGCATTGGGCCAGCAACCCAACACTCAGAAAACAACTACAACGCTAAAAGAACTTTAATCAAGCCTCAGAACAAGGACGAAAATGCATTTAGACGACAACTGGCAAGAAAAAGGACGATGAAAATGGCTGCATGGAACATACAAGGAATGGCTAACAAAATCAATGAAATAGTAACGGAACTGGAACAAACATCACTGATATCGCAATCTTACCAGAGATAAAGAAAAAAGGTAAAGGGAGTGAAGACCTAGGCAACTTTATACATTTTTGGTCTGGTGTAAGTAAGGCAAAAAGAGCTAAAGCCGATGTGTTACTTTTAATGCATAAAAAGCACAAAATGTACATAAAAGATTACAAACATGAATCTCCTAGAATAATAACTGTGACAATACTACTTCAGGGACACGAAACAACAATTGTCGGAGTATATGGACCCACAGATGACTCCACGCAACAAATAAGGGACGACTTCTACAAAAATCTGAGAGTAATAACATCCAAAATGAAGAATCATCAGGAAGTTATCCTGGGAGGAACTTCATTGGGAAAGTTGGATCAAAAAATATGTTAAAGTAGTGGGACAACATGGTGAAACGACTAGAAATCTGGAGAAATGCTGATAAATTACTGCGAAGAAAATCACCTAAAAATACTGAACAGATTTTATTGTCACAAAAATTACCACAATTATACATGGAAGAGACCATCATTGTACCAAAAATATATTATAGACTACTTTCTAATGAAATAGAATTCGAAAATGAAGTTACAAAACTGTATAGTTAAGAGAGGGCCAAATTGCGGTCCGGATCATTATATGCAAACACTTAAAAGTATTATGGCCATATACTAGACGAATTGAAAAGGGTACACATGACGAATTGAAGGAAAACAATTAGACCATCGAGGACGAAAGATACAAGTTATATCTTTTGTCTGAACCGGGAGTAAGAGACCTGTATATAAGAAGGTTTGCAGAAGAACTGAAGGTAGTTAAAGAACAGACGACATAGAAGACGAGTATGACAACATAAAAAACGCAATAAACAATACAGCATATCAAGCAATTTTTTAAAAGTAACTGTAAATTTGAAACAAAAGAATTGAAATTAAAATGGCCAGTTTTTTCAGCTTAAATGGACCAAATGATTTCCTAAGCCACTCAAAATGTATAGTATCCTATGAGTAATAATTATAAATAACTTTGGTTACTTTTATTTTTTTTTTTTTTTTAAATCGTAAATTTGCATTAAAAAAAATAAATTTAAGACTAAAATGGCCAATTTCTCAGACCTAAATTGTTTAAATGAGTTTTTAAGTACCTCGAATAAAAGCTTAAGGAATAAGGAACATTTTTTGATATTTTAGGTAGTATACTGAAAAAAAGTCGTTTAAAAAATTCGTCACAAGAACCGGTAAAATTTATCAGTATTATGAGGAGTGAAAAGTATATTTAATATGTAAAAGTTGGTCAAAATTATGTTTGAATCAATTAAAGTAATGTCCATGGAACATATTCCCACTACCATAAATCTCAAGCGCAACCGACGAAATAATTAATCAAAAACTCCCACATCGACAAAGAAACCTCAACAGCACAAAACCAGGATTCAAATGGCAAATAAGAATATAAAACAAAATCAACAACATCAGAAGAGATCTAGGACACTTTACCCAGTTTATGAACAGGAACGCGTCCAAACGTGTCACACAGGGTGTAGACAAGATCAAATCCAAGTCTCCCAACAGAACACTGCCAGAAATCCTTGATACTTTGAAACAAAAACTATCCGTATACGCCGCAAGACTCCCTAGATACAAAGAATCAAATGAGAGAAGAAAGACACCAACAACCTTTTCCGAAGAAGCGAAAAAGTTCTACCGAAAAACTATGTACAACAAACAGACAGCAGTGACTGAACCACCGAACAAACAAGAACTCACCAATTATTGGAAAAGTATCTGGCCAGAACCCAAACTACACAATAATAACACTCCCTGGATCAAAGTCGAAGAAGACAAATATAAACATGTGACAGAACAAGAAAATTCCATATTAACTACTGTGGGACCAAATAGCATGATGAGGCATCTGGATACAAAAAATTCCTGAGGTAAAATAGCCCCCCGTTCGGATCTCCAGATGGGGGCTGGTTCAGGGGCGTCGACATGCAGAGATCATTAATTTTAAAATAGATTTTTGCAACATACAAGGTTTAAACTCGAACATAAATTCAGTGCACCAAAACCTGCAATTAAATAAACCTCATATACTCGCTCTCTATGAAACCAAGGCCAGTTCATCGACCAACACTGTCAACTATCTTTATCCTGGGTACGACTTCTATTCCCGATTTTGGCGTAACCTTGGAATCTGTCTTTTTGTCAGAAGCGACCTCTATTGCCAACGAGAAGAGGCTCTGGAGCCCCCAAACTTTGATGTTATGTGGTTAAAAATAACAACTCAACAAACCACAAGGTTCATCTGTACCCTCTATCGACCACCAAGTGATACCAACTTTAGAACACTTTTCGCTTCTCTTGCAGACCATAGATCATTTACAAACTAACTATCCAAGTGTTGAAATTGCCATCCTGGGCGACTTTAATGGCCACAATATCAACTGGCTTAAATATTCAAATACTACCGACGAACAAGGTCGTGAAGCTGAATCATTCTCAATTAGTTATGGCTTAACACAGCTTATTGACGAACCAACACGGATCCCTGATTGAGACGGGGAGTTCGCCAGTCTTCTTGATCTGTTTTTTAACCACCAATACGTAGATTTACACGGTCACCGTAAATCTGCCGTTAGGTTCTTCCGACCATAAACTGCTTTCGACATCGAGTATCCTACCAATCAGTGACAGAGAGGCGCCTAAGCAGCGCAAGATTTGGCACTACAAATCTCCTAAATGGGAAGATCTCATGGAATATTTTCGAACTCTCCCTTGGATAGACATTTGTTTTCGATCCGACAATCCATCTGACTGCGCCAGGGAGGTCTCCGATGTTATTTTGACTGGTATGGAAGCATACATCCCGTTTTTGAAGAAATGCCCCTCTAACGGCAAGCCTTGGTTTGACTGAAAAGTGCAAAGAAGCTGTTGCTTCTAAACATCTTGCCTGCCGACAATGGCGTGAAAATCCTAACACCATAAATCGTAACACCTTTGTTCGTACCCGGAACAGATGCAAAGGAATTATTGACGAAACAAAAGAGGCACACGATCAACGAATTAGAAACAAACTTCTCGCTTGTCCCGACAATTCCAGGTCCTTTTGGTCAGTCGCTAAGTCAGTTAGTCAAAATTTCACCAAATCCACCATACCACCACTCACACGGCCAGATAATTCTATTGCAACGACACCTGTTGAGAAAGCGAACTTGTTGGCTGAACTCTTTGCTTCACATTCTACTATCGATTTCCAAGGAAAAACACCATCTACTATTCCCGTATTGCAATCAAGGGTGCCCGATGTTGTCTTCAGACAGCGTATCATAAAGCGTATTGTAATGAAGCTAGACAACAAAAAGGCTTCTGGCGCTGACGGAATACCTGCCATAGTTCTCAAAAACTGTGCGGGGGAACTAATCTCGAGCAGCTGCTCTTGATAAAATCGTGTTTGACACGATGGACTGTTGGCTAGGCTACGATCTTATGGTACGTTTGAAAAATTCTGTTTATGGCTCTCATGTTTCCTCAGAGAGCATTCTTTACGAGTCGAGGGATTTCTTTCTAATACCTTCAGTGTCAACGCCGGTGTACCCTAAGGCTCCATACTGTCTCCTACTCTTTTTCTCATTTACATTAACGATCTGCTGGAAAAGACCGGGTATCCACTCTACAGCTGTGCAAATGACAGTACGCTTGTCTCTTCATTCACTTTGAACGCTCGGACATAGGCTACTCAGGCGAATATCCACAGACAGCAGGAGGTCGTTCAACTTAACAAAGACCTGGAAGAAATTCTTTCTTGGAGCGATAGTAACCACGTGAAATTTAACGCTACAAAAACCCAGGCGGCAGTTTTTTCTAAAAAAGTTAACGTTGCTGAACCCGACATAGTCATGTCGGGGCATTCTTCCCCTAGCATCGTCACTCAATTTGTTGGGCGCTAATTTAGTAGCAAATATGTCCTGGCATGAGCACGTAGCAGACATAGCAAGGAGAGCTTCTCAAAAGTTGGAAATATTATTTCGAACCAGAAAGCTTTACACTCCACAACAACTCTTAATTCTTTACAAAGCTCAAATTCGACTAACTATGGAATACTGCTCCCATGTTTAGGGCTCGCTCCGCTCCCAAACACACACTGCATTTGTCGGATTCTGTTCAGAGAAGAGCTGTTCGTCTGATTGGAGACCCGGAACTGACCGGCGGCCCTGATTCTCTGGAACATCGAAGAATGGTTGGCGACTTGAGTCTGTTCTACAAAGTATTTCCATGGAAAGTGTTCGAAAGATGTAGCCCACTTAATTCCTTCCAGAGCTGTGCATGTTAGAAATACACGTCGCGCTAATACTTCACATCCGTATGAAGTTCAGCTTGGTACTCCCCGTACAACGCTTTTCAAGCAGTCTTTTATACGGAGAGCATCATCACATTGGAATAATTTGCCCAGGGCTATGTTTCCTACCAAGTACAATTTACAGCGATTCAAGAACAACGTGAGTCGCTTTTTTCGCACACGTGCCGCTCGTGGAGCGTTTTAGGAACTTCCCTGTAGCACGTGTGCTAAACCCATAAAAAAATATTTCCAGAGTTAACTAAAAAAATAGCTTACAGTTTGCAAGTGCACCTATTTAATCAAAAAAAATTAAAAAAAAAACGACGAACGAAAACGGCCAATTTCTCCGATCTGAAGGTTCGATAACCCCTTAAATTTTTCGTTTTTTATCTTGAATCAAAATCTGTTAGAATTGTTAGTTTAACTTCCATAAATTTATGATAAAATTGCAAAAATAAGACAAAAAATGAGCCAATTCTCCCCTTTTTGAGGGTTTTGCCCCAATTTTTGAGCGGTCGCAATATTTTTATTTTTTCCTTAATGTACTTGTCGAGAGTATTTTAAAAAAAAAGTAGCCGATGATATCACCTCAAGATCGTATTCTCACTGGAGTAATATGTCTGTATATCTGTTTATCTGTCATAATTGAAATAAAAGTTATTGAAAAAACATATATATATATATATATATATATATATATATATATATATATATATATATATATATATATATATATCCTAGTTAAGGACCTACTTCAAAGAATTTTCATGTTTTATAATGAAACTGAAACCGAAGTCGAAGCTTGACTCACAGGCCAAGAGTTCTGTACTGTGACGTGATAAACTTTGCAACATGTATAAAACATTATTATTTATTTCTTTAAAAAAATGATAAAAAGAATTATAAAAATTCAAAATTTTAAACTTTTGAACTAACGTCTCCCCTAAACGAATAAATTTACACAGCATCTCCTCATATTTATTTGTTCAGCGTTATGTATTTTATTTTCATAATACTAATTGTTTGTGACTTAACGGTAGGTAAGGATAAAAATTGAGAGACTGGCATTTACATTTCAAACATGAGACAGATGGAGTTACTGGCAGTACTGTTCAGTACTATGAATACTGTGCCAATAGCATAATATAGGGTCCAGAATCAAAAACTTCCATAGGTAAGTATAGCTTTCTATTCAGATATCCTAGTTCTATCACATAAACCTTTCTGCGACTAGCACAACCAATTTTCTGTATTCGAAATACATTTTTTTATTTTACTGTCCACGTAATTTCTAAATATGTCATTTTGTCAGAAGCAATCTCTCTTGCCAACGAGAAAAGAATAAAAACTTAATATTAATTGGCAATAAATTTACGGCACTTTTGGCTGCTCTTGCAAGGGCTACATTTTTTTTAGGGATTAATAACTAATATCTCTTTGCAGTTAGTTGTGGCCTTGCTCAGACTATCAGTGAATCGACACGGATTCCTCTTTTTCACTATCATTCTGGAGAATTCTGGGAATTTACACTATAATCGTAAATCCATGAGTTCTTCCAAAGCTAAACCCATTTCAACATAAGAGTGTTGTCGATAAAAAAAAGCGCCTAAACTGATCCAAATTTTTTCACTACAAATCTGCTAAGATGTTTTTAAAAACGTTTTCCTGGGTAACCTTTGTTTCAGCCATTACGACCCATCTAAGGATGCGTGCTAAGCAGGTTTCTGATGTCTCTGTCGTTGGTATAGAATCCTGCATCCCTGCAAATACCTTGCTAATGACAAGCCATGGTCCAATCAAAGATGCAAAGCTGTGGCTTCTAAAGATCTTGCCTCCCGACAGAGGTGAAAAATCCTAACAGCATGAATCATAACATCCTTGTTAGTTTAGATTCGAATAAATAATTGACGAATCCAAGGAAAATTAAAGACAAGAAACATTTGTTAAACAACTCAACTTAGCTGTACTTCCCGCTTCATACTCTTCTGTTAATTATTAAAATTATTAAATAAATTTTTAAAATATCACCTACTGTTCCTAATGTGCACCCAAAAATGTTTGGCATTTTTTGACAGTGCTTCATAATAGCTATCTTAATAATCATGAATTCTCCCGTCGAACTAACACCAGTTTTTTTTTAATCTACCCTGTAGAAAAAGAGTAATTGATTCCTTTTGGCAATGTACTTAACTCCAACAGATATTTAGAAAGTGCAAAAAAAATCTTGCCAAACAGCTACTAATCGACTGCATTATTTACAGTAGTATTAAAAGTTATGAAAAAATGCCATCTATCAAAAGAGTTTGCAATTTAATATAATTGACGACCATCAATATGGCTTTCGAAAGCAGAGATCAACAGACGATCTTCTAAAAAGCTGTGTTTAAGGCTTTTAAGTTTCATGAAAGATTGATTTTTGCAAGGGGCAGTAAATAAATTATTTCCAGCACATTCACTAACAAAGCCACTGTACCACTGACCCCCATACTATATTCTATCTCCCTTCTTCTTTAAATTAATCATCTGCTGGAAAAGATAACAAATCCAATCGAAAGCATATCCTACCACCTTAAATGTTCTAACAGCTACTTTTACATATATCTGGAGAGAACCGGT
Source organism: Pachyrhynchus sulphureomaculatus (assembly GCA_019049505.1). NCBI lineage: Eukaryota > Metazoa > Arthropoda > Insecta > Coleoptera > Curculionidae > Pachyrhynchus > Pachyrhynchus sulphureomaculatus. Next base: position 100,707,840 of record CM032446.1, on the reverse strand, counting down.
AGTCATACAAGAAGTGGAAGAATTTCTATCTTGGTGTGGCAGTAACCAAATTGAATTTATTGCTGAAAAACCCAGACAGCAGTTTTTTTCTAAAGAAGTTAACATTGCAGATTCCGACATATTTATCGAGACACTCTATTCCAATAGCATCGTCACTCGACTTGTTAGTATTAAGTTGGGAGCAAATATGTTTTGAGATAATTATGTTGCCTACATAACAAAAAGAGCTTCTTGTAATGAAAACTTCTCAAAAAATTTGGAATATAATTTAAAATTTGGTCATAGATAGAATGTATTGCTTCTATTCTCTAAATACTGTCACGAGAAGCGTTCGATGGATGTAGCCCTCTTCATTCTTCGCACTAATATATCACATCCATTGATATTCATCTTATCACTCTTCACATCACCTTCAATAACTTTTTCATATGGAGAACTTAATTCCTTTCAAATAAACCTCCCAGTCCTGTGTTGCCCATCAAGTACGAAAATCAGCGAATCAAGACCACTCCTTACGTATACTATCTTGTACAGATTTAGTAATTTCCCACATGCTAGCTCTATAAAAAGAAACTAATTTTAAGATTTAGGCTTACTTAAATTATTATTTAACTATTAGTTTCCTTGGAAGTAGTATTTCGAGGTTCCTTCCAGGGGGTCTACGACATAATTGAAAGGATATCTTCCTTCAAGTGGAACTGGGCTGACCCTGTGGCCAGAAAAGAATAACTGGAGCGAAAAGTGACCAGATGATGACCATGAAGGGTAAAAAAAAGTTCTGGTAGACCTTAACAACGTTGGTATGATGATACTAAAAAATCAACAGGGCTCAACTGGTATCAAATTGCTCAAAACAAGTTAAGTTGGTAAATACTGAATTTAATTTATTGTGAGTTTTTTAGCACATAACAATGTTATGCTTTTTTAAGCAGTCATGTTCCCAAGATGAACCAATCAAATGTTGTGTATTCAATACCGTACAACGTGTCCAAAAGAATATATCGGAATGACTTGTCAGCTATTCAAAAACAGACTGAATGGACACAAATATACAAAATAACGCATCCACTGCGCTCAGCAAACACGAAGCTGAATATAAGCACAGTTTTCATTTTAATGACACTAAGATCTTAAACAAAGACCGGAATTATTCCAAGCTGCAGATCAAAGAAATGATTGAAATCAAAAAAGATAAGAACTGACGTAAGAGGAGTCAGTCACATTTACACAAATTTAATCAAGAATTAAATGTACGAAAAAAATAAAAATATACATCCTCTTAATGCTGGAAATGGATACATATACTTACTATTTTAAATAGATACACCATGTACACATAATAAAAAAAAAAAATAAGAACCAAAAAATTTATCAAAGTAAAGAATGCGATTATTGATAAGAACCATAAAATAAAATTCACTGGTGCACCTAAAACGAAACTTTCAAGGCACTGTTATTATTTTATTCTATTTGAATTCAATTTTAAAGGCCTTAAATAAATTTATTAGATAGTGTGTGTATATGCTGTGTTATAAAAAATTTCATTGTTTTTACACGTAAATAAAAAAATTTTGAGAATTCTCAAAATAATAGGTCGAAACGTTAATTAAGTTGTTAAAAATTTTAAGAAGAACCTAATACCCAAGAAAATATACATACATAAGTTTATAATAGTCAAAGGTTCGATAAAAAGAAAAATTATATCTATATATATATATATATATATATATATATATATATATATATATATATATATATATATATATATATATGTATATATATATATATATATATATATATATATTATATATATATTACAATATATATATATATATATATATATATATATATATATATATATATATATATATATATAGATTACAATAGAGGTTTTCAGGGATGGTGGAATATAATACATTAAAATTCCGGGTTTCAGTCCGTTCCTCTAACAATGAATTTGCACGTTTCGCCAAAATGTCATTTGGAATTTTCAAGTGCTCGTGCTGCTGCTGCTACTCGATACTGAGTATATATATATATATATATATATATATATATATATATATATATATATATATATATATATATATATATATACTCTTTCATCACGATTTTTGCTTTTCATTACGATTTTGGGTTCTTAGATCACCAACAACATATTTTCCTATTTCCTTCGATTTGTCTTGCCTATCTGACTACCGATGTGTTGGCACCATAAATCTCGAACAATATGATATTGCAATACTGTAGTTTTTGTGCGATATCATTTCAGGAGCAGGGGTTGATATGTTGTATGGTTTTAATCGTATTATTGAAATTTATTTTCTCTTTACTTGACAAAGTCAAATTTAGTACTTATTTTAGAACCACATATTTGCAAGGAAAGTGCTAAGTAAATCACTTTACCGTTTTTTTTTATAGCTAAAACAATAGCAAAACATATTTCTTTATAACATATTATCTCTTAACTAAAATTTTCTAAAATATATCATGAAACTTTTTGAGACTGAAAATTGATCGCAATAGTACATTTTAGTAAAAGAAAATTTATTTAACTTGAAATAAATTTTCTATTATAGGTTTAATATTACAAATTAAAATCACTCTTTTTATTCGAACATTTTAAAATCGAAAACTTAATAGCCTTATATGATTAGGCGGTTTATTCTGTAATACCCGACTAATGATGGACATTAACTTGAACTTAATTGGCAACAATTTAGATAATTAATCTGCCTTGTAGCTGTTGAAGTGGGAGCGCAATTGCCCATTGTTCACCACAATGGAGGTAATCGGAACTGGATCCGGCACTAGATTTTCTCTGATGTCTCATTTAAAGTGCTCTCCCTGCTACGTATATAATGATGGAGGGCTGTCTCTTTTCATAATTGCCTTTTCAACGTCGATTTAAAGGCGGTTGAATGCTTCATACAAGGATATTTTTAATATTTTATTCGATTGCGCATTTATACTCTTTAACTGGAAAATTACTCCATTTAGCTGTTGATTATTAAGTTTAAATTGGAGATATTAAATATAAAATGCTTCAAAAAATAGTTTTTTATATAATAATTATTAATCTTTTTGATATTAACATAGATGTACATAATAATATTTAATATATATCAACTCTAACATTCCGAAAGTCCCAGAGACAAAATGTGGACAGATATTAAGAAGTGGATAACAAATGCTGCTACACAACGCTTCGCAAAAACACAAAACACCCCCAAAAACATTGGATGACCGACGATACCCTAAAGCTTATAGAAATAAGAAGAAATATGATTTTAATAAACAACACATCGGATAGACAAGACAGAATCAGATCAATAAGTAAATCAAGGTGGCTTGTAAAAAGGACAAAAAACGCATACTTGAATAAAAATATGTGGGAAACTAGAACAACATGCTACGAACAATCGACCACAAGACCTTTATGGACAGGTAAAATACCTATCGAAATAATTCAAACCTAAAACACAAATAATCAGAGATAAGGAAGGTAGTACAGGGTGAGTCAACCATAGAGTAAAGTTCATTATCTCATTTGTTTCGGGAATAACGAAAACATGTTAAATAAAATAGTTTTAGGGAATGTTAAGGTGCACAGTTTAAAATTATTTTGAGTATACAGGGTACTTCAAAAAAGTGTGGCCGATATAAACATATGTTTTTTTTAAATAGAACATCCTATTTTCTAATTTATTTTTAAATTCTGCGTAAAATTTTTATAACTTTTTTATTAGGATATACCGGCCACACTTTTTTGAAGTACCCTGTATACTTAAAAATAATTTTAAACTGTGCACCTTAATAATCCCTAAAATTATTGCATTTAACATTTTTTCGTCATTCCCGAAACAAATGAGATAATGAACTTTACTCTATCGTTGACTCACCCTGTACAGTCACCGACATGCCTGGTATCATTGACGTTTGGAAGGATTACTGTAAAGAACTTGTTATGGCTCAGTTAGTGGGTGACTGCAGTGTCGACAAGAAGTCGCAGAAGAACAAGAGCTATATATTCTTAAGTTTGAAGTCAGGAAGGCTATTCAGAGGTTAAAGAATAGAAAAACAGCAGGTACTGACGAGATCAGTGCGGAAATAATAAAGCTGATAGGAGGGAAAACGGCGTGACTATGTTACATCAACTATGTAATGAAGTATGGAAGATGGCCGAAAGACTGGTGCGAAGTTGCATTTATACCCTTGCATAAGAAAGGATCCCCTTTGGATTGCAGCAACTATAGAACAATCGCACTAGTGTCACACGCTGCTAAGGTGTTTCTCTGGATCCTAAATGAAAGACTCAAAACTTTTGTGCTGCCGCAAATATCGACTAAACAAACAGGCTTCATTCCAGGAAAAGGGACTAGAGAACAAATTCTCAACATACGCCAGGTAATAGAAAAAGTCAGGGAATTCCAAATAACAACCTATATTTGTTTTATAGACTACTCGTTTTCGTAGACGTCGAAAGGCTTTCGACTGCATCCAATGGAACAAACTCTGGTCGATTCTAATCAGCATGGGAACATCTATACTTATAAACCTTATTCGATCCTTGTATGAGAGCACAAATGGCAAAAATTAAACTGAATAATTCTTTTTCCAATCCCTTTATCGTAGAAGCAGGGGCGTCAGACAGAGCTGTATTCTGTCACCTTTACTTTTTAACATATATGGTGAATATATAATGAGTTCTGTTTTGGATGGCTGGAATAGGGGTGTGACAATCGGTGGAAAAAAGCTAAGTAACCTTACATATGCGGATGATACTGCTATACTTGCAACTTCAATACAAGACCTAGAATCAATTATGGAGCGCCTAGAAATCACTAGCAAAAACTATGGATTGACAATTAAAAGAGCGAAGACCAAAGTAATGATTGTTAGTCGTAATGAAGATCTGTCACACATAAATAAAATTGCTGGTTGCACTGTTGTAGGCCATTTCAACTATTTGGGATCCCTCATAACTAACAAGGGTGGTTATGAAGCGGAAGTAAAAAGACGTTTGGCAATAGCTAGAAACTCGACCATCAAACTCACTAAGGTCTGGAAAGATCCAGCTGTCACAAAAAATACAAAGTTAAGATTGCTATCCAGCCTTATATTCCCCATAGCAACTTACGCATCGGAAACATGAACCATTAAACAACCTGACAAAAGACGAATCGATGGGTTGGAGACATGGGCATATCGAAGAATCCTCAGAGTATCATATACCGAACATCGTACTAATGTATGTATTCTTGAAGAGAAGGTATAAATGACCGACTTTCAAATAGAACTAATAAACAGTACCTGAAATATTTTGATCACATTATGAAGAAAGTAGATACCATGGAAAAGCTTGTAGTAACGGGGAAGGTTCGAGAAGGTAAAAGATCAAGCGGACGGTCTCCGACAAGATGGTCCGACCAAGTAAGATCTCTTCTTGGGATGGGTAGGCACGAGTCAAGTCAAGTCGTGCAGGATCGAGATTCCTGGAGATTGACTGTTGAGGCAGCAACTGCATAGTGTCGCCGATAGTCCTATTGGGGGGAAAGAATTGAGGAAGAGACATAATAATAATTAATACATACATATATATTATTTTTACAGTTATTTTTTATGAGGATAGCACACGTGCTACAGGAAAATTCCTGATAAATCATTCCCAAGGGATAAAGTTTTCCATACAAAAGAAATCTTGTTGTTGGTGGTAAAAGGAGTAATAAGTTGAACCTCATACGGGTTACATTCGTCAAACACATTCTATGAAAGTACTTATCGAACAGACTCAAGTCGCCAACCGTCCTTCAATATTTCAATTAATCAAGGTTTTAGGTAAACACCTCTCTTCTGTATGGAATCTAGCAAATGCAGTGTATGTTTGGGAGTATAGCCCAAAACATGTGAGCAGTATTCTATTGTTGGTCGAATTTGAGTTTTGTACAGGATTAAATTGTTGTGGAGTGTGAAGCTTTTTAGTTTGAAATATTATTCCTAACTTCCGAGAGGTTTTTTTTGCTATACATGCATCATGTTAATACAAAGACATTATGATTTAGGTATCCACTTATGGCGATGGATGAAGAAAATAGCCCGTCCAGTCAACAAATTTTAAATTGGGTGTAAGTTTTTACACTCTCACTGTAAAAAAGGTTTTTTTTCGTAAAAAAACTTCTCACCACCCAATCCTCGATTTTGAAATTAAGTTGTAGAAGATATCCGTCATCCGGTTATCAGCTTTTAGTTTATGATATTAGGTGATAAAGGTCCTAAGCTTTTAGGATTCCGGTACAAAGGGTTTTTGGATCATAAGGCTTGGCGCTCCTATTATCCTTTGCACCACCCTTCTTAATATCAATATTCGGGTCAATTTTCGGCCAACATTACAGTTCTCTTCTTGTAACAAAATAGAGACGGCAAGCGTGAAGATTTGTCTCCTTTTAGTCTCTTTAATTTTGTAAGGAAACTCCATGCCAAAGTTTTATAACATTTAGCATAAGTTTTAAATTATTTTTAAGATATTAAAAAGTTCCTGTTCTTGCAGATTTCTAAATGTTGGTACTCTCATTGGGAAGACTTTGCAATTCTATATTTTAAACTTTGAATTTTATTAAGTCTCGCGTTTTTGTTGTAATTTTTAATGAATTCTGCAAATGAGAACATATTTCTGGACACCTAGGCAATGAAGAGTCAACAGGCAATTTTTATATTTTTTTACTACAACCCCAGTAAATTATCCTCTTGTACGGAATAATGATTCCACAGCATTTATTATTCAGTGTATCAAAAAAATGTATAAATAAAAGTTACAGGGTATTATACGGCGCACATGCTGAAGTTGACAATAAAATGTTTTGAACTGTCAGTTCGAAGAAATTACGCCATCTCAATTTTTTTTTAAATAGAAAGCCCTGTATATTATTTTATTTTTGAGCCCTACTAAAAATTCTAGATATTTTTTGTCTAACAAACCATATATCTAAATTGAACTGTTTTGGAATTATTGATATTTGAAATTAAGGAGATCGAATTAAAGAAAATAATTTAAGCTGGCTTGTGTCAAACATTTACTGTCAGATAACGACTTGACGCGTCAAGAAATGATTTATTCGCGAAAACGTTTATTGCTGCATTTTGTGAAACTAAAATTTGAGCGTAATATCATAATAGTACATTTAATTGAAACTGAAAGGATTACTTTGTTAGTAATGGTTGGTTGCGGAGACCGTAGGAGAACACAACAGGAAGCTTTGTCGATGGATAGGCAAAAGAGGTGCTGTAGATTGGCCTGCAAGGAGTCCCAACGTTACACCACTCGATTTTTTTTTATGGGGTCATTTGAAAACCAAAGTTTACTGAAGTCGATCTGAAACTCTAGAACAAAGAATTCAATATGAAGTAGCACAGATTACCCCGTATTCTCTGCAAAACTTTGTTCAAGCTGTTTGTGACAGATTGGGTCATTGACTCGCTGTTAACGGTAGGCATGTTGAGCAATTGTTACCTTAAAAATAAACCTAAAATAGTTATTAATAGTTTTTTGTCTTTTTATTTTAAATTTTAAATGACAATAATTCCAAAACAGTTCAATTTAGACAAATAATATATAGAATTTTGAGTAGGCCTCAAAAATAAAATAATCTATAGGGCTTTCCATTTAACAAAAAATCAAGATGGCGTAATCAGTAAACGGTTATCAATTAAAATTTAAATTATTAATGCTAGTGAAGAAAATGATATGAAAATTATCGGGGTTGCTCGATGTCGATAAATTAGTGAAATATTAAAGAATAAGTAGAAAATGAAACTCTATCCAGGTGAATGAAAATTTCCAAAGACTGACGATTTAGTTGTTGACCAAATAGTGTTTAATTGATTCTGCAAGATACGAAGTAAAAATATTCCTACCTTAGACCTTTGCTATATAAAAATCTTCAGCGAAATGATTTCAAAGCTTCCAATAGATCGTTAGAAAAGCTTTGCCAAGGACATAAATTTCTTCTTCTTAGTATAAGACATTGTATTGTACTCTTCTTCAAGAGTGCCGCTCGGATTTGCTCGTTCTTATGATGCCGATATTTAGCTTTCTTTCCATCATTTGGATAGTCGTCAGGCGGGTCTAGATGTATTTGGTTTTTCTTCTTTAGCGATTTTTGATATTTGACGCTTTAAGCATCCAGGTCCTTCTAGTTCTTGACCATCTGTCTATGTCCTGGATGTCACTCATACTTCTTATCCCTTCGGTGCGTTTCCTGTCACGGAGTGTGTGGCCAGTGTTAGATTGGAGAGTCCCCATTTCTATTGTTTTAAGCATTTGTATAGTAGCTGTTTTCCCCGCTCTTGTTTCTGTAGCGTACGCCATGATCGGTCTTACGCAAATTATGTCCTGCGGGAATCCTGAAACTATAGCAGCCTTTGTTGTTGGGAGTTTTACCTCCTCCTTCAGATGTTTGATGCTGGTTATGAGGGCTCCTACTCTACACTTCTCTCGTATACCGCTTAGTTGCATCTTCTTGGCTCCCTGGAGATCGTCAGCAAGTGGGTTTTCTGTACAGAGATGATCATATTGAACTCTTTTGCAATTGTTTTATACTTAAATAGCATTCCTTGCAAGTTATCCAACTGATATCATCACTGCATCATCCGCATAACAAATGATCTTAATCTCTTACTCACTCATCCTATATCCCCTGCCAACGGTTTTCACATTCTTAATAATTGGATCCATAATTTATATTTCCTTCAAGAAGATTTGTATGGAATCTGTGAATGTTAAGTACTGGAAAACAAAGTTGAAGTCGATTTTGGAGAACTATGATCCCAGAGATATTTTTAATACTCATGAAATAGGACTTTTGTTTCATGCATTTCCCACCAGACTTTGAACAAAACGACGAACAATTAGGAGAATTCTTGACGGTAAACACACAACTACAAAAGAACTAAAAAAGTTTCTCGTTGCCGGTGGAATTCAGCTCCACAATCTTAGGGATATGCCGCTGTACTTTACCAACTATGTTAAGTTGGTAAAGAATTGTGCTATTTTTCCTAACATTGATAATCAAACATACGAAGAGCTAAAGGAATAGGGGAGTTATTGAAGCAGTTGCTAAATATATATCGTATTCAGCATCCTTTTCAGAGTTCTTGGAGTAAAGAAATCTGCAATATGTCTGATTCTTTCATTAGTTTGAACTACTTATAGTGAAACCTGTAAGGGCAGGGCAGGTTTAGGAGTTAAAGAGGCTGTTCTGTATATACATATATATATATATATATATATATATATATATATATATATATATATATATATATATATAGATTGTTAAATGAAAATTGTAGTAATGTTCTTTTCATTATTTAGTGTCAAACCATATAAAAGGTTAAAGCAATGAGGGTATATTCAGTGAAATCTGAAAATTGTGTTATTTTGTCTCTTATTTTCAATTATTTGTGGTCAAGATTAAAAGAGCGAAGAACACAGTAACTGCATCTATAACATTTTAGGTATAAAAATATTTTTTAAGTGAGGTGTCATTAAATCTTGCCATATTTAACCACTATACTATTTTTTTTTATCTAAATTTACCTATTTACTATTCATTTGTATGTAATTTGTATATTTTACAATCAAAAATTAATACCTGCACTCTTGCCTCAGTTAAGTCCAATCTCATTGCTAATTCTTCTCTAGTAAAGACGTCAGGATATTGAGTTTTTTCAAATGCCGATTCTAAAATATGAAGCTGGTATGTTGTGAAAGTCGTACGTGAACGCCGAACTTTTCTAGGCCGAGGTTCATCTAAATCTTCCGAATTTTCATTTGTATTGCTAATACTATGTTTCTCTTCTTCGTTGCTACCTGAAAGAAATATATTAGCAAATTACAATATGAATGAGTAAATCGGTTATAATATTAATATTTTGCAGGTGTTACAATACTAATCTTTTTAGTTATCATGTTAATGATAATTAATTACGGGACAAGATCTAGGTAAAAATAAAGAAAAGATATAAATCGTCCATTCAATTTTAAATATTTAACAAGGAATTTTTTTGTATAAATTGACATGAATATAAACAATAATTTTTTTTATTTATCTGCTACTGCAGTTTCGTAGGTTTACTACATTGTCAAGCGTAATACTACAAACTAAGGTGGTTTATTTATGATTTATAACAAATTTCCAGGTACAATTTGAAATTACTCATCATTAAATTGCCATGAACTTAAATTAAATTATTTTATTACAAAGGGTAAATGACATTATTGTTTCAAATTTGAAGAAATATTTCTCAATATTTTCTTAAAACTTTTTACAAAAATTCTTCAAAGATATATCTAAAATACGCCCAAGAGAGTTGAATTCTGAACATCTGTTTGATTATTTAATATGATTGTATCTTAATTTTTATTGTGCTTGTAGATCTCTATAGCTTCTAAAATATTTAATTTTCTTCCTTTTTGTGCTTTATGTAATATTTGTAGATTACTTATATCTGGAAAAATATGATTTGTTTGATGGAATTGGTTAGCATAGTCGTAGTTTTCTTTGTGTAATCTAAAATATGTTTAGTGTTCTTTAAATCTAGTATCGAAATTTCTCCCTGTTTCGCCTATATAACAGTTATTACATTCATTACATGACAGTTTACATTGAAAAAGAGGGAGAAAAGTTTTTGGGGTGATTTAAAAGCGATATTTATGTTGTCTTTTGAGAGTATATATGCAATTTTATTAGAAATTGGTCCGAAATATGCCAATGAGGAAAAAGCTTGTTTTTCATCGTTTTTAACATGTGGATGAATATGTTTTAAATTTAGTTGTTTTTGTGTATTTTTAATTAGGTTATCTATGGTTTTTTTCTGAAATTCTTTATTGTGGGCAATATTCTTGATTATATCTAATTCTTTCTCTAAATTTTGTTTATTTAAAGGGATGGAGAATGCTCTGTGAATCATGGATCTATAGGCTGCGAGTTTATGTGAATTGGGGTGCTATGAATTATTGGGGATAGTGGTGTCTGTAAAAGTGAGCTTTCTAAAAATATCGAATGAGAGTTTATTGTTATCTTTGGTGATAGAGAGGTCTAGAAAGTTTATTTTATTATTAGTTTCTGTTTCTAATATGAATTTTATATTCAGATGTGTTCTATTCAAGGAATTCAGGATGAATTGGAGGGATTCGTCGTCTCCTTTAAAACAGACCAATATGTCGTCTACATACCGACACCCTTGCCTACTGTGACTCTAGAAAATTCTCTTCAAAATCTGACATAAAAATTTATGCCATCAAGGAGCTTAGTGGAGATCCCATTGCAACGCCCTCTTTCTGTTTCAGAAATTGGTTGTAGAATTGAAAATAATTTTTTTCTATGCACAACTCGAACAACATCATAAAGAAATAATGATGTTGTTCGAGCAGCCTATAGCCCAGAGCATTCTCCATCCCTTTAAATAAACAAAATTTAGATATAATCAAGAATATTGCCCACAATAACGGATTTCAGAAAAAAAAAACCATAGAAAACCTAATTAAAAATAAACAAAAACAACTAAATTTAAGACATATTTATCCACACGTTAAAAACGATGAAAAACAAACTTTTTCCTTATTAACATATTTCGGACCAATTTCTAATAAAATTGCATATATACTCGCAAAAGAAATAAATATCGCTTTTAAATCACCCCAAAAACTTTCCTCCCTCTTTTTCAATGTAAAAGACAAAATTCATAAATCCAAAGACTCTAGAGTTTATAAACTGTTATGTAACGAATATAATAGCTGTTATATAGGACAAACAGGGAGAAATTTCGATACTAGATTTAAAGAACACCAAACATATTTTAGATTAAACAAAGAAAACTTCCACTTTGCTAACCACTTCCATCAAACAAATCATATTTTTTCAGACATAAATAATCTACAAATATTACATAAAGCACAAAAAGGAAGAAAATTAAATATTTTAGAACCTATAGAGATCTACAAGTACAATAAAAATAAAGATACAATCCTATTAAATAATCAAACAGATGTTCAGATTTCAACCCTCTTTGGCGTAATTTAGAAGTTTTTTAAATACATCTTTGAAGAATTTTTATAAAAACTTTTAAGAAAATATTGAAGTATTTCTTCAAATTTGAAACAATAATGTCATTTAACCCTTTGTAATAAAATAATTTAATTTAAGTTCATGTTTAATGATGAATAATTCCAAACTGTACCTGGAAATTTGTTATAAATCATAAATAAACCACCTTCGTTTGTAGTATTACGCTTGACAATGTAGTAAACCTACGAAACTGCAGTAACAGATAAATAAAAAAATAGGTGACAAATAACAAAGTAATTCGTTTCATTTCATCTGGAAATTTAAAATGTACTGTAGTAACGGACACCTCAATTATACAATATTAATAATAAATCAGTTATTTATTTGTCAAAAGGTGCATGTAATAACAATAAACACAGACACTGTTGGCCCTTCATGCGTGCGGTTTATATATATTTTATTGTATACCGATTTTCTTTTAATAATTATTATGTCCAGTACTTCGTGGTATATTTTATACATTTTTATTTACAAATATATGGAAACTTTGGTACTATATAACTTTGGTAAGGACTTAAATCAATGTCAAAATGTTTGACAAATTTATAAAGTTAAAAGTTTGATTTCGTCATAAACCTATTATTGATAATGTAGCATTCATTTTTATTGGTTTTTAAAATATTATCGCCTACACTAGAAGTATGGAAAATTTTATTTTCCGCGTTACTTTAAAAAATAAATCAGGAAGTTACAATTTTTCTGAAGAAACGCATAAAAAATTCAATTTGCAATTTTGCAAAATGATAGAAATGTTTTAGAGTAATGTTACAGGTAACTAAGAAAAAGGGCAAATCTAAGAGTATTTTCACGTAATTGTACATTGCCGAGAACAGTATTCCAAAGGATGTACGATCTAGCTATGAGATTACAGCTTTTTGTGACTTGGTCCATAAAATCAATAGGATCTTATTTATTGTCTAAAAACAGTCAAGTTGTTGATAAACTTGTCCGTTGCTTCATGAAGGGATATTATAAGTATTAAAAATGAACAACTTTACTTTATTAATTTATTACTTTATTATTAAATTTCTACGTGTCTGCAGTTTCGTGAGTTTACCCTATTTTCGGACGCAATTTTTTGCATTTAAAAATATATTCACCCACGAAACTGTAGTCGCGGTGATATATAATGATAAACTGATGAGTTTACAAAATAAATTGGTCATATTCAATATTCGAAAAACAGTCGTTTTAGGACTAATCCAGAAATAAAGGATTTTCAAATTATATTAGCAAGCAGCAGCAGGCCACGAGATTAAAGAACTGAATAAAAATAGCAGTTCCTAGATACTGTGACCATGATGATGTCGTCTTTATCAATATTTCGTATTTCGACATAAAACACATACACTAAACTACAAGAAAAGATAATTTTAGAAACACGCTCAGTTCATAAAAAAATTGTGTGTTTTGATTATCTCAAACATTCCTCAGTTTTTTACAAAAAAGGTCAATATCAATTAAATAAATTCAAAAAAAAGTGTATAAGAAAAAACAAACAGTAACATTAGCAGCTCTAGCTAAACATTAATACTCTGAATGTATCATGTTTTATAAACTAAAGTTCTTATTTCAGTTTCTAGTTTCTATAAACGATAGCTTAAGGAATCAATCGAAATTTACAAGAATTCTTACAATAATAAAAAATACGGCTTACGGTCTACATTATATGTCAAACTATTACGCTGAATTACGGTTCAATGCATACTACTCGCATATAAATACTTTGTGTCCCTCTAGATTTATTCAGTAAATTCTGGAAGTGTAAAAATTCCAAATAAGTGAAACGTCCAAATTCTACTCCAATTTGATACAGTCTAATCTCAAAAACCTCGATTTCTGAAATAAAGAATTTAATTTTGACAAATACAAATCTCCCGAGAGCGAAAACACCGGATATATCACACAGTTTCGTAAGCATGGTTCTCTATGGGTATGAAACATGGCAAACGAACCGAACACTAGAATACCGTCTATTGGCGCTAGAAACGGACTCTGGTGAAGAGCTGCTGGTAAGACTGGAAAAGATTATGAAGTGAACGAATAAGAGAGATCATGAAGGTCGATAAAACAATAAACGATGAAATGCAAAGACGGAAACTAAAGTGGTATGGCCATGTTGAAAGGATGGACGAAGAACGTATCCCTAAGCAAATTTTGAAGTTGACAATGGCAGAAACAAGAAAAAAAGAAAGATCAAAATCAACGTGGATAGGAGAAATACAGAGAGTAATGTCTAAATGAAATTTACAAACAAGGAAATGGGAAAACCGAAGAGGCTAGAAACTAGAAATCGGAAGGCATAGGACGCGATAGAACTGATATTAGAGAGATTTTGCAACGCTTATTTTTCACATGCCTTTGTCCTTATAGTTATATCAAGCATGCACAGTATTAACGTAAAGAAATTGCAAAGTTAGGTTACTATTCATCTTCTATAAACTTAGGGGATTTTTTCACTTCATTTCATAGTTAAGCACACCGGTTATTTAATAGTATTTGATGGGTCAACACAAGTTTCTAAATTAAAGCTGTGTCTAGCAGGTTTCTGCCACTTCCTTCAATATTTTCAGAGTAATACGAATGTTCGATAAATAAAATTTCATTTGAAATTAGCACTACACACACTGTAATGCCATTGTGATAAAGATTGCAAAATTCCAACATAATCTGAACACTAAATAACTGTTGTCAGTGTTATTTGCAAATAAAAGATTATAATTTCAATTTTACTGTATTTTCTTGGTTTGTATACCTAAGTAGAAAAAAAAAAACAGGCCCTATCATAATAGCGATAAGAATAACAAACTTAAAATAACCTCTCTTATAAGTTCCTAATTAAGGGAAATCGTTATTCTTAATAAAGGTTTTTATTATTTTGTTTTAATACTGCGCAAGCTCCGAGTGGTGGGTGCATGCTTCAAATAACGATAACAGCCGTGTCCTTATATTTAATTTCTTCCCCTTTACCACTCTGCAAGCTCCAAACGGTGGGCACATGCTTCAAATAAAGATAAAGACGGTGGCCTACCAAAATAAGCGTTGCGTATATATATGCGTATATATATATATATATATATATATATATATATATATATATATATATATATATATTGTAACTTGTGAACTTACCCGCTTTTTGAGGCGTCATTTTGTACCGTGTGAAAATTGTTTTTCCCACGCTTGGGCGCAATTTTCTTGCAACCTCCTTTTAATTTCTGATAATGAATTGAGTGAATCCTGATTTTAAAAGAACTAAAGAAATTAGACACACACTAGCTCAGTTTTCTTTGGTAGAGAGATATGGGTAAGAGATAATTTTTGTACGTCTTTTTGGAATTTTTTTCTATTTTTAAAGAAATCTCAGCTGTACGACTTTTTGGGCACCATTCATTTTAAAATAGAAAGGAACTAACTTCAGCTAAAAAAATGAAAAAATACTGAAAGGGTGTACTGTTGGTAAATAAAAAAAAATCAGTTTGGTACAGCCGTTCTTATCCTGAAAAGTAAGATAGGTATTCAGTTAGACACTAGCTTTAATCAACAAAAAGAAAATTTATTCATGTTTTTTAAAAATAAAAAGTTCTAACCTTTGCAGTTTTACAGGATTACTAAAAATTTTAGCCTAACAGGTAGTTATGACATTTAAATTCTAAACTCTGACTACTCCCGAAGACGAAAAATAGTGCTTTTCACTTCACTTTTTAGTCAGTTCAAATTGCTGTTAAGGCACTACTCAGGGATACGTCTATGGAAGGATGTTTTGGTAACTTACTGTTTTTATTTCGGCTTCGATGGAACACGACCGATTTCACACTTTTCTAGTAAACACTTAGAGAGCCCACTACGGCTTTTCGTTAAAAAAAACTTGTGCTTTATTTAGCTCTCATGATTGTTGTTATGAGCCTTTACTGCAGCTCTGTCGAAGGAAGCCTACTTGGCGGCTCCGATGAAAATTAGCCTGGCTGCGGCTTGATGGTACTCAGCCTCGACCGTAGTTCTCTGGCCCCTTAAATAAGTCGTGGGCCTTCTCTCGGTAATCTCGCGACGCCGGAACCAAAAATCCGGATACACATTTTCAACCAATCCCGGCGTGCCGAAAGATTCGGTCAGAAACCCGCACAGCACACTAATATACCGAACGGCTTGGAATCTTTGATTAATATACCGTTCGATACAAAAATGAAAATAAGTACAATTTGAAGTGAAAAATCAGTAACATTACATGGTCTTAAAATCTAGGAAAAAATGAATGTTACAATATATATATATATATATATATATATATATATATATATATATATATATATATATATATATATATATAAGCAAGACTGTGATGTATTTTTAATTTTAATTCCAGACATAGCAAAATAAGACTGTTTTTTGAAAATGCCCAAAACCAGGGGCGAAAAGTCAAAATAATAAAAAAATTCAAAAGAACTCAAAGATATTCATTTGATGAACCAAAACTCAAGATACATCAAAAAGATTTATTTACATAAAGGTTCAAGAAATCAAATCTATCTATATATATATATATATATATATATATATATATATATATATATATATATATATATATACTAGCCGTGCCCGCGGCTCCGCTCGCGTGGACTTGATTCACTACTATCGCCACTGCTCATTCCTTATGTTACCTAACGTAACAAAATATCTGCCCTTATTTCCCCTTATCTCCTATTATTTCTCCTTATCTCCCATTATCTCTACATAATTTCCATTATCTAAGCTTATCTCTGCTCATCTCCCATTATTTTTCCTTATCTCACCTTATCTCCCATTATCTAGGTTTATCTCGACTTATCTCGCAATATCTCTCCTTATCTCCCATTTTTTTCCTTATCTCCCATTATTTCTCCTTATCTCCCATTATCTCACCATAACTCCCATTACCTAGACTTATCTCTGCTTATTTCCCATTATTTCTCCTTATCTCCCATTATTTATACTTATCCCTAATTATCTCACCTTATCTCCCATTATCTAGGCTTATCTCGACTTATCTCGCAATATTTTTCCTTATCTCCCATTATCTCTCCTTATCTCCCATTATTTCTCCTTATCTCCCATTATCTCACCATAACTCCCATTACTTAGACTTATCTCTGCTTATCTCTCATTATTTCTCCTTATCTCCCATTATCTCTACATAATTTCCATTATCTAGGCTTATCTCTGCTCATCTCCCATTATTTCTCCTTATCTCCCATTATCTCACCATAACTTACATTACCTATACTTATCTCTGCTTATCTCCCATTATTTATACTTATCTCCCATTATCTCACCTTATCTCCCATTATCTAGGCTTATATCGAATTATATAGAACATATCATATGTATAAATTTATAAAAACACGTAAATCGAATAAGTGGTTCTCAAGTGATAAACGCACTAACGGACAGACAGACAGAGAGACGTTGCATTTTATATATATATTGTATTCTTTGCAACATGATATTGTTCCATATTTAATGGTTTAGGCAGTATATTGTAAGAGAACACTCTAACGGTAGCCTTTCTTCCGACTTGATTCACTATTATCGTCACTGCTTATTCTTTATGTTACCTAACGCAATAAAATATATCCTATAACCTGGCCAGAAAACATATGTATGTTTTGAAAAAAAGTACGTAACGCACTAACGGACAGTCAGACAGACAGAGAGAGAGATTGCATTTTATATATATTATATATAGATAACCTGGCCAGAGAACATATGAATGTTTTAAAAAAAAGCACGTAAATCAGATAAGTGGTTCTCCAATGATAAGCGCACTAACGGACAGACAGACAGATAGAGAGACGCTGCATTTTATATATATTATAGATATAGATTATTATTATTATATAACCTGGCCAAAGAATATATGTATGAATTTAAAAAAGACACATAAATTGGATAAGTGGTTCTCGCGTGATAAACGCACTAATGGACAGACAGACAGACAAAGAGACATTGCATTTTATATATTATAGATTATAGATTAAAGATATTCTC
Source organism: Pachyrhynchus sulphureomaculatus (assembly GCA_019049505.1). Classification (NCBI taxonomy): domain Eukaryota; kingdom Metazoa; phylum Arthropoda; class Insecta; order Coleoptera; family Curculionidae; genus Pachyrhynchus; species Pachyrhynchus sulphureomaculatus. The sequence continues at coordinate 100,689,694 of CM032446.1, read as the reverse complement.
TGCTACATAATATTGTTCCATATTTAATGGTTTAGGCTGTATATTGCAAGGGAACGCGCTAGCAGCAAACTTTTTTCCGACTTCACTCACTATTGTCACTGCTCATTCCTTATGCTACCTATCGTAATAAAATATAGCCTATAACCTGGCCAGAGAACATAAGTATGTTTTAAAAAAAAAGTACGTAAATCGGATAAGTGGTTCTCCAGTGATAAGGTAACTAACGGACAGACAGACAGACAGACAGAGAGACGTTGCATTTTATATATTATATATATATATATATATATATATATATATATATATATATATATATATATATATATATATATATATATATATATACATATATATGTATTTATATTTAACATTATTTTATGTGAATGCGCAGGAATCGAGTATGCGTCTAGCCAACTAAATCAGCAAAAGATTCCATGACTTTTCAAGGTATTTTTAAGTATATATAAATTATTTAATGTTTAAACAAAATTGCAATCAGAATCATATGCTGATAACTAAACTCAAATTTTTTCTGATGAAAAAAATATTAAGCTAGATAATGTAGTACTGGTCTCGAGGTTATTTTATAGCAGTTTATTACATCTAAATGATTCTAAAATTATTCCATTCATAGACTTCATACTAGTCTGAATAAGTAGCATGTAGCTGGTATATTATAATTCAAAATGTTCTCAATAGGTTCAGTATTTAAAATTGACACTTGAGAAGCATCTGAGCTGAACTCTATATAACAATAAAAAAATTCAGTAATCCAATTACCTTTTAGTATTTTACATTACATTGATAGTAATGCAATTACTTTAAAAGTAATTTGTGATGATTTTGACTCCATGGTATAGTTCTCGGATATCATGACCATAGTCACGCTTTCGATCCTCGGCAATCAGTATCCTTTTAAGTGTACGTAGGTAGATCACTTCTTGCGGCCATAGGTAAACTCTCATAAGCTGTAAGAAAATGTCAGTTCTTTGTTGGTAGGAAGCCGCTAAGGCAAAGCCTCCCACGGGTGGAGTACAGACCTGAACAAAGCCTTCGAGGACTGCCGACGGCTTGTTGTTAACGCATCGTTATTTGAGCCGGAAGGCGGACGAAGTGGCTGGCACTTTCTTGAATGAGATGCAGGTCTAAAGTCCTACTAAAAGGTTTGAATGCCGTTCTAACGGTTATACTTCACTGAAATGTTCCGAAGACGATCATAGAAGTATTACAAGGTTGAGTAGTCCATATCGAGGTTCATGGCTAGCAGAAAGTTAAGGGATTACGTACCTCCAGAACTTTCAAAATAACTTTCTTTTTGATTTGTTATTATTCTCTACATTTTTATGAGTGTTTAAAAAAATATTTGAAAAATCCTTTAAAAAAGAAGTTATAGGGATAAATGTGGTCGCGCACGAGTTGGCCGGATGGACGCCCGACTCTGGTAGTTGTAACTTATTAGAACTGGCGGGTTTTCATTCCCTAAGTTTTTAAAACAGCTGTCTTTTGCTATTTTCTGGGTAGGTAGCTAAAGTTTTTTCGTTTTGATTTCACTGGACTGTCATCGTTCGAAGAGTATTATCTCCTTACTGATTTTGAAAATGTTCAAATGTCTTTCTGGTGATCGCAGAGGTTCTAAAAATTAACGAACCATGAGTCTGAGAAAGAGGAGACCGCCTTCAAGGCCTGATAATATGGAAAATGAAAGGGCATACACAAGTTCTGCCGCGAAAAAACTAGCTGGGAAATCAGTTGATGTTTCGTTCGATTCGAGTTTTGCGTATTGTAATCTGCAACTTACCGCGATTTTTTCCAAAATTACTAAGTGTCTGGTCTGCGGAAAGTACGGTGGTAATATAAAGATTTTAAAAGCAAGCACCCGGGCTCACGACTTCGAAAACTCGTAAACGAATATAAAAAGTCTAAGTCATTAGAAGATGAGCCAGGAACATCTAAAGCACGTAAACAGCAAAGTATTGGAGGCAAAGGTCAATTAACAGGCAAATTAATTCATAAACTAACAGTTTAATACGGCTTGATTATTAGGAACAACACTGATTCTTTGGAAAATATGAAAAACGCTGTCTGAGCCCCTTTCTATAATAAAATAGCTATTGACAAGCAATCTCAGAACATCTATTATACACCAGGTAGTGACAGTTGGTGTGATTGGCAAAAGGCTAATACCGTAGGGTCTCTTGAAGCATATCGACATAAACCTAGTTTGCCTGAAATCGTGCAGATGGCAATAAACTTTATTGGAAAGATATTTGAGCGGATTTACTCAGAATACTAATGAAAGTCCGAATGCACAAATTTGGAAAATTTTGCCAAAATCAACATTTGGCAGCCGTAAAATTGTTGAAATAGCGTCCAATATAGCAACAGCTACAATCGATGACCGGGCTTAAAGTTACCAGCGAATATTACAATTACTTGGAGTGACTAATGGATACGAAGCACATAATTATACTGAAGAAAAGAACGCCCACTGATTAAAACATGCAAGGAATTGCGCGAATAAGGCAACGAAACAAGGTAACCACAAAAATTTAATAGACGAAATTCAATACAGTTTGTAATATTCTTCATTTAAACTTTACGCGCGTTTCTCTCATAACTATCTTTTTCTATACGCTCGGCGCGATAACTCGAAAAGTTTTCAATATTTTTGGATGCTTTTTTAAAAAAAAATTCTAAATACATTTTCTATAGCCTGCCATGGCATTTTCTTTTTACTTCATTTAATACCTTTTTGGAAAAACCATAAAAGCAAGAGATTTTTGAAAAAAAAATTATTTATTCTTTACAATATCATAAAATGCTTACTTTTGCGAAATTAGAAAATTTTGCTCGACAGACTATACCAAAAACATTACTGTATAGGAATCTTTTTGAGTTTTTCAGATCCAAGGAAAGACCGTGAAGCGGCGTTTCTTCAACAATGGCTTCAAAAAATCTTAACATCTGTAATTTATGATAAAAAATTTTGTAAACAATTTTTTATTTAGTCTTAAAAGACCAATAAGTAAAGTGTAATTAACATCTTGTCATATTTGTAACAATATTCTACCTAAAATACAACTCAAAAAAACATTAATTTTCTTTAGAGCTAGAGGTATGTAACTTCTAAAAGAACAAGAGCGCGAAACATTGGCTTCACAGAATACCATTCGTCAATCATGTAGTTCGAATACCACGTTAAACTGTAAGTTTTGTCTAGACCACATTACCTAGACGTTAATCGTGTTGGCAAAAAGATCGCTCCGGTGTGTTTGCTTGATTTTAAACCTCCCTATCCATACTACTACTACTGCTACTGCTACCATTACTACTTAATAGTAATTCAATTACTTTCAGAGTAATTTTGTAGCAATTCAGTCACATTCATAGTAATTCAACTATTTATATTAATTCAATTACTTCTCTAGCAATTAAATTACTTTTATAGTAGTTCCCAGAAATTCAATTACTTCCATAGTAATTCAAATATCGTTATGGTAACTCTATTACATTTTATAGTTATCTAATTATTTTTACAGTAATTCAATAATGGAAGTAGTTGAAATACCACTCTAGTCATTCTGTTACTGTAAAAGTAGTTGAGTTGCCCAGAAATATTTGGCAATTAGCTATTAGTTTAATGTTAATAGTTAGACAAACAAATAACAATTACCTTTGAAAAATTGTAATTGAATTAAAATGACTGAATTACTTTTATTATATTTATATTGTTTAACTACTTTAATCAACTTACTGACATCTTAATAATAAATAATAACTTCGTATAGAAATATATATTTTTAAGATATTTAGAAACTAAGTTTTTAGTGTTCCGTACGGAACACTTATAAGATGACTTCGGTGTCTGTCTGTCCGTCTGTTTGTCACCTTATCTGGAAAAATACTGATCAAAAAATTTTGGAAAAGTCTGGAATATTCTCCACGGGGTGTAGATTGAACGAAAATTATCACGAGGGCATTACCTTTAACAATTTATCTGGTATATAAAAAAAAACAAAAATTTCAAGGTCATCAATTTTCAGTAAAGATTAGAAACAAACTTTGTTGAAAACTCATTTGGGATGTGTTTTGTGAAGTCACTGATCATTTTATACCTCCGTAACAAAATTTTTTATTTTATAAACAATCAACGTACGGAACACCAATTGCGCAAGTTCAACTTGCACTTGACCGGTTATTATTTTATTTGATTTGCATCAGTTGTCTGATCGTTCATTCTTAAGCCGGTTTATCTACTCTGAAACCAAAATCAATAATTAATTTTGCCAGATATTAAGAAAAAGTCAAAAATATTTTTTTGTTGTACATAAACTAGTGAAATGTAATTATATGAATAATTACAAAAAATTATTTACCTGTACTCTCTAAGAAAAGAAAAATATTAAGAGAATTCCTAAAAATTATATTTTTTCGTTAACTTTAATTAACTGAAACATATGTATGTATATATAACCAAAGTAGATAAAGTATTTCCAGCCGGAAAAAAATAATTGAATACATTAGAAACAAAATTTACAAAGTTAGAAGAAATATGGTTTACTTGCTTTTAAATTGCTGAACTGATTAAATTAAATAAATTGGGGTGTTTTATTATCAAGCACTGACAGCAAAATGTTATGTTACCAAGAATTACTACTTTTTAATTAACCGAGACACCTTATTGACCGAACTTTCACAACATGTGCGCCGTATACTCCATGAAGTTTTTAAAATTTACTTTACCCAACCTGAATCAACGAACCGTTAATGCACCAGTTTTACATCAAGCTTGCCAGGTACTTAACGCAATTTCGAAACAAAAGTTAATACTGAGAGAAAAGGAGTTTAAAAGGAAAATTACAAGTTAGTGCTTTGTCGAAAAGTTTAAAAGAGTTTGATTTTAACTAATTCTGACGGATATATTAAAAAAATCAATTTCTGGGACGGCATATGACATTATGACATTTTTATGTATTTTAAGCCGCTGAATTCGATTCTTAGCTAGCCCATATGTAGGTGACAACCAACAATAACTTTACGCAAATATATTATTATTCGAACAAATATTCACCTTTTCTATAGAAGAAACATAATTTTAGAAACCATTCTAGTAAAAACCTTATATTCCTTTTAAAATAATCCTTTATTGTATAAAATGGTCCATAAAAATACTGTTAGAGTGGCACCCAGAAAAATGTAATAAAAAACTAATTTGCTTTTGGCATTTAATTCCCAACTGACTCCTAATTTTTAAAATTCATCATAGTCCATCATAAAGTTAGTTAGCCCTAATATATCGTGTTTCATGTCACATTGATGCCAAAGCCAATTCACAGACCATCCATCTGACAAACCGTCACACTACCAAAATTTCTATAAATAAATAATAAATTGAAGCTACGTTGGGAATGTGAAATCTTTGGCACAATAACACTACTCAGTATATATCACCACTACACCAAACACTTTATTTTTGCACTCGACGCGCGTTTCACTAACCATGTTAGCTTCGTCAGGAACCTTTTTATACTTAGCTTAATACCTGAATTACTCAGGTAGAACTAATGGCATAGGTGAGGCCATCAGTTCCGATCAAGTAACCAGTGACTATAAAGAAAAGGCTCTCTGTCTTTATTTAAACTACTCTTACATTTTATAAATTCCATACTTTCGTATGCGTCCAACAATCTCCTGTTAGATACATTTTTAGTTAATCTTAGATTATTTAATGTTACAGTATGATCAGCTTCAAAGGCATGTTCGGCAATGCTAGACTTTTATGTTCTACTGTATTTTAAATGTGCTAAATGTTCTTTAAATCAAGTTTTAATTGACTTTTTAGTTTGCCCAACATACTTTTTGTCGCAATCATTATAACTAATTTTATAAATTCTATTTTTCCCACAATTAGAAATCTTGTCTTTGGGATTTCCTAAGATATTCCTTAAATTGTGTGATGACTTGTAGACTAAGGTCAGGCCTACCCTATTAAATACCTTATTGAATCCCCTGCCATACTTCGGATTATATGGTATGGAGATATACTTGGTCTTATTTGCTTCGCGTGTTAAAAATGTGAAATTCTGAATATTTAACCTAAACTTGTGTGTTGAAGTTTACTCTATTTAGAGGAAAAGTTACCAAACGATGAACTAAAAAATGTAATGCGGCTATTTTATGTTTTTACAATAAATCATTAGTAATATATTTATCTATTACTATGTCTTTTCTATAGATATCAAATTCTAACCTATTATTATTTTTAATAATTAAAATAGATATAGATAGGAATGGCAGTTTGTCTTTTGTTCTATATTGCGTAAGCAAATTTAATAGAATCATATCGGCTATTTAATTTGGAAACACAATCATCTCTTTTGGTTTCTTTGTATCAGACATCGCAAGAACATCATCCACATACCTACACCATACCTTTGGGAAATACTTAAATTTTTGACTGGTTTCAGTTTCAAACTTACTCATGAATAAATTGACTATGAAAGGTAATAAGCAATTATCCTTAGCTGTTCCTTCTTTCTGAACATAAAATTGACTGTTAAATTGAAAATAATTTTATTCGATAAAAAGTTTAGATAATGTTAAGTATTCATGAATAATTTCGTCCTCAAAGTCATTCATCCTAAGTAATTATTGGAGATATTGTAAAGTTTGTGGTATTTGCACACTTGAAAACAAAGAACTGACATCAAAAGAAATTAAGATTTCAGCTTCATTGAGAACTAGATCTTTTGTTTTGTTAATAAATTCTAAAGAATTTTTCATTACGAAAGTATTTAATGGTAAATTGAAGGCAGTTCGGCCACGTTGGCAAAGGCAATACTGCAAGATCAAATAAATTAGCTACCACACAGATAATCAAGTTTTGGATTGGTTATCAACAGACTGCAAAAAATATATTTAATAGTAAAAGAGTTGTTTCTTAGACCAACTTTAAAAGTAATTTTTAGAGTTACTTTAGGGCGTTACCACTTTTTATCAATTTCCAGAAGCGCTGGAATTGTAACGTGGTATCATCAATTTTAACTAAAGAATAAAGAAAAAGGTACTAATTCCGTTATTAAATTGTACCTATAAAAATAACTCTCCTGACCCTTGTATAGAGCGAGATTATTACTGTATTACTTTTAGATATTGAGAGACGTCATTGGCCGATTTCAAAACTAGGCACACTGCACAGCTTTACTAATGAAACAATATACACATAATCACAGTCTATGATTAGACCATGGAGTGTAACACTCAGCTACACCTTCTCATTACTATTTTAGTAACACGTCTCCCATATACCTATTGATCTAATCTACACCAAAATATCTTAGATTTTTTAAATCTAGATATCGTAACCTGTCTTTCAAATATCGGCGCATGATGTTGAAGCTTGATGCGTCAATCTAGAGTACAGGGTCCGAAGACATGGATCTTTAAAAATATAAACTGAGTAAAAGTCTTGAACGACACAGTTAATATTAACAGGATTCGAACAATTCAAGAACTGAAGTATGAAGTTCAAGTTTTAATGAAGCCAAAGCCAAAAACTGAGTAATATAATAGAACTTCTTAAGTTTAGGATTGTAATGGTGGCAGAGATTTATAAGGCCAAACGACTTATAGAGAATTAGGCAGCTGCAAAATACAACTCGATCAATGAGCACAAAAATAATACTTAGCACTGGCAGAGGTTTATCTGTTCAGGATAACTCTTTCTCTATATCTCTCTCGCTATTACGCTTCACCAAATGAATCAAATATCGTAAAATCACATTTTTTAATAAAAACTGAGCTCAAACAAATTATACAAAAACCGAGTCGATAGCCGACTTTATCCGAAGTGCAAGTCACTGAGCAAGACGAGATAACGAAAGTAATGATGAAACTGGTTCACTGAAGGATACCTAGTTCCTCCTACAGTTGATGAAGGCTCATCACTAACCCCAGCGAGCTTGTCCTAACAATTAAATGCTTATTCAATAATAGGGCATCCGTGTTTAACATAACAAGAGTTTCAAATATCCTAATTAAAAAAAATGCCCAAAAAGACCCTAATTATATTCACGTACATAATAAATGCTTTAATGTTGTAACAGTATCCTAGCAGAAACGTGCTGTCGTGATTTCCCTTCTCAAACTGGGCAGAGACCCAATTTTCGTGCTTACACGTAACCGAAATTGTCCTCGAAAGCAGATGTGACGCATTAATTTATGCTCACTCATTCTATGCCAATTGATCTAAAACAAAAATTGCATATCAGTTAAAGAAGCTTTTGCCATCGTTTTGTAAATGGAAAATAAGCATAAACGAAAACAAGAGTGACTGCTTCTGGATATCAAAAATGAACATGAACAAAAAATAAACATTCCTCCAAAAATAAATAATTTAGAAATGATAAATACACTCCATATTATCATTTCTAGCACTGTATAGCGATGAAAAGCTATTGTCTTTTCGATCACACCTAAGCCTTTTAAGCAATTTATCAGACTAGCACTCCTGCGTACTGCACCAAATTTCTGCAGCATTTCGGACACGCAGATAATGACAGTACAGAGGCTACACAACGGAGATTCACTCTGTATTCTCTCAGCAAGCTGATATGCCAAAATAGAAGATTGAAAATGTGAAATATCTAACATAACCAAAATAAATATATATATATATATATATATATATATATATATATATATATATATATATATATATATATATATTTTTAAATCTGTTAATTTTCTTGTCGTTTTGTGTTTAGCTTCAAGTATTTTCCTCATTGTTCATGCATTTATAAATTCATTAAAAATTATTTCTGTCAATTTTTTAGTGTGTATCATAAAGACCCACGGACGAACGAGATAGAAAAAATAGTGACTTTAAGGGCTTATTCACTGACGACGCCAATGCGCATGACATCAATGGAATTAAGATCGGTTCGCGACGGAGGTGCTGAAAGTGACGAAATAGATATCCGATTAGCGGCCATGGTACGCTGGTGTTGTTGTTCGGGGTCCGAATCCCATTTACACAGAGAAACTTTTTTAATTCTCTTATGGTTATGTCTTTACCTTTAAGTATTTTTCTAATAATATATGTATATATATATATATATATATATATATATATATATATATATATATATATATATATATATATATATATATATATATATATATATATATATATATATATATATATATATATATATATATATATATATATATTATATATATATATATATATATATATATATATATATATATATCTGTATACACCATATATAAAATATTCTACAGACGCAGAGCAGCAAACTCAAATCTTTCTAAATCTAATAATCTTACCAGGAGGGCAGCACAACGGAAATCATAAGCGCTTGTCTGCAAAGCTGCCTGCAAAGCTGTCTGGTTTTTAGTCTTAGTTTTTAAAGTTCAAGTTAGAGTTTTTAATTTTACGTCTGCGCAAACGAGAAATGGCCTGAGGCAAGAAACTGCTTGGATAGAAAGAGAGGAAGGACGTTTGTTACACATTTTTTTTTTTTTATTGTATATGTATTGTAAATCTAATTTAGGGTTACATAATTTACCCAAATAAATAAATATTATTTAAATATATCTAAACTATATGTAAGTCTAAGGGTTTTGTTAGATAATCAATGATGACCGTTAAGGGACGCGTTGTTACGTCGTAACTCCCCAATTGCTCTTTTCGTTAATATAGAAAAAATAGAGAAATTGAATGACGACTATGTAGTAGTTTAGTTGAACGTCCGTTAATTAAAATGTTTCGAAAAACTCTATGTTGCACATCCGCAAGCATTGATACATATGTGACCGATTTCTTTTGTATTGAATAAGATATATACTACTATCTGAGGTGATGTAAATATAACAAAGGTCCATGCACTCCAGGCTACCCGGTGTCCTTCGTCTCTTTAATTAGTTAGTAACTCAAAGCTTCACGAATGAAGTGTAAATGATATTGAACGAAAAATACTCGTCCCGTAATAATCACAGATTGTAAATCATAAAAGGCACCCTCCGCTCCGATAAAATGCGCTATATAGACTTAATTTCCAAAGACCGTGGTTATGCTCTATTCCGACCAACCTTGTTCTCCCCCTGAATGTTGTTCATGCAATAATCCAAACAATCTGGAATTTATTGATAGGAAATTCTCTAATAGTAAAAGATTAGGTAATAAATTAACATTTACGAACATCATCATAGTATTAATAGAGGGCAGAGTTACAGTCTGTATCATACGTGAAAACCAACATATACTCCAAGCCACGGTTCGGTGAACATCGATCGAGTATACTGGATCTTTTCCTGTTTAGTGCCGTAAAAAAAGTATTTGAAATTCCACAGTTTAGATACAGCAGTATTATGACTCTATTCTCTCTGGGATATCACCAGGAGTATTGTCCTGAGTTTTGGACCTCGAAAAACTGGTGCTCCTTTGTTTATAAACAATTGAAGTTTTCAAAACGCGTTTTTTGAGCTTAAAATGCGAATAACTCCGATTATATACGTCGGATTGAGACAAGAAAAAACCAAACTCTTCGTAATGAAATTTCCAACAAATCCTCATTAGTTTTAAGTCGCTCAAATGTGTATACAACCTACAAAATTGAGAAAACCGACAAAAAACTGTTTTTTATTGTACAGACCGACTAAAAAATATTGAACCCAGTAGGCACAATTAAATTTGTTATTTAAAATTTGAATTGCCCGCCATGTTATGCCATTTGGTCCAAAATAGATCTTTTTTTTTCAAAATTTAGGTCTTGACGCCAACAAAATTTTGTGGAGTTATATTAACCGTTTTTTTTACATTAGTTTTTTAATCAAATAAAAACAAATGCGTTTCTTCGGTCATTTTGAAAAAAAATTGTAAAATTTTTATCACATCTGGTAGAGAATTTCCAGACTTTTATTTAAAAAAAATCATTTAACATTTTTTTTTCAAAATGTCAGTTGTTATTTGATTAATAAACAAATGTAAAAAAAAAACGGTTAAAATTACTCCAAAAAAAAATTTCTGTTGGCATCGGAAAGCTAACGACGAGACCTAAACTTTGAAAAAAAATTTTGAACTAAATGGCATAAAATGGCAGGCAATTCAAATTTTAAATAACAAATTCAATTGTGTCCAATATTTTTATATCAAAATTTCAGGGTATTTTTGCTATAACAAAAGCAATATTTTCTGAAAGTTTCAAGCCGATCGATTCACTTAGCCGACCTGTACAATAAAATGAAAAAAAAAATAGATTTTTGCCCGTTTGTTCAATCTTATAAGTTATGTACACATTTGAGCGACTTAAAACCAACGAGGATTTGTTGGAAATTTCATTAGGAATAGTTCAGTTTTTTGTTTGTCTCGATCCGACTGATATAATCGGAGTTATTCACATTTTAAGCTTAAAAATCACGTTTTGAAAACTTCAATTGTTTATAAGCAAAAGAGCACACGTTTGTCTAAGTACAAAATTCACGACAATACTCCTGGTGATATCCCAAAGAAGATAACATAATAATATTGCTGTATCTAAACTATGCCTATCTCATCATTATTTTGACCTTTTTTACTATACTACTTCCAATCTCGAATGAAGATCCCTAAACATCAAAGAAACGTTATTCTACTTTGACACCGTCTAATATTAAAATCTTTCAAGAAATCTGTTTGTGTTCACGAGAACGCTTACTTATATTGTAACGAACATTGTTACATGGTAGTTTGATGAATTTATTTTTTATGATTAATAAATGATAGGTAGAAATTAATTTTACGTAATTATCTCTATCTGGCACGTTTTCCTTATGTCATATATTAATTGTAAAAAAATAACAAAAAATATAACTAGCTAACCTTACATAAATAAATTTTCATTAGAACGAAACTTAGCGGGTATACAAATGCATTCAAAAGATATACAAATGTTTTTTAATGCTATTTTAAATATTTTCCATTTTATTTACAATTGAACTTTTTAAAATTCAACAATTGCCCTTTTATGATCGGTGCTCGGCCCGCATTTTATAAATCTCTTAAGTAGTTTCTACGCTGCGAGGTTTTACCGTTAATTAATTCACGTTTTAATTGTCTACAGCTAATATGCACATATGATTGCTGAATTAAATACGGCGGAAAAGCGGTTTAAAATTATATTGTACTTTCTAGTTTAGGATTTTATGAGATTGAAGTTGGTAATAAGTTTTGAATTATTAGATTTTATTATTACCTTTACCTGCAGTTTAATCGGTTTAACGTTTCAATATTAATAGGGCCTATATGTTTCGATCAAGAGGGTGACCCGAAATTTTGACCTGTCGACTAACCGTCTACCTAGTTGTTTATTCTATTGGGCGAATCGAATAAAAGCCTTTAACGTTGATTTTGTGGCCCTCGTGCCCTGGAATGCCCAGATAAGGCCAAAAGTACTAAATCCAAAAATGGACCATCGTTTAACCAATTGAATCAAGTACAATACCATTTGTTGACACTAAAAAAGTCAAGCGCCCCAAAAGGCAGACGCCGCAAAGACCGGACCCAGCTTTAGGACACAAAAAATTGTCGGTCTAAAAATGGACTCTCATTTAACCATATAAAATCAATACATTTAGTTTGTTCTTGATAAAATAAGTGGGAACCTGCAAAAGATAGACGCCAATACCACCAATACCGAAGGACGAAGCTTTTTCCAGCCAAAAACTGCGGTTTTTGGTTACAGATAGATAAGTAACCACTCTTAGAAACCACTCTCTTAGAAAAACACGAGACATGTTTTTTAAGTAAGTATCGTTTTGAAATATGCAGTGTTGCTGTCGCCCTTCCGAGCATGGACGCTGATTATCTGCATCTATTTGCTAGCTACAGATGCCATTAGGGAAGCTTTCGTCCGAGTTTATGTTTGTTTGTGCCTATTACAATGCCTCTAATTATCGGAAATCCCGCGGATTGTGCAATAAGCCTCATAATTCATTTCATAAGTTCAAGATACGTAAAAGCGGCAGAAAGTCATTGGTAGATTAGTAAAGTGGATGGAGAAAACGCTATGAGCGGTAGAATGGTAAAAAAAATTGGTTAGAACATTTAAATATGGCCATACAAATGTGCACGATAAGAAACGAAGTGTGTTTTTACATAGACAGGGGGTATTGCTTGTGAATTTTTACCTCAAGGGGACACAATAAATGCTGAGACATATTATGAGACCTTAAATAAACTGCATCGTGCAATTCAAAACAAAAGACGTGGTCGTTGGATCGTGATATGACAATGCTCGTCCACACGTGGTTCATCGAACTCCAGATCGCATCGCGTCATATGGCTGGGAACGACTTGATCGCCTATCAGGATATAGCCCTGACCTGACGCCCATTTGTTCCTGCAGTCAAAGAAGCACTTTGGCGATCAGCTCTACGATTGGATACCGTTATTTATTATTATTTCTAATAATTTTGTGCAAATAACTTCTAGAACCGGATCTGATAAGACCCCAACTCTCCTATGGACCCCTGGTATGATGGGTCATAATTGAGAGAAAATGGGTTAAGCTGAAACTCAATAAAATTCAAGGCTTGAGCAACCTTCAGATCACGGATGCTATGAGAACAGCACCTAGCAAGGCTATGTTAGCTTAATCGAATCTACCATCCTCGCATCTATAGTCGCAGGCATCGTTCGCTGTCTATCGGCGGTATTTGCGAGGGTATGCAATTTGAGAAGTACAGAGGTACGTTCATAAAAGACTGGAACGACGCACCAGGGATGAGACATTCTAAGGAGACTTAACTCCAAGTATACCAGATCTGCTGAAATTAAATAGGAAAAATTTCTAGACAGTAACCTCACATCGAAGTCAAAGATAATCCAGATAACAGATGATATTTAAAGGAGGAAACGACAGCTCTTCATCTAAACTCACCTCCAGTAATTTTACACCGGGAATGTATAAAGGGGATTCAGTCTAGAAGGCCTTGTTCTTTATAAGGGCTTTCTGCAACTTTAAAATAAAGCAAATGCACAATACACTCTTAACAGTCTTAAGTGTTCCAGACATTATTTTAGCCCTTTATCACGTTTTATTTATTGTATTATTTTATAATTACATTAAAACTATTTTCGCTAAGTTATAATTGCCACAATTTAATCTATAAGACGTAATTATTAATGCGGAAATAATCGTACGGTAACACACTCAACGTTCGAGTTTCAACTATAATGATACGTGTGGTGAATATATTTGTTTTCCTCCAATATTTTCATTTATGTGACCTAATATATTCTTAGATTTACTTCACAAGACACCACTCACATTAGGAGAACTGATGTTATACCAATCACTTACAATAACATCGTTGTTTCAATTTTAGCCATGTCAAAATCAAAGTAACTTAAGAATAATAAGAGAACCACATTTTAATAAGCTCTAATACTATATAAGGGTGAATCCATAAGTCTGGTAAATTTCTTTGAAATGGACTGAAATTTTTTTAAGCGACATGACTGTTGGTAAGCGTGATTCTGATAATGGTTGTGTTTAAAGTTTCAAACAGATACAACGAGCAGCTGTCTATTGGCAGTTATCGTAAGGGATCGGTGTTAAACATTTCATAAAAATGGATAAAGCGGAGTATCGGGGAGTAATAAAACATTTTTATGTAAAAAAGTGGACAGCGGCCCAGATAGAAACTGTACTGAAAAAAGCTCATGGGGAGTCTACACCAGCACTTAAAACCATTTTTTACTGGAGAAATGAATTTAAACGTGGCCGTACGACCACTGCTGCTGCTGCACGTTCAGGGCGCCCGATTGAGGTTTCCTCTAAAGAAATTTTCAATAAAATTCAACGTATCATGATTAAAGATCGTAGCATTAAGCTTCGAGAGATTGCTGAGACGGTAGGCATCTCATATGAATGGGTACATAATACCCTGTATGAATTTCTAGAAATGAAATAGTTCAGTGCGCTATTTGTGCCGCGCCGCGTTTGTTGACTCCAGACCAAAAACGAACGATGAAGGACATTTCAAAACCATGTTTAGAAGAGTTGTAGCGTAGTCCAAAGCACTTCTGGCATCGTTTTCTGACCATAGACGAAATGTGGATCCGCCGTTAGACCCCGGAAACTAAATAGCAGTCAAAACGCTGGATTAGTGAAGGTAAAAGTATCCAGGAAAAAGCGAAAACAGTTTTATCAGCAGGAAACGCGATGGCGACTGTTTTTTGGAATTCATAGGATATCATCATGATTGATATTTAAAAAAACAGTAAAACAGGGACTGGCTCTTAATATGCAAAGTTATTTGACCGTTTACATAGTGAGTTGAAGCAAAATCCACCAAGATTAGCGTACAAAAAAATGCTTCTTCACAAGAACAATGCGCCTGCTCACACATAGGTCATTGCAGTGGCAAAAGTGCACGAGCTGGGTTTCAAAATAGTTTCCCACCCATCCCATTCTCCTGATTTAGCCCCAAATGACTCTCTTATTTTTTAACCTCAAAAATTTGCCTTTGGGGAGAAATTTCCGTCGAAAAAAAAAAAAAAGAGGTTATTTGTGCTAGAAATGAGTATTATTCCCAATCTGACACATTTTTTATAGATTTTATTAAAATCTTTGCTGGACAAAATAAATTAAGCTCAATGGAGGTTACGTTGAAAAGCAAATATTTATTTTTGCAAAAAAATGTAATTTACCTTGTTTTTTACAAAACCCTTCAATTCATCCTCGTAAATATAGATTCTATTTGACAAGCACGAATCTAAAATTAGGTAAACTAGCAATAGTTTTAACTAATCATATTGATTCTTTTCACATATTTTAGCTGCTATCAATCTCAAGTTCCTTTCCATTCAGTATAGGTCAAATTACACGGATTCAAAACAAATGTACTTACCTTTCCTTGTGTTTCTCTCGGATTGCAGTAAATTACCTCTGTGAAGTAATTGTAAGCGAGTAATTGAGAGATGATACTTTACAACTTTAAAATGTTTGAATTTCAACGTCTAAACTGCAAGCAAAGCCATTTGAATGTCCTACGTTGGAGACCAAAAACACTCAGTCGGAAAGATATTTGGGTATCAGCAGAACTAACGGGCTGACATATTCTTGGTCAAAAATTTTATTGAAGGTTTATTTTTAAAAGCATCATGTACCGGTTCTGTAAAATTTTTTGTTGAAAATTATATCCCATCAAAAACATAAAATGTAAAAAAATGCCAAGTATCGCAACGTAGTCATTCCACCACAAAAAGTTGTGAGATCTCATGTAAAACCAAGTCAGTTATTTTAGTTAGTATCTATGGAAGTAACTGTTCAACAACTTTGTCATAAATTGTTATCTAATTAGTTACCTACCAACATTTACAGTGAGCGTCTCAATATTAGACATCTTTTCTTCTATAATAAATATAATGACTTGGCAATCGCACGGCAACATAATCACATAAGAATAATCTACTATTTCGATTGTTAAGTAAGTCTAAACAGTGCACTTAAGAATAAAGTATTTTAAATAGTAGATTATTCTTATGTGATTATGTTGCCGTGCGATTGCCAAGTCATTATATTTATTACAGAAATAAAGATGTCTAATATTGATACGGTCACTATAAATGTTGGTAGGTAACTAAATAAATAACAATTTATGACAAAGTTGTTGAATAGGTGCTTTCATAGATACTAACTAAAATAACTGACTTGGTTTTACATGAGACCTCACAACTTCTTGTGGTGGAAGGACTGCGTTGCGAAACTTTTTTTACATTTTATGTTTTTGATGGGATCTCATTTCTTTTTGTAGGTAGTCCTCTTATTTTTTCTTCTCTCTTCAGCTATAGATTTTCTTAAAGCCCACTTCCTGTCTCTATTGGTTTTTCTCAAAGGCTTATGATGTAACAATTTTTGACAAGTCTGACCGATAAGTGCTTCTAAATCGATTATATTCAACGATTGCTCTCTCCTGAGCTTTGATACTACCGAAGTCGACATTAATTCGATGTAATCCGCCCAGACTTGTCACTCTCGAAAGTGCCACGTATGCTTGACCGCATGTGAACACTGAAGAACCGATGGCCATCAGTGCACTGTTTAGACTTAGCCCCTGACTTTTGTGTATGGTATAGCATAGGCTATACATATCGGAAACTGTTCACGATGAACATAAGCTCTATTAATAATTTCAAATTTCGTTTTGACTGGACTAAGCTCGTAAAGATGTTCATTATTAAATGTAATATGTATTTTTTTTTTATTTTATTTGTATTTTCAGGATCAACCCTTACTCCTCATACTATACCGATAGAACCGTTGACTAAACCAAGACTCTCGTCAATATTTCGTCTTAACATGACTTTTGCTCCTATTTTAATAACTATGTGCTCTTCTAGCCCTGCTGTCATGGAAGCATCATCTTTATACTTTTTTATAATTAAAATATACTTAAAGTATTTCACTTAACAATTTTTTAATTACATGAAGTAGGTAAATATTATTAAACGAATATATTTAATAAATGAAAAATATTATTAAATATAATATATTAATTAATAAATAATACAAATTATTCATAATTATGGATTTTTTAGTAATATTTACCGGGACTCACGGTTGACCTTGCATTTTACTATGTATGGCTGAGCACTGCACGCTCTCCGCGCTCTATCTCAAGAACAGTTAAGCGTATAAAAAAATGTTTAGAACAAAATTTGTAGAAAATTTGATACTCTACAATTTTCATAATAAATGCAAATATCATTGAAACCATAGGAAGAGAGATATTTGCGAAAAACCGATTTTTACCGATTTTTGTGACCTTTGACCTTGAATGTCTTAAGAGGCTTTTGAGATTTTATGAGACTTTTGAGACAGCTTTTAGAATGCCAAAATAAGCTTATTATCTCTCATTCTGAGGTTGACCCTCTTTTTTGGCTTAAATGACTCTATAATTTAAAAACCGGGACTGAAATTTCGAGATGTTTCAGTTTTCCCTTCCTTTATAGGCTAAACACTAACTAAATTAGACTTCGACTGGCGATAATTCGTAAACTATAAGGTATAAATAGTAGGTATTTTAGGAATATAGCTAATATAGTATGTCTTCTTGGTCATTGAAAATTCAGGCTTCTAGCTTTATCCACAACGAAGTTACAGGGGGGTCGAACGTTCCGTGAGTGGCTTCGAGAAAAGGATGGTACGGCTGTGCTTTCTGCTCAACTTAGCGGGGACACTGCCGTGCCCCCAGATCTGACATGCAAAAAAAAATTAAACAAAACAAAACTGATAAAATGTACAAGATAATATCTCTCTCTTAAACTTAAAAAGTAAGTACCTATATACTTCTAAAAGAAAAATATAATTAGTAAAAGAAATATTCGATGTTGTTACTTCAACTGAAAAATGCAAGCAATATATAAATAATACTTAATAACACAAAATATATATTCTGTAAATAGAAAAAATTAAGAATTCAGTGTAAAATCGGCGTAGGTTACGCTCGTTTGATAACGCACAATCACCACGGACTCAGATCGAATGGTGAACACCTGATCGTACTGTCACGATGCTGTACGCTTGCATCACCCAACGCGCGCCTCTACGGAGTGGAAAAGTATACTTAAGCGACCACGTTAATTTCATTCTTGGTTTTTCAAATGTACAAAGTGATTTTGCTTTTCCGATCGTTGTGGTTTTCCGAAATTAACTTTTATTTAATATGTTTGTTTTCAAGTTTCAGATTTACACTAACTTCAAAATTGTGTTGAATTTTACTTCTTTGCGTATGATATTTTGTATATTAGGTAATAATTATATATCTCTTACATTCCTTGCATTTTTGTTTAGAGTGACAACAGCGGATATTTCCTTTGCTAATTATATTTTCCTGTTATAAGCACATTTTAAAATTAATACAAGATATTATGTTATACTTTTTATCACTTTTTTCAAAAGAGTTCATTTTTTTAAAAAATTTTAGTATTATTTATTTCCTGTTAGTTGAGAACTGTTAGTTTAAGTAAAAAAGAGTTTGCCTAAAGGGTAGGTCTCTAACAAGTAGTGAAGTCAAAAGAAGGAATATATGCGAAAACCCAAATAGTGAAGAAAGAGAAAAAAGACTTATATACCGCCCCAACCACTTACTGACATATTCACCTGCCTGTTTATCTATTCGCCTACCTACCCCGGACAGCTGATATATTTTTTAGTACTTTCAGAAGTCGAAAGATTATTTTTGAACTTTAAAATTGTTTTAAATCATTTTTCCTCTGCGATCTAAGTTGAAAATACATTACACAAAATGTTTTGATTACAATCGAAGCAGTAGTTTTGCAAAAATGAGGAAACATACGGACGTACATATACACATTAGTAAAACTTGGTATTTAAATTCAGCAGAATAATATATTTAAAAATTAGTACACGGGAACAACTATTACATTCATACGAGTAAGTCTTGAATAGAGAACCTCCTATTTTAAAGTCGATAAACAATTAATTTATACGTTCAGTTTCAAATGTAGTTTGTAGGATAGGATATTTACACATCTATTAAAATAGTAACGAAAACTGCGTCTGTTTACGTCATCGTCTTCGTACAAAAAACGCAGGACTAAAAGTGTCATCGCTCACAGAACAATAGTACTTTATGTATGATTTAAGATAATAAAGGTACTACACCTAATACTAATATAACTCATATACGGAGTATGTCGCAATAAAGGACATTATTTGAAAGTATTTGAGGAATGAAAACTTTTATATATATTCATAATATTGGACAGTTGTAAACGGGATGTCACAGTAATTGACAATCTTAATGATGCAAAAAAAAAAACTAAATGTGTAATAATTCTCTCACTAGTGCAGAGTCCGTATATAAAAAAGAAAAAAAAAGCACATTTAAAAATACATGATATATTATTAGAAGTAACATATATTATTTTGTTTATTTTTAAATAGAATTTTTGAGTCACACCTAGAAGTTACTGAGTAATAATAGGACGAATAGAAGAACAAATTTAATAAGGCGATAAACTTTATACAACCAAGTACTTCAGTTTTAAAATTAATTCAGTAAAAATCACCTGCAGTAACTACTTGGTTAGGAAAAGTATTTAAATTGAAAACATAACCAAATTTAAAATCATAGTAACATAAGGGTTCATAAAATCATCTTGCTGACGGATTTAAGATTCAAAATTTTATTCTCCTTGTCCAGCTACAATTTAATAATCCATAGGTACAATTTTTTAGTGAATTAGTTCATATAAGTATTTTTAAATTAATTAACCTTGAAAATTATATTATGAATTTTAGTTTACTCATGGCCCTAGATCCTATTTAAACTTACAAATTGCATCCAAAAAAAAAACAATTGAGTTGCCCAACCTTCCCTGTATAAGACAGCGAAGGATTCAAAAAACAATTGAATTAAATTGATTCTAGTAAAGTTTAAACTATTCAAGTGAAATTGAAAAAAAAAATAGTAAAATTATTCAACCAATACCTATTAAATACAAGTTGTAAAGTAGATACCTTTTTGAGACTACTTCCATAATATTTGTGTTCGGATTAAAAATAAAGGGAAAATAAATAACTGGCCAAGTGTAAGTCGGACTTGCGCAATTATTGTTCCGCACGTTGATTGCTTTTAAAATACAAATTTTTGTTACGTAGGTATAAAAAAATCAACGACTTCACAAAACACACTCCAATGCAGTTTTTTTCCGATATTTACTGAAACCTTGAAATTTTTGTTTTTTTTAAATACCAGATAAATTACTAAAGGTAATGTACTCTTAATAATTTTCGATCAATGCACATCCTGTGGAGAATATTCCAGAATTTCTTCAAAATTGTTTGATAAGTACTTTTTAAGATAAGGGGGGCGGACAGCAATTTTTCGCAATTATTTAATTATATATAGTCAGTCAAAATTTAACTTTTAAAACTAGCCGGTTCATCATTAGTGCCAAATTTTAAGTCAAATAGTTTCGGAGAAATCGGATGTGACAGATAGACAGACAGAGAGACACGGAAGTGATCTTATAAGTATTCCGTACGGAACACTAAAAACATAATTTTCGGATGGTTTAACTCCGAGAACCTTGAAAAGGTCATATAACACGATGTATCTGAAGCTCCTTACCCCCTCTAGCCCACCCATTTAGCCCCCACCCACAGCAAACTTACTACAAATAATTTTACTTAAAGTTTGTTCTGTATCTAACCAAACAACAGGTAATATTTTCAAAATACTATTGAAACTAAACAAAATGTATGGATTCCCTTCCCTTAAAGTTATATCGCCTAAAAATCATAGGTTTTATTTCCAGTTCAAGGATTACATGTGTAACAAATTTAAAAACTATGTCGCCTTTTATTCGGGAGTTATCGTGCTAATAGTGTGATATACCGAGAGATAGACACACCGACGGACATGAGAAACTATGTTTTTCGTAATCTTGGGTCCTAAACATGAAAAAATTTAAAAAATCTGGCAGGATAATTTTTCAGCAATGCAAGATTTTCCTTTGCGAAGAAAAGTAAAAAAACAAAAAAATTACCAAGCGACGACATAACAAATGGTTTAAAATTATGTGAATTTATGATACAGGGAAATAGTACAGTTTAATGAAATATAACATATACTAAAATATAACCATTATTACCATAGAAAAACACGTAAACAAAATAACATAACAGTGGTTTTGGTTATATCTATATAGATCACCATTACTAAGGAAAGGTTATAAGTATTATTATATAAGTAAAACAATAAAACTAATCAGTTACCGAAAAGATAAAAGTTCCGCCCAGTTTTCCATTAGTAAGATATTTTTCAACGTTAACTTAAAGATAAAAAAGCAATAAAATCACAATATGCCCTACAAAATAAACGCTTTCAAAAATATGTAGACCAATTGCAATCAAAATGGAATGAATGTCCTTTAAATACATTTCAGCAACCTTACCTTCTTGTAAGACCGAACATTATCCACATATTTATAATAAGAACACTCTGGAAATTTTATAACAAGCCCCATACCACAGATGCAAATAAAGTGGCAAGAAACCTAAGAATCTCCAACATTACAGTGATTAAGCAACGACTTAAAGTCATGATTAAAATATGTTAGTTTTCTGGATAAATAAACTGTGTGACTTGACCAATCTTCGTAATTCTTAATTTAAGTGCGTAATAATTTTATTACTGAGATAAACCTATTGCTGTGACAGTACGTTGTTAACATCAACACACCACCCTCTCTAAGCGAAAATACCATCACAGCAATTATTTTGTTGACAATCAACTTGTTCACAAACATTTACTCCGATCGAGAATACACGATGTTAGTTAGAGTCTATATCTCCACATAATTTAATACTTTAAGAAGAACGTCAATGTTGTCGACATAATACATAAGAAAAATTAAAAATTAACAATAACTTTATGTAAGTTATTCGAAAAAATTATGAATAACAGTGGCTCTTAAATGGAACACTGAGAGACCCCAACACATTATTCGGATAGCTCGAAAAGAGCTCAGTGGTACCTACCACCACCCAGGTATATCTATTGCGATCGTCCTCCAAGATTAGACCGAAACCACTGTACTAAATCTGGACTTTTTGTTAAGCAAAACCTCGTGATTTGTACATTTTAAAAGACTTACTTCAGTCATTAAAAAGAGTAACTGTACAGTTGGCTCAAAAATAACAATCACAATATAAACCATAACTCTCTATATAAGCTCTGTATGCGCCATTTTTTCAGACTTGTACTTTAATTAAAATTGTTGGCACCTACAAACTCGTTTATTTTTTATGAAATATTCTAGTCTTTATGTTATATTTAAATACTACTGGAAACATCAGACAATTCTGTCTACGGCACCATATATCAAAATGCAATTTTTTCAAGAAATTGACGCCTGAAAAGTGACAAATTTAATACTTTGACGGCCTTAATACTTTGGCAATCTTAATATCTTATTTAAAAATATAAAATTAAATTTTTGAAAACCAATAAATCGATTAATCTACAACCCTCATTTAACCTCACTGTCTCTATTTTTAACGTTAGCAACATTATACTAAGGTAAAGGAGAAATAGTTCCTAATACAAAACGTACGTATTACCTGGTATAGCATTTTACGCCCTATAGAAATTTAGACTATGTCTAAGATATATTCCGGTTATCACTGATTTGACAAATTTGCTATTTCAGTTGTATAGGAGAAATGTTTTTTTCGGCTTTTTCCCTAAACTTGTATATTTTAGTTTATGAAACAGAAATTTAAAAAAAATGAAAAAAAATGTGTTCATGACTTCTGAAAAATATATCTATTGCCAAACAAATTCTAAAATTTTTAAATTAAATATAGAGCTTGAATCATAATTTTCTGTCGTAAAGTTAAAAATAAATTCTCACAGTAATGAATACATATTTTTTCATTTTTCCGTTTTATAAATTAATATTTGCAACAAATAGGAGAGAAAGCCAAAAAGACATTTTTTTCTAAAAAGCATCCCGTAAAAATGATAAAATTAATTCGAACTTCCATTTTAACTGGAAATTACCTTATTTCCAATTATTTAGGAATAATATGAATTTCTTCTGTGTTCTGTTACCGCATCAACAGATAAGGACCACGACGCATAATAATAAAAATAATAATAACCTTTATTGTCTAACAAAGCACAATTCTGAAACAATATGACATCATTTATAGAATAAACAATAACAATTAGTAACAGAAAAAAAAGCTAATAAATTAACAAAGTAAAGGCATTTATTATTACATATTACACTGGTCAACAATCACATATGACTTCGACACGTAGACGTTGTTTACATAATCCAGATTGTTTTTGCTATATTTGTGGCGAATACATCTTTGAAAAATATTGAAAACCTATCTCGGACTTCGTTAAAACTACGTATTTCAACCACTTTCAAATAACATTGCGCAATCAAGACAAGCAATGGGTGCCTCATATTGTGTGCCAGAACTCTATTATGTGTCTGTGGCAATGGTCAAATGGAAAAAGAAGTGCTATCAAATTTAAAACACCGATGATTTGGCTGCGACTGCTATTTTTGCGTCGTAAATATTAACGGCATAAATTCTGGAAATCAGAATAAATGGTCATATCCTTACTTACCCTCCACTCAACGACCTCTTCTATACTCTGGCGAGATACCAGAAGCATCATCTAAATGCTCTGAAGAACCAGATCTTATGGAAATTGAAGACAACACAATGGGCAATACTGATTCGGATTTCACATGTAGTCAGTCATCAGATCCTCAACCTTTTAATCAAAAGGAATTGAATGGCTTAGTAAGAGATCTAAATTTGCCAAAAGAAGCTGCTGAAATTTTGGCATCTCGTTTAAAAGAAAAGAATTTACTTGCACCAGGAACCAGAATTACTTTATATCGGACCAGAGAAAAGAATTTATTACCATATTTTTCTAGAGAAAATGATTTAGTTTTTTGTAATGATGTCACAGGTATTTTGGAGAAGATGAGTTCACAACGATACCAACCAAATGATTGGCGTCTTTTTATAGACAGTAGCAAGAGAAGCTTAAAGTGTGTGCTACTTCATAACGGCAACGAGTATGGTTCTATACCTATTGCACACTCTACTTCTATGAAAGAAGAGTATACAACTATTTCTTCAGTAATGGGAAAAATTAAGTATCGAGATCACAACTCATTTGCGTAGACTTAAAGAAGGTTAACCTTATTCTCGGACAACAGGGTGGATACACGAAATATCCATGTTTTGTATGTCTGTGGGATAGCCGCGACAAACAACGTCACTGGTCTCAAAAAAAGTGGCCAATACGAGAGGAACTGATGGTTGGTACTAAAAATGTTATTAATTTGCCCTTAGTAAATCGAGATCACATTATACTGCCACCACTTCATATCAAACTGGGCATTATGAAACAGTTTGCAAAAGCCCTTGACAAAAACGGCGAATGTTTGTGAAGGACCCAAACTTTGTCAATTCAACGAATGAAGTCTAGTCTAAAGCTTGGAAATCGTTTGTTGTGGTGATTAAAAATTTTCCCGGAAACAATAAGTCCGAAAACTACTCTGAATTAGTTGAGTGCATATTATCCAGTTTGAAAGATCTGGACTGCTGCATGAGTATCAAGATTCATTACGTACATTCTCATTTAGACCGATTCCCAGAAAATCTTGGCGATTTCAGTGAAGAGCAGGGTGAAAGATTTCACCAAGATATACGCACAATGGAAGAACGTTATCAAGGAAGGTGGGACATCCATATGATGGCCGATTACTGTTGGAGTTTGCAAAGAGATGATCCTCAACATTCAAAAAAATCGTATAAAACAACGTTTCATAGTGTATAATTATATGAAACATAGAAAAAATGTTGTATTTTTGTTCCATTTTTGAAGAAAATTATAATTTCATATAAATAAAAAAGTAGAGCTGATAGCAATAAATCAGTATTTTCTTCGTAATCAGTGCCTCAGGTATACCCTATAATACATATAAAATTTCAGGAAAAAAATTCAGTGTTGACCAGTGTTATTTACTAATTTTATAACCACCTGCTTTTTAAGGCATTGATTGGTAAAGCAGGATGATATGCCGTATGTATAAATGTTATTACAGGTTAGGTGCTTTAATTAGGATATTAGTGTAAGAGTTAAGCAGGTGGAATACAGTAGCAAATCTCATAGATTTTTAAGGGATATGGAAATTTACTTGTAATGAGAGCTCTGAGCAATCGGTAAGAGATCTACATATTTTAAATGGAAATTGAACTAATATATTGTTTCTATGATTATATATCTGAAGCAGAAAATACCACATCCCTCTTAGATGCAAGAAATTTAACAGCTCTTTTTGGACATTTTCCAACTAAATAATATATTTATCAATAATAAGATTCCATATAATTGCACCATATTCTACTTTAAATCTACGTAGCTAAAATAGAGCTGTTAATGTTTGAATATTTGCAAATTCACCACAGTTTCTTAGTACAAACTCGAGAGGGAAAAAGAAAGCTTAGAGTCAAAAATAACTCCAAGTTCTTTAAAAGCGTCATATTTTTTTAATTCCAGCTTGGTAATTAAATTAATAAGATCCAACTTATTTGTAAATACCATAATCAAACATTTAAAGGTAGATTACTGATATTACATCAGTTTTCCAGAAGCCAGCATTCTGAATAGAATAAAAGTCATTGATTTCATGAATTTTTTTAAATATTTTTAAATCGGTGGCGAAAAACAATACGTGGCTAGGAATGTTATTGGTAATATAGTTAATAAAAACTGAAAAGATTAAGGGAAGAAGGTTACTGCCCGGTAGAGCCCCGCTCGTACCTTTGAATTGAGGATATTTATTACTACGAATTTCCACATATTGCAAAAGATCCTTAAAAAAAAATGTAAGGTTTTTATTAGACCTTCGCTAATGGAGAGACATCCATATCGTTCGAAATTTCAATTGGATTTTCTTTTTTAAAGACTAAATTAACTTACTCTACTTATCTTTTTCCATAGTACCGGAAACGCCTTATTTTTTATAGCCAATTAAAAAAGATAATATAATAGCCGCAACGCAGAGACAGTCTTCTGGATGAAACAAGGTACTTGATCGGGCTCACAGACCAGAATCAAAATTATACCATAAAGAACTTGGAAAGCTGCTCTCATGATATTATTCAGAGACCAAGTGTAATAATAAATAATAAAGTAATGATAACAATAGTGAATGATGATACTAAAATGTCTGTAGAATCAAATTTTTTTGAGTTTAGCGTGTAAAGTCGACAAAAATATGAATCCTCTCGTAGAGATAAACTACAAGCATGAACAAGAAGATGTGGCGAAGTTTCTAGCCAGGGAAACTCAGGACACTGCGAAAAGGCTTAATTTAATATTAAGCTTGGTGTTATTTAATAATGATGCGAGTTAGACTTAAACCAGTCCTAAAAACAGCAGGATCTCAACATCTTGATAAAAAGCATACTGAAAATCTACCTAGATTTACTACATACACCGATTCTCGGTAGCTGCCCAATCCATCGTCATCATCCAGCATTACTTCTTCTCTATCCCCATTTTATATATAAGTGGATTTGAAATTCCTACTACTGTGTTACATATATCATTAGCAAGTCACCGAAAACAAACATACTTAAGTTTGCATTTCACAAGTTGCTTGCTTTACTTAAGTAAACGTTGCGAAGAAATATGCAGCCACTTAGACAAAGAAATATATATATATATATATATATATATATATATATATATATATATATATATATATATATATAAAGAGGACAAAATGGCTTACGAAAAAAGAAGAGCCCTAGGTAGCGAAGCTTGACACACTTTTCTTTAGCTGGTTTTCATACTTCACATTTTAAAACTTTTAAGTAATTTCCTTCAGTCTCTTTTACAGTAATTGTTACATTTATTTTAAAATAATTTACTACGGTAATATATTGATGAACCATTTCTTACCACAACTGGCTGATGTTGAATTAAATCCCAGAATTTGGTCAATACTGTACACAGTACGCGATTTATGCTCTCGCACCGATTGAGACATCACTAAAAAATAATTATCAAAAAACCAACTATTTTAATTTAATTCAGTTCAATTAGATTTAATTAATTTTTATTGATTAGATATGTTACATTTATCATCGGCTGCTCTTTCGATAGAATATCAGTTACTAAACTAACATTTTTAAGCTCTTTAAGGGGAAGTTAAACCTACCCTCACAATTTTCCCCCCGCCTTCTTAAATTAGACCAATCGCGACATATCTGTTATTTACGCATGCTTCCTCTATATTTAACCACGCCGACCGATGAATTTAATCTGTTTGAACAATACGACAGCATATATTTTACGAAATGTTAACAGTTAATTAAATTGATTACATCGGTTTATTAAAACATTATTAGTTTATTAACTGCTGCTTATAAGTAATCAGGTGTTATATATTAATACAAATGTAATATTGTTAGATAAAAGGAACATTTGTTAAATAAAAATATAATATATTTATTTTATCAAAGGTAATTACATCGATAAGAAAGCAAATTAACTATATCTTTAATATAACGAAATATAAATTACTATAATAAACTTTTTTAATTAAGTAGAATAAGGTAAATAATGTTCCAAATTAAAAACATATAGGTTATAGAGGTCAACTAAAATAATTTTGAAAGCTCATGTCTACAAAGACGTTTCGAAAATACTTTTTCTTCACGACGAAATTTTTGAGAACGCATCTTTTCGAAAGATATTTTCCTAAAAATACTCAGATTGTTAAAATTGTATTAAGAATTTGTTATTTATGTGTAGCGGTGTGTACCCTAAGACTTTGTCATACGTGAGCCACTAAATCTAGCGATGCGGGTTGTACGACCTGAGTGGCCTGCATAGAAGATCAGAAGCATTGACACAGAAGAGTTTTGAAAACAGCAAAACTTACAGGCCTGGACATTCTTATCTTGAATACCATCAGGAATAGGTTCATAACCATTTATTGTGCTGTTAAAAAAAAATCACGTCTAGCAAATTGTTAACAAAAAAATGTAATTTCCTTTCATCATATGGTTAATGACAGTAATTGATATATAAGAAATTATACTGAAAATTAGGAGTTTGCTCTATACTTCCAGCCTAAATGTTGTCATTATTTTAAATAGAAGGATTCTATCAATATCTCTTTTTCAAAATAAAATTTAACGGCCCATCTTCAGCTTATAAATACTTAGAGAAAAATTGAAAACTGACCTTCACAGAAAACATGACATGCCAGCATAATTTTTAAAGAAACCTTAAAAATATATATTTTGTATTGTTGTTGACCATATTCTTTAAAAAAGATGTACAGGGTGAGTCAACGATAGAGTAAAGTTCATTATCTCATTTGTTTCGGGAATGACGAAAAAATTTCAAATACAATAGTTTTAAGGATTGTTAACGTGCACAGCTTAAAATTATTTTTCAGGATACAGGATACTTCAAAAAAGTGTGGCCGATATAACATATGTTTTTTTAAATGGAACATCCTATTTTCTAATTTATTTTTAAATTCTGCGTAAAATTTTTAAACTTTTTATTAATAATGTTATATACCTAAACCTAGTAGTTTTTCTAATATTTCAATTTTTTTTAAAAAAAAAATACTAGTTTTCTGAAGGTGGAATACTCATAATTGGTACAAGAGTTTTATAGAGATGAAAAAAAAGACATATGTAAAGAAATTTGAGTTAGATGCTACAGGGTTTTCAAAATAAATTTATACATTTCGACTAATTTAAATCGAAAAATCTCAAATTTTTTAAAAGGCACACCCTGTATATTATTATTTTTTCTGATAGATTTTACAGAACCCTCCAACTTTTATTAAATATATCTTGAAAGGGAACAAATGTGAATTCAACAAGACGGAGCTCCTGCTCATTACCACCGGGAAGTTCGGGAATTTTTAAACAATCGTTACCCACAAAAATGGATCGGTAAGGATGGATTCATTCAGTGGCCCCCTCGATCATGTGACTTAACACCTTTAGACTTCTTTTTGTGGGGCTACGTTAAAGATCGTGTTTATGTGAATCCGCCTATAACACCAGTAGATATGGAAAATAGGATACGGGATACGTGCAGGATAATAACGCCCTTTATGTTAAGGAAAGTGAAGAAAAACATAGTAACGCTACTAAACATATATTCAAGTAGACGGGCATATTTTTGAACATTTATTACGTCATAACAATTAATCATTAGATAAGTTAAACTATATTAAAATTATTATTAACTATTTATTTATGTTTTTACAATAGCGTAAGTGTATTAAAAACAAGGGTAAAAATTGGAAAATTCAAAATAAATCGAAAACTATTAGAAATAGGTATATAACATGTATAACAAAAGTTGGAGGGTTTTGTAAAATCTATCAGAAAAAATAATAATATGCCAGGGTATGCCATTTAAAAAATTTGAGATTTTTCAATTTAAAATAGTGCTTATATGTAGCTGTGTAGCTGCCAATTTATTTTGAACACCTTGTAGCATCTAACTCAAATTTTACTTATATCTTTTTTTTTTATCTCTATAGAATGCTCGTACCAATTATGAGTATTCCACCTTCAGAAAACTAATATTTTTAAAAAAAAAATGGTGTTACTGGCAATTTTTTATAAAACTGAAAACTAGTATTTTTTTTTAAAAAGTTGAAATATTAGAAAAACTACTAGGTTTAGGTACATAACATTATTAATAAAAAAAAGTTGTA
This sequence comes from Pachyrhynchus sulphureomaculatus, assembly GCA_019049505.1. Taxonomy (NCBI): domain Eukaryota; kingdom Metazoa; phylum Arthropoda; class Insecta; order Coleoptera; family Curculionidae; genus Pachyrhynchus; species Pachyrhynchus sulphureomaculatus. The sequence continues at coordinate 100,659,354 of CM032446.1, read as the reverse complement.
CCATTTTTACGCATAATTTAAAAATAAATTAGAAAATAAGATGTTCCATTTAAAAAAACATATGTTATATCGGCCAGACTTTTTTGAAGTACCCTGTATACTAAAAATAATTTTAAACTGTACACCCTAACATTCCCTAAAACTATTGTATTTAACATTTTTTCGTCATTATCAAAACAAATGAGATAATGAACTTTACTCTATCGTTGACTCACTCTGTACAGAGTTTTTAAGTGTCTCACCTAATTCAATATTTTCGGATTCTACATACCAAAAAAATTCTTTCAGTACTGAACTTAGGTTTGATGAGGAAGCCAAATAGAATAGGAAAAAAATTAATATCAACTAGGGTATTCTTTAAACTGCACCCTCTATGTATAAGCAAGACACTAAATAGCATTTGTCAGGCCGTTTTCAAAAATATATGATATTTGATATTTATTTTCATTCTTTACCAATATAAAAAGCATTCTAGTTATGGAACTGAATTTTAACTTTTAAGTGGTTCACTCAATTTGCTCTTTTCCTATCAAAAAAATTCTTTTACTAGTAAATTAAGTTTTTTTGTGAGCAAGCCAAATACCAAATACCTCCGCATGTGAGTACAATACCAAATAACATTTTTCAGTCTGTTATGATATGTTACAATAGCAATGAATTTATCGCATGTCAAATTTGACACATTACAAAGCCAGTTCAATAACTTCAATGCCCTGTACATCGGTAGCAACTGAAAATAACTATCAAATATTATATACGTTTATTAACAGACTAAAAAATGGTGTGCTCTTATGTAGCTGTGTAGCTGGCTTTGTAAACTGTCAAATTTGACAAGTAACAATAAATAATAAAATCGGATGAAACAATTTATATATATATATATATATATATATATATATATATATATATATATATATATATATATAAATATATATATGTATATATATATATATATATATATATATATATATATATATATATAAATATATTTATATATATATATATATATATATATATATATATATATATATATATATATATATATATATATATATATATATATATATATATACAGTGACAGGTAACATGTAACACCCTGTAATTTTTTTATTTTGAAAGTTACATATTTGCATTTTTACATACCAGAATGGGACATTATTAGGCTTTTTTATCACTTAAGAAATATTTTTAACTACTTCTGATTTGACCAGAAGTAACTGCAACTTTCTTATTTTTAATGGAACCCTGTATATTTTTTTTTACCAATATTAATTCACGCCAATTGGATTTAATATTATTTTCAGAAAATAAACCGTTTTAAATATGCAATAATGCATGCAACAAGTTCCATTACGGACTTAGTAGGCTGTGATAAAACAGACCAACCGAAAGTCATGGTTGCTGCGTGTTACCAAAATGGCCATTATTACTGTTTACTTTACGTCAAAAGTAATTTTTCATTACCAAAAATTTATTCAACGGATGAAAAAGTAGACATGTTATTAATTTATGGAGAGTGCAGAAAGAATAGACGCCAAGCCGCCGAGTTGTACATGGCAAGATATCCCGATAGGAGGCACCCACCCAACAATTATTTTTTAAGGGTAGAGCAGCAGTTTAGAAGACAACCGATTAAACCTGCTGATGTATTTAATGGTGATGAAGAGTCAGAAATCAATGTATTGGCCATTGTTCAGGTAGCTCCTACAATTTCTATAAGACATGTTGAAGAACAAACCGGTGTGAATCGTGAAACCGCTCGCCGCATTTAAAAAAAATATAAATTCAGGTCCTACAAATATCAAATAAATCAACATTTATTTCAAACAGAGTACCAAAGAAGAATGGATTATTGTAAATGGTTTTTGCAAAGATACCACCTTGATAACCAATTTCATACTAGATTTGCAATTTGGGTCAATTTAGTCGTAACAATACTCGATATTGGGCCAAGAAAATCCTAGAATTATACGAGAAAGTGCCTATCAAGAAAGATTCGATATTATTTTCCGGCAGGATGGCGCTCCAGCCCAGAATAGTAGAAATGTAATAAATTACTTGAATCAAAGATTTGGTACAAATTGGTTAGGTACCAATGGACCTAATAAGTGCCCTTCAAGATCGCCAGATCTTACGCCTCTTGATTTTTTTAATATCTAAAAGAAAAAGTTTACAAAAATCCACCAACAGACAAAAATAATTTAGAAATGCGCTTAAGAAGAGCAGTAAATCAAATTACTAAAATTCAGTTAGAGAACGTTATGAGAGCCTCGGTGAGAAAAACAAGATTGTGTAGAATTAACAACGGATGCATTATGAACATTTGGAATAGATACCTAGCAAATTTATATCTAGTATAAAAAAGGTTTACGTATTTATTTTTATTGTGTTACTTAGTTAAAATATTACTTCTTTCTAATATTAATTAATTACAATTATCGGTTCTGTTGTGTTATTGTTATGTTGTCTTATTGTATGGCATAGCATATGTTGCAGACATAACAAAGAGAGCTTCTCAAAACACTCCACAACAACTGTTAATTCTTTACAAAGCTCAAATTCGACCAACTATGGAATACTGCTCCCATGTTTGGGGCTCCGCTCCCAAACACACACTGCATTTGTTGGGTTCTGTTCAGAGAAGAACTGTTCGTCTGACTGGAGACCCGGAACTGACCGACGGCCTTGATTCGCTAGAAAATCGAAGAACGGTTGGCGACTTGAGTCTGTTCTACAAGTATTTTCATGAAAAGTGTTAGAAGGATGTAACCCGCTTAATTCCTCCCAGAGCGGTGCATGTTAGAAATACACGTCGCACTAATACTTCACAACCGTATGAGGTTCAGCTTGGTACTCCGCGTACAATGCTTTTCAAGCAGTCTTTTATATGGAGAACATTACCCGTTTGGAATCATTTGCCCAGGGCTCCGTTTCCCACCAAGTACAATTTACAGCGATTCAAGAACAACGTGAATTGGTTTTTCCGCACACATGCCGCTCCTGGAACGCTTTAGGGACTTCCCTGTAGTAATTGTGCTAAACCCATAAAAAAAATTATTAAATGTTTTATTATTTGCATTTAAATATTTATTTAATAAATAGGTTTCTTATTTTCTGAAAATAATAATAAATCCAATTGGCGTTAGATAGTTCTGTTAGATGTATGATGGCAAACAACCTGTAATGTGTAACTAGGTTAAATAAAAAATATGTATTCCTATCTTAATTTCGGTGATATTGATCATTAGTTAAAGAGAAAATTCTGTAACTGAATGTAAAGGATAAAATTTTGTAGGAGCCATTTAGACTCGCGAAAATGGCACGATAAATGGATAGTCTGAAATTCTTTCCGAAGTGAGATAAAACGAACAAAAACAACTACTAGTATATTCGCCATGGCCGCCTAAGTCTAAGAATTTAAAACAGTTTTTGCCGGTCACTTGTCAAACAAATGTCAACTTGTGATGCATCATTGGAAAGAGAATTTCAAAGCAAATTGAAATTCATGAAAAAATATACAGGGTTCCATTAAAAATAAGAACGTTGCAGTCACTTTCGGTCAAACCGGAAGTAGTTAAAAATATTTCTTAAGTAATAAAAAAGCCTAATAATGTCCCATTCTAATATCTAAAAATGCAAATATGTAACTTTCAAAATAAAAAAATTACAGGGTGTTACATGTTGGCTGTGTCACCCGATATATGTATACATATATATATATATATATATATATATATATATATATATATATATATATATATATATATATATATATATACATAAATATATATATATATATATATATATACATATATATATATATATATATATATATATATATATATATATATATATATATATACATATATATATATATATATATATATATATATATATATATATATATATATATATATACATATATATATATATATATATATATATATATATATATATATATATATATATATATATATATATATATATATATATATATATAACATATATAATATATATATATATATATATATATATATATATATATATATATATATATATATATATATATATATATATATATATATATATATATATATATATATATATATATATACATATATATACATATATATATATATATATTATATATATATATATATATATATATATATATATATATATATATGTATATGTATATATATATATATATATATATATATATATATATATATATATATATATCCGTTCATTGTCAATTCAATTATAGATGTTAGAAAAAAAGAGGTGGAGTGTAACGTAATTAGAGATTAATTTGTGTCAGTGATAACGAAACAACATAACTGAAAGTGTGAAAAATTACTATGAGAACTGGTGAACCGAGCTTATAGGTAATGAAAATATTTAAGATAATCCAAAATCTTACTTGTTTTTACTTTATTCTTCCCAATAAAGATCCATCCTTTATCAACTAATGAGTGACTATGACAGTTTTTAAGGTTCTTCTCTAACGAAATTCCAATATTTTTTACTGTTCTAATTAATGCTTCCATATAATGACCCGCCATTTGTTTTGTGACAGATTGTAATTTTCGCAAAAGCCTACTAGCAAATGTGTTTTTAAAATTTTATCACTCTAGTCAATATATAGCATATGGTATATTAAAATGTTTAATGCGTTATTCGTGTCGCTCGCAGCAGCCGCTCACCTATGACTTAGTCACACTGTAGAATATAGCCTTATCCAGCGTTCATCTTCATAAACTAACTGAACTAACTAATTATCGCGATTGTCAGTATAAACTAGAAGCCAACAATTACGATGAAGAGTATTGACTAAAAGATTACTAATCAAGTGTCATTAGGAAAAGAAGTATATTTAAGTTAAAAAAATTATATTATACCTATTAATGTCTTGTAAAACAAAAGTAGAAATTATAACTAGAAAAATATTATTTCTAAAATGAGTAAATGTTTAAAAAAAAATGCATTCAATAAATTGTTTTTAGACATAATTATTTATGCGTCATGTTTGGCAAGCGGTATTTTGCAGTATGAATAGATATTTGAGGACAAGCATCCTGCAAGCAGTGTTCTAAAAGCTTACGAGTTATAATACAATACTTCTATTTCACTGCCTTACTAGGACTATGCAAAAATTACAATTTTAATTCAAACTTTGCTTTTATTGGTTTTTCTAATCTTGTGATGAAATCTACTAAATAGGAATATTTTCGAACTCTTCCTTGGTTAGACGTTTATTTTAGATCCGATAACCCACCTAACTGCGCTAAGGAGGTTTCCGATGTCATCTTGGCTGGTATGGAAGCATAGTTTCCTTTCTCAAAGAAACGCCCTTCCAACAGCAAGCCTTGGTTCGACCGAAAATACAATAAAGCTGTTGCTTCTAAACATCTTGCCTACCGACAATGGAGTGAAAATCCTAACGTCATAAATCGTAACATATTTGTTCGTGCCGGGAACACACGCAAAGAAATTGTAGACAAAGTCAAGTAGGTACACCAGCAACGAATTAAAAACAAATTTCCCCAATAATTCCAGGTCCTTTTAGTGAGTCACTAAGGTCATTATTTAAAATTTCACCATATCTCCTATACCACCACTCACACGACCAGGTAATACCACTGCAACAACACCTGTTACTTCACATTCTACTGTCGATTTCCAAGGAAAAACACCACCCACTATTTCCCATAGTGCAGTAAAGGATGCCCGATATTGTCTTCAGATATCGTACCATAAAACGTATTTTAGTGAAGCTAGACACCATAAAAAGCTTCTGGCGCTGATGAAGTATGTACTCTAGTACTCAAAAAATATGCAAGCGAACTAACTCCAGTTTTCTGTAGACTTTTTAACCTATTGTACAAAAAGGGAATATGTCCTTCCTATTGAAAATGCGCTACACTTCAGCCGATACCCAAAAAAGCCAAGAAGACTGCCAAAAAAAACGAGCAACCAGTCGTAGAGGGACAATTTATTCTCCTAGCATCGTCACTTAAGCTGCTGGGCATTACAACTAAGTTGGGAACGTGGAATCTTTGGCACAATGACACTACTCAGTATATATCACTACTACACCAAAAACTTTATTTTTGTGCCCAACGCGCGTTTTGCTAACCATGTTAGCTTTATCAGGAGCGATGACTGACTGTCAATCATCGCTCCTGATGAAACTAACATAATTACCGAAACGCGCGTTGAGTGCAAAAATAAAGTGTTTGGTGTAGTCGGGATATATACTGTGTAGTGATGGGCGTTAACTTGAAAGTAAATATGTCTTGGCATAAACGCTTCGCATGCACAGTAAAGAAAGTTTGTCAAAAGCTGGAAATAGTATTTCGAACTAGAAAGCTTTACACTCCACAACAACTGTTACAAAGCTCAAATTCGACCAACGTTGAATACTGTTCCCATGTTTGGGCTCTGCTCCCAAACACACAATGCCTTTATTGGATTATATTCAGAAGAGAGTTGTGCGCCTGATTGGTGACTCAGAGCTCTCCAGAAACCTTGATACCTTGGAACATCGAAGAAACGGTTCTAGTCTAGAAGTATTTTCATGGAAAATGTAATTCCTTCTAGAACGATGCATGTTATTAATACACGTCGCGCTCATATATCACATCCGTATGAGGTTCAGCTTGTTACTCCTCGTACAACACTTTTCAAGCGGTCTTTTATATGGACAACATCATCCATTTGGAATGATTTTTCCAGGACTGTGTTTTCCACCGAGTACAACTTACAGAGAATCAAGACCAACGTGATTCGCTTTTTCCAGTGACGGAGCTAGAGGAGGGCGACAGGAACGACCTGCACCGGGTGTTACCCGTTTGGAGGTGACACCTGCGATTAAAAAAATTAAAAATTTACAAAAACTTCATGAAATGAAGTTTCTGTAAATTTTATGATACAATTTTTCTTTACTGACTTCCCATATCCTTGATTTGGTATCATTCCACTCCTATAGGAACAATAAATGTATACATTTATTGTTTTAAATAAATATGTCTCTTCACTATTCTTGAATATAACACTACATAGAAAAATAATGCAAATATGTTCTCACATCATCATCACGAATGCATACACACTCACAGAATTTTTTTTCAGATTGGCACACAGACTTAAATCCACGTTCCTTTTCTACTAATAATCCTTTAATAAAAATGAATTACAATTTTTTACTTTAATTTTTCCTTTGTTATTTTTAATTGAGCAGCATATTTTTTACACATGTCAATTTAGAGCTTTTTTAAAGCATCCCAGTGCAGTATACGCTTTAGTTACACTAGAATATAATTATTAGCAACACTGTACCCTTAAAAAAAAACAAGGTCCACGTAAAACACAGTAGCGACAGTCCGACTCGGCACCTTTGATCTCAAGGGGTTCGAGTTTGTATTGATCCCTTGACCTAGTATGATGCCTGCCCGTTTTTGAAATATTCAAATTCCTTTTTCAAGAAAAATCCTATTCTGTAGAATAAAAATGAATTTTGCTGATTGAAGGGAAGAAAAAAACGAGAAAAATTTTTTTTGAAACATTTTTTTATCAAGTTCCTGTTACACAAAAAAAGGGAAAAAAGAAAAAAATACAAGGAAAAAATACACGTGTCTTCAACACTTTTTGCATTTAAATATCTCATTGTTGAATTTATATTTCTCAACTATTAGAGATATTGTCCGAGGGGGAAAAATGTTCATTTTGTGAATATATCTCTGCACACCTTCAGCTTCGCGTGTATAATGTCAACAATCATGCTCCTTATATTTCAGCGAATCCCAGTAATCTAGAGAAATTGAAAATAATTATAATTATCATTTTAAGATAAGATCGTCTTTCTTCTGAACTTAAAAATGAAGTGAAGACACTTTTTGCTCTATTTTAACATTAGTTAAATCTAATATAATAATTTTCATACAACTAATGACTTTTCGTGCCTATATACTACTTATATAAAAAAATTAAATTCATGCACTGATTTATTCAAAGTCATTCGTGCTGGAGAATTACTACTTTTGCGTGTCCAGATTGCGTTTTGAGAGTTTAATTAGCGAATTTTAGTAGATAATATAACTTAACTCTAGCAAACAATTTTAATATGAAAGATAATCTTTATATAATACTCGAATATTAGATAATAATAGAAATAAAGAATTATGAATAAATGACCTTTTAGGACCTTTGGGAAACCTAAAAAAACTAACCCCTTTGGAGATACCACATATATTTTTACAAGCATTAACCGTACAACAAAAACTTCCTCTTGACATCCTTTTTATAATTATTTTCAATGATAATGTCAAACCGGTCATTCACTTATTAGAAAATTATTAATAATGAATTTCAGAGCAAGTAATAAAAAAATTCTCGCGCTGGCAGCCATGTTGTTGGTATGATAGGGGACGCATACGTGATACGTGATAAAAAATAGGACCTAAAAATTATCTCGAGCGTTGCTACTGTATTTTATGTTTACTGCGACATCGCAGGTTCAGAGAATTACTCAAAACCGTCGTACTTGCCGTCCGTCGTTTTTGTTTTGTTGTGTTAGAAGCAATGATGGCTGTATCGTATTTTCCCTTATACCATTAGTGTATGAAGGGTGAAAGTCTTGAAATTAAAAGATATCTAAAATTGCTAAAATCAAGGTAAGTGAATATTTAAATTGTAATAAACATATAGATTTCCTCGTAATTATTTAGAGAGAAATGTTGTGATTTCGTCGGAAACTAAATGAAATAAAAAATTTAAAAAATTATTTTATTTTTATTTTTAAAGTTAAACGATTTTTTTCCAGAAATAAACATTATGCACTAAACAGTAAACAATAAGTTTGCTGATAAATGATATGAGAGGCTTTATAAATGTACGATGATCACATTAAAAATTCAATAAATTGTTATATATATATATATATATATATATATATATATATATATATATATATATATATATATATATATATATATATATATATATATAGAAAAATGGTGAGGCGATTGTTTATGTTTGTTGTAATTTAAGATGCCTCACGATTTTACATATAAAAAAAAATTATTAAATTACTAATGTGACATCATTATCCATTTATAAGCCTCTTACACAATTTATCAGCAAACTTATTGTTTACACCTTTCAAGGTAATATTCATTTTTCAAATAAATTCGTTTTTACTTAAATTTTTTTTATATCTTTTATTTTTTGCTTTTTAGTTTTAAGAACTGTGGAAGCTCGCAATAGCACCTGCCTTCCATCCGATAAGGTAAACAAAATTGTAAGTATGAACCTGTTATTCGTTAAGAATAGATCCATCGAGTTTAGGCTAAACTTTTTTCCATGTAGGCTAAAATAAAAAATATCTATTGGTTTTTTAATTAATTTATTTATTTATATTTTTATTTACTGGTTCACAATTGAGAAAATGTAATTTTTACTGGTTTTTTTGTGAAAAACTTTATGTCCTCACTGAGTAAACGTGGGATGTCGAAATACAATCAAATTTAAACTATTAGTTATCATTTACTAATAATTATGGAGTATGAGATGAAATACTTGTAGACATTTTTATGTGTTTCCGTCTCTCGTTTTTTTTAATTTACTAACTTACCATTATTTATAAACAAACTATCCAAAATAGTATCAAACAAATATCAATCGACAGTATACGTATTTTTTTTTACTAATGGCCGACACACTGCACGGCCTGCTTGAGTGTTGTGAGATCGGCCAGTGAACATTTGATTATAAACAACCATCCCGCATCTTGCTCACTGCACGCACCACGGCCGCTGGCTACCATGTTTCATGCTACTCGGTCACTCGCAGCGCTTCGTTACATTAATTTAACTTCTAAACCCTTTATATATTGAAATGAAACCAAAAACGGACTGTAAATAGAAATACCCGCTATGATCTCGAGAAGTTTCATCGAAAACATATTATTACATCCATTATACTAATAAAGAATGTTATTTTTTTTTAACTATTTATACCAAAAAAAAATGAAATATGCCTCGAAGAGTTCATACATCTAATAGGAAAAAGTGGATTTCAGCAAAAAAAAACAAAACAAGCAAAAATTGATACAGTTAAAACCATATCTGTATCCATCTTTAAACATATTACAAAAACTGCTAATAGCCCAAGCTCATCAAAGGAAACTGATTTTCACCTCGATGCAAAGAATGATTCAGATTAAATCAGCTCATCTTCAGAAAGCGAACAAGATGCTGAAGAAACAGAATTGACTATAATTCACGAAAACGAATTATAAAATACTCACAGTGATGGGGATAATACTAACACTACCAAAAAAGATAATATTAACAAGTCACTTAATCTGTAGGACTTAAGAGATGTTTCACATTAGAGGATACCCGTTCCTGATAGTCTTCGCATAGAGATAATTAAAAAAGGAAGTAACTGTTTCCGAAAGAGAGAAGGGCATTGTATCTAGGCAAGAATTAAAAACAAAAGATGCTTTTCGACATCTTTCAACAGAATGGTTCTATAACGAGATGCCTAATGGTGGAAAAATTCTGCGGTCGAGGATGATTTACTCCCCCATCACTAACAATCTGTATAGCTTTTGCTGTCGTTTATGCGTTGGGTAGCGGGTAATCACTCTCTGTGAACCCAGCAGGGATAGAACTACAAGGACGCAATCCTGCCCACGCGAGTGTCGAGTCGCTCTTACTCCCACGTTCGGAAAGAACCATGTCCCACATTTTTATCCCACCCATAACCCATTGTATCTGTATCCCTCCCCTACTCGGTTGAGAAAAGTAACGGGAACCTACCTCAATCCAATTTCAATTCCCATGAGAATCTCATGAATTCATTCAATTGTTAAATGTTCCGGATATAAAGATAGTTCCTCATTCGGATATACTGGAAGGAACCGACTTGGATGCAATCAAACATACAAGCAGAAGAACAACTGGAATAGGCACGAGGAACATCAGAGGGCTCCTACAAACGGGAAAATTTAATATTGTAGAAAATGAAATAAAAGCCTACAACTTGTCCCTACTTGGACTTAGCGAGACACACTGGAAAGGTGCCGGTCATTTCACTACAAGATCGGGCAATATAGTTTACTTCTCCTACGGAGATAAAAGCAAAAGGGATTAGCTTTTCTAGTACCAGCAATTTTGAATAACAATGTTGCCAGGTATTACCATGTAAGCGAGATAATTATAGGAATCAAAATTAACTCATCACCATGTAACATCAACTTATTTTACGTATACGCTCCAACATCTGACTCTACTGAACAAGAACTAGAATATATTTCTATGGGGATCTAGGGCAAGCTTCAGAACAAATGCCCAATAGGAAATTATTGATGGTGTATGAATGAAATAGTGGGAAATACTAAAGACGCCTATCATTTGAGAAATATAGTCTGAAAATTCGAAATAGGATGAAAAATGAACGTGGCGAACAGCTGCTACAATTGTGTCAAGAGAAAGCCTTACTATTTCAAATACCTACTTTAAGTACCACATAAAACGACTTTACACCTGGAAATCACCGGGCGACCGGCGCAATCAGATAGATTATGTCATGGTCAGTTCTCGATTTCGATCGTCAATATTCAATACCACAACGTATTCTGGAGAGTAATGTGGAAAAACTTAAGAACAACATAAAAAAAAAACGATACCACTAATAAAAAATGGAGAAGTCTGAAGCAATGCATAGACAGCGCAATATCTGAGATAGAGAAACTCAATAAAAGGAGTGCATCAAGAAATAATAGACACTGGATAACATCAGAAACATTAGACATAATAGATAGACATAAAAATCTCAAAAACAAAGGACTACGTTCAATCAAGGACAAGCAGCATTACAACAGCTTAAACAAAGATATTCAGAGATGATGCCGACAAGAACGAATTCATTAAAAGTGTATATGAAGACATCGAGAAACATCAAAATACAAATCAAACACGAGACTTACATGAAAGGGTGAAATTATTGTCAAAAAAATTTAAACCTACTACCCTCGCAATACGAAACACAGACGGAAACAGTAGAAAGAACAAGTGTTAGAAAGGTGGAGAACGTACTGTAAAAGTTTATACCACGACCCACATAAATTAAACTGTTTCAAATCGGGTAACATTCAGGAGTTATCTTGAGAAGTGGAACCTAACATATTGAGATGCGAGATCGAAAAATCATGCATAGGTTAAAGATGAACAAAAGTGCAATTCCTGATGGAATTACAGCAGAGATACTACAAGCTCTAAATGAAGCTAGTATCACATTACTTCATGACCTATGTAACAGTGTGGATAACGGGAGAACCAAAAGGCTTAGTCTGTATTTATACCACTTCATAAAAAAGGCTCCACATCGCAATGCTAAAATTATACGACTATCTCTCTGATACCACATGTGAGTAAAGTACTACTCCGAATAATAGAAAAAGATTGCAGAAATACTTTGGACCATCAAATATCCCCAGAACAAGCTGGCTTTGTACAAGGAAGGGGTACGAGAGATCAAATCTTTAATATCAGACAAATAGTTGAAAAGTTCCGCGAGTTTAACATCACCGTCTATCTGTGTTTCATATACTACTCCAAGGCTTTTGTAGTATGGGGACATCTCTGGATTGTACCGGATCATCTGATTCTCCTAATACATAATTTATATCTACAATCAGAAGCGGTAAGCGGAAAACAATCTCTCTAAACCATTCAATATTCTCAAGGGCGTCCGATAGGGTTGCATATTGTCTACAAGGTTATTTAATACATATGGTGAATACATCATGAGGAAAAGCCTTGACGACTTCCATATGAGGCAAAAAAATCAGCAACCGCAGATATGCGGATGATATCACCTTAATAGCCGCCAGTGAATCGGAACTTGAAGAAATGCTTGAGAGGATAACTAACGAAAGTCGAGCTTTAGGACTTGAAATTAATCTGGCTAAAACAAACCTTATAGTGGTCGATAGAAATAACTCAGTTCCAATACAAAGACGGTTACCTAACATTCAACGCGTAGAGGAACGCGTACACCTGGACTGAATTGTAGACTATGAGTGGAAGGATTTTAGATGTGGTGCTGGAGGCGAATGCTTCAAATTCCCTGGATGGCAAAAAGGATCAACATATTAATCCTGAACGAGCTGCAAATAATAGAGAGAGAGACTACCAAAAGAGTCTCGGAGGCAAATTCTTCCATATTTTGGTCATATAACCCGTAAAAACGAGGAAAGCTTAAATAAGCTAATAGTACAGGGTAAGGTTGATGATAAACGACCAAGGGGTCGATTTCCATCACCTCGAATCGATCAAGTGAAGCAAATGGCCCATGCTCCATTACACGAAACCCTTCAGAACACACAGGATAGGGAAAAATGGAGATCTCTTACACGAAATTTTTCATGAGATCACGAAGCTTTAACCATGAAAGAACGATTGAGAAAAAGAAGAATTTGCTGCCAGTAATACTAATACTACATCTGCATTTGTGATTGGATTTCAGAAGTGATGGAAACTAAATCCTAAATTGGCGGACCATGAACTAATGAACATTTGGAAAATCTTGAGAAGTGGAAAACAGAAATTAGGCTAAAATTCCACAAAATAAGAGATGCACAGCAATGAGATATTGTAAGATACTGAAAAACAGAAGTGGAAGGATCTTTTATCTAGAGCAGAGGTTCCCAAACTTTTTTTTCTCGTAGACCACTTTCAAAATTTTACTGGTTTCGGTGGACCCCCTGCTGCTACATTTCTACAAAACTCGTCAGAAAATGTGAAGATTAGATCTAACGATGGAAATTTGCGTCGTGGCTGAGTTCCAACCCTAAATTCGTGGTGGTAAAAATAAAAAGAAAAATAATATATTTTCTTGTGTTCTATTTATTAAAATAATATGATTACAGACTTAATAGAATTAAAATTAAACATTAATAACGTACCGTAACTTCAACAATGCAAATCAACAATTAAAAAAAAATAGTCATAATTTTAATGGGAAGGATGTACTTGATGGATTGACAGCAAATTATCAATATTTGGCTTCAGTTTTGTAAGGAATAACCGCAAATCTCCCCCGTCCTGTGATGTTCAATCTGCTCCTTTTTTTGTTAATAGGTTTGTAACGACACTAAAAATTTTTTCAACAAGGTATGACGAGGGAAACGCTATCAAAATTTTTGTCGCAATTTTCCACAACCCAGGATATTTTTCGGATATTTCTGCCTGCATCCAAAATGTTTGATAGCCTTTTTTAAATTTCACCTTCAGCTCCTCATTGGTGCTAAGCTCGAGTAGCTTCTCTTGTAATACCACATTCGCCACTTCTGTTTCATCAAATGGATTTATGATCCATGGTGGTATTTCCATCGTCAGAATATCTTCAAATCTATTTTTGAAGTCATCATGCAGGGCATTTAAATGTTGAACGTATGTCTAAATATCCTCATCAAGACACTCTGCCTGTGACAAGTTTGGAAACTGGGAGAATTCGCGCCGACTAATATTTTGCTTCATAAATTTCAATTTTCCAAGAAAAGCCGAAATTACACCCCTTGTTTTTATTAAATTTAGGCTGTCCCCTTGTAACTGCAAGTTAATGTCATTAAATTTTTTTGAACAAATCTGTCTGCTTTCAATTTGATCAGGTTTTCTTTTAAATCTAGATCTTTACTTTCCAGAAACTCTAAAACTGATTCAAAAAGTGAGTAAAATCTTGTTAATCATGCACCTTTCGACCACCAGCGTACTTCAGTATGTAAGAGCAATCGTTGGAAGTCTTCATCATTTTCGTCGCACAATTGTGCAAATAAACGGGTATTCAACGCATTGCTTCTTATTTTGTTAACTGCTTTAATCACAAATTGAAGCGATTGGTGCAATCTATCACTCAAATTTTTCGCTACCAGGTGTTGTCGGTGGATGACACAGTGAATTGCAGTTACTCCTGGTATAATTCTTTTAGGATGGCTTATAAATCCACGATATCGCCCGAAGATGGCAGGAGCTCCATCTGCAGCCACCGAAATAATGTTTGTAAATGGAATCGATTTTTCCTTAAAAAAATCACTCAGGACATTAAATATTGATTCGCCTTTAGTGTCCGTCTCCAAAGTTTTCGCGAATAGCAACTCTTCATGGATTTCTTCGTCCATAACAAATCGAACATATGCCAATAATAATGCTTCATTACCAAGTAAAGTTGGCTCGTCCAGTTGAATAGAAATATGAGTTATTTGCAGATAATTACACAAGAAGCTTTCAATATCAGAGTCTTTGTACAGTGTTGTTACTCAAAGGAATTCTTTTGAGTACGTCAAATGGAGGTTTGTGCAGAACAGTTTTTAAAACCTCTTCAACAGCGGGTAAAAAATTAACTGTTCTCCGATGGTGTGCGGTTTTCCAGATTTCGCTATAAGCAATGAGATATTGTAAGATGCCCGCAAGCCATCATCGTTACTTTGAGACGTGGAAGCGAACATACTGTGCACGGTGGGTATCTTTTCATATTTTTCCTTCAATGTTTGAAAATATTTTAAATCTTTACCTATTTTATCAGGATGACACCTTCTTAGATGACCTTCGAGCTTCGATGGTTTCATAGAGTCATTGCTCAAAACTTTGTTGCATAAAAGGCATATGGGCAATCGTTTATCTGCCTTTGATGGAAGAAAACCAAATTTCAAATAATCAACACTGTACTGTCGACATGTCTTCTTAGATTCAACCATGTTTCGTATTAGTTACCTACCTGTAAAAAAATGTTTGTTTTAGTAATCATAAGGCGACTTTAACAGGATATGGCTATTTTAACAGAATAAAATAGGATTAATTAATTATTGCAATGAAAAAACCAAAATGCCGGCGGCAAAACTGATTTTAATTATTAAAAGCAATAAACTGCTAAGACCTATATAGAGGTTTTCACAAAACGGCTGAACCTATTTTAATGTAATATAAAATATTTTTTTGATTAATTATATTTTGATAGATTTCTGTAAATTCGAGAAAAAATACTTTTAAAGAATATTTTGACATCAAAACTCCGCGATTTTAATGATTTATTTATTACTTTGATGTAAGTTACGAGTGGTACATAAAGACGCGTACAATTTATGAATATTTTTCATTTAGCATTAGCAACTACGAGGGCACTGAAATATGTACAAACATGCAGGACAATCATATATCTCTCCTTTAGTGAATCACCACAGTCGGGTAAATAAATAATTTTATAATAAAAAGTACTAAAAGTTCAATCTTTCTCGGCTTTCTGTTCTTTTATAGAAGTATCGAATAATGGCCCTGTTCAGTATTTAATTTTTATTACGTACCTACTACACGCAAACATAACAAATATAATATTATTACAATATAAAATAAAAGTATGAATAACAAATAGGCAGGGACTTACTTTTTCCGGCACTGGTAAACACTGACATCGATTCACTCTCACTTTTCTTTTTTCCGGAAACAAATGAGTAACGTTTGTCCTTGGCATTCGTATTTATATTGGTGAAGAATCAAACAAGTTCATGCAAGATTGCAAGCACAGCACCAGTCGTATTTCGTCCCTTTGCACGTCTGAACGGTTGCGTTGCGGTCGGGCGGGCGGCGCTTTGCAAGTCTCGACGCGCGTTGTACTGAATATCGAATATGCAAGTTTTTACAAGTAACAGTCGCTGACCTTCTTAAAATACACTACTTAAAAAAATTAAGGGAGGTTTTAAAAAAAGGAAATCAATGCTAAACAGGTTATCTGATCCACATGCCGGCCTAACTGAAAAAATTTTTTCAAGCCCGTGGACCAAAAAAAAAGCAAAATATTTACATTATTATTTTTTTCGCGCTATCTGTTAGGATTGCATGAGAACCGTAGCTCCTAAAAAATTTTAGCCGAAAAATCTGAAAATTAGAATCTTAAAGCTTAAAAATGTTTTTTTTTAAAGCTTCAATACGACCATTTTTCACCGAAATACAGCCTGTCAAAAATCACCGAAAAATTTGGAATTTTTTTGTTCCCTTAATTTTTTTGAGTAGTGTATTATCTGCCTACTAGGTAAAGCCAAGCCAACATTTTTGTTATTTACTATCGAAACCAGATAAATTTTCTTGGACCCCCCACTTACAACTTGTGAACCCCCATTTTTTTTTCACGCCAACGTAGACCCACGTCGAGTCTCCCCTGGGGGTCCACCGGAACCACTTTGGGAATCACTGATCTAGAGGATATAACTTTGTTTCTGGCTAAACAAAACCTAATATTTCGTAGACGCGATGAAGGGCATGACTCTACAAATAAAGGCAACTTCTTAGAACGAGTCCAACTACTTTCAAAATATGATGTAGTGATGAAAAAGCACATTTTGGACTTGGAACTCATCAAAAGTATCTTATCTATCACTAGATACACAAAATGAATTCATTAATGTCTTATCAAACCATGTAAAATCTAGGCTTGTTATTATATTTAATAGCACATCCGATATTTCACACATTAATCAGATCAGAAAGCCGTTGACCTAAGTAATGAAATTTTTAAGAAACTTGATAGTGACGGTTTAGATATTATGATGTGTTGTTCTCAAGGTTATGACAATGCAGTTACTATGAACAGCGTACATGGAAAAATACAAGCCAATATTAAAGCAAAAAACATTAAAGCCATTTTCGTTGGATGTATTGATAATTCAATTAATTTATGTGACCAACATTCATTTGCAGAACGGTAGAAACTATTCTCACATTTTTCTCTGTCTCCACTATCCGCTGGAAAGTACTTATTAAACATAGTAAATCATGTGTTAAAAGACTCTCAACAACGCGTTGGAGTGCTCATTATGTTGCAATAAAAGTACTAAGCAGAAAATTTTGGTGAAATTGTGGATGCAACTGAAGAATTATGTGATCAACAAGAAAATCTAGACACCAGAAGTGCTCCACAAAACCTAATCCCTGCTGTATGTAACTTTACTTTTCTTTGTTATCTTTGCTTGCAGTGATAAAAGTAGAGGCACTTCGTCTTTATAGTGAAGAAAAACGATGTCATATTGTAGAGAGAGGCAATAGGTCTTACTACGAAAAAATGAGGGAACTACGATACTCCAATAGAACGAAGAATTCGTCGTAAAGAACAAATAGCCGTTGAGGTAGCCACTGATATAGGACCAACATTGAGAGCTAAAAATCGAAAGGGTATATTGGAATATCTTGACCGATTCAGTACTGAACTCCAAATTAGATCAAAGTCAATTTAAGATGTAACCTCATTGTTCGAGGTTGTACAGAAAAATACTTTGCTTTCTGCGAACCTGGAGGAGTTAAAAATAGCTGTATCTAAATTTACTAGCTTTTATGATGTGGTATCAGAAGCAGAATTCCCTTGAAACTGCCAAGGTTGAACAGGCATTTGAAAGCAGCCGATGTTACAGTTCAGTTCGGAATTTTGTAGGATCCCTCTGAATCTTATGGTCGCACTTACATCTGAGTTTCAGTTGCTTCATATGCGAGGAGCTTTAGTAAGTTAAAATTAATCAAGAACTACTTAAGGTCGACAATGAGCAATGCGAAGCTAAACAATCTTGCAATTTTGACGATCGGGCAACCCAAAATAATAATTTTGAAAATGTGATTTCTGAGTTTGCAGATGTTAAAGCTAAATCTTCTAAATATTTTTTATATTGCAATTTTTTTAATAAACGTATCTTTTATAAATAACAATAAATATTTATTTAAGAACGTTCCCAAGAAGCAGTCGTGCTCAACTTACAGACAGATCCCTCCTATGTAAACTACCAGGCGTACAATAAAAAAATAGTTGAAGCGCAGTGCGCTCTTTCGCCCCGTCCCGCAGAGATACAAAAATAATCCCACTGCGTCGTCTTTCGGTTCTGGCAACGTTACTTTCTTACTTTACTCGAAACACGAGTTGTTTATGTTGGGTTTTAATGTTTTGGAGTATTTTTCGTGGTTAAGTTTATATTGAAAATTTTTAATAGAGTATAAATAATGACTTCGCGATTAAAGAATGGTAGATTTGTTAAAAAAAACTGCTGAAACAATAAAAATAGCATTAGCAAGTATGTCTGATTCAAACCACAATCAATGAAATAGTTCAATTCTTGATGAAAATAGTATAGTTTCATTGAGAGAGTTAGCTAGAAATCTAAAATACACCGGCTGCAGAAGTCTTTTAAGTATGGAAAAATTGCGTGATTTCAAAAGGGAAGGGCTTCATTCAAACTTCAAAATAAAATGTGACAATGTACTAAAGGTAATTTAGTAAATACTGGACTGATAAGAAACCAAGTCTCTGATATTAATTAATATGCTACTTATTTATGTTGAATAGTAATAAATATTGGATTTATTATAAATATTGACTTTTTATTTACGATAACCCATATTTTTCTATATCTGTAAGCTACACGCTTTTTTTAAAATCAGCTGTGCGTTGACGATATTTCAAACTTCCCGCACAGCGCGACGTTGCCAAGTCACGAACTTTTAATTATCAAGTTATGCGAGGAAAACTGAAAACGATCAAAAGTAGCTCACTTTCAACATTTTTTATAAAAAAAAAAACGAATACCGCTTGGTAGAATTTTCTTTACAGAAAATTATTTGTTCTATTTTGTAATTAATGATTCTAAGTTTTCCAAAACAATTGTAAGAAAATTATCATTGTTATATAATAAAACATCCGTTTCAACATATGTCGTGATAGGGTTCGTATGTTAAAAATTAAAATTTTAACAGCTAATATTAACAAATTTAGTGCCGTAAGGAGTATTGAAATTTTTTCTACGTATAAAGGACATTAATAAATATGCATGTTCAAATTTTCTAGTTAATTGAACGCCCTTAAACATGTTTTATGAAAATCATACTCTACACTTATCGGATTTTTGTATTTTACCTGACGTTGAATTTAACAGTTTTCATGGGGTAACATCATTGATATCCGCACCAGATGCCGCCATGCTAACTACGCCGCTGGCTTTTTCCACACACGCGTCGTCGTAGCGCTTTAAAAATTTCTCTGCAGCACGTGTTCTACACCCATAAAAAAAAAAGGCTAAAATTGTGTGGAAAACTTTGTTTTTTCTGACTATTATGAAAATGTCTATTCAAAGCATTAATAAGAAAGCCATAATTTTTCCAATAAATAAACGAAAAAAAAAATCGGGAATAACGTCAAACATTACTCTACTATTTTGAATCTAAATAGTTTTGTATATAATTTACTTGAAACTAAAGAAAGGTCCTTTTGAAATTTAAGCAAAAGTGCAAAAAAAAATTTTTGCTGACCAAAATATTACTTTTTCGATTTAGAGGAAAGTAACGGAACGAAAACTCAAATGAGGAATAACTGACTTAGTTCGCATTTCAAAATAATAAAAACTTGCATTAAAAAATTCTGAAATCTTATAGAACTAAAAGAAAAGAATCCGAGGGGATATTAAATTCAAACTACGGGATATTTGAACAAGAGGCATTAAACTTACTAAATCCGTGGAAAAGGATAATTAAAAAAGGAATCGTAGACAGAACATAAATGACAAGAATCGGCAGTTAGGGGCGGAGCCAACTACGACCAGTCAAAGCCATTACAACCTCTGGCGCAGATATAGGACATCCCGCAGTAACTCAAACTCTCAGTAAATCACTTAATTCCTATAAGTCAACATTGAATATGCTCTGTGAATTTGGAAAAATGTCTGCAAAAGTCAAGTCAGACTATAAGAAACAATATGTATTTCCTGATAAACGCTCCTACATATTTCTGTATCTGAAAAGTATTAGTCTCCCAACTGATTTCGATTAATCGACTGTTATTTGATAACATATTATTTCGCCTGACTGACTACTTCCTGTAAAGATTTGTTACAATTAAAAATATCAACTAATGCATAACAATAATGCATTATCTGGAATCGAACTAACAAAGACCGAGATATAATTAAAAATTAATATTTGATTGTCAAAGCAAAAGGGCTTTTATTTACTACATCGGCAGCATCTGACGTATATTAAACATCTGAATACCGAAATTGTATTTCAACAGCGTAATATTAATCATAAGGATAATGGAAATTTTAACAATACATGTCTTCAACTGCGTAACATCAAAGTATTCTGTAATTTGAACTTTCTAGAATTAGATGTATTCAGTATCTCTAGAATTATTAAATCGAGAATTCCGTTTAACTTAACAGCGTTGAAGCGTTAAAATGTAATTTACAAATTTCTTTAATGTAAAATTTATTCGGAATAAACTGATATGAATTTAATGGTAGCACTCCTATTGTTTTGTTTCCTACTATCATTCGTCAGTTTTTTTATAACGCTGAATATTTTCATAAAATTTATTAATAATTCTACCAAACGGTGTGGACGATGGTATTTTTTTTTTAGATCCTACAGTTTACCGTAAATTCAAACAGTCCTTGGTATATTTGTGAATTTATCAACTACTAATTAAAATATAGCTTTGAAACAGAATTGAGAAAAACTATAATATAATACGCATAATTTTTCGAAAAGATATTTAAAAAGACAATTCTTTAAAAATAATCCAGTATTATAATTAGTTCCAATAACTTAAGAGTGTTTTTATTTAAAAAATTTTTGCCCCTGTTGTTAGAGAGATTTTGCAACGCTTATTTTGGTAGGCCACTGTCTTTATCTTTATTTGAAGTACAGTAATACCCCGCTTTACGCGAGGGATACGTTCCGAAAAAAATCGCGTTAAACTGAAATTCGCGTATATCGAGGTTTATGATTAAACATAGTCAAAATTTAATACAAAAAAATACAAATCATTTTAATCAATCACTTTAATTCTAAGAACACTTTATGCAATACATACTCTTATTTTTTACGGAAAAATACATCTATTGTCTTTTGGGTAACGTTTTGTTTACGTTCTTGTAAAATACGTTCATAACACCCAACACTGTTTTTAATTGTTTGACACACGGTCAAGACACGGTCATCATTATTGTCTATACTCTGCAATATGTCCAAACCTGAATAAATTTTTGAAAGTGCATTTTGTATTTCCCCTGAAGATAAAACTTTCTCTTCTACTTGTTCTTCCTCATCGTAGATAGGATTATTCTGTAACTCGATCAGATCTTCATTGCTAATAGGATCGTCGTGCGTTGCTACAAGTTCTACGAGATCTTCTACCGTGACATCTTCAAGTTCAGACCCCTCAATCATTGCAGCAATGTCTTCAAGCACTTGTCTCTGCATCTGGACAATTCTTCTAGGTGCTTCCACTACATCTGGCCAAAGATTACGCCACACCCCATTCATACAACTCATTTTAACTTCCTTCCAAGCCTCTTCTATGTTGTGAATAGACTTCATAATGTTGTATGACTTCCACCACTCTCGCATAGACTGTCTTCCTTCCCCGTCAGTTTCATGAATTAGTTGGCTAAAAGTGCGGCGATGGTAATAAGCTTTGAAGTTTGCTATTGCTCCCTGGTCCATAGGTTGTAATATTGACGTAGTGTTTGGTGGAAGGAACTTTACGTACACTTTTAAGTCTCTGGGCGTATCAAGTGAGGTTGGATGTCCTGGGGCATTGTCTAAGAGTAATATAACTTTAGGTTCAAGCCCATTTCTGTCACAGTATGATTTGACTGATGGGCAAAAACTATTAGAATACCATTCTTGAAAAATTTCCCGTGTAACCCACGCCTTTCTGTTTGATCGCCACACAACTGGTAGACTTGTCTTGTCTGTGCCTCGCATTGCACGGGGTGTTTCTGAATGGTACACTAGTAAAGGTTTCAGTTTGAAATCACCAGTGGCATTACCACCCAGCAGAAGTGTTAGTCGATCTTTCGCAGCTTTGAAACCACTGGCTTGACGTTCTTCCTTAGAAATGAATGTTCGAGATGGCATTTTTTTCCAGTAAAGTGCGGTCTCATCAACATTGAAGATGAGACAAGCAGGAATTTTCTCTCGTCTAACGAAGTCTTGAAACTTGTCTGGAAACTCAGCTGCAGCTTGAATGTCCGCGCTGGCCGCCTCGCCTGTTATGTGGATATTGTGAAAATTAGAACGCTGCTTGAACCGATGGAACCAGCCTCTGCTGGCAGCAAAAGTCGGAGTGGCACTCCCTTCTCCTTCTTTTGTTTTCAGCATCTCATACAAAGATTTTGCTTTTGTGCATATGAGATCTTGACTTAGTGGTGTGTTCTTCTTATTCAAATCTTCGATCCAGACTGACAGTAATTTCTCCATTCTTTCTAAGATAGATGATCTCGAACGAGAAAGTTTTGTTGCACTTATAGGTGTTGAACCTTCGCTGGAGATTTTAATTTTTTCCCGATTTTTATAAATCGTTCTCACAGTCGATTCTGAGAGTCCAAAATCTCTCCCAACAATTGTTGCCTCCATTTTCCATTCTTCTTAACACTTTCATCTTCAATTCCAAAGTGACGCTTTTACGCTCTTTTTTCTTTACAGGCGGCATTTTTAACGTAGGGTTAAATTATGTATGTATGTATCTCCAATAAATATTAAAACAAAACTGCCAGCCGACCGAACTAACATTACGGAACAAATGAACACACGAAACGAACGAGGAAATCCCCATAGAACAAAGTCGAAGGACAGGGAATTCCCAATTCTTCAAAGAGAATATTCAGAGAAAGCGGGGATCCCCCCGCGACCATAGAGAAGTTAATGACTACATGAGCGCGAAATTTGAAATTCGCGTTATAGTGAAACCGCGCGTAACGGGGTCGCGCTAAGCGGGGTATTACTGTATGCTCCCCACCGTTTGGAACTTGCGCAGTAATAAAAAGAAGAAATTAAATATAAAGTCACAGTTATTATCGTTATTTGAAGCATGTGCCCAGCATTTGGAGTTGCGCAGTATTGAAACAAAATAAGAGAATCCTTCATTAAGTATAACAATTTCCCTTATTTAGGAACTTATAAGAGAAGTTCGTTATTCTTATCGCTATTACAGTAGGGCCTGTTTATTGAAATGAAAATCTTTTATTGCAAATAACACTGACAACAGTTAATTATTGTTCAGATTATATTGGTTTGCAGTCTATGGCACACTCGCATTACATTGTGTGTAATGCTAATTTCAAATAAAATTTTATTTATAGCACGTTCGTATTAGCTTGAAGGAAGTGATAGAAACCCGCTAGACACAATTTTTATCTAGAAACTTGTGTTTACCCATCAAATACTTGTGTACTTAACCATGACATAAATGAAAAAAATGCGCTAAGTTTATAGAAGATAATACTATCCTAACCTTGCAATTCCTTCTCGTTAATACTGCGCATGCTTAAGAGAACGATAAGGACAAAGGTATGTAAAAATAAGGGTTGCAAAATCTCCCTATTTTCAACACGCCTTTATCATTACCGTTATTAAAAGTATGTGCAATGTAAACGCAAAGAAACTGCATATAAAAGAGATTTTGCAACTCTTCAAATAAGCACTTCCTTGTTATGTGTCCTTATATTAACGAAGTGGAGATGTGAACATAACCTCAATTTTTTCTAGTTTCGCTTTTGTGTTATTTCAGTGGTTCGTTTTTTTTTGTTTTAAAAATGAATTGACAAATCGAAAATGTATTAAAAAGGCCCAAATGGTTTGGACCATAATTTAATAGGAAGTATAATCCTTTCCAAAAATTATACAGTTAATACAATTTAAAAAATTTACTTACACTTATCACTATATGCAATACATGTTTAATTTAAACTTTCATAGTAAGTGACATCATCGTATTAAAAAAAAAAAAACAAGAAAAAGTTAGGTTTGGGTATATCTTCTATAACTTTATGAGATTATTTTAAATCACGGCACGACGCGCCATGTCTATGAGACGGGAATGGTTGGCACCCCAGTTATTAGTATTTGATGGAACAATACAAAAGTTTCTAAATTAAAGTTGTATTAAACAGATTTCTATCACTTCCTTCAATATTTCCAAGGTAATACAAAGGTGGATGATAAAATATAAATTAAAATTAGAATATTTTGCACTAAACTATGTAATCTCTATAAGCATATGTTTAATTTCACATATTTTAGTTCACAAATACAAATAATATTATCCTAACATTACACAAGAGTTATCACCACTATACCAAATATTTTATTTTTGCAATCGACACCATGTTAGCATAATGAGGAGCAATTAGTGAGCCAATAGTCCGTCATCGCTACTGATGATGCTAACATGATTAGAAAGCCGCATGTTGAGTACAAAAATAAAGTGTTTGTGTGAAAAATTCCAAAATCTCAACATCACTAATTCATTGTTGTTAGTGTTATTTTGTGTGTATTTTAATGTATATAAATAACGATAACAGTCTTTATATTTAATTCCAGCCTCGTAATTTTGTGCATGCTGAAAATAATGACAACGACAAAGGCGTTCCACAATAAGCGTTGCGAAATCTCTCTGTCGTTAAAAATATTTTTTTGTAATGTTTGATTGGTTTTACAATTTTCATTCCTACCTTAAGCAACAGCATTAAATTCGGTGCGGAAACGTCAGAATATTAATTATCGAATAATATTAGTGTTTAACAACTAAAAAAACCAACTAAAAAACGTGAATACGCTAGTATAACAGAAGGTACATTTTCTCAGATTCTCATAGCCTATAACATCATACCAGAATATAAAAGAAAGAAGGGTGAATATTTAAAATTGTGGGCAGATATCAGTAGTAAGTATATTTTGTAAAAATCTTAAAATAATTAGGTGATTATTTTTAAACTTCGTTCATATTAATATCAACTGTAGAAAACATGGTATCGTTTCTATATTCTTTGATTTGTCTATTGAACTTCATACTAAACATAAAAATATTTCCAGTATGAATAAGTAGCTATTGGTATTAATATAAATAAAACCGGTCAAGTGCAAGTTGAACTTGCACAATTAGTGTTCCGTACGTTGATTGTTTTTAAAATAAAAAATTTTGTTAGGGTAGTATAAAATGATCAGTGACTTCACAAAACACACCCCAAATGAGTTTTCAACAAAGTTTGTTTCCAATCTTTACTGAAAACTGGTGACCTTGAAATTTTGGTTTTTTTCTATACCAGATAAATTATTAAAGGTAATGATAATTTTCGTTCAATCTATACCCCGTGGAGAATATTCCAGGATTTTTTCAAAATTTTTTGATCAGTACTTTTCGAGATAAGGTAGGGGACAGCGATTTTTCACGATTTTTTTTTAAAGTAATACGAAGAAAAGTGTGCGCAAGTATTACATTATATATATATTTTTTACTTGTGTTTTCACAAGCTTTTATTTGACACCACACTCGATGACCTAGTAAAAATTTTTTTTTTTTCACTTCCGATTTCACCCCTCAAAACGAATCTCTTAAGTCAAAATTTATGTTGCTTGCTGTTGTATGCTTTTATTTGACACCACACTCGATTACCACCCCCCAAAATTAACCCCTTAAGTCAAAATTTAACTTTCAAAACTACATGGCTCTGATGAGGCCATCAATTCCTATATTACTACCAAATTTCAACTTTCTATGACAAATAGTTTCGGAGAAAATCGGGTGTGACAGACGGACAGACAGACAGACAGACAGACGGACAGACACCAAAGTGATCTTATAAGTGTTCCGTACGGAACACTAAAAATGACAAAATACTGGGATAGTTTTTTTATAAACACTATATAAGACTACTGATATCAACGTCCCGCTTGAGTCAGTTTCGAAATGATTAAATCGTATAGATGAATGTATATACAAATATAGGGGACAAATAAATAACTATGGATGCTGACAATTGTAATGTTGTTGAAAGTTGCGAAAAATTTAAATGTGTTTAGTGAAAAAATAAATCAGATACGTAGCGATATGGGAATTTGGTGTAAAATGTTTAAAAAACAAGTTTATGCGGATAAATTCAATAGATGATCAATTCGATCTAATTTTCAACTTCAGAATATTTTGTTCGTTAAAAACACAGTGTTTTTGGGCAGATGTAATTCTTCACAAAGGTCATTTTCTGATCATATCGGTTGCATCTACGCAAAATTAAAATTCTCCTCCTTTGCGGTACTGCATCTAATATATATATATATATATATATATATATATATATATATATATATATATATATATATATATATATATATATATATATATATATATATGTATATATGTATATATGTACGAGGCTGGTTTGAAAAGTCCGTGCAAAGTCCGAGAGATGGCACCACCGGCGCGTATCGAGGTCATGTTTAGT
The DNA here is from genome assembly GCA_019049505.1 of Pachyrhynchus sulphureomaculatus. Taxonomy (NCBI): domain Eukaryota; kingdom Metazoa; phylum Arthropoda; class Insecta; order Coleoptera; family Curculionidae; genus Pachyrhynchus; species Pachyrhynchus sulphureomaculatus. The sequence goes on along the minus strand of CM032446.1, from coordinate 100,632,041 downwards.
TAGTAGCATCGCTTGAATGAACGCACACCAAGTTTCAGCCATATTGGTCTATTTCTTTGTGTTTGGCATTCGTGTGAATCAAGGAAGTCGAGTGATTTTCAAGAAATGGACGAAAAAGAATTTCGTGTGTTGATTAAACATTACTTTATGAAAGGCAAAACGCCTCAGAAGACTAAAGAGAAGCTTGATAAACATTATGGTGACTCTGCAGCTTCGATTAGAACAGTTTATAAGTGGTTTCAAAATTTTCGGACTGGCCATATGGGCACAAGTGACGCTGAACGTTCTGGACGGCCTGTGGAGGTTACGACTCCAGAAATCATTGATCAAATCCATGATATGGTGATGGATGACAGAAGAGTTAAGGTGCGTGAGATTGCTAGAGCTGTGGGCATCTCGACTGAACGGGTACATAATATTTTGCATAAACATTTGGACATGAGAAAGCTATCCGCGAGATGGGTGCCGCGATTGCTCACGCTTGACCAAAAACGGAATCGTGTGAAGTGTTGCAAGGATGGTTTGCAGCTGTTCCAGAAGAATCCGGAGGACTTTAAGCGTCGTTTCGTCACTGTGGATGAAACATGGATACATTACTATACTCCTGAGACCAAACAACAATCTAAACAATGGGTTACCAAGGGGGAATCTGCACCAAAAAAGGCGAAGACCGTTCCTTCGGCCGGAAAGGTTATGGAGACTGTCTTTTGGGATTCACAAGGGATAATCCTCATCGACTATCTGGAAAAGGGTAAAACTATTACAGGTGAATATTATTCATCGTTACTGGACCGTTTGAAAACCGAGCTGTAAGAAAAAACGCCCGCGATTGGCCCACAAGAAAGTCCTTTTCCATCACGACAACGCACCAGCACACACCTCAGCAGTTGTGGTCGCAAAATTAATGGAAATAGGATTCCAACTCGTTTCACATCCCCCCTATTCTCCAGACTTGGCTCCCTCGGACTACTATTTGTTCCCCAATTTGAAGAAAATGGCTGGCGGGACAAACATTTTATTCAAACGAGGAGGTGATTGCAGACACTAATGGATATTTTGCAGACTTGGACAAATCCTATTATTCGGAAGGGATCAACAAACTAGAACATCGTTGGACGAAGTCTGTAAGCCTAAAAGGAGACTATGTCGAAAAATAAAAAAGGTTTACCCCAAACACATAAGTAGTTTTTATTTTTGCACGGACTTTTCAAACCAGCCTCGTATATATATATATATATATATATATATATATATATATATATATATATATATATATATATATATATGTATATATGTATATATATATATATATATATATATATATATATATATATATATATATACATATATATATATATATATATATATATATATATATATATATATTAGGTTAACTAACTGTATATATATATATATATATATATATATATATATATATATATATATATATATATATATATATATTAGGTTAACTAACTGTATATGACTTACATGTTTATATGCCAAGAATGTCTCGTGGGTAGGGACGAGTGCCCATTTTATGTAGCCGGGATTCTACAACATGAAAAGAATATGAAACTAGGGTTTGTTTTGAATTTTTAAAGAAACTTTATTCACAAGACTGACTTTACCAACTCGCTACTCTTATCTTTAAAAATTTAGAGAGCTATTTAAAAAAAAAAATACTTGTGCTATCGCTATCTATTAAAGTATTTGTTTTTTTAGGTTGATAAAAGTGTTATTCCCATGCTCTCAAATTTTTTATGATATTTGCTTTATTAAGTTAGAAATAAAAGCATATTTTATAATTGTGAAAATTTCTTGTAAGCGAATTTTAAAATTACTAAATTTATTGAGCAAAATATTTATATTAAATTTTTCCTTAGAAACAAAATGTCATGTGATGATACGTTAAAAATGTCAAAAATATTACGGTGTTGAATCTAACAAGATTAAAAGTTTTTAAGTGGTATAAGTCGCTTTGAGAGGAAAAGGAAGCAGTTGAAGACGCATTTTGAAAAACGATTTACCGCAACCACATAACAGAAAAATCCACAAAATCAAGGATGTTGTACTTAATAATTGCCATTAATCAGGTTTATGAATTCAATCAATTTTAAAGAACTATTTGCGCTTGTTGCGTATTACGTCGCCTTGTTCTAAAACAACTCAATTTTCTCCAAAAGTGGATGCATAGTGGTGATATAAACGTAGATCTCTTCATAGGACCCGAAAATAGTGCAACAATAAAGTGAGTATCTTGCAAAAGATGAATCAAAACCGAAAACAAACACTTCAAAATCGGCCAAGAACTAAAATTACTGGTTTCTTCTATTGATTTGGTATTGTGCACAAAAAGCTTCTTCCAACTGGCCAAATAGTTAATAAGAAGTATTATTTGTATAGAAGGCCTGAATTATGGTAGTAATTATTTGTAACTTTTTAAGTGAAAAAGTAATGATCTACAAGCATCGCCGTGTGGCTTTTTCTTTTTCTCTCTCTGGACACAATTTTGAATCTGCAGAAGATATAAAGGAGAATTTGCTGTTCACCTTTCAAACAATGCCAAAAATAGAGTATAGAAAATCTTTTGATGATTAGAAAAAACGGTGGCATACGTTCCGTACGTTGATTGCTTTTAAAATAAAAAAATTTGTTATAAAATGATCAGTGACTTCACAAAATACACCCCAAATGAGTTTTTAACAAAGTTTGTTTCCAATCTTTACTGAAATCTGATCACCTTGAAATTTTTGTTTTTTTTATATACCATATAAATTATTAAAGGTAATGCACTCGTGATAATTTTCGTTCAATCTACACCAAGTGGAGAATATTCCAGAATTTTTTCGAATTTTTTTGATAAGTACTTTTCGAGATAAGGCCCGGGACAGCGATTTTTCGCGATTTTTTTAAAAATAATACAAAGAAAAGTGCGCGCAAGTATAATATTATATATATATTTTTTTACTCGTGTTTTCACAAGCTTTTATTTGACACCACACTCGATGACCTAGTAAAAAAAAATTTTTTTTCACTTCCAACTTCACCCCCCAAAACTGACCCCTTAAGTCAAAATTTAATTCTCAAAACTACATGGCTCTGATGAGGCCATCAATTCCTATATTATTACCAAATTTCACCTTTCTATGTCAAATAGTTTCGGAGAAAATCGGGTGTGACAGACAGACAGACAGACAGACAGACAGACAGACACCGAAGTGATCTTATAAGTGTTCCGTACGGAACACTAAAAACAGTTTCAAAGCAATGTAAAACCAAATTACTAAAAGATACTAATATTACTGTCGTCACCTAACTTTGATGAAACAATTGTTATTAGCAGTGTATAAAATTGAAAATTGTCCACATTTTCAAATTTATTTTTGAACTAGACGGTCACAGAAAAATTGTTTCAGCGACAGTAATTTTACAATTTCTTAGAGATTCAGCAATAAAATATTGTAAAATATAGAATATGGTTGCCTAATTGTTACAGGCTGTATTTTTGTATTTTTTATTTTAAATAAATGCTATTTGTACCTTCCATTTGATTTGTAAATTGATATACAATATGTGTGATTTGCTAAATACCGATTTATATAAATACTTATTCATTATTTTGATATACTTAATAAATAATTCAATATATTAACGAATAATAGAGATTGAGAAGGATTTCTATCCATACCTGTATACCACAACAGTCCCCAGATCTCCCCAACTCCGTACAAGGCCCGTAATTACCAACGTTGGTTCCGAGGAGGTGCCCCAAATTACCAGAGAAGTAAGAGCCGCAATATCACAGTTGAAAGGTCACAGGTGTCCTGGTGAAGATAGGCTATCAGTGTTATGCATTCTCTTTCACAAATGCGTGGAAAAAGGCCAAATACCTAGTGGATGGCGAAATGCAGATGTTATTTTATTGTTCATAAAGGGTGACCCAGCTTGTGTCGAGAACTGTCGGCCTATAAGCCTCCTCAGCGGGATTCACCAAGATCATCATGAAAAGGCTGGCTCAAATCTGATTTCTATCAGCCTAACGAACAGGCCAGATTCAGAGGTTTTAGCACCATAGATCACATTCATACACTTCGAAAGGGGACTGAATACAACATACCGCTGTACTTGGCTTACGTAGACTACTGGAAGGCATTTGATTCTCTTGAAGTATGGACTGTGATGGAGGCTATGAACCAAGCAAGGATTGATTCCAGATACTCTACACTAATCTAGAGCGTCTGTGAAAATGCCACCCGGCATGTCACAATAAATGATGGCTGACGAACAGAACCAATAGTTGTAAAAAGGGGAGTCCGGTAGTGGTATCCAGTCTCTCCAAAACTTTTTACCGTGGCATGCATTCAAGGAACTTGAGAGGAACGCAAACGGAATCTCGGGACGAAACTTTCCTTAATCACCTTGTTTTTGCCGACGCACTGGATTCCAGGGATTTAATTTTTCGTTCAAAATTATCTACAGGTCTTAATTGCCAACCAATTTGGATATTTTTTTTTAAAAAATACTCGTAACTAGATTTCCAAAAAGTTGAGAATTTCCAAAAGTTTTTGAATTATGGCAAATTTTTTGTTATTTTTCTACCATTTTTGGATAATTTTTAGTAATTTTTTCATACAAATCAAAGCAATTTATATTTCTCGATCCAGATAATCTGAAATTTGTTGTTTCAAAACCTAAAGGTCGCAAAGTGAATCAAGATAGCCATTTTTCAGCCATTATTTGGATATATTTTGACCACATTTGTCAGCAATTTAGCCAGAAATTATGATAAATGTGGTCAAAATATGTACAAAGAATTGCCGAAAATGGTTATGTTGATTCACTGACTTTTAGGTCTTGAAATGACAAATTTAAAATTATGTGGATCGAGAAACATTGATTTGGTTTATTCATTCAAATACTGCAAACTTGCGAAAAAATTACTAAAAATAACTAAAAATTGGCCATAATTAAAAAATCGGCTTCGAGAGATTTTTTGGAAACTTAGTTACCAGTATTTAAGACCTGTAGATAATTTTGAACGAAAAATTAAATTCCTGGACCACAGTACGACGACTTAGTGCTGATAAGTAATGATCTCGACGAACTGTCGACGATGCTCAACCAATTGAATGATGCATCAAAGATTTTGGTTTATCAAGGTTTGTCTATGAACTTTGACAAAATAATGGCACCGACTACTGATCAAGTTTATGTTGGCAATGCAAACATAGAGTTGGTGAACGATTATGTATATTTGGGACATAGGATGGCACTTGGACGGCAGAACCAGGCTTCGGAGATCGACAGAGGAGTAAGCTTAGGCTGGGCTGCATTCAGAAAGTTGAGTCATATTCTGAAGAACGCCAGATTGCCCATCAACCTGAGTTGAAGAGTATTTAATACGTGCATACTACCAATGATGACTTATGGTGTTGAGACAGTGATTTTGTCTCAGAGAAGTCCTAACAAGTTGAAAATAACTCAAAAATCGATGGAGAGAACGTTGCTAAGGAACCGAGTAAAGAATGAGGACATCAGACACAGGACTGGGGTCACCGATGTGGCAGTGGACGGGACACATAGCTCGAGGTCCTAATGAACAAAGCGGCTTTTGTGTTGGCGTCCAAGAATATCTGCAAGAAGCGTAGGACATCCCCAGCTACGATGGCGGGATGATATAAGACGGCATGCGGGTGCATCGTGGATGTAACTCGTCCAGGACCGCAGCGCATGGAAAGGGATAGAGGAAGACCTACGTTCAGGAGTGGACGGCAACGGGCTGAAGAAGAAGAAGATTAATGATTTTATATACAATCTCTCAAGTAAGAACGTGTCTGCGATAATTCATTTTTAGTAGATGCGATTCTAGCGATTCAACTGAAAATCGGTAGAGGGAACCTTTGTCTACGACGCATTTTAGTATCAGTCGATTTCGAACTTTCGTCGAAATCACCTAAAATACAAAATAAGTCACTTGCTTGTGCGTCGGTTCGTGGCAGTCTTTCTTTGTTTCCATCCAAAGGAGCCTAAAATGACACATTCCGTTGCCGCTACATATATTAAAAGGCCGGTTTCGTTTGTGAAGAAGTGGGTAAATCATTTTAACGAGACGAAAAATGTCGACGGCTTGTGAAAACGTGGCTCGGTAAGCAAAGTCACTCCGAAAGTTCAAAAACGAATCTTATCTTTGTTTTCATGGGACCCGAAATTGACGCTGCGTCAAGGAGCGGCAGAATTAAGAAAATCGGGTTTGAATGTATCCCATGAGTCTCGCGAGATTCGAAAAAATTTAAAGATCGTTGATACCTCGAAGATGCCAGGCGATTATTGATGCAGGAGGCGATTGGACAACTTAGTAAGGTAAATGCGCCGTTGTTACACACCAGAGAATACATTGATGACAAAAAATATTCAAGAAACACATTTTTTCAAAAATCCGGACGGTTACGTCTTAATTGACAGACTGTATTATTGCTGACAAATAAACATATTTAAGTGACTTCAGTACGTAACATTCTTAAAAAGTAATATTGATATTTGATAGTCTAAAGATATTTCCAAACGGACATAACAAATTTAGCGAACGTATCTATATATGTATGTTTACCTTCACATATGTACAGGGTGATCATTTTTAGACACCCGGCCCCATGTGGTAGTAAAAACGACGCTGGGCGCTTATGCAGCAAAAACCTCTAAAATATTATTTTTTGATCATCGCAATTGCCAGGGATCGTATGCCACGTTTCACGGTTTTCAAACAATTTATCCAGTAGACGGCGGTCATACTTGAATCTGACAGCTCTTGTTTGCACACTTATTCAATTCAATAGAGTTAAACTAAATAAACAGTGTGTTAATAGCTTCTGATTGAAGTGGTTTCCCATGTCGAAAAAGTAAATACGATTCTTATTTATGGAGAAGCAAGAAGAAATTCTTGGGAAGCCATTAGACTGTATTGAGAACGTTACCCCGACAGGTATATTCCAAATTATACTATGCTTTGTCGATTAGAACGAAATTTGATGAGAAATATGGATGCATTCTCTGGGCAAGAAGGTATTTCTAAACGAAAAACTGTTTTAATAGATGAAAAAGTAGCCGGAATTATGTAATATTTTCAAAATCATCCATATAATTCAATCAGACAAGCAAGCAGCAATTGAATGTATCTTATGGGGCTATTCAAAAATCACTTAAAGGCAGCAAATACCATGACTATAAAATGCATAATCTTAAGTTAACACAGTTTGATTCGGAACGACGATTGAGTTTTGTAGCAGGAATGATGATTAAATATGACAAGGAACGTTATTTTCTGAATTATATATTATGAACAGATGAAAGCCATTTTGTCAGCAACGGCAAACCTAACAGAAAAAATTATCATTACTAGGCTGACGAGAATGCATACAACGTTAATCAAATTCAGAATGAATCAAGGCCATTATGGCGTTAATGTATGGTTGAGAGACATCTGGTTGGATCATACTTTATTGAGGGAACGCGAACTGGAAATAGATACTTTTTCTTGATTAATACTCTACCAGTTTTATTAAAAAATGTTTCCCCTATTTTAAGAAGGCATATGTGGTATCAACATGACGGAGCACCACCTCATTACCAAATGTGAAATACGTACGTTGACATACTCATACCATTCTACATTTAAAAAAAAAATAAATATCCAACAATTTTCCATAAATCGGGGCCGGGCGTCTAAAAATTATCACCCTGTACAAGAATGTACCGATTTTCATGAAAATTTTTGTGTTTGATATAGAAATGAACCTGTAAGAGAACGGGGAAGCCTCGTGTACTTGCTCTCCGCGAAACTAAGATCAATTTATCGACCAGTATAATCAACTTTCACTATTTTGGGTACAACTTCTGTTCCCGATTTAGGCGTAACTTTGGAATCTGTCTTTTGTCAGAAGCGATCTCCCCTGCCAACAAGAAGAGGCTCTAGAGCTCCGAAACTTTGATGGTATGTGTTTACAAATAACAACTCAACAAACCACTGGGTTTATCTGCAGCCTCTATTGACAACCAAGTGATACTAACTTTAGAACACTTTTCGCATCTTTTGCAGATACCATCCATCATTTGCAGATTAATTATTTATCCAAGTTCCAAAATTGCCGTCCTGGGCAACTTAAATCTGGCTTAAGCATTCAAATACAACCGACGTGAAGCTGAATCTTTCTCAATCAGTTGTGGCTTTACTCAGATTATCGATGGGCCAACACCGATTCTTGATCATGACAGAGATTTCGTCTTCTAGACCGGTTTTTATCCACTAATCCAGAGATTTACACCGTCGTCGTAAATCCACCGTTAAGGTCTTCCGACAATAAACTTCATAAACTCATCCAGTATCCTACCGAACAGTGATAGAGAGATGCCTAAACCGCGCAAGATTTGGCACTACAAATCGTTTGTTTTAGATTGGATGACCTAACTGATGGCGCTGAATAGGTTGCCGACGTCATTTTGTCTGGCATGAAACCTTGCATCCTTTTATCAAGGAAAAATACCCTTCCAACGAAAAACCTTGGTTCAATCGAAAATGCAAAAAAGCTGTTGCTTCTAAACATCTTGGCTATCGACAATGCTGTAAAAATCCTAACGTCATAAATCGTTCGTGCCCAGAATAGAGACACACACATTATAGATAAAACCAAAGAGGAACACAATCAAAGCATCAAAAGCAAACTTTTTGCTTATCCCAACAAATTCCAGGTCCTCTGGGTCGGTCACTAAGCCCATCAGTCAAAATTGCACTGGAGCTACTATCCCATTACAGCCAGATATCCTACTACAGCAACACCTATTGAGAAAGACAACTTGTTAGCTGAACTCTTCGCTTTCTAGTCAACGGTCGAATTAAAAGAGTATCTACCTTCATTAAAATACGGTGTATGGAACATCCTCGACTGCACATTGGGAATAGTGGGTACAGTTAAGGATGCCCGATATTGTCTTCAGATAGCATGTCACAAAACATATTTTAATGAAGCTCTACACCAAAAAAGCTTCAGGTGCTGATGGAACTCTTGCCATACTAGTGAAAACATGCACGAACGAACTAAGACCAGTTTGTTGTAAACCACTCGATTTTTTTTTATGGGATCATCTGAAAACAAAAGTTTACCGAAGTCGACCTGAAACTAGAAGATTTACAACAAAGAATTCAATATGAAGTAACACAGATAACCCCGGATTCTCTGCAAAACTCTGTTCAGGTTGTTTATGACAGATTGGGTCATTGCCTCGCTGTTAACGGCAGACATTTTATTGTCAACGTCAGCATGTGTGCCGTATAACACCCTATAACTTTTATTTAAAGATTTTTTTGATACACTGATAAATAAATGCTGTAGAATCATTATTCCATACATATGCGGCACCCTGTATATATATATATATATATATATATATATATATATATATATATATATATATATATATATATATATATATATATATATATATATGTATATATATGTATATATATGTGTATATATATATATATATATATATATATATATATATATATATATATATATATATATATATATATATATATATATATATATATATATATTATATATGTAGCCTTCGAGACCGAATTAAAAACCAAGATATCCGAGAAAGAACAAAAGTACCGGATGTATTGAAAAAAATAGCAGGGCTAAAGTGGTAATGGGCGGGCCACATTGCGAGACACGATCCGAATAGATGGACTAATGAATTGTTAACATGGAAACCAAGAGAAATGTGGAAAGACCACAAAAGCGATGGATATATATAGTATACAAAGTAAGCTGAACTGATACTTAACGCCATTCTCTTCACGAATATATCTTTTCTTCTATAATGATTCAGTGCCTTATGTCTATCAAATATGCATCTACTCTAATAAACTACGCAGTGAGCTTCATATAAAAAGTGTATAAATCAATAGGTACCTAGTAATTAAAAGAAAATAAGTAATTTTCTATTATTTTTATGCCACATACAATATTATAAATGAAAACTTACCATAATGAGAAAACTACATTATAAAGCAACGTGAAATATACTGAGCAGTGATAATAGATTACAATACCTGAAGGTTGACATAATTAGTCGTTGCCTCCATAAAAGAAATTTTATCAAACCCCACAAAGCACATCAAGCCTGCTAGTGATAGGGTTATTTAAAGTCAGGTGCTATTGACAGATTCCCAGCAGGAGAAGAGACTTTAATTAGCAATTTTAGATTATGGAGTATTTAGTATTATGTTATTAGTCTATAAAACTTATGTTTATAACAGGATATTATACCTATAACGGCAATATCATTAATATAAAGCAAAAAGCCGTTCGGTAACAACTTAATTATAAAATCCTTTTATGTGATGTGATTTTATTAATATGTCTTTTAATTTCTGAGATAATCGGTGCTACATTATGCACCGGCGCACAGGGTGTTTAAACAATGTAAGACATTTTAAAAATAATTGCGTTTTTTTTAAAATGTGTGTGGTAGCATGAAGAAAAAATAAACTTAAAGGTAACGTAATAAATTAATATCAGCTACTAAAACTGAACAGGACCCATATTTCAGCAGTTATTTACTGTTTTCTCATCTGTTGAACCATCTCGGTATTCGTACCGTCGTACCAAGACTCAACCGACTGTCCTCGCTGAACAGTTCCTCTATCGGTCTATAGCTTCAACAGCACCCGATAGAGGAGGGCTTATAGCAGTCAAAAATAGGCTTATAGCAGTCAAAAATAGAAAGTGATTCAGTGAAATAAAGTTTAGAATAAGGAAAATAACTTGAAAATTGTGCAGACTGATCCTAAGAATATAAAAAACGAGTTTTTTTTTTATATTGGACGAAGCTTTTAAAGTATTATTGTACAAAAGACTTCTTTTTTGTAAAAAAAACTCCTTCCGAGGTTATTGATTTTTAAATTTGATTTGAGTCATTTATTGTTTAGCGGTTAAAATATCGAAAATATTAATTAGGAAAAAGTGTTTGGTACTTTCATTTTATGGTAATATGCAAATCTTTAGATGAATTGGACAAAAATCGTATTTTGTCAGTTTTTAACCAATCAAGACCAACAAGAATTTAAACATTTATATTTTGATGTCAAGTTATGATTTACTTGTTTTAAAAGTATTAATCAAAAAACCTGTAAAGTGTAAGTTGAACTGGCGCTTAGTGTTCCGTACGTTGATTGCTTCTAAAATAAAAAAAAAAAATGTAAAGAAGGTATAAGATGATCAGTGACTTCAGAAAACACACCCCAAATGAGTTTTCAACAAAGTTTGTTTCCGATCTTTAATGAAAACAGATGACCTAGAAATTTTTATTTTTTTTATATACCAGATAAATTATTAAAGGCAATGCACTCGTGATAATTTTCGTTCATTCTACACTCCATGGAGAATATTCCAGAATTTTTTCAAAATTTTTTAATCAGTACTTTTCGAGAGGACCGCGATTTTTCGCGATTTTTTAAAAATAATACCAAGAAAAGTGCTCGCAAATATTACATTATATATATGTTTGAACTCGTGTTTTTACAAGCTTTCATTTGACACCCCATTCGATGACCTAGTAAAAAAAAAAAATTTTCACTTAAATAAATCAAAATTTAACTTTCAAAACTACACGGCTCTAATGAGGCCATCAATTCCTATTTTAGTACGAAATTTCAACTTTCTATGTCAAATAGTTTCGGAGAAAATTGAGTGTGACAGACGGACAGACAGACAGACGGACAGACACCAAAGTGATCTTATAAGTGTTCCGTACGGAACACTAAAAATTATGATTTTCGCAAAAACCGCAACTGTCGCACAGACAACTGTCGAACATTTTTACCCTACTACTTACAGTTTGTGGTTTTTGTTTTTGAAAGGGCCTTCTAACATCAAAATTTATTCCAAAACCTAAAGAAAAACGAGTGCATTCATGTATATTGACATGCTACGTATGCTATTACACAAAGATACAACCCATTCATAATATTTAATTCAGTATTTTTGCCAAAAATTTAGAATCTTTTTACGTCTCAAAAAGTGAGCTGAAAGGTTTGGAAATTAGAATGGGCATCTGCATGCTAGTAAAAAAATGCTTCCATATTTTCATGCTGCGGGAAATTTCCTGTACACAAAGTCAACGCATTTATATCTGGAGGCCATGCTTGCATTGGAAAATAATATGGATCAACAGACGAGTAAGAAGTTTACTGATGGATTTTTCACAATCAGACGATCAAATAAAAACTCCGGAACCTGGAGTGACATGGTAATTGAATAATCTCTGATGAATCCATGCAGACTGAAGGGGGATTGCAGGAGGAAGAAGTATACATAAAAGCGTTTTATCTAATGGAATGCATGCTATGAACACTGTATGTGAGGAAGTCGAAAAATTTTGACACGTTTTTTTAGGCACCATCGATCAAAATGTTGATGCTGGATGCTTAGGATTCGCATCCTAAGGAGAATGCAGTCGTGAAAAAATTAGTTGCTATGCTACTGTTTCAAATAGTAAGTTTAAATAAAAAATTCGACGAACATCCCCGCAAATATTTACAGTATGAATTATCACCGTATCCTTTGGCACTTTTCACCGATACAGGCAGGCGAAGAGCTCATAAATCATTACTGTACAAATGTTTTCAACCTACCCAAATCGAGCTAGACACTGATAATATTACGTATATCATCAATGGTGGATTTCTTCTACATCGTGTCATATGGCAAAAGGATGATACTTTCAAGTGCATTATTAATAGATGCGTTGATTACCTACAAAAACATTTCGGCTCTAACAGTTGCGTTCGACGGATATAATCACAATGGAAAAAATGTAAAAACTATGGAACAGCTCCGAAGAACCGCTACAACTTCTGGACCTATCGAAATACTTTTCGATAAAACGATGCAATTAACTATCAGCCTAGAACAATTTCTTTCCAACTCCAATAAAAATTGTCTAATTTCACCCTGATGGATAAATTCGAAAGCATCAACATCACTACAAAACAAGCTCGAGATGATGCTGACGTTTTAATAATTGAAACAGGACTCGAAAAATCAATTACAAACACCATAACTGTTGTTGGAGAAGATACAGATTCTTTCGTTCTTCTAATAACACGTAATGCTCCATATGAACAAATTTATTGTGTTAAACCCGACAAAGGAAAATTTGAGACAAAGATATATTAATCTGCTAGCATCTACAACTATACCTACTGTCAGGAGCCCTTTTTATTTTTTCATGCAGTCACTGGATGTGATACATCTGCGCTAGTTAGTAAAGGAAGAATAAAAATTATGAGGTTGTTTGAAAAACGTTGAGAGTCAGCAGAAGTATTACATTTTTTTTGGCGATATATGGAACTCCAATCTCTGAAGTTTTCGTTGACAACTATTGATACTTGATGTTCGCTATTTTTTTTTTTTTATGGGTCTAGCACACGTGCTGCAGGGAAGTCCCTAAAGCGCTCCAGGAGCGGCACGAGTGCGGAAAAAGCGATTCACGTTGTTCTTGAATCGCTGTAAAATGTACTCGGTGGACTCGGGCTAAATCGAGAAGATTCAATACACCAGTCAAATTTTCATCACTCCCACCCACAGTTGTAACTACTCAACAACATCTGTATCGTATCAACAAACTTGGTTAGGCAATGCGTTATATCCTGAACACTGGGGATGGATAATTTAATTTATATGACGTTTTTTGTAGATACTTGTTTAATTCACAATTCTCATAATTATCTTAATTGCCGTTCAACTAGCAGCAAGCTAGATATCTGCAAAAATCCAGTTTTCGTGACCTTTGGGCGAATTTTTGTATGTTTCTTATAATGCAAAAATTCTTATTTTACTGGACGAATTGAAGCTAAATTTGGGAGAAGGGAAAAAGGTAGATGCACTGATAGGGTCAGGTTACATACCCTACAATTCACCGGAACCACCACCCCATCAAGAAATTAAAAAATTAATCCACTACGCTAGGGAAAAGCGGATAGAACTCCCCTTAGGTTGCGATGCAAACTCACACCACGTTGCGTGGGGAAGCAGCGACATAAACGAAAGAGGAGAGAGCTTACATGAATTTATTCTGAGTAACAGCCTCTTTATTCTAAACAGAGGCTCAGAACCAACCTTTATGGACTCCAGAAGACAAAAGGTAATAGATATAACGATCTATACGGAGGGAATGGCCAAGCTGGTCAAAGACTGGAGGGTCTCGAATGAGCCCTCTGGGTCGGACCACCGACAAATTTGCCTAACCGTACTACAAGAAAATGTAATAAAATGGATTCGAAATCCAAGGAAAACAAACTGGAATGGATATAGACAGGACCTGGCATCTAGTCTAACAGGTACAATGGCAAGCGAGACTTGGAACTAGCGTCACAACGTCTGAGCAATATCATAATCACCGCCGTTGAGGCGAATTGCCCATTGAAGAAAAAATCTCACTCAACCAAGGTCCCATGGTGGAACAAAGAGCTAGGAAAGCTCAGGTCTGAAGTGAGGTGTAACTTCAATAGGCCAAATGATATAGAAAACAAAATCTCTGGGAGGCTTTTAGAAGCTCTCAGAGAGAGTACAGCAAGGCTATAACAAAAACCAAACGCAAAAGCTGGAAAGCGAAGACAGTGCCCTAGAGGCATCAAGGCTTAACAAAATATTAAATTCAGCAGGATGTCCGCAGCTGGGCAGTCTTAAATGCACAGACGGCACCTACACTGACTGTATAGATGATACTCTGAAGCATCTTATGGAGATTCACTTTCCAGGCTTCAGTGAGGACATTAGAGTCCCGAACAGATGTAACGGGATTTACAAACCCAAAAACTGGGTACTTGCTGCGAAAGTAGCATACAGCGGAGGGTTGGAATGAGAAGTAAAGTCTTTGAAACCCTACAAATCACCAGGTTTAGATGGCATATATCCTTCACTTCTGGAGGAGGTGATAGATGAGCTAAAAAGGCCCCTAATTAACATTTATAGGGCAAGCATAGCCCTAAGATATGCGCCTGTTACTTGGGGCGAAACGAGAGTGGTTTTTATTCCCAAGCCAGGAAGAAATGGACACATCTTGGCGAAGGACTTCAGGCCGATCAGCCTCGGCTCCTTTCTGATGAAGACTTTGGAGAGATTGGCTGATGGGTATCTGAAGTCAGATCCCTTGATTAAACACCCTATAGCCTATAATCAATACGCCTACACGGAGAACAGGTCGACTGAAACGGCCCAGCACCATCTGGTGGACGGCATAGAGGCGCAATTGGTGAATAAGGGATATGCTCTAGGCGTCTTCCTTGATATAGAGGGAGCTTTTCATAGCACCTCATACTCAGTCATCATGAACTCAATGACCAATCACGGTTCACCCAGTGCACTGGTAGATTGGGTAGGAAGCATGCTAACCAGTTAGCTATGCTGGAACAGATATTAGGGGGTACCCCGACAAAGGATGCCCGCAGGGAGGGGTTTTATCACCCCTACTGTGGTGCATGGTGGTAGATGGCCTACTAAGAATTCTACAGGAAGAGGTCATCTCCGCTTATGGCTAAGCCTATGATGTGGCAATAGTGGTTAGAGGCAACTTTCTACAACCTTTCAAGGATCACTCAAAGATGGTGCATGGCAAAGGGACTAACGGTCAATCCATCAAAAGCCAAAGCCATGATCTTTACCAGGAAATACCAACCCCAAGATATTGCACCACTTAGTTTCTGGGGCAATGAACTGGTTTACACGAGCTCGTAAAATACCGTGGAGTTCGTCTGGACCCAAAACTAAACTGAAATAACACCTCAACGAAAAGAGGAACAAATTCTATACGACCCAACTGAAACAACACCTCAACGAAAAGAGGAACAAATTTTACACGACCCTTTGGGCCTGTAGGAAAGCTCTGAGCAAACCTTGGGGTATGCAACCCAAGGTCGCACTGTGGATATACAGGGTAGTGCTATTGCCTAGATTAACGTACGCAGCAGTGATTTGGTGGGCCAGAGTGGGCCCGGTGGAGTCAAAGAACCTATTGCGCAGCCTACAGGGGAACTACCTTAAAGCGGTAGTGAAAGCTATAAGAACGACACCAACGGAGGCGCTAGAAGTAGCACTCTGTGTCCCACCACTGAACCAGTTCAATATCTACACGGCGAAATTGGCAGCGTACAGACTGAAATGTCAAGGCGAATGGAGGAATTGGGACCGAGGACACTCAGGTCTGAAATTTCTCCACAAATGCCCATTCGTCTTAAAACAAGATAAAATCACGAAAACAAGACAAGTGATTAAGTTTTTTTGTGTCCATATCCCTGAGAGGAAGGACATGCAAAAGCTCCTGAACAGGCCGAATACCGACATTTGGTATACTAACGGTTCGGGAGCTAACGGCTTTAAGGCGGGAATCTTCTGCCATACATTGAACCACAGGGAAAGTATACCCATGGGCAATATTGCTACGGTTTTTCAAGCTGAGGTGTTAGCCTCCTCAGATGTGTAGAAATACAAATCTCGAAAGGGACAAGTAATATGAAAATTTTAATCTGCTGCGACAGTAAAGGAGCCATACAAGCTCTGGCCAAATCCACCACGGACAGCTTTCTGATCAGGAGGCAACAACGAAGTTACCCTAATGTGGGTACCAGGCCATCAAGCCATTTCTGGAAATGAAATAGCGGACGAACTCACCAAAAGAGGCACCTTGGAGGACAAGTTATAGAAGATCCATTCGCATGGTTGGACAAAGAACACAAACTCTCTTGGAGTACAGGAGCGGGGTGTCGTCAAGTCAAACTCCTTATGAAACAAACTACGAGAGGCAGAACAAAGAAACTCTTGTCGATGTCAAAACAAAGGTTACATGTGGCACTACAGGCCCATCTATATAACCTCAAACTGGCTGAGCGGAAAACATGTCGGCTGTGCGAGGGAGAAAGCGAGGACAGTATTCACATTCTGTACGAATGTCCTGCACTAATGGTCAAGAGATATAGATACTGGGATCAACTATTCCGTGAACCCAAAGGTTTACAAGAGGTCAGGGTGAGTAACCTATGTCTCTTGGCAGAAACTGCCCGACTAGGACTGCGACCCTGACTCTACTCAGTAGGGAGTCACAGAAGAACTTTCAGATCTAGGTGACACAAGGTACCACCCACTCATTTTACTACTACTACCACGAATTGAACAGCTATTATAAGCATAATTACACAGATGTGGTATCGAGTATATATATTTATTTTGTTTCGGTCGTTTGGATACAGTAACCTAAAATAACTTTAAGAATAAAATTGCCATAAAACATGATTTTTTTTATTAAATTGGCAATGTAGTTCATGTGCGTCTGTGTACGTATTACGTTTAAACGCTGTTATAATTTGTTATTGGTTTAATTTTACATTGAATAGTTTAACAAATTTCATCAATTTCATTATTTATTAGTGGATCTAGTGTCCATATTTCGCTGTTGTTTAGTTTACTTAATCAATGAAAGCCGGAATAACACCATTGTTTTTAATATTAGTTGGGCGTATTTAATTTCTATAACAATAATTATAATGCATAATAATTCGGTCAAAATTTCAATGTATATAAGTAAAAAAAAATTAATTGGTACATAAAATAGTTTTTAAGCAACATACCCGACATAAATGTATGGGATTGTCATCCATTGTGATTCGACTTTCCTATAGTCGTCCTAAATTTGACCAATCATCATGTGACAAAACCATATCGTGCACAAACAGTCATCCTGATTACATTTTCTTTACAAGGAGTAATCATCTATGCGTATCCCTTGCCTTTCTTTAGAGATCTGAAGAAATAGAAATCAGAGATGAGATAATGAATAAGAGATAATTTTTCAGCCTCCATTATGCACACACACAATTTGACAGATACTGAAATTACACGACATCTTTACTGAAACACTACAAATATAATTCTTCTGTTTCATCCACATCCAACTTTTTGGCAAGCTGAAGTAAAATTGCATTATGTTATTAACGGTAAGTATGTAATAAGTTATTAGAAAAAAAGCACTATTTTACGTACATTTAGTGCTCTGGTCTTCAAGACGTAAAAAGATTCTAAATTTTTGGGAAAAATACTGAATTAAATATTATGAGTGGGTTGTATGTTTTCTGTAATAGTATATGTAGCATGTATATTGACATGCTACGTATACTATTACACAAAACATACAACCCATTCATAATATTTAATCCACTATTTTTTCCAAAAATTTAGAATCTTTTTACATCTCGAAAACCAAAGAACTAAATGTACGTAAAATAGTGCATCTTTTTTTCTAATAACTTATTACATACTTACCATAAATAACATAATGCAGTTTTACTTCAGCTTTTCAAAAAGTTGGGTATGGATGAACAGTATCTGTCAAATTGTGTATATGCAAAATGGAGGCTGAAAAATGATCTCTGATTTCTGTTTATAGCTCTAGAGAAAGAAAAGGAATACGCACATCTGATCACACCTTGTAAAGAAAAATGTAATCAGGATGATCGTTTATGCGACATATGGTTCTGTCACAAGATGATTGGTCAAATTTAGGAGGCCTATAGGAAAGTCGAATTATAACGAATGAGAATCCCATACATTTATACGGGGAATTGAGGTTAAAAACTATTTTATGTATCAATTAAAATGTTTATATTTATATATATTGAAATTCTGACCGAACTATTATGCATTATAATTATTAAGATTTAAGAATTAAAGAAATTAAATACGCCCAACTAATATTAAAAACAATGGTGTTATTCTCGCTTTTATTGACTCGGTAAACAACAACGAAATATTGACACTAGATCCACTAATAAATAATAAAATTGATGAAGTTTGTTGAACTATTCAATGTAAAATTAAATGAACAACAAATTATAACAGCGTTCAAACGTAATACGTACATAGACACACATGAACTACATTGTCAATTTAATAAAAAAATCATGTTTTCTTTGTTTTATGGTAATTTTATTCTTACAGTTATTTTAGGTTACTGTATCTAAACGACCGAAACTAAATAAATATATAAAGTCGAAGTGGAATTATGTTTATAATAGCTGTTTAACTCGTTCAATAAAATAAGAATTTTTGCATACATTTTGGCATTATAAGAAACATACTAGAATTAGCCAAAGGTCACGAAAATTGGATTTTTGCAGATATCTAGCTTGCTGTTAGTCGGACGGCAATTAAGATCATTATGAGAATTGTAAATTAAACAATTATCTACAAAAAAGATCATAACATTTTTTGCAGACGACTAACCGTTGTCACGTAATACGGCTTACCAGCATCAACTGCATATAGAATACAACAATAACTGCGATGCATTAGTTGAGGTAAAATGCAAGGTGCGTTTTTTTACATGGTGCCCCGGTAGGTCTAATCCATGTTTGATCAAATTATGATTTTTCCTCATCCTCAACCTCTGCTCTACTTCTTTCTCTTCATCTTCTTCATTAACACCTTTTTTCTGTGATAGTTTCGATGTCAAATAATCGATAGGGTTTGTTTCATCATATTCCGTTTCTCTTATATTAAAGTCATCAGAATCGTCAGGAGAAACAAGATCGGGAGTGGCATTGAGGCATAACTGCCCACGATAGTGACTACAAACTATGGAGCATGGCCATCCAACTTTTCTACACTCACAATTTGTACCACAACCTTTCTCGTAATTATAAAAAATTGTGTAGATGAGTACATCAGGTTCAGGTGGTAGCAACGGCATTACGGATTCCAAAAGATTATTATTAATTACCCATCACCACTGTTCAGGATTTAACTCATTGGGTAACCAAGTTTGTACCCGATAGTATATACAAAACAGATGCTATTGAGCAGCTGCAGCTGTGGGTGGGAGTGATGAAAATTTGACTGGTGTATTGAATCTTGTCGATTTAGCGAACGTCCAATATCAATAGTTGTCAACGGAAACTTCAGAGATTGGAGTCCCATATATCGCCAAAAGAAAACCTAATACGTCTGCTGAATCTGGACGTTTCTCAGACAACCCCATAATTTTTATTTTTCCTTTACTAACTAGCGTAAATGTATCACATCCAGTGACTCCATGTAAAAATGAAAAGGGCTCCAGACAGTAGGTATAATTGTCGATGCTAGCAGATGAATATATCTAGGTCTCCAATTTTCCTTTGCCCGGTTTCAGAAAATAAATTTGTTCATATCGAGCAATACGTGTTATTAAATTTCGTTTATTTAGAGTTGATAGCACACCACATGGGTTATAAACATTAAAATGTCATAAACTTATGGCGTCCGAAATTTCTCTACAAATTATTTGCATTTTTAGTGTTCCGTACGGAGCACTTATAAGATCACTTCGGTGTCTGTCCGTCTGTCACACCCGATTTTCTATGAAACTATTTGTCATAGAAAGTTGAAATTTGGTAGTAATATAGGAATTGATGGCCTCATCAGAACCATGTAGTTTTGAAAGTTAAATTTTGACTTAAGGGGTTAGTTTTGGGGGGTGAAATCGGAAGTGAAAAAAAAAAATTTTTACTAGGTAATCGAGTGTGGTGTCAAATGAAAGCTTGTGAAAACACGAGTAAAAAATATATATATGATGTAATACTTGCACGCTCTTTTCTTTGTATTATTTTTAAAAAATCGCGAAAAATCGCTGTCCACCCGCCTTATCTCGGAAAGTACTTATCAAAAAATTTTGAAAAAATTCTGGAATATTCTCCACGGGGTGTAGATTGAACGAAAATTATCACGAGTGCATTATCTGTAATAATTTATCTGGTATATAAAAAAAAAAAAACAGAAATTTCAAGGTCATCAATTTTCAGTAAAGATTGGAAATAAACTTTGTTGAAAACTTATTTGGGGTGTGTTTTGTGAAGTCACTGATCATTTTATATCACCGTAACATAAATTTTGACTTAAGGGATTCGTTTTGAGGGGTGAAATCGGAAGTGAAAAAAAATTTTTTTACTAGGTCATCGAGTGTGGTGTCAAATGAAAGCTTGTGAAAACACGAGTAAAATATATATATATATATATATATATATATATATATATATATATATATATATATATATATATATATATATAATGTAATACTTGCGCACACGTTTCTTCGTATTACTTTTAAAAAATCGTGAAAAATCGCTGTCCCCTACCTTATCTCGAAAAGAGCTGATCAAAAAATTTTGAAAAAATCCTAGAATATTCTCCACGGGGTATAGATTGAACGAAAATTATCATTACCTTTAATAATTTATCTGGTATAGAAAAAAACCAAAATTTCAAGGTCACCAGTTTTCAGTAAAGATTGGAAGCAAAATTTATTGAAAACTCATTTGGGGTGTGTTTTGTGAAGTCACTGATCATTTTATACCACCCTAACAAAATTTTCTATTTTAAAAACAATCGTACGGAACACTAATTGTGCAAGTTCAACTTGCACTTGACCGGTTTTTTTAGTTTTAATCAGCTTTATTTTCTATCTCTATACAACACGGCCTTTTTCTAAAAAATATTTTATTACATGCCTTCTAAACTTTACAATAAGCTATATAAATTAACGCATTTCAAAGTTTCTTTTAATAGGTAAATGATGAAACAAAAATTCTTATTTGTATGATAAAGGCCTAAACGAGTACAATTAACAATTCTTAACAACTAGAAATCTACAGTGTTATAAAGCTTAATAATAATAGGTACAATAAAATTATTTGGGATTTTATTAAAATATAATTAACCAAAGTACTTATCGGTAGGTAGGTGCCTAAGTACCTAATGCAATAGAAATAGTCTGTGTAAGTATAAAAATAAAGCAAAAACCTATAATATGCTTAGTTCAAATCAGAACAGCGATGGCTTCAACTTTCAGTTTTGCTCTGGTCAAACTTCGCGGAGTCTGTAAATCTGCATTTTCCCTGCGAGAAAAAACAATGATACTTAACGTCCACGATGCTCTAGTGCTTCAACAGCCAACAAGCCAAGTCCGTGAAATTATGGAAACTTGTGCCAACATGACGGGAGTTAGATCAGCAACTATTTATAAATTTCTAAAAGAAAGAAAACGCGGTCCTTGTAACGAATCTCAGAATCACAAAGGAAAGGAGCCCTTGGAGGTCGATGAAGACTTTAAAAACGCATTAAGAAGAAAAGTTTTTTTTATTACGAAAGAAATATCTACTACATAAAATTTTGCAAGAAATCAGAGAAGACCAGGACTTACCAGATTTTAAAAAATGGAAATTATGGAAAATCCTTGATAAACTTTCGTTGGGAAAAATACGATAGAAAATCTGTTCTTATCGATAAAACAGAAATAATTTGTTAAAGAGAATATCTACGAGCAATTAGAAAATTTCAAGCCGAAGAAAAAATATTTTTTATTTAGGTAAGACTTGGGTTAATGACGGACACACAGTGAAAAACTTCTGGATTGACGAAAACATTAAGAGTGCCAGGCTAATAATAGCACATATTAATAGTGAAAACGGATTTCTCGACGGTGGTTTGTTGAAATTCAAATCAAAGTCAACTAACGATTACCAAGAGGAGATGACGGCCGATGTTTTTGACGAGTACTTCCAACAAATGATTGAATGTACACCAGCAGAATAGTTATAGTACTAGACAATGCCACATACCGTTCTCGATTATTAGAACGACTCCCGACAAATTCATGGAAGAAAGCGGATATTTTTCAACGGATAAGAAACAAAAATCTCAAACGTAAAGATGGTATGTTAAAAGCGGAACTCAAAATTGCGAAACAAAATAAGGCACAGTTCAAGAAATACGCAATCGATGAGATGGCAAAGAAACGGAATATCACAGTGCTTAGATTACCTTTATATCATTGGATATTGAATCCCATAGAGCTAATTTGGGCACAAATGAAAGGTTTGGTTGCAAGGGAAAACACCACGTTTGAACTTCAAGACATAAGGCAATTATTACTCGCCGGAATAAAGAGGATCAAAGATAATTGGAAAAATGCCATTCGACATGTTATTCTTCTATAACAAATAAAATGTGAAAACTTAACGAATACATTGAAGAAACTGTGGAAACAGAACCCTTAATTATTATCAATTTAAGAGAAGTCGAGTCTTCAGATTTTGAAGATGATTGTTTTGATTGTAATTAAAGTACTAATATATCATGAATTGTGAATTTGTATATATACATAGATGTATAGATTAAAAAATTTTTGGTAATAAATCTTATATTTTCGTCAACCTCATCTCGAGCTTGTTTTGTAGTGATGTTGATGCTTTCGAATTTATTCATCAGCACTGAAATTAGACTATTTTTATTGGAGCGGCAGGAAAGAAATTGTTCTAAGCTGATAGTTAATTGCATCGTTTCATCGAAAAGCGCTTCGATAGGTGGAGAAGTTTTAGCGGTTCTTCGGAGCTATTCCATAGTTTTTTACATTTTTACTATTGTCATTATATCCGTCGAACGCAACTACTATGTTAGAGCCGAAATGTTTTTATAGGTAATAAATAGTAATAATGCACTGGAAAGTATCATCCTTTAGGCATATGACACAATCCAGCAGAAATCCACCATTGATGATATACGTAATATTATCAGTGTCAAGTTCAATTTGGGTAAGTTGAAAACATTTGTACAGGGTGAGTCAACGATAGAGTAAAGTTCATTATCTCATTTTTTTCGGGAATGACGAAAAAATGTTAAATAAAATAGTTTTAGGATGGTGCACAGATTAAAATTATTATAAGTATACAGGGTACTTCAAAAAAGTGTGGCCGATATAACATGTTTTTTTTAAACGGAACATTCTATTTTCTAATTTATTTTTAAATTCTGCGTAAAATTTTATAACTTTTAATGTTATGTAATAACCCTAGTAGTTTTTCTAATATTTCCATTTTTTTTAAAAATACTAGTTTGCCAATAGTGCCATTGTTTCTGAAGGTGCAATACTCATAATTAGTACGAGCGTTCTATAGAGATGAAAAAATGTATATGTAAAGAAATTTGAGTTAGATACTACACGGTGTTCAAAATAAATTTATACATTTCGACTACTTTCAATTGAAAAATTTCAAATTTTTTAAATGGCACACCTTGTATATTATAATTTTTTCTGACAGATTTTACAAAACTTTTATTAAGTATGTCATATATCTATTTCTAATAGTTTTCGATTTATTTTGAATTTTCCTATTTTTACCCTTGTTTTTAATACACTTACGCTATTATGAAAACATAAACAAATAGTCGTCTTACTACATTTTCCTTCACTTTCCTTAGCATAAAGGGCGTTATTATCCTGCACGCATCCCGTATCCTATTTTCCATATCTACTGGTGTTGTACGGGGATTCACATAAACACGATCTTTAATGAAGCCCCACAAAAAGAAGTCTAAAGGTGTTAAGTCACATGATCAAGGGGGCCACTAAATGAATCCATCCCTACCGATCCATTTTTATGGGCAACGATCGTTTAAAAATTCCCGAACTTCCCGGTGGTAATGAACAGGAGCTGCGTCTTGTTGAATCCACATTTGTTCCTTTTCAAAGTTATCAACTGTTTCAAGAAACTGTGGTAATTCGTTTTGCAAAAAAATTAGATATCTAGACCCGTTAAGCGGTTCGCGGAAAAAATATGGACCAATAATTTGAAAATTTAATATTCCACACCATACATCTAATGGTTTTTGTTTTTGAACTTCCCGGACCCAAAATGGATTAACTGTTGAATAATAATGCATGTTATGGCTGTTACCTGCTCGATTACTGCGAAAAGTAGCTTCGTCAGAAAACATTATTTTGGATAAAAAATTTGGATCGGCCTCTATTGCTCCATTCATGGTGGTACAAAAGTTTAGTCGTCGTTCAAAATCACGGTCTTGAAGTACTTGGTGTAGTTCAGGGATGATACTTGTATTTTCTCGTAGTGCGATTAGCCGTAGATTGGGATGTGTCAGATAAGTCAGCTAGTTGACGGCTGCTGACCTGGGGATTATCTTCAACATGAAATAAAATCTCCATTTCTTTTTCTTCATTGGTAGCTATTGTTTACTACTTTCCGTTTCGTATACTCAACGATACCACTACCATCAAACCGTTCCATTAAGCACTGAAAAGATGTTCTAGAGGGGTACACTTCTATTAGGTTACTTCGCTCCGTAAAGCCTTACTGCCAAAAGACAATTTTTTCCCGCCTCGCCCAGTATATAAACCATATCAATTAATTCATTTTTAGGAAAATCCATAACTATTACCTTTATACGTCACTTACAACAAATTAAACAATTTTTACTTGCTTAATAGACATGTCAAAATTTGTTAATGCCTACATTTTTGTTTTGTCTTGGCAACTATGATGTTATAGCGTAAGTGTATTAAAAGCAAGGGTAAAAATTAAAAAATTCAAAATAAATCGAAAACTATTAGAAATAGGTATATGACATACTTAATAAAAGTTGGAGGGTTTTGTAAAATCTATCAGAAAAATAATAATATACAGGTTAGTTCATTTAAAAAAATTGTGATTTTTCAATTTAAAATAGTCGAAATGCATAAATTTATTTTGAACACCCTGTAGTATCTAACTCAAATTTCTTTACATATATCTTTTTCCTCATCTCTATGGAATGCTCGTACCAATTACGAGTATTCCACATTCAGAAACAATGGCGCTACCGGCAATTTTTTACAAAACTGAAAACTGTTTTTTTTTTTTAAAAAAAAAAAATTGAATTATTAGAAAAACTACTAGGTTTAGACATATAATATTAAATTAATAAAAAAGTTATAAAATTTTACGCAGAATTTAAAAATAAATTAGAAAATAGGATGTTCCGTTTAAAAAAACATATGTTATATCGGCCACACTTTTTTGAAGTACCCTGTATACTCAAAAATAATTTTAAACTATGTACCTTAATATTCCCTAAAACTATTGTATTTAACATTTTTTTTTTGTCATTCCCGAAATGAGATAATGAACTTTACTCTATCGTTGACTCATCCTGTACAGTAATAATTTATGAGTTTTTCGCCTGCCTGTATCGATGAAAAGTGCCAAAGGATACGGTGATAATTCATACTGTAAATATTCGCGGAGATGTTCCTCGAATTTTTTATTTAAACTTACTATATGAAACAGTAGCATAGCAACAAATTTTTTCACGACTGCATTCTCTCTCGCGAATCCCTAGCATCAACATTTTGATCGATGGTGCCTAAAGAGCAAAATTTTTCGACTTTTTCACAGACAGTATTCATAGCATGCATTCCATTACACAAAACGCTTTTATGTGTACTTCTTCCTCCTACAATCCCCCTTCAGTCTTCATGGATTTCATCAGAGATTATTCAATTACAGTGTCCCTCCAGGTTCCGCAGTTTTTATTTGATCGTGAAAAATTCATCAGTAAACTCCTCAATCGTCTGTTGATCCTTATTATTTCCTAATGCAAGCATGTCCCATAGATATAAATGCGCTGACTTTGTGTACAGGAAATGTCCTACACGGAAGCATTTTTTTAATAGCATGGAGATGCCTATTCTAATTTCCAAATCTTTCAGCTCGAATGAAGTCCTTTGCAGACACCATGTGAAGGTATTGAACCTATAACTGGGCTGTGGGCCTAGAAATTCTTTCAACTTATCGTTGAATTATTCCATTAATAGTTCGAAACAAATTATTGTCATTGCTCTTATAGTGATAACAATATTTTTCCCGTACCGTTCAATTAATTTTAAGATAATTGTAGCATCATCGGGAATATAATCTACATCTATATCTTTCAACCTATTTATTTGAAACTGGCAATATTCATTATTTTCGATACAGTAAAATATCTCTACTCTTACTGATATTACATTCATGTTCAACGGCGGGCCTATTTTACGTCCTGCTTGTTTTGGTAAAATGAAAGATTCAAAGCACTTCCTATGATATTTCGCTGCAACAGCTACTAAGTCATAGTCAAAGTTAACCCTATCTTTTATAATCCTTCCATATCCGTTTCCACGTGCCTCAGCTCCTTTATAGACCAAGAGGGCGACCTGAAATTTTGACCTGTGGACTAACCGTCTGCCTAATTGTTCATTCTATCGGGCGACTCAAATAAAAGACTTTAACGTTAATTTTACGGCCCCCGTGCCCTGGAATGCCCAGATAAGGCCCAACATGTTACATCCAAAAATGGACTATCGTTTAACCACTTGAATCAAGCACCATAACATAAAAAAGTCGAGCGCCCTAAAGGGCAGACGCCGCCGAGACCGGACCCAACTTTAGGGCCCAAAAAAACATTGATCTAAAAATGGAGTGTCATTTAACCATATAAAATTAATAAATTTAGTTTGTTCTTGATAAAATAAGAGGGAACCTACAAAAGGCAGACGTCGCCAATACCGGAGGACAAAATTGGACTCGCTTTTTCCAGCCAAAAACGGTTCGTTCTTCACCACAAAACAAACCCAATCTTTCACTCGCGTTTCACGAGCAGAACTTGTGAGACATACCAGGGGCTTCTTCATCCCGGCGTCTCTTGAATGCCGTGATGCTACTCTCTCGAGTATAGTCTTTACTGAACATGAATAGTCACCGAGTTCACATTTTTTAAATGTTCAATATGTCCGTCACCTTTATTAACACTTGCGTCTTTCCACGTTTGTAAACCACACTGAACAATCCCGACCGAGAACGACTTATTGCAAATAAAACAAATATTTGGAATCATTATTTTCACAATACTACGTTTAAACCGAGTTACAACGACACAAATACTACGTGGAGTATTTTTGTATAAACTGATCCCTGCAATTACGATGAAGTGCGAAACAGCTTCAACTGTAGGTAGTAACTTACTATAAGAGACTTATTATTAAAGACCTTTTTTCTTTCATCGAGGTCACTTCACTCTTCACAAACACACTTATGATATGTACATACATTCAAATTTGTATGCTTACGAATTGACCTAGCATAGAAGAGTAATATTCTATGTAGTACACTATATGGAGTGGGGTAAAAAATGTATATGACCTTTTTTACAGACAATTGTTTAATCGACAATTCTTATAATGACCTTAATTGCCGCCCGACCCATAGGAAGCGAGATATCGGCAAAAAAATAATTTTCGTGACCTTCAGTAGCAGTAAACCGTCTATTACTTGACGCCAGTCACCTCGGGAAAATAAGATCGCTTGAATATTTTCATAATCAACAAATTTATGTGTTAACTTCTTTTTATAAATTATACAACGCCCGACGTGCTAGAAGAAAAGGGTCCATATTGTCACTATTTACAGCTATTTTCCACTATTCTCTCAATTTATAATTAAAAACTCTTTTCTCGTGGCTAATATTATTGACAGGCTCTGGTTTTACCATGTGTCTATTAATGCCAAATGCACTATCACCAACAAACACGAACACAGGTGTGTTTTACCCGGCTAATCATTTTTTCAAAAAATGTTCTATAGACCAAGAGGACCACTCGAAATTTGGACTTGTCGACTAACCGTCTGGCTAGTTGTTCATTCTATCGGGCGAGTCGAATAAAAGCCTTTAAGGTTGATTTTGCCGCCCCTGTGCCCTGGAATACCTAGATAAGGCCCAAAATGCTACATCCACGTGCTTAGGGACTTTCCTGTAGCACGTGTGCTAGACCCATAAAAAAAATCCAAAAATGGTCTGTCGTTTAACCACTTGAATCAAGTACCATGACATTTGTCGACACTATGAAAGTCGAGCGCCCCAAGGGCAGATGCAGCCGAGACCGGACCCAGCTTTAGGGCCAGATCTAATATAAACAATACATACAGTAGAACCCCGATTAACCGAGTCGCGATGATCCGAACTCCGGATTAACCGGGCCAATCTAAGAACTTGATTATCCGAGGTACGCGCGTCTATGCTGCGTATTAACAGACTTTCTAAAATATGTATGTACATATTTCCATTTAAAATCGTCGGGGCCTTCGGGGAATCCCCTGGCCCGTATGAGGGGTTCCTCTATTTATGTTTTTGGACTCTTTTAGCATGTAAATTTGCGTGAATGCAGTGCGTTATAGCGTTTACTACGGAGAAGCACGAGTATACTCACATAATTTATTTGGTTGGAGTTCTGGTAGTTAAGTGTAATTAATACAAACTGCTTTGTTTGAATTTGAGCAAAACTAGCGTAAAAGAATCGTCGTTCCTATTGAAGAAAAATTAAAAGCCATCAGAAGAATTGAAGCAGGAGAGACAATTAAAGTTGTTGCACGAGATTATGGAGTAGGTTACGTAACAGTTGGAGATTGGAAAAGACACCGCACAAAAACAGAAGAGTGATGTATAAATCAAGCTTCCTCGTCCTCAGGAAGAAAATCAATGAAAACCGGCGACTATGAAAAGGTTAACGAAGCTTTATTCATGTGGTTTAACCAACAGAGATCAAAAGGTGTGCCTCGGTCAGGTCCAATTTTACAACAGAAAGCAATAATGATTAGTAGGCAATTCCCAGAGATAGATCAGTTTACCGCCAGTTCTGGATGGCTTGACCGCTGGAAAAAAACGACACGGTGTACGACAACTGACTGTATGTAGTGAAAAACTTTCTGATGTGTCATCAATTGAGAAGTTTAAGCAGAACTTTAAAAAGCAAATCGAAGATTGTGGATACACATGTGATCAAATTTACAACTGTGACGAAACTGGTCTGAATTATAAAATGCTTCCATCAAAAACATTGGCATCTCGACAGAAGTAAGAAAAAGATTAACTATAATGGTATGTTCCAATGTATCTGGCAAGCATAAAATCCCACTGATGGTGATTGGCAAGTTTACACGTCCAAGAGCTTTAAAAGACATCTCACTCAAGGTCTACCAGTCTATTACAAAAGTCAGAAGAGCGCATGGATGGATGCAACCTTATTTACTAACTGGTTTGAAGAAGAGTTCGTGCCATCTGTGACTAAATTTTTGAACAGAAACCGTCTTCCTATTAAAGCAATTTTGTTAATGGATAATGCCCCCTCTCACCCTGGAGAAGGACTTCATGTGGGCGAAATTGTTGTAAAATTTTTTCCTCCAAATGTAACCAGCATAATGCAACCAATGGATCAAGGCATCCTCGAAAACATTAAAAAAAAATTATAGGCGTTTATATCTTGAACATCTATTAGAATACACAGAAAAGGAGGATATTATCAATGGAGTGAGAAAGGTTACACTGAAAAATGTTATTTACTGGGTAAGTCAAGCTTGGGATTCTGTGCGTACTACCACTATTCAAAAATCTTGGTCAAATGTTATTAATTTTGAGGACTATAATGACAGTAAAGATGATATTCCATTAAATGAATTAGCTTTGAAATTGAGAAGCCATGGAGAAATGTCCTGTTCAAATTTTGACAGCGAGATAGAAGAAAAAAAAAAAAAGTTTATTTGAATTAATGCAAAAATTAAAAGGTTGCGAAAATGTGACAAGAGAAGATGTTGTTGAATGGATTACAGCAGATGATTTAGAACAAGAAATGAGTATTGAAGAAATAACGAATGCCTTTTAGGAAACCGAAAAATCAGATGACGATGGCGATGACGAAGCGGCGGTGGATGAACAGTCTCCCACTAAGATCTCTCATCAAGAAGGTTTTGCTTCTTTGGAAAAAGCTTCGAGGTATATCGAACAATAACCAGAGGCAACCCCAGCGGATTTGCTTCTTCTTAATAGATGGAGAAACATTGCAGCGAGAAAAAGAAGATGCAATATGAAACAGAAGCGCACAGATACCTATTTCACTGTTTTATAATGTATGTATCTATTTATATGTTAAAAACGTCAATACATCGGTTTAAAGTATTGGTGTTTATGTTTTGAATGAATAAAAAACAAATCCGGATTATCCGAGTTCTCAGTTATCCGAGGAGGGTGCCCCCACGTTACCTCGGATAACCGGGGTTCTACTGTACTTCCAAATTCGACTCACGATATTAGATCTCGTTGAAAGATTTATGTTTTCGGCCCATGCGAAGAGCATCTTCTTATTCTTCGTTAGGCTGAGTGTTTTTTTTTAGTTTTATTGCCTTTATGCCCGGCATTTTAAAACCTTCTTCTCACTTTTCGAGTAGAAACTTTCTTTCCAATGTCTTTAGAAAAATTAACACATAGCTCGTCCTTTTGCGATTTTTTAAAAAAGCATGTGTCAACAGCAGGTCTTCTCTGGCATTTGCAATGCGTTTTCGATCATCCTTATTTAAGTGTTTGCTGTTTAAAACAGTTTATAGAATATCTCATTATCGTATTATGTGAAAATTCCATTATTGTTTCAATGTCTAATTTATTTTTTCCACTTTCATAAAGAAACTGTATAGTGTTACTGTTTAGTTTATACGTTTTTCTAAATCCGATTCACATTTTCTTAGCATTTTTTAGATAAAAATACACTTAACCTTTAGTGGAAACCACTAAAATTAACGAAGTGTACACTGGGAAATGTCGAAGTAAACTAAATAATCACAATTTACAAGATAAAGCAGGTCAGCCATTGTTGATTTCTAACAATTGGTTCTTTCGTTTTTTTTCAATGGAATTCATTGTTTTGGTTATTTATGTGATGTCCCAATTCCAACAAATAAGCTTAAGTGCAGTGAGAAATAAGAACTGAAGGGAGTGGCAAATACTTTTGGCCAAGTTCTATTTATAGAAGAGACTCAAATCATCAAACGTTCTTTGATGTTCCAAAGAGTCAAGGTTTCTGGCAAGTTCCAGTTCCTAATCGGGCGAATAGCTCTTACCAGTAGAATCCAACAAACGTATGTATGGAAGTAGTATTCCATTGATGGTCGAATTTTAGCTTTGGACAGGATTAGACGTTACTGTGCAGTGTAAAGCCTTCTATTATAAAATAATATTCCCAGTTTTTGAGAAGCTCCCTTGCTTACGCACATAATATGATCATGCCAAGACATATTTGCCACCAAGTAAGACCGAACGTCTATCATCAATACTTCTATTGTATCGTATTAGGGTTGATATCCTAAGAGTACCAGATGTCAAGCACTCTCTTAAGAACACACAAAAAAAGAATTTTTTTAACATTCTATGTTATTAAAGATATTTCTTTAACTGCTGTGGTGCTATGCCATTTAAGAAAAATAAATTGCTAATATGAAACTTCAGTTTTAGAAATTAAAAGTTGGTAAACTCTTTTAAACAGCTTACACTTAGTTCTTCGATACGTGTCCTTAAAAGGAGAGGAAATGATTACTACTTACTTTACTGCTCTTCGGTAATTACAGGATATAAAATAATCTATTTTCTATTCTAGATAAAATAGTTTTATAAATATTTAAGCATAATTAGTGATCATACGGAGACACTTACATATTTCGGGACACATCCTTCGCCAGGCCTTCACAACTTTATAAATTTTATTTTGATCGAAATTCTTTACTCCATCATTAAAGACCATTTGAGGTGGCGACATTATTATATGCTTCGATGGAAAAGATTCCTGGAACTTTTTTAGGCGGTAACTCGGAGCGCAATCTGCTTGAAAAACATAGTCATTCTAGGGGTATAATTTGGGTGCATCGAAATAAAATTCTGCCAATATTGGTATTAACCTTCATGCTAGATTTTACAAATCGAGCAAAGTTCCAATGTAAGAGGTTTTCTTTTGTCAAAAACCTTCGACCCCCCCGTTATTTTTTGGTGCTTCCTTTCCTCTATAAGCAGCTTTTAGTGTTCTTTTTTCCTTAAAGACATATATAATATCCGTAAAACCAAGGAGCCAACAACGACTTACGTTAAAGAAAAATATTAATAAAAATTGCAGCCCTATAATAAATCAATAGGGCAATCGTCATACCTCCGTTGAAATATTTCAACACCACAATAATAACATTTACAAATATCTTTCATTAAATAAAAAAAGCCTGAGGCAGCTAATTTTTCAGGACTCAACTTTCCATTCCAAGTTTTAAAAGAAGTTAATCTCTTTTCATATGTTCTATAAGTTATATTATCAATTTCCTTTTCAAATGATTCTAAACACATTTCTAAGTTATAAACATGCAGTGAAAGTTAAAATTGAAAAGTGAAATACTTTCCGATGTTGTATATGTCAACCAGGTTAAATTGAAGGAGTACAGTAAGTATCAACAAATTCGTCGTTTTCTCGAACCCATTGATAAAGAGTCGCAATGTCCCCAAGCAAGTGTATCAAGAGAATTTGGAATTTTGAATCCTTTTTTATCTACCGAGGATCAAGCTAACTTATTAACTAATTCTGTGTACATATTATGCATCCCAGATCGAAACACATACATAGAACAAAAGGTTTTAGAATTACGTTCTACAACATCTTTATAATCGATAAAATCTTTCGAGAGAAGATATTTTTGTAGAAGTATAATTTATAGGGGAGAAATACAAAAGACGAGTAAAATGTATATATTAGACTACGTATATATAGGCTCCCGAGTAGAAACCCAGAACTCAGAAACCTTGATACCTTGGAACAAAGAAGAACAGAACCTTTGTCTATTCTACAAGTATTTCCATAGAAAATGTTCGATGGATGTAGCCCGCTTAATTCCTCTCAAAGCGAAACATGTTATTAATACACGTTGCGCTAAGTATAAGGTTGTTAGTCCTCGGAAAACACTTTTCAAGCAGTCGTTTTATATGGAGAACCTCAACCCTTTGGAATGATTTGCCCAGGACTGTGTTTCCAGGAGAACAATTTACAGCGATTCAAAACCAACGTGAATCGCTTTTTCCGCATACGCGTCGCTCTGATAACACCTTAAGGATTTCTCTGCAGCACATGCGCTACGCACATAAAAAAATATTTAATAATTGCATAAACCGTTTTTACATTTTAATCAACAAACTTTAAAAAATTACAATGTTACAAATTAGTACAAAATCAACACAATCAATGAAGCACCGTTGCGTCAAATATTATCGCATACACAGACCTAAATAAATATGAGAAAGTAAGTAAACACAATTTTTTAAAAGATAAATAATTTTAAGCTTTTTAATAATAGTCGGCTAAACACTCTATCGTACCTAGGATTTTTAAGTGATAAACGATACTGTAGAAGGTCACCACTAGGCCTTCTACGAACATGGTCCACAAAAGCATGGATTTAAGATTTAATTATCAAAACAAAGGGTGTATATATATATATAATATATATATATATATATATATATATATATATATATATATATATATATATATATATATATATTAGGACGTTTTATATAACATTAATGGAATTTTAGGTATGATTTATTGTCACTTAAGACTAAAAGCAGTCTTCCGACAAGGCTGTGCGACGAATAGTATAATGACAGTAACTTCTGGCTTATGTTATATTGATTTGAAACAAATGAATTTTTTAAAAAATGTATTATTAACATTTATACGGTCTGTGTGAACCTGAGTAAAATAAAAAGAAAAATAGCGGAAATGGCTTTTTAAAAAGCTTTGAATTTGCATCAAATTTTTGAGTTCTTTTGCCACAAAAGAATACTTTCTTTTAATGATTTTTTAAAATATTTAGGTTCTAGTACAAGGTAATACCGTTATTTAAATGTGTGCAAAATTTCAACGACATCGATCAAATATTCTTCAAACCTAAAAACGCCTCTTTCTCAAAACTGTATTTTCGAAAATAGCGTAATCAATAACTCAAAAATTATTTCATCGATTTCATTCAGTTTTGCACACATCTAAATTATTAGCTTGTATTTGAACCTACACATTTTTAAAAATCATTAAAAAAAGTATTTTTTTATAGCTAAATAACTCAAAAATTCAAACTGTTTTTTTTTAAGTTCATGGACGCCGTATTAATATTAATAGTAAATTTAAAAAACAAAACTCGTTTGTTTTAAATCAATATAGCTAGAGGTCACGTCATTTTACCACGCGTCGCACTACCTATCGGAAGCCAGTGGCTATTTACAAAAAAGTGTTAATTTTAGTCCCAAGTAACAACTCATACCTAAAATTTCATTTTTGTTCCATAAAACATTCACATAAAAAATATAAAAATTGATTTATTTTTACCGACCTAAACGAATTTCCCCCTTAAATTAACTGAGAAGTCTTGAATTCTTGGAAACCTAAAGATATATTTATTTTTCTAGCAACTCTGTCAAAAATTACAGATGTTTGATTTTTACTATCCGAGAAAGTGTACCAAAGAAAATTCAAATGTTTAATCGTTTTTTACTACTACGCCATTTTGATAATAGTATATTTTGATCTCTCTCCTTCTCTATCTATATGTATATATATATATATATATATATATATATATATATATATATATATATATATATATATATATATATATATATATATATATATGTATGTATATAGACATGACACTACTCAGTATATATGACCACTACACCAAATACTTAAGATGGGGGAGTAGCACCAAAAGCAATTTTTTGACAAATTCCTTTTTTTTGCACTAAAATATTACTACTTGACCTAATAAATACTTCAGTAGAATTTTGTATAAGCCTGCCGGCGTTGTTCCAATTTTCACTTTGAAATCCTGGCTCATTAGTTAAAAATTAATTTCGGGTAGTTTAGGTTTTTGCATTCAAATTAAATATTGTAGTAGACAACTACATAAGTGGATATAAAATAGAGTAACTATTTACACTTAGTTTTATTTTGCTATTTTTAAGTTATATTTTGAGTATACGATGAGATATTTATTTTAGTTTCTAATATTTTCCTGACAATTACTGGTAAAAAAAGTTCTTGACCTTTCTTATGTACTTTAAAAACATTGTATAAAGAGATTATATATAAAAGTAAGATAAAAATTCTGAGTTGTGTAAAAAATCTTGCAACATTTGAGGATTGTTTTTTATTTACAATCTACTTGATTAACATTTTTTTCAAAGGAAGTATAGATCTTAAATAAAATAGCTTAAAGGAACGAAAAAATCTCAGATTTCTCAATTTTTGGGCCCATATATATATCAATACCAGCTAAAAAACTTTACTCATTTTATATTAATTTTTGCAGCTTTTATTCTGCTGTGTCGAAAATATCGATTTCAGATATTTTTGATACTGTCCAATCGTTCTTCTTTCTTTAATATTTTGTAATGAAAACTAGAATTTTGCAAAATTGCACACAAAAAGATTTCTCATTTATTGTAAACTTCTTAAGTTTCACTGCAAAAACTGAAACAATTGACTTTAAAGATATTAATAAAATGAAGAACAAAAAGAAAACCAAGGTCAAATTGAAAGTAAAGAAAAAAATAGATTTTCGACAAGCTAAAATTAATTTTGAGATCGGGAGAAATTTACAACTTGTAAGACCAATTTAATGTAGTTTAGGGTTAAAGTAATCATATATATCAATACCAGCTAAAAAACTTTACTCATTTTACATTAATTTTTGCAGCTTT
The DNA here is from genome assembly GCA_019049505.1 of Pachyrhynchus sulphureomaculatus. Classification (NCBI taxonomy): domain Eukaryota; kingdom Metazoa; phylum Arthropoda; class Insecta; order Coleoptera; family Curculionidae; genus Pachyrhynchus; species Pachyrhynchus sulphureomaculatus. Next base: position 100,595,538 of record CM032446.1, on the reverse strand, counting down.
TATTCTGCTGTGTCGAAAATATCGATTTCAGATATTTTTGATACTGTCCAATCGTTCTTCTTTCTTTAATATTTTGTAATGAAAACTAGAATTTTGCAAAATTGCAAACAAAAAGATTTCTCATTTATTGTAAACTTCTTAAGTTTCGTTGCAAAAACTGAAACAATTGACTTTAAAGATATTAATGAAATGAAGAACAAAAAGAAAACCAAGGTCAAATTGAAAGTAAAGAAAAAAATAGATTTTCGACAAGCTAAGATTAATTTTGAGATCGGGAGAAATTTACAACTTGTAAGACCAATTTAATGTAGTTTAGGGTTAAAGTAAATAATAAATTCCCTCAAGTTTTTGAAATATTTTCAACACTAGTTCAGAAAGTAAGCATCTGTGTGTTTAGACTAATGAAGTAATATAGTCAGACGCAGCTCGTGACCTCAATTTTTGAAACATATTTTCATTATTCAAAAATTAGTCGTGTTATGTACTTTTTTTTTTCATTAAAATGTAACCTAACTTTCAAAAAGTTGTTTTACTGCATTATATTAAAAAATAAGAATATGTAGACAAAAAAAAAAGTAATTCATAAAGTAATCCCATAAAAATCATCCGTGTATTTTTTGGACCGCGTTAAATGCTAAAAATAACAAATGGGACTAGGAGACCCCAACTGATTCAAAGATATATGTAAGAATAATTTTTTAGATTATGGGAGTATTTTTGTCAAAATTTAAAGGTTGTCGTGGCCAACAACTGAAATCACGAACCGTCATTGGGTATAATCCTACATACAACACACTGACTGCTATTCAAAATACTTATAAGGGGTAAACTATACATATAGAATGTCGCGAAAAAAACATTGTTTGAGTAACAGAAGAAAAATCTAATTATTAAAATTCCTAAATAATTTAACTATGTATTACTAAAACATATTTAGCAGTACGTAGCACTTTGTATCAAAAATACTCTACATTTCCGAACTATTCTAGTTTTTTTCTTTCCAGACAACTATTTTTGACCATTTTGAGGCCAACAGTCATTTTAATTATATATGTAAGTCCTATGGCTGAAGGGTCTTACACATTATGGAACGAAAACTTTCACGATTTTGGTTGGATAAGCAATGATGTATTAGACAGTGTCAAATTTTACGCATTTCGCCGACTTAATTTCTCGAAATTAAAATACTGAAAATTGTCAGTGTGAAGATGACTTATCGTAAGCAAAACATCGAAATGTCACTTCAATTTGACACAGTTTAATACCAAATATCGTAATTTCTCCTCTTACACATGATGGGATTGTTAATTTTGTATAGTTTATTATTATTACCAGTGTTGGCATTATTACTGTAATTATTTTTCTCTCAGTCAGTTGTTAATAAATTAGTAACACAGTAAATTTAAAACGTTATTGTGAAGAAATAATGAACTTTAAGATTGCCGGTCCCTAGATCTCTACCAGCCGATTAGGTACTTAAAATAATACTTTTAAACTAATAAATCTACTAAGCCCTTCTGTAAGCAGGTTATTATTTCTATGTTTACTAAATGAAGTACATTTTTAGTTAAGACTAGTTATATAAGTTACAAGAAATTACATAAAATAATATTTTTGTATAGTTATATCGGATATAACTTCAACATAACGACTATCACACAGAATAGCTTTTACTGCTTGATTTATTTATATTATAGGCTATTCTACGTGATGTTATGTGAAGTTAAAATAACAGAATATGCTCTCTAACAGCTGATTTTTAACACTATAGTAATGTATATGGGACATATATACATCTATGTTCTTCATATAAATCTTTACGAAGACGTAAAAACAAGATATCACGAATTTTCAAAAGATTAAATGACAATTATCCTAAAACTTGAGAAACTCACTTATGAATAGACAGGTTTTCTTAAAATAAATGGACAAAAGTTTAAAAAAAAAAAAAAAGCAAAAATACTTGTCGAGAAGATACCGTATTTAGACAAAATACAAATTTTGACGAAACGGTGTGTCATTTTTTGCGCGATGTGGAATTTTAATAGTTATTTTTTAATTATCGAATGTCTGTAAAGGTAAATTTGAGGAGGCTATAGTTTCAATGTTATTACTATAAACTGGAACAGAAACAAAACTGCAAGACACATCCGTTGGGGATAAAGGTTTCCTTGTTGGTACATCAACAGATTTCTCGTCCTCTTGACTATTTGGCTGCTGGTTACTTTCAGTTCCGTCTGCTTTACAAACAAGTTGGTTTATCTGAGGATGTCGAATTCGTATTGAATCAATTACATCTAGTAAATTTTTGGAATCCATTGCTAAAACATGCGCAGCACTAAGCATTCCCCTAAAACAACATGTCACAATTGGGGTTTTGAAAAAAAAAATTGTGATAAATGGAAAGATCATATACCATATAAGTTTTATCATAAAAATATTTTTATTTTTTTTGTTAATATGTAATTAAAAAGTTATAACAAAATGAAAATAAATTTTTAAATTTATTACCTATGACGCACCGAAAAAACCGAGCGCGCGTGTGAGGTCACAATGTTTATTTTTCCCCAACATCACCGACAGCTAATACTACGAGTGTTTTAGTTTGCAATCCATAGACATAGAGAATGGACTGAGTGTTCCGTATCCCCCTGTGAAGTAAATACGGACGCAAAAGTGTGAGAGAGACAAAGCGAATGTGCGGCCAGTAGCTGTCTTTTTCTAGAATTCTGATTGGTCCACGTTACAAGCTTGCCGGAGCGTAAAAATAATAATTGTTTTCATTATTATTAAATCTAGTCGCCTAGATTTTACTAAATAAAAAAAAATAATATCTAAAAAAAAATACCTACGAGACTCGAACCAAAGTCAGCAAGATTCGGATTCGAGCACTTTGCAGCTGAGCTACGGCGCTTTTGAAACTAATATTTCTAAGAGTTCTATTTAAACTAAAACCGGGTGGAGGCTTTTCTTGCCTTGAATTCCGTCTCGGAGCATTGCGCTTTGGTTATAACAGGCCTACAAAAAAAAAGACAGGTATTGGCCACATAGTCGCTTCGACTCTTTCTAGAGAGTGGTCAATTTTGTGAGGTTACTGCTCAGTCTATTTTCTATATCTATGACTTTAACATAATGACGTCAAAAACAAAATCGTGGCGCCTTCGTAGTCACGTGATTTTTTTTTTAAAATTAATAACTTAATTTATTTATATTAATTGTAAAAAAAATTTTTTTAAGTTTTTCGCGTTGATTATCAATATTATTTATGACAAAGTTTTAAAATAAAGTACAAAAATCGATAATTATTTTTTATTCAGAAAATCAATCTTTCTTCCCATAACATATACACTAATACAATTTAAGCCTACTTGCAGCAGTTTTCTTTAACAGTAAATCTCCCACAGTCATGTCAAAAAACTTTACAGAATGCTGAATATAACCGGTTTCTGTCAATTCGAAGACTTCCAATCAAGGCATCGCCAAAAACTTGGCCAACACGCATCCATCTATACACGATGAAAAGTTCAATAATTCCGAGTTAAGAAGAAACACCCCAACTAGACTGTAGAGTTTCACTCCAGAATTCAATAAATAACAATTACATTCCTGCACTTTAGAATTCGACGTTGGGAATACATCTGTACTCAACGACCTCATACATATTCTCACTATGTAGTTGATGTATAAGGTATATAAATTCATAAACCTAAGTTTTAAATAATTTATGGGTTACAATTCAATATCCTAGACGATATTTAAACAAGGTTTTTTTTGCTTGGTAAAGTAAAACAAACCTGTATTAAATTAATGTCACCATGTTGAAATTGAAAGGGAATTACATAAGGTCTAAGGGACTAAGATTTAAATTATAAGCCAAAAAATTACTTCAACATATCGATTTAATTTATAAATGAATATATATATATATATATATATATATATATATATATATATATATATATATATATATATAGATATATATATAGATATATATATATATATATATATATATATATATATATATATATATATATATATATATATATATATATATAGATATATATATATATATATATATATATATATATATATATATATATAGATATATATAGATAGATATATATAGATAGATATATATATATATATATATATATATATATATATATATATATATATATATATATATATATATATATATATATATATATATATATATATATATATATATATATATATATATATATATATTATTTATATTTAACAATCCTTAGCAACCACATTTTAAAATTTATAATATTAAATAATGGAAAAGCAACTGGATACATTTACACTATATTAGTCCACTTAATAAAGAAAATTCAGAGCTCAATTTTGAGGTATTTTATAATTGTGACTTACTTTCTATACTCTGCATCCACAGTGGTTCTGCTATACTGTTGTGCTAATTTCATAGCACTGACTAGTTCTCCCATATCTTTGGATAGGACTTTATGAGCCATTTCAACTTCCCGAATAGCAGATAAGGGTAAGTAGCTGACTATTTCATCCACGGTTGTAAGAAGTGAACGAAGCTCAAAACCAACTTTTTTCACTAAATCGAGGTACTGATCAGCTAATGATTGTTGTACTCCATGAGATAATGCCATAACAGCCTTTACTACATCCGTAGTACACTTGTAAACTTTATCATTATTTCGATCTAGTTGGGTAGGTTGATGTTCCTGTAAAACAAATGAAATTTAAACAATAGGCATACAGTATGGCTGTAGAGGCTTATAGCTCGACAAATGGACCAGAAATATCCTTTTCGCCAACTCCATTTAATAGCTACGTATAATACGTACGTAAAGTACAATCCTTCCAGAAATTGCAAAGTCCCATTTAATGGCTAGGGTGCGTCCACCATGCGGAACAACAAGTTTTAATGTTGGAACCGCATTTCCGCCTACCGTGTACTTTGACGTGCCAGCTACTACCTTAAATATCAGCGTAGCCTTACGACGGGGTATATTTTTAACGGTGACGATCCTCGATCCATCAAGTCCGACTTTAAGGAAGGATTTCCCTTGAGACTAAGAAGGGCAGAGGCTGGTCCAAGTGATCGTCATCCACAACAGGTTAACAACACTTTCTGTCGTGGTCGATAATCGATCCATCTAATTTAACTTCAGATATGCATCTATCCGAAAGCGGTGAGGACACTATCTACATCGTCAGTATTTTCTGGTCCACTAACTAAGTGCCGTTAGAGCAATGCCGCTTGAGAGTTTGTCTTTATTTGCTGCGTGGAAACGTGGTATGAGTCCTAATCAAATGCATTTTGATAATTAACCTACCGGGAACCAAGGCTCCCACGCCAAGTACAGGTAAAAATATTTATTTAAAAAAAAACTAATTTTTCAGTACCGATGATATTAAAATTTTGTAATTTATTGAGTCTCAGTCACCCTTAATTTTATTGTAACTAAAAATTAGCAGACTGATTGGAGTATTTATTAGTGTTCCGTACGGAACACTTATATGATCACTTCGGTGGCTGTCCGTCTGTCTGTCTATCTGTCTGTCCGTCTGTCACACCCGATTATCTTCAAAACCATTTGACACAGAAAGTTGAAATTTGGCGCTAATATAGGAATTGCTGACACCATCAAAGCAGCGTAATATTGAAAGTTAAATTTTGACTTAAAGGGTTAGTTGGATTAGGGGGATGAAATCGGTAGTGAATTTTTTTTTACCAGGTCATCGAGTAGGATGTCAAATGAAAGCTTGTTAAAACACGAGTTCAAAAATACATATTTTGTATTATTTTTTAAAAAATGCCAAAAATCGCTGCCCTTCTCTCGAAAAGTACTGATTAAAAAATTTTGAAAAAATTCTGGAATACTCTCTACAGGGTGTTGATTGAACGAAACTCATCATGAGTGCATCATCTGTAATAATTTATCTGGTACAAAAAAAAATTCCAGGTCATCAGTTTTCAATAAAACTTTGTTGAAAACTCATTTGGAGTGTGTTTTATGAAGTCATTTTATACCCCCGTAACAAAAATGTTTATTTTAGCAGCAATCAACGTACGGAACACCAATTGCGCAAGTCCGACTTAAATTTGGCCAGTTATTTTTTTTTTGAATTAATTAGTAACAATGATATTAGTGGTAAGAAACCAGTAAAGATTTAACGCACAATAAGACCCATAAACTCATAGCATATTATTTATAGAAAAATATAGAGGGTTGCTCTTTATATATATATATATATATATATATATATATATATATATATATATATATATATATATATATATATAATATATTTATATATATATATATATATATATTATATATATTATATATATATATATATATATATATATATATATATATATATATATATATATATATATATATATTATACATTTAATTTTAAGCATATTTATTTATAATAAAACATATAAAATGATGACGAAAGGAGGTAGAAGAGTGACTTTGTATTTATCACGTTATAGGTCTTTCAGTCTAGGAATCCAAACATTACATTTCCTTAACATGGGAAGAGGGTGAAAATGATTAGATCGTGAAAATTTTGTCTGGATATTGAATATTTAGTATAAAATAATTTTTTATGGATTAATATATATGGGGTGAAAGAGATGAAGTAGAGCGTTGTTTTTCCGTTATTTCCAATTTTAACAGAAACAGTATATAGAAGGGATTGAGATCTGATTACAAAGTAACCTTTAAAAAATGTTAGGTTGATTATAGAAGAAGTTTTAGAAATACAATCGGTTAAGTAAGCGAAAATGTACTTATGACATAGCAGGTGAATTATAATATATTTACTTTCCTTTCTAACCGGAAGTATTGCATTCCGAAATGTTGGCTTTTCTTCACGTATTAGGGTTTTTGGATCACGAGCAACATTTCCCTCATTTTCGTCGGTCTGTCTATCCGATTGTCGGCCTGTCGATATCTTGGTACGATAACTCTCGAACGAAATAATGAAGTATGAATAAAACCTATAGTTCATTTTAGGGGAACCGAGTGAAAGAGGTGAGAATTTACCTACTCTTTACTTGAGAAGGTCAAACTCAATACTTATTTTAGAACTTTGAGTTTGCAGAGGAAGTACTGGGAAAATTACTTTACCGATTTTTTACATGAACTTTGAGGAATTCTTTTGCCCTTTTCCAATAAATACTATAAATGATATATCGCATCTAGGAACGGTCTCTATAAGGCAACTCCTACAGAACTAACTTTTGAAGGTTTTTTTAGGCAGATTACATTAGACACGAAAGTTATATTTTAGGATAGAGATTTTAGTTTATTAGAATCAAAATTACGATTGACCAAGACCGTGAAAGTTTTTGTTACCTGTATGTTATTACATTTCAAGATATACTGAAAAAAATTTTAATCAAAGATATATTATAAATACATAAAGAAATATGTAAATTGACAAAAGTAATCTTATTTTTCCTACCCCTACATTGTTATAAATATATTATTATTTTATATTTAGCGACCTAAACACAAGGTTACTGAGTAGCACAATAAAACAACTATAGATTTTTTACTTTAAAAAAGATCGTAATCAATGTATGAGTTAGATTTAGTCAAAATATCATTTTCACCTACACAGTGATCGCTTGGTGTTTCTTAGTAGAAGTGAAATATAACAAATAATAAAATCATAAGATAACAATTCTGAAGAAGAATTAAATGGAATACTGTTAAACTCAGAGATTGAGTTTTTCCATAAAAGATCATAATATAAAATATAAAAACCTTAGTATTTTCTTGCTCACTACCGCCTTCCTTATTTGATTCGTTATTAACAATATTAGTAACTACAGAAGTAGCGGGCGAAGGGCTTTTACTACTAGTAGTACATAGAGATCCTGTGCTACTTTGTAAATCGTTTCTACTCCTACTTAAACTCATTTCGGCCATACTATTAGTCAGTTGACAATTAGTATAACTTGGTGAACTAGCTTGATAAATGTGAGTATCTTCAAATCCATTTGCATCTGACGAAGCAACACTTAACCTTTTCTCCTAAAATAAATGTAGTCATATTAAATCGTTGTGAATACGTCATAAGCAAGGTCAACGTAAAATAATGTTATGCTAATATAAAGAGTGATATATAATAAAGTTATAATGCTCATTTACATTGATCTAAGCGAAAAAAAAGAAGTGCAGGTCTATTTATTTAAATGATAATCGAGGTTTTTTTTTTTTTTTTTTTTTTTTATGGGTCTAGCACACGTGCTACAGGGAAGTCCCTAAAGCGCTACAGGAGCGACACGTGTGCGGAGAGAAAGCGATTCACGTTGTTCTTGAATCGCTGTAGATTGTACTCGATGGGAAACACAGTCCTGGGTAAAACCATTCCAAAGGTATGATGTTCTCCATATAAAAGACTGCTTGAAAAGCGTTGTACGAGGAGTAACAAGCTGAACCTCATACGGATGTGAAGCATTAGCGCGACGTGTACTTCTAATATGCACCGCTCTGGGAGGAATTAAACGGGCCACATCTTTCGAACACTTTCCATGAAAGTACTTGTAGAATAGGCTCAAGTCGCCAACCGTTCTTCGATGTTCCAGCGAATCAAGGCCGTCGGTCAGTTCCGGGTGTCCAATCAGACGAACAGCTCTTCTCTGGATAGAATCCAACAAATGCAGTGTATGTTTGGGAGCGGAGCTCCAAACATGAGAGCAGTATTCCATAGTTGGTCGAATTTGAGCTTTGTAAAGAATTAACAGTTGTTGTGGAGTGTAAAGCTTTCTGGTTCGAAACAATATTCCCAACTTTTGAGAAGCTCTTCTTGCTATGCCTGCAACATGTTCATGCCAGGACATATTTGCTCCCAAATTAACGCCTAACAGATTGAGTGACGATGTTAGAGGGATGGAGTGCCCCGACATAACTATGTCGGGTTCTGCAACGTTAACTTTTTTAGAAAAAACTGCTGCCTGGGTTTTTGTAGCGTTAAATTCCACTTGGTTATTGTCACCCCAAGATAGAATTTCTTCCAGGTCTTTGTTAAGTTGAATGACTTCCTGCTGTCTGCGGATATTCGTCTGAGTAGTCGATGTCCGAGCGTTCAAAGTGAATGAAGAGATAAGTGTACTGTCATCTGCAAAGCTGTAGATTGGATTCTCGGTCTTTTCCAGCAGATCGTTAATATAAATGAGGAAGAGAGTAGGAGACAGTATGGAACCTTGGGGCACACCGGCGTTGATAGTGAAGGTGTTGGAAAGAAATCCGTCAACTGCCACTCGTAAAGAACGCTCTCTGAGGAAACATGAGAGCCACAAACAGAACTTTTCAGACATACCATAAGAACGTAGCTTAGCCAACAGCCCATCGTGCCAAACACGGTCAAATGCCTTGGATATGTCAAGAGCAACCGCTCGAGATTCTCCAAAGTGTTCAATTGCGTTGTTCCAAACATGTGTTACATAAGTCAGAAGATCTCCTGTTGATCTATTTTTACGAAAGCCATATTGGTGATCACTAATAATGTTGAATCCTTCAAGATATTTTAGAAGATGCTGATTGATAGCCTTTTCCATGACTTTCGATATTATTGAGAGTAGTGCGATTGGTCGGTAGTTATTTGGCAAGGTCTTCTTGCCTTTTTTAGGTATCGGCTGAACTGTGGAACATTTCCAGCAGGAAGGAAATATTCCCTTTCTGTAGGATAGGTTGAAAAGTCTACAGAAAACTGGTGTTAGTTCCCTCGCACAGTTCTTGAACTTGAGAACTATGGCAGGTATTCCGTCAGCGCCTGAAGCCTTTTTGGTGTCTAGCTTCATCAAAATACGTTTTATGATACGCTGTCTGAAGACAATATCGGGCATCCTTGACTGCACTATGGGAATAGTAGGTGGTGTATTTCCTTGGAAATCGACAGTAGAATGTGAAGCAAAGAGTTCAGCCAACAAGTTCGCTTTCTCAACAGGTGTCGTTGCAATAGAATTATCTGGCCGTGTGAGTGGTGGTATGGTGGATTTGGTGAAATTTTGACTAACTGCCTTAGCGACTGACCAAAAGGACCTGGAATTGCCGGGACAAGCGAGAAGTTTGTTTCTAATCCGTTGATTGTGTACCTCCTTGGTTTCGTCGATAATTTCTTTGCATCTGTTCCTGGCACGAACAAAGATGTTACGATTTATGGTGTTAGGATCTTCACGCCACTGTCGGTATGCAAGATGTTTAGAAGCAACAGCTTCTTTGCATTTTAGATCAAACCAAGGCTTGCCGTTGGAAGGGCATTTCTTCGAAAAAGGGATGTAAGCATCCATACCGGCCAAAATAACATCGGAAACCTCCCTGGCGCAGTCAGATGGGTCGTTGGATCGAAAACAAACGTCCAACCAAGGGAAAGCTCGAAAATATTCCATGAAATCTTCCCATTTAGCAGATTTGTAGTGCCAAATCTTGCGCGGTTTGGGCGCCTCTCTGTCACTGATTGGTAGAATACTCGATGTCGAAAGTAGTTTATGGTCGGAAGAACCTAACGGTGGATTTACGCTGACCGTGTAAATCTCCGGATTGGTGGTTAAAAACAGATCAAGAAGACTGGCGAACTCTCCGTCTCGATCAGGGATCCGTGTCGGTTCATCAATAAGCTGAGTCAAGCCACAACTGATTGAAAATGATTCGGCTTCACGACCTTGTTCGTCGGTAGTATTTGAATATTTAAGCCAGTTGATGTTGTGGACATTAAAGTCGCCCAGGATGGCAATTTCAGCATTTGGATAGTTAATTTGTAAATGATCTATGGTGTCTGCAAGAGAAGCGAAAAGTGTTCTAAAGTTTGTATCACTTGGTGGTCGATAGAGGATACAGACGAACCTTGTGGTTGGTTGAGTCGTTATTTTTAACCACATAACATCAAAGTTTGGGGGTTCCAGAGCCTCTTCTCGTTGGCAAGAGAGGTCGCTTCTGACATAAAGACAGATTCCAAAGTTACGCCTAAATCGGGAATAGAAATCGTACCCAGGATAAAGATAGTTTACTGTGCTGGTCGATGAACTGACCTTAGTTTCACAGAGAGCGAGTACATGAGGTTTATTTGATTGCAGGTGTTGGTGCACTGAATTTATATTCGAATTTAAACCTCGTATGTTGCAAAAATCCATTTTGAAATTCTGTTCTCTGCATGTCGACGCCCCTGAACCAGCCCCCACCCGGAGATCCGAACGGGGGGCTATTTTACCTCCGGAATTTTTTGTATCCAGGTGCCTCATCATGCTATTTGGTCCCACAGTCCGGGACATCGACACAGCCACGAAACGTTAAGCAACTTCACGCAGCTTAAGCCGATGCGATGGTATCACACCGGGCGATGCTGGTGGGATCTGGGCATCTACCATCTAGAGAGGTGATAGCTTTTTTCAGACTAAGAAGTCAGTGTCATGTAATTTTGTTTACGATATGACTAAAATTGAAAACCAGAGAACTGTTACTTTATTTCAGAATTATTACACCAAATAAATGTATGTATTTGAACAAACAATAAAATAGGGTGTCCTAAAATTCATTTTTAAATTTTTACAGTCCTGTCGAATTATAGGAACTAAGTGATATAGCACTTAGCGTGTATGGTGTAATTGAGATGACATGATTTTATAATTAATAACGCACATAGTTGGATATACAGGCTATACGGCAATAATAAAAAAATCGATATAAACGTAAGTATGGAAAGACAGCCTCCATAATATAAAATGTTAAATCTTTAATATATGAAGTGTATAAATTAATTCTAGGCCTTTATATACCAATTTGATATTTATAAAAAATTGACTAATTCCAGATCGGAAAAATAATAGTTTTTTCCATACGATGAATTCGTGGAGGCTTTTTTCTGGCTGTCCAATTGACTTGAGCTATGAATCAACTAGGTGGTATCGTAGAGGTTGGAGTAGGCAATATTTCGAAGGAGCCAAGTGAGTAGAGCGCATGGAGGTAAATTTCCCATCCCAAATATGAGATGGTTTCCAGGGTCCTTTTTACTGTATCCTGAAGTAGTATTCCCGTCCTTCTGCCATGGTCAGTCAAGGTTATTTGAATCAGCTATTATTGGTAAAACTCAGAATTGACGGTCTGGTCAAGTTAGATATTGCGGTTGCAGCTGATTTTTCAGATTATGTTAGCGTAAGATGAAGTATTATATTTCGTTTTAAGGTCAAAGGTACCTCAAAATGACTATCGAACGGGAAGAAAGTTCAAATTTAAATAGGTTTTGTAGTCGATCAGAAGTAAAGGCCGGGTACGAATTTGTACACTTAATAATTTAAATTATTTATATAAACCTGCTCTGAATTATATAAAAATCTAAAAATATAATTTGAATTACCAAGCTTGTTTCAGATTCAGCTAACCACCTTGAATCTTCTTTAGATTCCATTTGTTGCTGACGCAGTCTTTGTTCCAAAATATGTTCGCTTATTCCACTTGTTGCTATATATCCCAGATTTTCTTCTAGTTGATGATCTGGCAATGGTGGATTCGGCTAAAATAATTTTTACACTGAGATTTTCTTTACTCTTCTTTACAAAAGTCCTATGAGATGCAAAATGGGCTTTGTGAAGTCTAGACTCTTATTTTAAAATTACTTACAATTTTAAGCATAAAAATATAATGAACCAGCTTTGCTTAAACGAGAGTCAATCTAAAATAGCAAATAAAAAATTTATTTGCAATAGTAGTTCGAGGATTTAAACTTATGTATATTAGGGTAGCCCTTAAACCCATAGGATTTTAAAAGGCTTAGAAAGATGAATCTCTAACTCGTGACTTTAAAGCTCACAAGTTTATGTACAAATTTTCTTGCAAATTCCTCTCTACTCGATTATTATTTTTTCAAATTATGAATTTTGAAAAGATAAAAAACTGGTTTATGTAATGAGCAACAATAATATGAAATTTTTGAGCTTTTTAAGGCATACAGTAAGGATAAAATTAAACAATTTTGTGTGTACAGTTGAAGAATGAGGACTACACTGATGCACATAAAAGTTATTAATCATAATCTAAAATCGTGGTACTTATTTAGAACAATAACGAGTAGAAAATAGAATATTGTAGAAATGTGTCTTGTGAAAAATAATATTTTATACAAATTTGGCTGTTTGGTATTACCAAAGTGGGAATGGATATAAACGACACTTGTGGTTCTCCAACCTTGTACTACATGTAAAGGCATACGAACAGGGTGTGCGAAATTGACTCTTTTAGCATGTGTAAAAATTTGTGACCATATTACTCGAAATTTCTAGCAAAGCAAATAATGCGTTTTTATATACTCTTCGTATCATTTGTAGAAGATATTTTTATGCCTAGTTATAATAGATATCGTAATACCATTTTAATCTTATATTTAAATTTTCTAATATCGAAACGTAAGAAAACAATAAAATCATTCCTTATAAGTGATTTGTTGTTCAAGGAAAACTCTTCAAAAATAAACAAAACTCATGCAACTGAGCATCATATATGCAAAAATTTACCACACATATTAATAAGTAATAAAGCAAACTTTAAAAATCGTAATATAATAATCAATTATAATATATTAAAAGAAATGAACCCACTTCTAACTAAAATAAATAAACATCGGGAAAACGAACAAAAAATAATCAAATCAAAAAACTAACAGAAAAACAAAACCCGTAACATTTTGTAATTAAAAAAAAGCTTCTGAAAACACACGCGCACACAACACACAAACATACGTAAATTTCTAAATGAATTAAACGAATTATTTTGTTACTTGTCACCTATTTTTTATTTATCTGCACTGCAGTTTCGTAGGTTTCGTACATTGTCAAATGTAATACTACAAACTAAGTTGGTTTATTTACGATTTATAACAAATTTACCGATACAAATTGGAATCACTCATCATTAAATTTTGGTGAACTTAAATTAAAATTATTTTATTACAAAAGGTTAAATGACATTATTGTTTGCAAATCAGCTGTTATATAGGCCAAACAGGGAGAAATTTCGATACTAGATTTAAAGAACACCAAATATCTTCTTTGCTAACCACTTCCATTAAACAAATCATATTTTTCCAGACATAAATAATCTACAAATAGTACATAAAGCACAAAAAGAAAAAAAATTAAATATTTTAGAAGCTATAGAGATCTACAAACACAATAAAAATAAGGATACAGCCCTTAAATAATAAAATATGTTCATGTTCCACCCTATTTGGTGTATTTTAGAAGTATTTTTTAGTTATATCTTTGAAGAAGGAATTTTATAAAAAGTTTTAAGAATATATTGAAAAATATTTCTTGAAATTTGGAAGAAAACCTCTTTAAAGACCTGTAAATACGCCCATAATCACGAAAAACACTAAAAAAATTTTTTATTATAACAAAAAACACCTGATTTGCAAATAATAATGTCATTTAACCCTTTGTAACAAAATAATTTTAATTTAAGTTCACAAAAATTTAATGATGGATAATTCCAAATTATAAATTGTAAATAAACCACCTTAGTTTGTAGTATTAGGCTTGACCTGCGAAACTGCAGAAGCAGATAAATAAAAAATAGGTGGCAAATAACAAAATAATTCGTTTCATTTCATTTAGAAATCTAAAATGTACTGTCACGAAGTCACGGACACCTCAATTATATAATTTAAACTTACGTACTTATATAAGACAAGAAATAGCGCATATTATTTTCTCATAGAGCAAATATCTATCTCATAAATGAATGGGAAAAATGGACCTTCCTCGGGTGTACTTACTAATCAAGTATCAATATAGGACACATTTCGAGGTATTGGATCTCATCAGCAGGTATAGATAAGGCAGCATCAACGACACGGATAAACCGAAGAACGTATCTTCTGATTCGTCGTAAATCGTTTTGCAATTTATTTATGGATGCTAATCAATTTTTTATTTATAAAATAATGTAACTACCAACACTGAACAAAGGCCATTATTTAATACTCTCTTATTTGCCGCGTCTCGCAACGGTTCAACAGATAAGGAGTATTAAATAATTGCCGAAATTTAAACCTTGTTCAAGTTGGTTTTATTATTTTATAATTATAGACTAGTATAAAATCCGAGTCATACACAATGCGCTGCTTAGCAGTTATTTTAGTTACTGTGACTGCCATATGCGTCTTTGTAAAAATTTCTCTGCCGTTCTAGTGTTAGTATGCAGAACTATCGGTAGAGGGCAGGTATGTTTTCAATACTAAACCAGATATACAACTGGTTGCATCTTACTGCAATTTTTTTTTATTATGTTACACACGATTTTCAACTTAATGTTAACGTCGCTAATTAATAAATAGCGAAGGGTATATATTAAAGTTTTGTTTGTATAATTTTCTACGACGTGTTCGTCTTACTATGTCTTAGAGCGTAAGACTTCAGTGTAACCTTAGTAACTCACCATAACACTGTCTTGTTTATATCTAACTGATGTCTCCCGTTTAGTAAGTACTTTGTTACAAAATAACAATACACCTATTGGTTTATTAAATAAAAGGGAATATGCGGCAATTTTAATAAAACTAAATTTTTAATGTAATTAGATAAAATGTTTTTCTACACCAAACAGTATCTTAAATCTCTGCAGTTATTTCCAGTCTCATCTATTTGACAACGTGTGACAAATACAACAGAATTTTATGGAACTACACCTACACACTACGATAATTTTAGTTATTTGAACGTGACAGTGACAGTATAGAGCAATTTCATGTGTGACTTTATGGGTTATGGGATCTTAAACAATGAAATATAAACCCCTCTTTCAATAATACCCCCTCAGGGGCTAGGGGAATCCCTGGATTCTCCTAGTACAGGCATTGACGATCCCGAGGTACCTGAGTCATGTTGTGCTGTCTTGTGTTGTCCAGATTATGTGTAACAAAAAGGCAATCTTAAGGTGTTTACCGTGCCGAGAAGATGAATGGCTCAGCGTTTATGAGTCGTGAACGTTCCCCCGCATACCGGGCACCCTCCGGGAGTAAGGAGCCTTGCTGTGGCATCCAGGCTCTGCCGCAGTCGACCCTTCTTCCCTAGGATATTCGTGGGAACACTATGTCGAATAATAATTATTATAATAGTGATAATGGCAGGGTGTTGAGGAGGCGGACCCCTGTCGTACAAACAGCTACAGTACGACCACAACAACAACAACCACAGACGATCCAAACAACCGCCTCAGCCGAAACTACTCCCGATAGTTTTACCAGATCCGACACTTCCGTGCAGTTAGCTTACACTTATATGGCCACCAAAACCATCATGAAAGACTTGCTCTTGCTCTAAGATATATACAACAAAACTGGTCGGAACTTCACACATTTTCATTAATTGAAGACGACGATATAAAAGACTTCAATAACTACTATAACTATATGAGGAAAAATGGCACCTATGGAACGGAAACCCAAAATAGCAACTTTTATATATTCTCAAAACGATGAAAAACAAGAGATATAAAAATAACTTTTAGGGACAGACCAACAATAATAAGCAAGGAAAATACACCGAAACTATTTACCTTCTACTAACGGGCAGCCCGATGTCGGGACACTTTGAGCTTCTGACACCACAACACACTGAAAACATCCCAAACAACAGTAGACCAATAAAAGAAGCATCGGGCGAGCGACGTAATGGTTGAGGACGTCGCGGGAAATGGCAGCTCGACCAAAACAATCAAGACCTGGCAACCGAAAATGGACCTGCCAAAAGTGTTGTACCGGCGAGTAAGCCGGCACCCACCAAGGCGAGAAAATCAAAGCAACGTTTGAGTTGCACCACAGGAATCAACGAACACACCATGCCTTGCTGCAATAAAGTCACAAGACCTGACAAAGAAATCACTGAGAAGAGAATCACTCGCCGCCTGGACCCACCACCATCAATCCCAACCGCAACCGATGTAACAATTAATCAAAAACTCCCGCAACGACAAGGAAATCCCAACAGCACAAAATCAAAATTCAAATGGCAAAAAAGAATACAAAACAAAATCAACATGAGAAGAGATCTAGTATATCTTCCCCAGTTTATGAAAGGGGGCGCGTCCAAACGTGTCACACATGGTGTAGACAAGATGAAATCCAAGTCTCCCAACAGAACACTGCCAGAAATCCTTGATACTTTGAAACAAAAACTATCCGTATACGACGCAAGATTCCGTAGATACAAACAATCAAACGAGAGGAAAGACGCCAACAACCGCTTCCGAAGAAGCGAAAGACAGTTCTACCGGAAACCTATGTACGACAAACAGACAGCAGTGACTGAACCACCAAACAAACAAGAACTCACAGATTATTGGAAAAGTATTTGATAGAACTCAAACTACACAATGAGAACACCTCCTGGATCGAAGTCGAAGAAGACAAGTATAAACATGTGACAGAACAGGAAAATTCCACATTAACTACCCTAGGACCAAGTAGCATGACGAGGCACCTGGATAAAAAAAAATTCCGGAGGTAAAATAGCCCCCCGTTCGAATCTCCGGGTGGGGGCTGGTTCAGGGGCGACGACATGCAGAGATCATAATTTTAAAATAGATTTTTGCAACATACGAGGTTTAAACTCGAACATAAATTCAGTGCACCAACACCCGCAATCAAATAAACATCATGTACTCGCTCTCTGTGAAACCAAGGTCAGTTCATCGATCAGCACAGTCAACTATCTTTATCCTGGGTACGACTTCTATTCCCGATTTAGGTGTAATTTTGGAATCTTTTTGTCAGAAGCGACCTCTCTTGCCAACGAGAAGAGACTGTGGAGCCCCCAAACTTTGATGTTATATGGTTAAAAATAACGACTCAACAAACCACGAGGTTCATCTGTATCCTCTATCGACCACCAAGTAATACCAACTTTCGAACACTTTTCGCTTCTCTTGCAGGCACCATCGATCATTTACAAATTAACTATCCAAGTACCGAAATTGATGTCCTGGGCGACTGTAATGTCCGCAATATCAACTGGCTTAAATATTCAAATACTACCGACGAACAAGGTCGTGAAGCTGAATCATTCTCAATCAGTTGTGGCTTAACTCAGCTTGTTGACGAACCAACACGGATCCCTGATCGAGACGGGGAGTTCGCCAGTCTTCTTAATCTGTTTTTAACCACCAATCCGGAGATTTACACGGCCACCGTAAATCCGCCGTTAGGTTCTTCCGACCATAAACTGCTTTCGACATCGAGTATCCTACCAATCAGTGACAGCGAGGCGCCTACGCCGCGTAAGATTTGGCACTATAAATTTGCTAAATGGGAAAATCTCATGGAACATTTCTCAACTTTTCCTTGGATGGACGTTTGTTTTCGATCCGACAACCCATCTGACTGCGCCAGGGAGGTCTCCGATGTTATTTTGGCTGGTATAGAAGCTTACATCCCTTTTTTAAAGAAATGCCCCTCCAACGGCAAGCCTTGGTTTGACCGAAAATGCAAAGAAGCTGTTGCTTCTAAACATTTTGCCTACCGACAATGGCGTGAAAATCCCAACACCATATATCGTAACACCTTTGTTCGTGTCGGGAACAGATACAAAAGAATTATCGACGAAACCAAGGAGGCACACAATCAACGAATTAGAAACAAACTTCTCGCTTGTCCCAACAATTCCAGGTCCTTTTGGTCAGTCGCTAAGGCAGTTAGTCAAAATTTCACCAAATCCACCATACCATCACTCACACGGCCAGATAATTCCATTGCAACACCTGTTAAGAAAGCGAACTTGTTGGCTGAACTCTTTGCTTCACATTCTACTGTCGATTTCCAAGGAAAAACACCGCCTACTGTTCCCATATTGCAATCGAGGATGCCCGATGTTGTCTTCAGACAGCGTATCATAAAGCGTATTTTAATGAAGCTAGACACGCGCTGATGGAATATCTGCCATAGTTCTCAAAAACTGTGCCAGGGAACTAACACCAGTTTTCTGTAGACTTTTCAACCTATCCTACAGAAAGGGAATATTTCCTTCCTGCTCGAAATGTGCCACAGTTCAGCGGATACCTAAAAAAGGCAAGAAGACCTTGCCAAATAACTACCGACCAGTCGCACTGCTTTCAATAATATCGAAAGTCATGGAAAAGGTTATCAATCAGCATCTTCTAAAGTATCTTGAACGATTCAACATTATTATTGATCACCAATATGGCTTTCATAAACATAGATCAACAGATCCTCTGACTTATGTAACACATGTTTGGAACAACGCAATTGAACACTTTGGAGAATCTCGAGCGGTTGCTCTTGACATATCCAAGGCATTCGATCGTGTTTGGCACGATGGACTGTTGGCTAAGCTACGCTCTTATGGTATGTCTAAAAAGTTCTGTTTGTGACTCTCATGTTTCCTCAGAGAGCGTTCTTTACGGGTGGCGGTCGACGGATTTCTTTCTAACACCTTCACTATCAACGCCGGTGTACCCCAAGGCTCCATACTGTTTCCTACTCTCTTTCTCATTTACATTAACGATCTGCTAAAAAAGACCGGGAATCCAATCTACAGCTTAGCAGATGACAGTACGCTTATCTCTTCATTCACTTTGAACGCTCGGACATCGGCTGCTCAGGTGAATATCCGCAGACAACAGGAGGTCGTTCAACTTAACAAAGACCTGGAAGAAATTCTATCTTGGGGTGACAGTAACCAAGTGGAATTTAACGATACAAAAACCCAGGCGGCAGTTTTTTCTAAAAAAGTTAACGTTGCTGAACCCGACATAGTTATGTCAGGGCACTCCATTTCTCTAGCATCGCCACTCAATTTGTTGGGCGTTAATTTGGGAGCAAATATGTCCTGGAATGAACATGTTGCAGGCATAGCAATGAGAGCTTCTCAAAAGTTGGGAATATTATTTCGAACCAGAAGGCTTTATACTCCAGAACAACTGTTAATTCTCTACAAAGCTCAAATTCGACCAACTATGGATTACTGCTCCCTTGTTTGGGGCTCCGCTTTCAAACATACACTGCATTTGTTGGATTCTGTACAGAGAAGAGCTGTTCGTCTGACTGGAGACCCAGAACTGACCGGAGGCCTTGATTCGCTGGAACATCGAAGAACGGTTGGCGACCTGAGTCTGTTTTACAAGTATTTTCATGGAAAGTGTTCGAAGGATGTAACCCGCTTAATTCCTCCCAGAGCGGTGCATGTTAGAAATACACGTCGCGCTAATACTTCACATCCGTATGAGGTTCAGCTTGTTACTCCGCGTACAACGCTTTTCAAGCAGTCTTATATATGGAGAACTTCCTCCCTTTGGAATAATTTGCCCAGCGCCCTGTTTCCCACCGAGTACAATTTACAGCGATTCAAGAACAACGTGAATTGCCTTTTCCGCACACGTGCCACTCCTGGAGCGCTTTAGGGACCTCCCTGCAGCACGTGTGCTAGTCCCATAAAAAAAATACATTCGAATTTTCAATTAACATTAACAAAAATAATGATATTATTGGAAATAGTTTTAAGAGAGTTACAACTAACTGTAATTACATATACAGCAGAATAATATAATTAAAATCAAGAGCTTCAAAAAGTGAAATTCTTAAATGTTCAATTTGTACGAATTTTAGATCCTATAAACTAATACTGTGTTACATCACTCTTATAAGTAGGAGTTTTTTTATCGGTTGATGAAACTTTCACATCCTTTCAGAATAAATAATAGTTTGTTTTTTCTTTCATCGTTCACCTTCCCGCCTAATATTTTACCCTTTTCTATATCCTAAGGATACCGGCGAGGATGTCGTAATACTCGTCAACGTTGTGCCGAAACATACATTTTTGTATTCCACAGCACCTTTTATTTAGACAACACGGTAGTGCTGCTACAGACGCTATTGCATTTCTGCAACAACTACTACCTACGTATGTGGCCAAGTCAAATATACTAAAATAAGACCTTTTACACCGTAAGGAAGTACTACGCCACAGAACTACGGGCCGCCATATAATGACTCAACTTATATAGAAGTTATATAAGTTATAGTTTATTTTATGTGACTCATATAAGTGATAATTTCCTGTTAAAGAAATTTTTCAAATCAAATCAGTGAAAATATTTGGCTATTTGTGTGTCACGCTATATATATATATATATGTATATATATATATATATATATATATATATATATATATATATATATATATATATATAAGTTTCTTTTTTCTATATAAAATGTCGCTTATCACCTGTCCCGAGGCGTCAGAATCAGTTCAGCCATTTTTATATTATCTCGGAACACAAACCAACAGAGGAAAGAGTTAAAAATGGTTGAACTGACCTCTATATAAAAACTACCAGTAATATTTTCTAAGAAAAAGTTCATGTGCAGACGTGGTTTCTGTTGCAATATTAATAAACATATGAAGAGTTTTTTCACATCGCTGTCTTATGCTAAGTTACTGTTGGTTTTTCAACCATTCATATTTACAAATTCATCGTCTCTTTTGTTAGTCATTTAGAATAGCACTTCTTGCTTATTCTGTCTTTACAAGTATGTCTACAATAGTAATTTTTATCATTGATGTAAATATATCGTACTTCTATAATGCATTTTGGAAAGTCCAGAATGTTTATAACTATAAGTGGATGCAAGTGCAAAGTAATTCAATCTACCTTATTTCCATAATATTTATGCAAGTTGAGTCAAGTAAGTTACTGAAATTTGTATTTAAAATTAATTGCTTTGTCTACCATTTTCCCATATCAAATTTTATTTATAAAACTAACATATTTCCTTGTCCAAAAAGAACGACTGCTTCTTTAAATTTTATCTCTGTGCTTATAAATATATAAAAAGCCAATTAAAAAAAAAAAGGCAAAATCGTGCAGTCTCATGCAGCAGATATACTTGAACAAATAGAGATGTTATTATCGAATATTTTTATGTCTTGATTTTCCTGAATCAGTGTATAGGAAAGAGGAATAGAAACTTTTATAATTTTGGTCAGAAATCATGTGTCTTGGAATTAGACCATACTGAAATGAAGTAACTTCCCGACATTTCAAAAATAGAATAGTGAATGAGTCCGAAAAGGACACTCAATTAATCACCAAAACATACTTCTTTGCAAACTGAGGCTTTTATGAAATTCTCTGATCTTACGATATATAAAAGGAACTTTTAGGCCAAAGTTTACTAAAATTAGACAAAAGATGTATCAAAAAGAAGCCAATTATACAATCGGCTGTAGCTAAATACCAGCATTTTACAGGCGCCACCGTCTATGCAAGAGAAACTAAAATTCTTATTGCAACCTCCACCAAACCATTAAAAATATTAATAGAGATACAGATTATGTTCTGCATCACACTTGGAAATATATTATACAACCTATGTCCACCTACGTCTCCATCTGGCCCAAGTGCCTCCCCTCGGCTCTTACCCCTTCCAACCACAAATTCAGATATGTTGTTTTCATCATCAGCCTCTTGTGGTCCGAACGGCCCTCACCAACAACATATTTCTACAGCAATATTGGCTTTCAAAGTTTGCGTATGTTTGCAAAGTAACAGCTGATGTGGTATGTAACCTAGTCATATATACTTCAATAAATAATCTGCCGAGGATCGAATTCAAATCCTAGCGCACGGTAAAATATAAAGTAAAGATATCTCGCACAATCGTAGGAGAAACATCGGGAAGTCGCTCCGATATAAATCAATGATTTCTGCTATAAAAACATGCCTAAATTATAATTATTTTCAGTTCATATTAAATTACAAATACATTTTTCTTTATTATATAACAAATTTTATAGTGCGTATGCTTACTATAAATCTGTCTAGTCATTATGAAAATATAAAATAGAAACTTTCAAGTAATGTACGACCGCATGCGAAACAGATAAATCCGAAGTGTGCACTTTTGGGCGTTTTACATATATATATATATATATATATATATATATATATATATATATATATATATATATATATATATATATATATATTCGTCTATTCACGGTAACATCTCTAAAAGCAAACCAGAGATAATGCATAATCGTAAAAATAAAAACAAATCATTCTCAACCAACACGCATGCTATGTTCAAACCTGGATTGGGCGAGATTGAACAAAAAACTGCTGTTTATGGGCGCAACTCTTTACATTTGCTCCTCCAAAATCATAAATGCTCTCTTCAGATTCTTCATTCTTTTTAAAATCATCTTTAATATGATATATAACTGGATCAGGATGATAACTAGGAAGAGATTCAAAATCACGAATATAATGATTACGCTCTAAAGAAGAAGAATCACCACTCCTCTCTAATGAATTAAACTTTGGTGATGATTTGTTAGACCTTCTTTCTAACGAACCTTGTTTAGGACTAAACACCCCAGATTTATCTAAACTGCTATGAGAACTATGAATCAAATGAGTATTTCTTTCGAGAGAATTTTGATTTGAGAACAGTGATTCTTTTGACTTCCTTTCCAAAGAACTATTTTTAGGAGTAGAAGTATCATTACTTGATCGCGAAGGTGTTCTTTCTAAGCCTACAATGTTTTTTATTTCAGTAGCAGTGGATTCAGGGACTTCAGGGTCCAATTTTTTAAGATTTTCTATGGGAATAGGACATGTTTTTAAGACAGGTTCAGGAATGTCACTATTCTTTTCAAAATCTACAGCTACCGTATTAAATACTGATGCTGGTATTGTGTACATTGCTGGTGTAATTCCC
This sequence comes from Pachyrhynchus sulphureomaculatus, assembly GCA_019049505.1. Taxonomy (NCBI): domain Eukaryota; kingdom Metazoa; phylum Arthropoda; class Insecta; order Coleoptera; family Curculionidae; genus Pachyrhynchus; species Pachyrhynchus sulphureomaculatus. The sequence continues at coordinate 100,571,787 of CM032446.1, read as the reverse complement.
CTTTTCTCATTTTCTCTCATTAGATGCGCCAAAACTTCTGGATTTTGTGCCACTATATACGTTTGAGGAACGGCATTTGACATATCCAAAGATGCGAGAGACGATGAATCCAAAGCTGCAAAATACAAAACATAATTAGATATGTTACTTCTTAAACTTCATAGCATTGAAACAGATCTAGCATTTTCTACATAAAGTCTTTGTCAACTTATTCCGAATTATTTTAATAATAAAAGTAATGATTAGAAATTGAAAAACGATAGTCGGGGCGTGAATCGTCGTTTTTTAACCGCTAAGCTGTTGCAGTTTTATTGAGCGTATCCGAGGGGTGTATCATTCTTGGGAATACTCGTTCATTTCAATGGCATTACACAAAATTGCAATGAAAGTACTTCAAAGTACTGCTTAAGATAATACATACTTATAAAATATGATCTAACAACAGTAGTTAAAATTATTAAGAAGTACATGGCATAATAATAATTTTAACACAGAATTACTTGCGTTACATAGAGGGCTCACAATGCCAAAAAAAGAGTAAAACACCTCCCACTTATCGTACTAAACAAATTTACGTATCCCAGGGAATATTTAATCATAACTAGTCAAATTCCCCAAGTGGAGAAATCTCGTACAAAGTTTTACTAAGTACGGATTTTCTCCCAAATAATTTTAGAAATCAAAAAAATTAGACGAATAAATTGCTCTGTAGCTAAATAACCACAATTAGTATCTTAAATTTCAGCCTAGATGACATCCAAGAGTAATTATCGATCGATGTCTCTGTTGCATACAAGAATATTTCTTGTTGATAGTATTTTTCCTTTAAAAGTACTTCTCAAGTAATTTCCACGCATGCATACTCATCAGTTATAGGAATAGAAACTGGACAACAAGAAAGTTGGAAATTTATGTTAGACAAGCATTCTGAGACGATGGGTAAATTGGCGTAACGACCTTCGATAGGTAAAACCACATCTCCCCTCATCGTTTGCCAGTGAATTGAATTAATGAATTTTTGATAAGACAAAAATAAGAGTTACATTAACTTTAAGCTTTTATATTACTAGCTAATTTTACTACGTTTACACTTTTAAATTCCACAACAATTTAGAATTTTAAATTCCAACAACTGATTACATACAATGTGAGCCCAGGGCCTTATGATTAGTATATATTTGAAAGGTTTTATTTAAGGCTCTCAAGTTTCTCTTTACGCGTGACAGTTGAAAGATTTCTTTCCGATGGTTGGACTATCAAGGCTCATTAGTATCTCTTAAGCTTGTTTCTGGATTTATCTTGAACACAAACATATAAATATCCGCAAGACATTAACTGACTAGAAATAAACAGTACTAAAACCAAGGCTGCAGTTTTCCCTTAAAAGGTTAACGTTACAGAACGCTATATAGTTGTGTCTAGGCAACAACTTTTTGGGAATTAACTAGCTTGCTTAGCAAAGAAAGCTTAACAAAGCTGAGAATATTATTTCTTGCGATGTTTGGGGCTCTACACCCAAAAACGCTACATTAGTTAGATCATATTCGGAAGAGAACCTGATTGGATATCCAGGAACAAGAAATTGATTCCTTAAAACATCGAATAGATGAGTCTATTCTATGAATACACAATTACTATTACTAGCTCGCGTGATTCCGAAATTCGATGGTAGATTGAAAACAAGGTAAATAATTTAAAAAAAAAAAAAAATTATTTCTCAACATAATCTCCAATGAGCTCAATACATTTGGACTAGAGAGTGTTTCCTCAAAAAAAAAAATTGTCGAGCTGTACATAATATTCGTTTACAGCACAGATAATCTCCTTATTCGATGACAATTTCTTCCAAGTCAATTTTGAAGTTAGGAAACGACAAAAAGTCACTTGGGGCCAAATCGGGGGAATAGGAAGGGGGAACTATTTCGAAGCCCACCTCGTGAATTTTCGCCATTGCAACGGCAGGTGAACAGACGCATTGTCCTGGTAAACGAGCACTTTTTTGTGCGCCAAAATTGGTCGCTTTTACTTCAACTCACTATGCAAACGGTCCAATAACGTTGCTTAATAAGAGCCAGTCACTGTTTTACCGTTTTCCAAATAGTTAATTATTATGTGAGTGCCAACAAAACATTTCCCATCACTTTTCCGCCAATAAAACTGTTTTCGCTTTATTCAGTACACTTTCATCTCCGCCAACCCACCGTCTTAGCTGCCTTTTTGTCGGCATGGTGCACTGGTGGCTCCACGTTTTGTCTACAGTCACAACATGTTATAACTATTATAGCATTAATGACTAAGAAAAAATGTGAAAATAGATTTGGAAGATGTCAGGGATTTAATTAAGCCTAGGTAGGGATTTTATTTTATTTTAAAAGCAATAGCAGTACGGAATACTAATTGCGCATGTCCAACTTGCACTTGACTGTTTTATTTATGGACATAGCACACGTGCTGCAGGGCAATTCCTAAAGCGCTACAGGAGTGGCGCGTGTGCGGAAAAAGATTGACATTGGTCTTGAATCGCTGTAAATTGTACTCGGTGGGAAACACAGTCCTAGGCAAATTATTTCAAAGAGATGAGGTACTCCATATAAACCCGAAAAAAACTCGAAAAGGGTTATACGGGAGTGACAAGCAGAATTTCATACGGACGTGAAATGTTAGCGGGACATGTATTTCTAGCATGTACCGTATTGGGAGGAATTAAGCGGGCTCCTTCGCACACTTTCCATGAAATGTATAATAGAATTAAGCGGGCTCCATCGCACACTTTCCATGAAATGTAGAATAGACTCGAGTCGCCCACCGTTTTTCGATGCTCCAAGGAATCAAGGTTGCTGGCCAGTTTTGAGTCTCCAATCAGGCAAACAACTCTCTTCTGAATATAATCCAACAAATCCAACAATGTATGTTTGGAAGCAGAACCCTAAACATGGGACCAGTATTCGATAGTTGATCGAATTTGAGCTTTGTACAGAATTAACAGTTGCTGTGGAGTGCACAGCTTTCTAGTTCGAAATAATATTCCCAGCTTTTGAGAAGCTCTCTTTGCTATGCTTGGAACATGTTCGTGCCAGGATATATTTGCTACCAAATTAACATCTAGCAAATTGAGTGATACGAGAAATGGAGTGCCCCGACATAACTATATCGGGTTCAGCAACGTTAGCTTTTTTAGAAATAAATGCCGCCCAAATTTTTGTAGCGTTAAATTATACTTGGTTATTGTCACCTCAAGATAGAATGTCTTCTAGGCCCTTGTTAAGTTGAACGGCTTCCTGCTGTCTGCGGACATTGGCATCAGTAGCCGATGTTCAGATGTTCACAGTAAAAGAAAAAATAAGCGTACTGTCATCTACAAAGCTGTAGATTGGAGTCCTGGTCCTTTCTAGCAGATCGTTGATATAGATGAGAAAAAAAGTAGGAGACAGTATGGAGCCTTGGGGTAGACCGGTGTTAATAGTGAAAATGTTAGAAAGAAATCCGTTGACTGCCACTAGTAAAGAACACTCTCTGAGAAAAGACGAGAATCATAAATAATCAGAACTTTGCAGACATATCGTAAGAGCGTAGCTTAGCCAACAATCCATCGTGCCAAACACGGTCGAATGCCTTGGATATATCACGTGCAACCGCTTGAAATTCTCCAAAGATCTCCTGTTAATCTTTGGTTGGATCCTTCAAGATATTTTAGCATATACTGATTGCTCGTCTTTTCCGTGACTTCCGATATTCTAGCAGGAAAGAAATATTTCCTTATCATGTATGTGCGTCATATTTAGGCATTAAGTTATAATTTTGCCATCTCGGATTTTTAAGCGCATTACAAGTGAATGTCAGAGTAAAGAATAGTTGAAATAGCGCTTGTGTCATTTTGCTTTAAAACGCTTATAGCATCTTATGCGTGGAAATAGGCTCCTTAGTATTCAAAACGAATTTTAAAATTCATAACTTAATATTATAATTTTATAATTAAGAAATATATGTTATAATAAAATAATGTAAATTAGATACGAGGAGTTTGTTTAAGCTATCCACCTAGCTACGAAGGAAAATTTAGAAAGTTTATAAAGATATATTTTTCTAGACTACTACCGTCCACACGAATAGATTTAGTCCGGCGTTTCTCGAGTTGCGCCATTTAGTCCAAAAATTATTTCGTTTGTTCCTCAAAAAACAGCGCTATGTTTGAACAAAAAGAAAGTGCAGGGCGCTAAATCAGGGCTATAGGGTGGATGTTGTTAATCGATGAATCAACAGCTTTCGGTAAGGGCTTGTGCGAGTTTCATAGACCCTGCAGCTGTTGAAAGTTCTTCTCTAATGGACTGAGTCATTCGTCCTTCCATAAATCTCTCCATTAAAACTTTTTCCATATATTCAAGAAGCAAAATTCCTTCATAATTCCAAAAATGGTCAGTATCGACTTTTCATAAGACGAGTTTTCGCCTTCTTTGGAGGTGGAGAATTCTTATCAACCCTACTCCTGCTCCGTGAAGGGATATCAATAGAACAGCTAAGCTTGCATGTCACATGTAGCAATTAGCAAAAATTCTTTGTGCACGAGCTTGAAAATTCTAGTTTCGAATACTTCAGCTTCTTCATCAAGGAGAGGAATCCTCATTTGTAGATCTGACAGCAGCATATTCTCAATAAGCCTAGTAGTTTCCTCAGCTCTTGCGCCAACCGATCTTCCTAATTTGTGGTGATCCTGAATTGAATCTAGATCGCACTGACATTGTTTAGACCAAAATGTTGCTTAAAAAATAATATGAATCGTTATTGCCGTACACCTTGGACACCCTTTCTTTGAGGGATGGTCCATTTCGTAAAAGAGTGGTAGTAATTTGACAACCAAACAATTATTTTGTTTGACGTCACTAGCTAGATTAGAAAATATCCTCTTATATTAGAGGAAATTGCTAAAGATACTCTTAAGCGGAAACTTTAGTATCCCTGAAGTTTTATCTTTTAATAACTATTGGGTGTTAATAAGCATTGTAATTCGTTATTCATTCAAGTATTTTATAGTTAATATTAAGCAAGACCAAATTGTAAAAATGAAAAGCATTCAGAAAAGCAACACTTTCTGTAGTTCGTTACCTTGCATTGGATGCCTAAGAGGTTTGGGTGGTGGACCAATTTCATCAGTCGGACCCCAAGACATCGCCGCTACTCTCCTCGTTTCACGCCGCAAAGTATCTTGCTGGGTCCGTCTTTCTTCCATTAAAATTTCTTGAAGGATTTCTTTAATATCTTTAAAACTAGGTCTCTTACTTGGTTCGTATGACCAACATTGAGACATCAAAGAGTAAAGCCTAGGTGGACAATTTGGAGGTAATGCTAATCTCTCTCCGTTTTCGATTTTACCAATAACATCATTATTTTTCACTCCTTGAAATGGTTTGACTCCAAGCATTAAAATTTCCCATATACATACACCTACAATTTAACTTACATTTTATTAAATAATTCAGTTAAACACATACAATTAATTTATTAAGCAATAATTTTAAAATCTTATTTACTCTTCCGACTAAGAAAAAAAATTGCAAGCGCACACATTTTCATTAAAGTGTTCGGTATATTATTAAAAATATTAGTTCTTTATTTTTAACACAAAAACAATATATAGATAATAAATCAAATTATAATGGAATAAGCAGTTTTGAAACGAACACGACTCCGAAAATTTAAATTTTTTGCAAAAGTTGAAATTCTAAGTGTTACATCTGGTTATACAAAATTTAATAATATACAACCTAAAGTCAAGTAAGAATTCTTTTTTGAATTATGTTCACTTTATTCTATTTGAGATCTTATCACATTTTTCGGATATGCCTTTTTTAAGCACAATTAATTTTTTCTTTTAACTAGATAAAGAAAGTATTGTATTGATACAAAAGTCATTTCTTGAAGTTTTTGCATGATTGGATCATGATTCAGAGAGGACAGCACTAATATCCGGTGTGAGATTGTTATTTCGTTGTGAAGGAAGTGTAGTTGAAATAAATAATAATTTGTTTAATAATTTGATTGGATAGGAGTTGGTGAGCAGAATATCTCGAAGTCTATTTAAATTTTTAAACAACAAACTATCTGAAATTTTATCCAATGCTTATATAAGAGAACGGCTACTATGTAATCGACTCATTTCATTTCATTAATTTCATAACTGGCATTAAGCTCCCTCCGGGCTTCGTATTGATAAGCTTAGATGCTGTCTCCTTATACAGTAATATTCCTCTACAATTAGTTATCAAAAGCATCAGAGTGCACTGGACTGATATTCGCAAATACACTAAATTAACACTCGTCAACTTTCTTGAAATTTTAAATTTTGTTTTGCAATCTACATATTGTAAATCTAATCAACAATTCTACAAACCAATAATGGGTACTCCAATGAGGGCTACTCTCTCTCCAATTAGTGATAGACGACCTCCTAAAAGAATCCATCCCTAAACTCTCTTTTAACCTACCATTTATAAAAAAATATGCTAATGATATCATTACCTCGATACCTTACAATAAAATGGATGAGATTCTTAGAATCTTTAATGACTTTCATCCCAAACTACAGTTCACCATTGAAGAGGAAACAAATAACAGTGTCCCGTTTTTAGACACTCCTCTAATCAGAACAGATGATAACTCCATCATAGTAGATTGGTACACCAAACCAACCTACTCAGGAAGATACATTAACTTCCATTCCTCACATACCACAAAAATCAAAATAAACATGATTTTGGGGTTGAGGTCAAGAATAGAAAAGATTTCTCATCCGTCCTTCAGACTTAAAAGAAAAAACTCTTATGCGCTTGCCCAACGTAGTAGCGAATTTTCGGACCAATTTGATTTTGCTGAAACCAAAATCCTCGGTAGAGAGGGAAATCTCGGCAGGAGAATCTTTAGGGAGATGGTAGAGATCCACCTTGAACCTATCGCGGTCAATAAAAAAACTCACATTGAAGATCTGAGCTTAATTTTCTCCAATCTATTAGAAATGGGCAATCAAAACGAAAACTCATATAACATATCGGATCTCTGTAACAATAATCACACTGATTTCTACAAACTCTAGAAACTTACCATACAATAATTAAACAAAATGTCAACGTCATTCTACTCTCAAATATAAATTAACTACAACCTAACCAAGAGATAGAAAAACAAAATGACAAGAAAACATATTAATCAAAAAATCCTTTATAAATTAAAATCGCCTTAGAAACACATAATTCTTTCGTACCACGCTAACAAAATGGAGTAAAAGCATGTTATATTTCCCAAAGAGGATTATGCCGAGGTTTTCTCATGTTTTTTTCTAATAAAGCGTAATAATGTACCCCCACAAAATAGTGAATCATGAACACACCATTTAGCAGTAAGTACTTTCATGTTATGAAATGTATGTTCTACATTCAGTGCTTCT